>OZ020611.1:98747837-99484260 GCA_963971575.1 Liopterus haemorrhoidalis
CTTAAATGTACATTCGGGGTCAATTGTAGAACGCTTCTCATTTCCTATGTTTATTGAGATAACAAACCGTTTTGGCATATAAGTGTATTTTTAAAATCTTCAGAAATTTATTGAGTTTTTTTTTTTTTTAATAATTTCACCCCTAAAGGGGCAAAATGCTTTTTCACTGATTCCTCAATATCTCTTAGGCCCAATGAGAGATATAGACTTAAGTTTTGCTGATAGAGGTTACCCATACACGTGTACATCAATGTAATTTAGAATTTTATATTAATCACATTAAAATACTATGGCGGTGAACAGCACCGTAGCAACGGGGTGGCGTCGGGGCATTTGCCAGGAGCGCGAGGTTTTATAAGATCGCGAGGTTTGATAAGGGCGCGGGGTCTTATGAGGGGTGCCATTGCGGGTGAAAATCTTTTTTTTTCGCTCTTCCTTCACTTGAATTTGGGTAGTGAGGACCTTTTTTTTGCTCTTCACTTGAATGTGGGAGGTGAGGATTTTTGTCTTTGCCGAAAACATTGCTACGGCTCTGGCGGTGAAACTATAAAAGATTACATATTCAATATATATACGAAGCAGTGGCGGAGTTTCGCAGAGACAAAAAAGACATTTGTCTTGGGCCCGTAATATTCAAGGGCCTGGATTTGGGAGGTGAGAACCTTTTTTTTTTGCTCTTCACTTGGATTTGAGAGGTGAAGAAGACCTTTTTTTTGCTCTTCACTTTGAACGCCTCTAGGTTGAGGACCCGTAAATCAATAATGTCGTGGGCCCGGCGAAGGCTTGATCCGCCACTGATACGAAGGACTTAGGGTTTAATATTGCTACAAAAATATTCCCGAGGATATATGTCCCAGATTTTTTATTTTCACTTTTCGACGACAATTATAACATTAAATTTGCTGTTGAACATTTGCGTAGCCCCTAAGACTATACGAATAAATTTTCTTCGGTGGCAAGAGCATTTATTAACGGTAAAAAGTGCTCTGACCTATATTGGTACGATTTATAGATCAGGAGTAATCACGGAATAATTATAATAAATATCATAACAAATAACTTCATAAGGTACAAGATAAAATGCTTCACGTGACCAGCGCCGCCTTGGGCGATGAGTGATTCTCACATGGGCAACTGTTAGTGGCATTTTCCTAGGTTAGCACAACGGAACACTTATACGTGCTGTTACTAAATGACTGTACTATCAATGTTTATAAAGAAACCCTTACTTACATTATTTGTGTAAGAAGAACATATCAATACAGTAGTTGATTAAAACAAATAAATATATTTGAACCCTCCAAAACCTTCGCACAACCCAGTCTTAAACCGATTCTGCCATGGGTCCAGCCGAAGCCGGCTACGACTACTTTTTCGGTAGCGAAGCAGCGGGTATACTGCTAGTATATATATATATATATATATATATATATATATATATATATATATATATATATATATAGTTCAGTATAGTTTATATATATATATATATATATATATATATATATATATATATATATATATATATATATATATATATATATAGGTGGGGGCGCAGACAATATTTACGTAATTTTGGGGGCCCCCTTGCCACAAAAGGTTGAGAAACACTGAAGTAGAGCAATCCTAAAAAATGGCGCCAAAATACAAATATAACTCTTATTGTTTTGTTAGATATTTGATTTTCGGTTATGTTTTCAACATAGTTTTTTCACGTTGTGGGTTAAGGCTACTAAAAAAATAATTGAATCGGTTATTTCGAAAAGGCCACATCTCCTTGTTTTTGCATAAATGAGTTAAGTCACCATTTGACTCAAAATATGCTTTAAGCTTTGTTACATGTGAAAATGCCTCATCTCCACTGTTTGTTATATAATCCAATCAGTTGTTCTCTGTTTACTTTGAAAAGACCGCTTCTCCGGAGACGTGTTTCTGTTCACCTGTAAAATTTAATTTTCTGGAGTTGTGGCCTTTTCGAAATAACCGATTCAATTGCACTGGAGGAATTATTATATTTTACCGAATCGGAGGAAGATAAAATTATTGATTGCGTGAGACATATGTATATTCGCAAAAGACGAAATAATAAGAGTAAAAATGTGGAAAATATTGTGCATAATTACACCAAAAATCAGATAAACAAACAGATATACTCTCTACCAGATCGCTCCAGTACAGAGCGATGATTTCAGAGTGATTTCAGGGCAATCTCAGATCAAATTTCTATTTACAAATTGAAAACGCTGTAAGTAAATAAAATATTTAACATAAAAAAATCAATAAATAAAAAAAATTAAAATCAATAAATAAAAAAAACCTATTACTCTCATGTTACACAGCAACTTTCTTCACATCAATTTTTTCTAAATATTTCTGTTAGGAAAAAACTTAAGAATGCACGAAATTATTTAAATTTTGTTTCAAAAAATTAAAAGGAAGCTCTTAGTACTAATAAGTGATTATCAAATTGTTGATTTTGATGTGATTATAGAAAACATATTCCTAGACATCTAACATTCTGTTAGCTTCTTATACTTATTAAATACCTACAAAACCCTGAAATATGTGAAAAATCACACTTCACATATATTTCTGATCCATTATAAGTAGTACTATTAGAAATAGATCATGCCGGAACTAGTAATAAAAAATAAATAAACGGTTCCGAGTTTACCCGGTTTCAAATATCCGACCCTAGAACCTAATATTCGGAGCCTGGTATTCGTAAATATAATCCGGAATCGGGTATCCGAAAATTACGAATCCGACTTCATTAGAATACTGGAACCAGGTACCCGAAAACCCAATTTCGGTTTCAAGCACTAATTATAACTATTTTAAACTCAATTCGAAGACACATTGTATAAGATTTAATATTTTTGAAGATATTTTATTAAATTTCAAGTTTTGTGAACATTAGTTTAGGGTAATTTAGTAAATTAATTCACGCAAAATGCACTGTGCATTAATATGCAGGTAGAGATGCTGACGCGAGATAAAGTGGAGCACTGGTGCAGTAGTGTACTTTGGAAGGGAGACGGGTTTACCGGATCCAGGACAACCAATAGATGTCCCACTTCCAACGACCGGCACACGACAACTCTAGATCACGCTCTAGTCTCGCCAGAAACAACGGGATTGTTTCGAGGAAGAAATCACTAGTAGTTTTTGACGTGAAAAATGAGAACAGGATGAGGTATTGCGTTAGAACAGGATACAATGATTAAACGTTACTGTTACATTAATTCTTTTCTTTAATTCATAATTTCAGTTGTTTTCGCAATGGTAAATTATAATTGTTGCATGCATTTGATAAAGAAATTTTACATTGCAATTATAGAGCTCAAATGCAAGACCTTCTTGAGTAATGCCATTTCAAAAATTCAGGTTCATTAAGATTGTTTTTTTAAGTTTATGGACCCCAATACACTTATTTAGACACCCAAATTAAGCTCTAATCTACTTTTTAAATGTCTTTAAAGCTAATATGATCGAAAGACTAAATTAAATAAAACAATATATTTAATTGTTTTTAAAATTATTAATATTTTTAAAACACATAACAGCGTTAAGATATGTCCGATTTACTAGTTCAATTAATGCAAATTAGGCAGAAATTAATAAGGTTGCACCGATAAGTAAATTTTCCGATTACTAATTAATCGGCCTTGCCTTATCGACCGATACAGATTAATCGGCCGCCTATTGTTTATAAAGTTTATGGAATGTGCCGGCTAGCGATAAAAGTATAGTACCTCTGATTGTACGGTTTGTACGATTTTATGATTTATTGCTATATACCAGGAAGTAGTGTTTCTTCTCGAGAATTCTTTCTCGAGAATTTCTCGAGAAAAAGTTATAATTCTCATTTTTCATTTCTCGAGCAATGTAAATTTTTATCGACGCTACATTAAACGCATTGTGCTTTTAAAAACTTATTTTAAAAAAATATAATGTTTAGTGAGTCACTGATTATAATTTAATTTTGATAAAATTTGTCTTCTGTCTCCCGCAACGCTACAGATAAGAAGCGATTTATAATGTTTAGCTAATTAGCATTTATTGTTACAATATTTTATTTTAATTTATTTATATAATCAATTACATTTCATTTTTTGTTCAGTTTAAAACTGTTATGTAAAAGATTACCTACAATTTAAATAAAATAATTATTACTAATTATAATATTTATAATTATTAATATTATTATTAATTTCTTAATTTTTTGAAAATTACTCTATACATACATATGTATTTTCAATTAATATGCAATTACGTGCCGTTTTCGTAATCATTTTTAAAGCCCCGTTATCCGTTTGTTCTAATGTTATTTAAATGAATACTTTAGTATTTTAAAGTTGACTATAATTTTAACATGTTTTTATCCTTTACAATATATTTAACATTAAAAAAAGATATATACAGAGCCGCAGTAAGGAAAACTTGCGCTAGGGGCAGAGCCGTGTTTTGGCGCCCTTGGTAAATAAAAACAAGGTTCTTACCTCTCAAAATTTAAGTGATGAGCAAAAAAAAGGTCCTCACCTCCCAAAATTCAAGTGATGAGCAAAAAAAAACCCCTTTTCCTTTTCCTTAGTGCGCTAGGGGCCGTTGCCCCCTTCACATCCCCCCTACGTGCGGCTCTGGATATATATATTCTAATAATTACTTTTATCGAGATTTCTCGAGAAAATAAGTCTAATTTTTCAATTCTCGAGAAATGAAAAATGTCGAGAAATCAGACACACTACCAGGAAAACTAAATGTCCGCGGGAAGCATGCGGATCGCGAAGGCATTTACTGTGTCAATTTGAAGGATTTATTTTATGCGCGGCCAACGGTTTTATTTTTTATCACATGACCAAGATGTGATAACTGAAAAATATACATTTTTTGGCTTTCTAGTGCATTTCTTAATGAAATTGTGTAATTTTTTAAATAAATTCATTACATGTTGAATCCAAAATTTTTCAAATTTCATTGTCAGCCTTGGTTTTCTTGCTCCAACATACGTGTCGATTAATCGACCAAAAAGCCGACACCAAGTAAGCGGCAAAATGGCAGATTACTTAACATCTGCCAATTAATCGGTGTAATCCTAGTGATTTTGAAATATACTTTATAGTCTCCTTCGTCTATTTGGAATTTTTAAAATTATAGCCAAAGTTGTAGGTGATTTTTGGTTGTAGGTGTTTGGTTGTAGGTGAATTGTTGCCTAAAGGCAACAATTCCGTACATATATCTCTCCATAATTACAAAATATTCAAAACACGTCAAAATTAACGTTTTCTTCCAAGCTTCTTGGTTCATTTAAGAGTTCTTAACTAAAATTTATGCGATATACATAAATTCGTAAAACTCAAAAAATAGTAAAACAAAGTCTACATTAAAACCGCACACTAATTTTCAATTTTTTTCTATTACACATACTAGTTAAATGAGTTAAGACCAATAAAATTAAAACAGATTAATTTGGATGTCTAAATGGGCCTAAATGCAAGACGTCGTTTTTCAACAATTGGTATGAAGGTACATCCGAAAAACGCGTATATGGTAAACTAACTCACTAACTCGAAAACTCCTAAAATAAAAAAACTTCGAGAGCAGAACTTGTCGAATATAAGTAAGATAGATATAATTCAAAATGTCCGTATTAACGAAACATCGAAAGAAGGACCCTTCTGCATTTTTCTACTACTAAAATTTTTACATGAAGTCATTCATCTTAAATAGAAGAAATCAGACAAACAAATTGCATAATTAGATTAATTCAACAGATAAAATTAATCCTTATATCTGGTAAAAATTTTCACGTGTTGAAATTTTTTATTGTAAAGCACTTATCTCTGTCAAGTTTATCATCTCCCAAGTTATAATATGAGCCAAAAACTGCGTAAGTTATAGGACTTTCAGTTCATAAAGCCTAAACATTTTGTTGATATTTTAATTATTAAATATTTTCCTATATATCTTTCTATGAAGGGCTCAAAACTAAATTAGTGTGTGACATTTTCAAAGTAATGATAATTTTTCTTTGAATAAAATATATTTTGGATAGTAAAGCATAACTTCATCAAAATTGTCCAAAAATTAACATCAAGTTTTAAGGAATATCAGTAGACATAGTCAAAAAAAGGTGAACAATTTACAGTTAAATAGAAAAAAAAAATAAATAAATAAATCAAACAATCAAATATGTGGGTACATTGTTAATTTTATTCTACAAGACATCAAAAACAGTAACTAGTTGATCTTATTTTGCATTCTTTAAATCACAAAGATCATGGTACTGATCTGAAACATGAATGAAAATCACATAAGTAAGGCGAAATACTACGACGAATGTTTGGTTCAATGCAAAGTAAATGGATGTTTTAAGAAGTATGAAGCTATCCAAGCGTAGGGTGAACATCCGTCCCGGTTTTAGGTCAGTTGTCCCGGTGTCCTGAAAAATGTTTTCGGGACGGTCGATTGTCCCGGTTTTTACATAATTCTGCATTTGTAAGAAAAGAAAAGAAACATTAGAACTAGTTAATTTGAGAGGTGAGGTCCTTTTTTTTGCTCTTCACTTGGATCTGGAAGGTGAGAACCTTTTTTTTTTTTGCTCTTCACTTGGATCTGGGAGGTGAGGACCTTTTTTTGCTCTTCACTTAAATTTGGGAGGTGAAGACCTTTTTTTTCCCTGTGTCCCGGTTTCCCTTCACTGAAATCTGGTCACCCTATCCAAGCGTATTCACACGACTACATTGGACAGGACACGTAATGACGGAAAAATAGTAAATGTTTTACAAAAAACTAAATTAAATAAAAAACAAAAACACTGTTATCCTGTGAAAAAAATGGTGGAAAAATTAACTAACATGTATTGCATGTTGTTGCATCATTAAGGTTTAGCATGTACCTATTGGTATACAGCAGGCATAGCCAAACTATGGCCCTCGAAACAGATCAGGCTTGCAAGGTGCATTTCTTTATTTATTTTTTTTTTTTTGCTCGTCAGAACTATTGGATTTTCTTTTTTTTTTTTTGTTCTTTAGAACTTAGGTATGTTTTTTTTTTAATTGGTATTTATTGGTATTGGTTCTTCGGGATGTCTTTTTTTTTTCGCGTAACTATTTCTAGGCGTCGGATTCGAAGGGTACCAATACAGTTGCTGTATTATTTCGAACAGTTTTTGTTAGTTCTCCTCGAGCTAAAAGTTTTCTGACAATTTGTGAGTGTTCTATTTAACATGTAATCTAACTAATCTTCCCCATTACTCCTAACAAGCAAAACATTCGGGGGGACCAGTTCACTAAGCAACTGAGCTAGTATACCGTTTATGCACGTAACCATCAAATACTATCGATTATGTCAGATTTTTTTGATAGTAAAGCATAACTTTATTAAAACTAACCAAAAATTGGCATCAAGTTCTAAATTAAGTATTAATTTTGACAAGCTGATCCCGCTGAGCTTGTCAAAATATACTGTTCTATTTGTAAAGTGAGCGTTCAGTTATTTCAGATCAGTCCAATTTTGCTCAGAGAGCTACCAGTGGGCTATAGCTTGTTTTTTGGTTTAGGCGGAACTGATTTTCAATTCTAGTAACTTTTACTGATTAAGTGAAGCATTTGAAAATTTTGTTTAGGAAAAGCTCATTTCAAACCATAAAAAGTGAGACCATGACAACTTACAAAAATGAAAACTCCAGTTAGTTCCGCCTAAACGTTTGGAATAGCCTTTACATAAGTGAACGCTCAGATAAAAAGAATAGAGCAAATATATATCATTTAAATTTTTTTTTTTTTTAAATTTTATGAGTAAAAATAATTCAAATTCATTTATCATTAGCGCGACAATCCGAGGTGAAACTAGGCCTACTGTTCAACGTTTCATGATCATATTTTCAATTTGTGTACATTCAGAAGTAATATGGTCAGTATTACGTTCATTTTTAGGGTTTTGTAGGTATGACCAAAAAACCCTTATACCGTCATTTTGTCGTCTGTCTGTCTGTCTGTCTGTCTGTCTGTCTGTTCGGTAAAAATTGTAGCCAAACGGCTAAACCTAGAGAGTTGAAATTTGGCATGCTTATACAACTCTTTGACCCGCACATAGGAAAAATACTAAAACATCTAAAAAACATACCCCCCTAAAAATATAAACAAATACATGCTCATCGAAAACAAAAATATTTTTTTTTAATTCTGAGTAGGGTATCAAATGAAAGCCCTTGGTACGTGGATTAACGATCAAATTTTTATTTTTGCAAAATAAATTATTTTGAAGCGATTTTTGCCAAAATTGTGCAAAAAATTTTTTGTCCCACACCCTGTAGCCCAGATGGTTTAAATTAAAAATCTGAAAAAATTCTAAGTAATGTACATTGGTGTGAACCGGAATAGTACAACAGGAATTTTTGATCAGATTATGTTTTTGGAGAAAAACGCATTTTTTGTGTTTTTGGCTAATAATGTATACAAGTTATAGCTTTGTAACACGCCACATTGGAACGTGTGTGCTGGTGTAGTGGTATTAGACGCTGATTTTTCTGTCAAATTGTGCTCTACGAAAAATAGTGTTTTTTAGTGGTTTTTAGTGCAAATAATTACTAACTATCAGTTCAAAATAATTATAAAAATTAGTTTAACCATAAACAATAATAGTTTATTAAAAAAATTTAATTTTTTATCACAAAAAAATTATTTATAAACTTTACAGTGCCGCGCGGCGGTAAACGCCCAAAAATAATTCTTAGTGAAACAGAAAATGATAGCAGTGATCCAAATGATACCAATGATACAATAACAACGGACATCGGTCCTGAAAACAATTCAAAAAGAATCATATTAGAAGAACTAACCAAAGCATTCGAATCTAAATCCTGCAAAAACAATAATCATATAATAAACAACACCATGGAAACAGACAATAAATTCAACAGTCTTGAAAATCTTGATGACGAGACTTTAGACAATATTAATAAAAAACTGGAGAAGAAGAAACCACCTCCAATTGTTATTAGAGGTAAGGTTACCAACAACAAAGAACTAGTTGACAATATATCCAAAGTAGCAGGTAAAAAATTCCACTTCAAATATACCAAAGAAAACACAAACATTTTTCTTCACGAACACAAAGAAAGAGATCAATTTCTAAATATAATAAGACAAGCAAAAATTGAACATTTCACTTTTACGCCTGCTCACCTAAAATCACACGCATATGTGTTAAAAGGTCTGGATTGTGACATCTCTCTTGACGAAATCAAATATGAAATTTTAGAACACAACATCAAGATAATTGATATCACAAAAATGCGAGCCACCAGAAGACCATATTACTTAGTTATTGTTGAAAATTCAACAAATTTTGCAGACATTGAAAAAATTAAATTTATAGCATATACCAAAATATATTGGGAAAGATGCTATAATAAAAAAGTTATAATCCAATGTCACAGATGCCAAGCCTGGGGACATGCAACATCTAACTGCTATTTGAAACCCAAATGTCTGAAATGTGCAGGTGACCACTTAACCAGCGAGTGTTCACCCAATCCAGTTATTAAATGCACTAATTGTCATGGTCCACACACCGCAAATTCAACTTCCTGTCCAACTTACCTGAGAAGAATTGAAAACATTAAAAATTCGAGAGATAACAACCAACAAAACATGCAGAAGACCAGATTTATTCCGGCACCTCTACCAGCACAAAACCCCTGGAATCGAACAGAACAAAGGAGAACTTTACTCCCTACTCCAATTTCAACAAACTTAGAAAAAGACTTTCCCATGCTCCCACCAACAAGATCAGTTCAACGTTCACAACCCATTCAAGCTCAAGAAAATAACGAAATCCCTTCATATACAAGCAAATATGAAAATATATCCCATAATTCCAAAGAAAACATTAATATAAATTCCATTTTTTCAGAAATGAAGAAAATGAGTCAACTGGTCAATTTGGGCGGTATGCTGGCTGCCATGAGAGACTTAAACGCTCAACTTACTAACTGCAACAGTAGTGAAGAAAAATTCATGACGTTCGTCCAATTTTCCCAAAACTTGGAAAAATATGGCATATAAAAATATCAACATCTGTTCTTGGAACGCAAACAGTGTAGGTTTACGCACTTTTGAACTAAAACATTTTATTATCATACATGACATTGACATTTTACTAATTAATGAAACCAGACTTAAACCAACTGACAAATTTTCAATTAAAAACTTTAAAATTTACAGACGGGACCGACCAAAAGACGCGGACGACAATGATGACTCTGCAGCCAGAGGAGTCGCCATACTAGTCAAACACAACATTCCACACATACTAAAAACATCACCTAACTCTACACTCGAAACACTAACAATCAAACTTACAGACAACACCCACATAATTTCGGCCTACAATAAACCTAAAAATAAAATCACACATACAGATTTAAACTCACTTTTAACACACAACAAAACAATACTAGTTGGCGACTTCAATGCTAGACATACAAGTTGGGGCTGCAATTTGACTAATAACACTAGTGGCTCAGCAATATACACTCATTCGCTGAGCCACAATACCATTATCATGTGTCCGGACAAACCAACCCACTTCCCACCGAACGGTTCCACTCCATCCTCCATAGACTTTATAATTAATAAAAACATTAATAACATAACTGACCCGACTACATTACATGAACTTAGTTCTGACCATGACCCTATAATATTTAAATTACATAGACAAAACATAGAAAATATTTCCAAAACAATAACTTCATACAAAGACACTGACTGGAAAAAATTCAGAAGCACACTAGACAATTTAATCAAAATTAATAATAAAATTCTGACTACACAACAACTGGAGGATGAAGTTGAATCACTGACAGACGCAATCAATACTGCAAAGACTAAACACTCAAAACAACTTACAATTAATACAAATACAGAGAGACTACCTCAAGACATACTTGACGTTATAACTAAACGAAATGCGGCGAGAAAACTATGGCAACGCACACAATACCCTCAACACAGAACACAACTCAATGCACTAAATAGACATGTACGCTCACTCATCAAAAATCACACTAACAACATATTCCAACAAAAACTTTCTTCCTTAAATCCCAATGACAATAGCCTTTGGCGAATGACGAAAATACTCAAAAAGCCGAATTCACACATACCAACACTAAATCATAATAACACAGAACACATCACAGACTCTCAGAAGGCTGAGGCAATAGCTGATGCCTTTGAAAGAGTCCATCATACAAACACAAACAACACCCCTAAACAAAAAACTATCACAGATTCCACAATTGAATACTTAAACACCCCACACAACACACCCAAAAATCGTCTCATCAAATTGCTCACTTCTCCTCTAGAAGTTGCAAATTTAATTAAAACACTCCCCAATCAAAAAGCTCCTGGTCCTGATCTACTCGATAATAAATTATTAAAAAATATTTCCCAAAAAGCTATAATTCAGCTAACTTATATCATCAACGCCATAATTAAACTCCATCACTTCCCTTCACAATGGAAAATGGCTACCATCGTCCCAATTCCCAAACCAAACAAAGATCATACGGACCCAAATAACTATCGCCCCATTAGCCTATTAAATTCTCTATCAAAAATAACAGAAAAAATAATCCTCTCCAGAATACTAGAATTTGATGAGGCGCACAAAATCACAATACCACACCAATTCGGCTTTAGAGCCAGACATAACACAGTTCAGCAGGTTGTACGTATAGTTTCTGACGTAATTGCTGAATTCAACAAAGGAAAAGTCACTACGATGGCCCTACTAGACATTGAACGTGCCTTCGATAAGGTATGGATAGTAGGGCTCATTAGCAAACTAATTCAATACAAATTTCCTAAATTATTAATACTAACCATAAACTCATACTTATCAAATCGTTCATTCAAAGTGAAGATAAACAATACCTTTTCCTGCCCACATCTCATACCTTCAGGCATTCCCCAAGGCAGTGTCCTTAGCCCCAAACTCTTCACTTTATACATTAATGACATTCCTTTGTTTGAAAAGACTAAAATGGCCCTCTTTGCTGATGATACGGCAATCTATGCCCACTCATTCAGTGCAGAGGTAGCCAAAAGACAAATACAATTACACATCGACAAACTACAGGACTACTGGGATTTATGGAAGATAAACATAAACTCACAAAAAACAGAAACCATAGTTTTCTCCCGCAAATTTACTAACAATACTGTTTTCTCAAAACTCAAAATTTATGACCATAAGACAAACCCGACTTTGACTAAAACAGTTAAATACCTCGGCGTACACCTTGACAAAACATTAACCTTCAGACAAAACATACACAATTCAATAATCAAAGCACACTACAGCATTAAAAAACTATACCCACTACTAAACAAACACAGCTCACTCACACAGAAAAACAAAAGACTAATATACACCACCATCATCAGACCAACCATGACTTATGCAGCCCCAGCTTGGTGTGGCGCGTCTCGAACCACAAAAATCCAACTCCAACGACTTCAAAACAAATGCTTAAGACTAATAACTAACGCTGACAGATACACCAGAATCACTGAACTACACGAACGGACTAACTTACCACTAATTACTGACTACATAAACAAAATTTCAAATAAATTCTACACCACACAACTCTCTTCCAACCCCTTAACTAAAAATTTAACTAGACACCCTTCACAACACACATTCATACACAAACTTCCCTTCCAACACCTTCCAACCTACACTGGAGGCGTTCCAGTTACATAGGACTGTCTCTCATTGCAGTCATTATCCCAGCTCAGATTCCCAGTTAGTTTTTAATGTAGTGTAAGTTTTAATTTAGTTAAGTTAGATTAAGTTTAGTTTAGTATCCTTTTAAAGGGAACAAACGTATCGTTTGCCCCTAAACCATGATTAAAATTATGAAACACTCTGCTACTGCTTTATTATAAGCAAAAACATCTTTTTACACTATTTGTAAATATAAAATACCTGCACATATGTCCAATTGTGATAGGAGGTGTAATGTAAATATTATTAATTATTGTAAACATTTAAACAATAAAGAATTTTTGAAAGCAAAAAAAGCAAAAGCTGATTTTTCAACCAAGTAACCTGATCCGAAAGGGTTCGAACCCTGGAGAAGAGACAATATTATTTTTTGTTTTTTTTTTTTAAATTTTTATATTGTTCAAAATTCTAGTTATATTTTGGCAAATGTTGCATTTTATTTTTACAAGCGTAAATTTAATAACCAGTGGAAATTGTTTAAATTATAATTTAATTCTGTTTCAATGTACACGAAATCAGAGGGACGGAACTTTTAACAACCAATGGAAGCCATAGGCGCAATTTTTAAAATTCTTAATGAACATTGCTATATATATAAAAAAAAAAAATAATGCACATATTTAGAAACTTAAATAATGGTATTAGGCGTTCGAATTAAAATTAACAAAAAAAATATTTTAATATAAAATTTGTTTTCGCATCCAAAATAATCATCATTCACTTACTAAATACCTGCAAAACCCTGAAATGTGTGAAAATTCACACTTCACATTAATTTTTAGAGTACACAGAAAGGCATCTACAATTTATAGCCGGTTGCGAACAGCTATGCAGAACCTGTAATTTGTATATACATTTTTAACACAAATTATTTGACACAAAATAACGCAAATTGGTTTATTATTTATTTTGTGACTAATTAATGCCTTACTAATTTATTTCTTTTATTTCCGGATATTTATTATTTATATAGTTATCATAAATATTTAAAAAAATCAGATAAATGCAACCTCATAAATGGTTTCGTAATATCTGTAGAGTGCAAGTTCTTTCAAATCGTATCACCACGTGCTTACCTCTTTATTCATAATGAAATTTCTCTTCAAGATTCACTTTCATTTTCCAACAAATTAAATCTGCAATCATTAAATTTTATGAAACTTCTAAGATTTATTTCCGTATGAAACTGCCAAACACAAGAATAATAATCGATTAAGTTAGTGGACAAACAACGTTAAAATCTATTGCCAATAACAACTCGAATAAACTAATAAATTTTGTTTGTTTCTGATTTTGTAAATAACGATAAATTTAAAAAGATGTTTAAAAATATTTGTTACTCATCGAGATAAAAAGAGGTGAAAATTTATATGCAAACAAAGGTATTTACTGCAGTTTTATCTATGATCTATAACAAATATAAATGCATATTTGTTCACATGAATATGGTATTAATAAACAATATTATCTTATCAACAAATATAGAACTTGATATTTTAAAAAATCCACACGTGTTTGATCACGTTGAGTATTACTGTAAGCAGTGGTTCTCAATATTTTTTAAGTGACGACACTCAGAGGCGCCGCTAGCAGTGGTGGCACACGGGAATTTATGATAACTCTTCCCTCCAAAAAAATGCAACATACGAGCCCCAGCTCAGTGAAGTTGGCCCACTACCAAAAAATAAACTAAACACTAAAATAGTGTTTTCAAAGAAAATATTTATATTACAAGGGAAATGTCTCTCTCTCTCTCTCTCTCTCTCTCTCTCTTCTTCTTCTTTCTTATTTTTCGATACATTGCCTTACAGGGTGATTTGATGGCGTTATGTCCGCACAATAGTTTTCGTTTTCAGAGTTTACACTTCTCGATCTTTGACCAAATGTGTAGTTTTTAGGATTTTGTAGGTATGACCAAAAAACCCTTATACCGTCATTTTGTCGTCTGTCTGTCTGTTCGGTAAAAATTGTAGCCAAACGGCTAAAGCTAGAGAGTTGAAATTTGGCATGCTTATACAACTCTTTGACCCGCACATAGGAAAAATACTAAAACATCTAAAAAACATATCCCCCTAAAAATATAAACAAATATGTGCTCATCGAAAAAAAAATTTTTTTTTTTAAATTATGAGTAGGGTATCAAATGAAAGCCCTTGGTACGTGGATTAACGATCAAATTTTTATTTTTGCAAAATAAATTATTTTGAAGCGATTTTTGCCAAAATTGTGCAAAAAGAATTTTGTCCCACACCCTGTAGCCCAGATGGTTTAAACTAAAAATCTGAAAAAATTCTAAGTAATGTACATTGGTGTGAACCGGAATAGTACAACAGGAATTTTTGATCAGATTATGTTTTTGGAAAAAAAAGATTTTTTGTTTGTTTTTTTGCTAATAATGTTGAAAACTTATAGTTATATAACACACTAAACTGTAACGTGTATCTTGGTTCTGCCCAAGAAAATGAGTTCGAATCCCACGAGAAGAGACAATATTATTTTTTATTTTTTTTTTTTTTTGCATTTTTATTTTGTTTAAATTATTTTTTCAAAATTCTAGTTATATTTTGGCAAATGTCGCATTTAATTTTTAAAAGCGTAAATTTAATAACCAGTGGAAATTTTTGAAATTATAATTTAATTCTGTTTGAATGTACACGAAATCAAAGGGAGAAGCTATGACTAGAAACAACCAATGAAGCCATAGGCGCAATTTTCAAAATCTTAATGAACCTTGCTATATAAAAAAAATGCTGCACATATTAAGAAACCTAAATAATGGTATTAGGCACTCGAATTAAAATTAACATAAAAATATTTTAACATAAAATTTGTTTTTAAAGCTCTTAGATTAAGAGATGATAAATTATTTTTAAAATATTGTTCATTTTACAGTGAAAACTACAAAGCAAAATATGTCCTACACACTCAGCATTCCGCCTTCACTTAATATTTTCTTAATATCTATCTAAGAGGATTTTTTTCAAAATTTTATTGAACCTTGCTATATAAAAAAAAAATACTGCACATATTTAGAAACTTACATAATGGTATTAGGCATTCGAATTAAAATTAACAAAAAAAAATATTTTAACATTAAATTTATTTTGGCATTCCAAATAATCATTATTCACTAACTAAATACCTGCGAAACCCTGAAATGTGTGAAAATTCACACTTCACATAAATTTTTTGTAGTATGTGGTTGACTGATAGCTTCATTTAGTCGACCCAGGATTTGGGATATCTGCCTCGATCGACGTCTATCTACTATCCCTTGCATGATTTACCTTTCCATGCCGTCTTTTCTACTGGATATATGATAGCTTATAATTGAAAACATCGGAAAATATTTTAGTGAAATACTTTTAACAAAGTACTGTTATAATTAAAACCATTTATCTTAAATTATATTTACTTTATTTTACCATAAATTAACAATTTTCATGATTTAAATAGTTCACTGAGACAGATCGTATATTTTTTAAACACAATATGTCATATATTGTTTACTAGCAGACATACCCGGAGTGGCTCGGGAGAAAAATAATATTGAAATAATATATAAATAAAAGAAATATAATAAATATTTAAATTTGGAAAAATAAATGATTGCTACAAAATCAAAAAATTTAAATTATTTCAATGATGGATTAAATACTAACCTACGTTATCTTCGATTTTAGTTATTTAATTTAAGAGCGATTAATTTAACAAAATAGTTTTATGTAGGGTTTTAACAATGGACGTACGCTGCGTACGATCTCATCAACTGGTAACGTGTAAAGAGCACTCATTCGTATTCATACAAAATTTTTATTTTTAACGGTTTTATTATTGCTTGGGCGGCAATTCTATTTCGTAAGTCAAAAACAAATATGATAAATGATAAGCAAAAGATCTAGTGTAATAAAACAATATTAAAGAAAAGTTTCCATGTTAATATTTAATATAATCCAAACAATTGCACCATTAGTTCCGCAGGGTCCTAAAGTGTAACTGTGCAAAATTTGGTCTAAATCGGTTAAACGGCCTAGGAATGTATAGCGAACAAACAAACAATTTTCCTCTTTTATATACAGGGTGTTAGGTAAATGTCCGGCACAATTTTAAAGGCAGCATTGTTGGCCCATTTAGAGCTAAAAAGTCCTCAACCATTTTTGGATAAGATGCGTATATCGCTTGATAATCCATGCAGTACCACCGTTTAGGAACCACTAATATTTTGTCTGTTACAACAATCACATATATGACTGAGATAAATAGAAACCATGGAAACAATACCGTAATTTTATTTCAACAAAATACTTTTTTAATTTTATGAAGAAAAAAGAAATAAGAAAAACCACGTCATATAATATAGACGCAGCACGCTCCATACCTTAATATTGTTTGTTATGAAGCCAAGACCCTGTGGAGACGAAAGGGGATTTGCCCTCAGGAGTCTAACAAGTTGCCTAACTTATATTTATTTTGTTAAATTACCGCTAGGAGCAATCGTCATCATAGATGTTCTTTGATCGCCATTTCATGTTTAATATTATTTTGTTGTTCGTTACTAACTCCAACAAGTATTTATAAATGTATTTCAAATACTAAAAAGTAAAGTTTAATTATAATCTTACGTGTATATCTATAGATGTATATCTTTATAATTTGTCAGATAATTTTTAATTTATCATTGAATAAATTATATATCTGCCCACATCAAATTTAGAAATTAACAGAATTGTCCACTTACATTAAAAAAATTAAGGTCTACTAGATTTTAAATGTATGTCATTTAAAAACCTATATATTGGCTAATTTCCTAAGTATCAATGACCATAAACGTGAAATAAAAAAAAAACTACTATTGTTTTCATAATTATCTTAAAAGTATACTAATAAATTAAGCTTAATTTAATATTATTTATGAAATTTATTTTATTAAAATTTGCAGTTTACTGTTTTAAAAAACATATTTTTACTTTCAATTCTTATCAGCAAAACATGAATGTTAGCAATGAGGTTTTACGACGTATGGTTTATATGACGTCATTGGATATATGCAACACGCACAACTCCTCGGTGCATCTTCCCGCTCCCCGCCTAAGAGGGTGTTGGCTTCAAAACACGCCGTCCTCATTCCGTCTCTGTATTATTACTACCTCATTGAGAAAAACGTTCTGCTTCCACAGCATTGCCGATACATTCCCCATACACAAAATGCATGTCTGCATATTCTTCAATTGTGTAATGTGCCATTTTTTTTAACAAAATCGGAACAAAATTTTAGGTTATGACGTACACATACTTTGATATTCTATTATTGAACTACAATTAAAATATTTTTTTCTCTATGGCAACTACACAACTTCTGGATTAATATGAAAAATAAAAAAAGTCAGTGGTTTTCAAAATTTGGGACATCTTTTTGTTTGTTTATTTTTGGACGAAATTCACATTTTAAAGAAAATTGGCAAAGGAAAAATCGATTGCATTCTACGTTACCTTGTCTTTTAAATTGTGCCGGACATTTACCTAACATCCTGTATAGAGAGAAGATACGTATTTGTTTTTCTTTTAACAATAATTTTAGTAATAATTTTAATATTTTTGTAAAAAAAAATGTACTAGAAAAATTGAAACCATTTATTTCATTTCCAGAGTTAAAAAAACTACTAATATGAAAACAATAAATTATATATAAGATTAATAAATAAAACACTCGGTGAGTTTCACAAATATAAGTTTAATATTACTCTATACGTATTTCGGCAGTGACGCCATCTACAGGAATGGCCAGGCTAATGAATGACCAGATTGACGTTTACAACTCACCCCTAATAAATCGGTAAATAACTTTTTTCCCTTATCTGCTAATATGGTTTACACTTGTATTCTCTACCATTAATATTTGTTCCCACTGAATGCATCTGTTAAAAAATAAGTTTAGTTTGTAATTTGAACTCCTGTAGCCGTCACTGCCGAAATACGTATAGAGTAATATTAAACTTATATTTGTGAAACTTACCGAGTGTTTTATTTATTAATCTTATATTAAGTATGTTTCACCGAGAATACACGGACTCCTCTGTCAATTATATAATAAATTATATATCGGATTGAAACAAATTTATGTAAACGAAAATTGTTACTTTTTCATTTTTTTTTAATGTAATAATAATAATAATAATCTTTATTGTCTTTTTACATGAATTATGAACATAGAAATAACTGCTATTAACAGTAATAACAACTGAGTTTCACATCAGCTACAAGCAGAGATGGGCGTTTACGATTTTTTTGGGTTTGTCTTCTTAACATGTAAACATCGCTAGACAATTTAATTTGCGTAGTCTATGTCGACTATGTAGACAATAAGAGTAGGGATGAAGAGTAGGGTTACATCGCTACCAACTGATTGGTTGAATTCAAACTTATTCAATTAATAAAGTTATTCTTGGCCTGAAAGAGATATATCTCTAATAAGTTAATTGTATCTATAATAAACTGTTTTGTACAATTATTATATTTATTTATTTACCAGTAAATAAATAAACGTGTAATAAAATTATTTTCATTTCCCATCAAAATTCAATTTAACAATGAATATAATAAACTTGTGATTTGTAATAACAGTTTACAAAAAATTGGAATATATTGGTAGTGAAAATAAAAATTCAATTCAATTATAAATTGGTAACTATATTTTTCATAGATTACGTGTTAACTACATGTAGAATATACACGTAAATTACATTTCATTCTTTACGACACATTGCTGGCTAAAAGTAAACCGCCAACGATCTAGAACAGTATCGGGATGCTATGTGACCCCATCGGAAGATACTTACTAGACCGGTCATTAACGGTTCAGAACTAAAGGGCATTGGAATATTATTTTACAACATAAATATATGAACAGTGATATCATTGATTAAATATTTTTTCAATACTAGCTGGAGTACCCGTACTTTGTACGGTTTTTGTAATGTACATTTTTGTTATAACGTAAATGACAAGTGCGATATTTCAATTTCAAGTAGAACAGAAAATAATCGTTTCTTTATTCTAAACCACTCTTTTGTATGAATTTTCAATATGAAGCAAATAATAAGTGAGATACTTCGGTTTATAGGTAGCCCTCCCCATAACTCCCCAAATATATCTCTTATTAAAAACTGCAATGAAGAGATGAAAAGAAAATGTTTCCTCATACACATTTTTTATTTAAATGAAATAATAGTCAGATATTTCAAGATCTTAGGTTTAGGGTGTCTCCCCAAATATTCATTCAATCGAAAAAGTATATACAACAAAAAAGATTTATTTTCTTATTATAAACAATTTTTCTCATATACATTTTTGTTGTTACATCAATAATAAGGGACAGTGGCGCCACTAGGGTTGGTGTCACCCCCTCACGACTTACCCCATGGACCTCCTCCGAGTCCGCCAGTGCCAAATAACGGGACTATACACAATCCTTAGTAACGTTTGTAAATGCAGGTCCTATATTTACAAAGGCCATAGAAGAAGATAATGACAGAAGCGAGAGACAATTATATTTTGATTATCAGGGGTGTAGTCCTAAAAAAAAAGTGGCAGGGCACGTCTTCTAAAAAAAAGGGGTCTCCAAAAAAAATACAGAAACAGTCAAATTCAATTTGCCTTAAAAAAAGATCGCTAGGAAAAAGTGCCGGGGCAGTTCCCTGGCACTCAAAAAAAGTACCGGGACGCCCTCCTGGCACCACTACACCCCTGTACATAATAATCAAATTTACTTTACACAAGCAAAGCGAAACAAACAAAATTATAGGTTAGACATGAACTAGCTAACTGTGCGAAACTGCACTCAATCCGTTCATTTGTAAAGTTCGTTTTTCATGAACTAATCTGTGAATTGCTGCAAATATTTTAAATATAACAGTTATTTCGGTGCAACTTATCACAAGTTAGTACAAAGAAAAGAACAAACCTAATGTTATATTCTGGAGGAGTTATTATACACGCAAATCTATAACACGTTTTTGTGTTTATAACTAACAGAATAGATATCTTTATATTTCAATAATAAATTTCTGTCGCTGGGTTGAAACAATGCATAAAATTAATTTCATAGATTGACATAGAATCATAGACAGTAATATTGCACTCGCGTTTTAGCTAGACCGGCGTAGAAGGAGTCTTCTAGAGACGGGGACACGGGGTTTACGATTACCTATACATTCTTTCATTTATATCGACAAAGTCGCCGCTCATTTATACACCGACCAAATAAAATGTAATATTTATAAACAAAGATAAATAAAAACCTAATTTATAAAGATGCAACAAGAAAATATATTTTTTATTATGAAAAAAATATAAAAATAAACAAGTGTGAAATATATGAAAGGCGCCCTCGTAGCCCTGGAGCGATCGCTCCATTGCTCCATGCCACCTCACAGCCCTGGTTTCTTAGCTACATTTACGAAAGCTTAAAAATAATGGAACCAACAGTGGAAAATGTTGATTTATATAAATTTTATTTGTAGATCTCTTCTCCATTTTTAGCATTTTTCTCTGGAAAAAGTGTCTATTCCTGATTATTCGTTACTCGTGGACAATCTGCTAAATTCATCCAGCAGGTCACCCACTTCTGATGGCTTTTTGTCTCCACTCCTTTGCCAAAAGTTTTTATGCCATCCTACGCATGATCTCACGCAAAAAATAGAAAGTATGCTGCTTTGTAAACAATATTCTGTCTGTATTTGTTTGAATAAACATAATTCAAGATGTCAATGTTCGCAAATTATTTTGGGATTGAGTTGTTGACAAAGTGATTTAATGCTGATGAACCAGATGTTATTACTTCATCATATTCATTTGTTTTCTAAATATAATTTATTGCTTTAAGTGTTTAGAGCAAAATTAATGCAAATGTACATATTCAAAATTCACACATGAATGTTGTAAGAATCCGAACTGGAGTTAATTTGATGCCATAAGCTCAACTAGGGCAGCAGGATAAGAACTAAAGACATTCGGAACGAACGACATATGATAGAGTCAAAGTGGTGTAAATAACATCTTCAGGAAAACTGACTACATGTGGTAGCCCAAACCAGGCAGACAAATCTGTTAAATGCAAAGATGGAACAAGTCATATCCCTTTTGGGCACACAAATGGCAACATCAATATAATTTATCAAACGGTAGGTATATAATTAAAATTATATCTAGTCGAAATATTAAATGTACAAGAATTTCAAACAAAATTATGTGTAATGTATTATAGCGAATCTAATAAACTGATTTGTTTCTCGAAATAAACAAAATGTGACTTACACCAGTATTTCCCGACCGGTCCGTGGACCGGCACCGATCCGCGAGATTTGTTTTTACTATCCAACTATTCGCCTAATAAGTTGTAACCCACTTAATTTTGAGATGAAAATCTTGGTCCTTAATCTGTTAATTGCTTAAGTAATCATTTGTTTCTTTTTTCAAGCATTATATGAGATTTTTTATTTGTTGTTTTTTTTTTGTGTTTGTAATCAGTGCAATAAACATTTTTGAAAAAGGCAATTCTATCTTATCCATGATGTGATCATAAAGAAAGGATATTTTCATAAAGCCTAATCAGTTCATCGGCAGGTTAATTTTATGTGCATCGGTAATCGCCACTGTCGAATTGAAAACCATCGATTTATTGCAATACTTTAAAAAAGCCACATGCCAGAAAACACTTCCATATTAACACCAGAAAGTACAAATAAATCCATGTGCTGTATGTTATGTACCAGAGAAGCCTTTTCTCTTCAGTGAACATTAAAGCATATTTTCTACCTGTATTCTCATCCAATTTTCCTTAAACTTTACTCTATTCATTCGTATAACCCCATGGTATCTCAAAATATCAGTACTTGTTGTGCCTCTGGAGTAAACACCTAGAGTTTTTTTCCTAGCAACCGAGACCCTGGTCTGTTTTAAATTATTTTAGATTTACCCAGTAAACACTTCTTGTTTCAGAAAATTTCTGTATAAAAAAATATATATATTTTCCCTTATTTAATGTTAAGACTAAAAATAACACACTTTATTAACAAAAATCCATCATATAATGGAACGCTTATGATCTGGACTTTCCAGCCAACTACATGCATCAAGATTTAGTTTATCCTTAGATGAATACACCTTACTCAACAATTACCGATATTTGCATATCAATGTGCACACAAGTGATGGAACCCAATAATACAACATTATCAACTCAAAATAGAAAAAAAATGTACCATTAAAACCACGGACTATGGACGCTACTCACCCCAGAGATCAACTTGACCATAACAAAATATCAAAAACACTAAACCAATCCGGAAATATACACACTCACCATAAAATACGCAATAAATACCTCAACGCAATAGAAATACACAGACGGATCAAAAATAGATGAACAAACGGGATCAGCGACCATAATAGGCAACAAAACCTACAAAGACCATCTACCCAGCAACTACACAGTGGAGGCATTCTGCATATAGAAGGCGACAGAACACATAAAAACAACATAAACACTACATAATTTCGCACATGTAATGCAGTAGGGCCACATGTCCAAAATTATATATTTTACACAGCAACGATTTGAATGTAATTGTTCATGATAATAAATTATGTAATTAAGTTACAGCTCCACACTGATGACCAATATTTCATTAAAATCTAAGTTTCAAAACATGATTTTAAATTATTGTAGATTATTTCTAATAATTTAAGTCTAGATGTGGCCTTATGGCACCGGATTTCTTTAAGAAACTTAAGGACATATATGCTCCCTAACAGCTATTTTTAAAACTGAGTATATAACCTTACTGCAGTTATCGTTATCGAATCTCCGTATCATTACCCTATACGTAACAAAAGTTAGTTTTACACAGTTCAATTAATTGATCAACAAATTGATCAAGTTTTTTGTCAATTAATTGAAAAATTTATCGGTAACCTTGGGAACAAAAACTTCACTTTACACACATCAATTTATTTATAATTTTTTTTGAAAATTTTTACATTACTAACTGTAAAACATGTTGACATATTTATCAAAATAAAAATATTGAAAAAATCTTCACAAAATTAAGAGCTGTGAACAAAAACAAAAGAAATAACCTAGATGATGATAAATTAGAACGTTTGAGGTTATGTTAGATTTGAAACCGAAACAAAAATAATATGTTTCGAGGTTATGCTACAACTGAACAGTTGGCAATACCTTAACAGATAAAAATATCTTAACAGATACCTAGAATTCCCTAAAAAATTTATGAAAAATTGACGAAAAATAGAACAAGTTCTATTTTCAAAATAAATTGATCAAATTTTTGTCAATTAATTGACGAAATTTTTATGCTTTACACACATCAATTAATTGAATGTCAACTTTTTCAATTAATTGAATCGTGTAAAACCCACTTAAGTTTCGATAAAAATTCGAGATGTGACCTTACTGCATTACATGTGCGATATATACCAACTCATTTAGTGTACTACAATCGTATCAACAGACCTACACAAACAATTCCCACATTATAAAAAGAGAAGATAATATACACGATGCCATTAAAAACTACAAAAATACAGTCACTTCTAGTAGATCTCGTCCCACATAGACAAACGTAAGACAAACAATACAAGATGAAGGATATAAAATCTCAATACAACCAGAAGACCAAAAGAACATAATCAAAGAAGAGTGGGACAATGAATAGACCAATACAAGTATTATCAACAAATTAAGAAACATAAAAGAAACTACCCAAAATTGGAAATCTACACACAGATAGTAAGACCAGGTCATATTAACAAGACTAATGGCCGGTTGCTAAAGTAAGAATTATCCTTAACTTAAGTTAAAATCATTTGTTTTTATATATTGTAACATACAAAAACAAATGATTTTAACTTGAGAGAGAAAACTCTTACCTTAGCAACCCGACATTAGAATTGGACACACCGTTTTAACACATGAACACATATATTCAAGAAAACGAAACAACCTACATACGACACGTGCAACAGACAATAGGGGATACGCATAAAATTTGTATTTCCTTAAAACTACATTATTTTGATATGTTAATGTTAGTTATGTCACCTAACAAAACAAAAATCACATTTTAATTAACATTATAGCCAAATTTTTTAATTAAAATATTGTAAATTTGAAATATTCCGAGCACGGGGCGAAGGTTGCCGAGTAGAAACGACTGAGTATGACGTCAAACGATAGGGTTTTCACATCACAGATACAGACAGCTACAACATAATCTTCACACGTGTGTGTATTGTATTGTTCCAGAGTTTTGTATTTGTTGTTAAACAATTTTTCACGTATTTACTATTAAAATGGCAGATAAAGATTTTGTTAGGGCTCAGAGTGATAATTTACCCAACATTGATGCATTTATGCACACAACATAAAGTTTACTTTTTTCTGAAATATCGGTTTTATTTCGCCTCATAGTTTTCAGCCACAAATTTCGCCTTTTCTGTTGTTTTTCGCAATTAGGTAATGATATAAATAGTTTTTTTGGATTTCTAGTTGAACTAATTGTGCACATCGGTACTGAACAATATTTTCGATAATGTTTCGAAGTATTGGGGCCTGGATATTCCATATTTTAATATAAAATTTAATTCGGTAAACATGTATAAATTGTTTTTATAGAATTAAACTTTATTTTAATTAAAATCACTCTCCTTTACATAACCTATAAAAGTTACACAAACAAATAATTCACAACAGACTATGTTCGCTGCATAAACAACCGTTCGCTGGATTGGCTAGTAGTCTCATGCGTCAGTTAGAAAGGATTATGACGTCACACGTCGTTTTCGCGCGCTACATACATTTTTGATTTTTTAAAGCCTTCAAATTAAAAAAAAAAAAATTAAAAACTGTTTTTTATGTTTATATACAACAAGAGGAATATAATAAAAAAATAAAAAAAAATCATGCCTATCCCCTATTCACTGTCGAACAAATCATACTACACTAACAAGCAAAACTAAGAAACAACATCCTAAACTCAATCAGGCACTCTCAAACGACACAAACACAACAACAAACATACTCAACTTTATTACTCAAATAAACGTACACAACAAAATATAAAAATCTGATAACATATGCAAAATAAATAAATATTGTAAAAATCTATGGGAACACAGAAGCGTCTTATATTTTTTAAATAAAAAAAGTGATGGAACTTAGTGCATAGTGAAGATTTCTTGAGCTGTGACTGTTTAAACTGCTGTTTAAAAAGTAGTTCAATTTTGAATAATTAACCATCCCCTTCCTTATTCAGGTTATTTTATTTGACTATATTGAAATAGCATTACACCCCGGGGTCCCGGGCTATGCAAACATGTCGAATATGAGAAAGCCTAACAAGCGCATTAAGACTTTGTGGTGAACAATTTAAATCTAGCCAAATACAATGGACTTCTTGTGTGCCTCCGTCACGAAATTTTTTAAATTATACATTCCATATTTCTTTTTCTGTCAATTGCAAATATGATTTGGTTGATATATTGAATAGATATTATCAAAAATCGCAAAGTTGCAAAATAGAAACTACATATGTTACAAAGTATTATCTTGATCAGCTGTTGCGGATACAATTATTCCCTAAGGAGTAATTTATATTTTTCCAAGAATTATTAACCAACCATTATTTTCCAAGAACTGAAAATCAATATATATTTCAAGTTAATAGTGTAAAGTACTGTGCAGACAATATGTCGCCAGAATTACTTTTATACAATTACTTAGTTATTGGCATTCTTTAATTTTGTAATTTTTATCCCCAAAATCGACAGTTTAAAGGGACCATAATAAACTGATGATTAAAAAAAGATTAAAAACTTTATCCTGAATGAATTAAGTACAAAAAAATACGAAAAAATATGAAACTGACAACACCGGCTTTTTCGACGCATCGTTCTTACACTTCTGTAATGTTTAAATCTTTTGTAAAGGGCTTGTACAGAACATCATAATTCTCATTGAATTCCTTAGCTGTTATTCGTACTGTGATACCTTCAACATGAATCTCCCATCGTTTTCTCGCCCATCCGAAAATTATGCAATTGTAGTCTTGAACAAAGGGATAGAGAACAGCCAAATGATTATAAATAAACCACTCGTATTCCTATTAGAGAGCACCGAAGATAGAGTGAATAGTAGTACTCTTGGTTTAAGGCAGTCTAGTATTTGTAATTTTTTAGTTACCTTGGTAGCATAATATTGTTTGTTATTGCTCTATTTTATTATGTGTCAACAAAATATTACTTGCCCGAATTATTGAAGAACTACATGTACTTATGCAGGGTATACACGTACAATATTTAGTAGCTAAATCCATTCAGGCCCTAAAACCATTCAGTTTAGTACTTGATTAAATACTTGATTTAGTAGCATATCAAGTCAAGTGAACAGGAAACACTTCTATTCAATTGAGCAAGTAACGTACCCCTACCACTGTTTTCAATGAACGCGTCATCTGCTAAACCAGTGTAGACAGCAATGTTGCCAACTCGTGAGAAATTTCCCATAACGAGGGAAAAATAGGCTCTATTTCTTGTGTTGTGGGAAAAATGGTAAAAAATCTAAATATCGTGGGAAATTTCAGAATTTTCTGTTATTAATAAAAATAATGATAATAGCAAATACAGGAAAAAAAAATACTTGAAATTTGTGTGTCGTATAACTTTTGAACTTGTAATAGAGCACTGTATAGGTATTTTCTTATGGCAACACTGTTTATGCAATATTTTGGGACTTCCCATGTTTCTTTACATTTAGTTGTAATATTTTCATTGATAAATGACGTCAAAACAAAGAAAAGAAAGATGGGCGACGAAGTTCTCAATGCAGTTTTAGTTTTTAGGTCGAGTTTCCAGGCTAAAGATATTAACTGCACAAAATTTCGTGTGACACACCGACACGTAGATTTTCACAAGACACACACTTTATACCAGTAAAGAATGTTTTGTATTCTTATTATTTTTTTTTTTTTTTCTTTTCTTTTTCTAATTTTTTTTTTTTTGCCTCTTAACTTTCAAAATAGTTATGACAACTTTTTTTTGCTATACATTTTGTTATGATATACTTAAAATTTCATAATTTTACATTGGGGGAATTTTTCTCCGTTTGTGGGAAATTTTGTACCTTGCAATGGGAATATTCTTCACAAAGTGTAGAACACTGGTAGACAGGTTAATTTGTAGTCAAGTGTTCAGTAAAAATGTTTTCCACCGGCATTTGTATTGTAAATGACAGACAAGAGCGAGGAAAGTACGTTAATATTTGTAGAAGCAAATGTTTGTGTAATACCACGTGTTTTCATTCGAGATATAAATTTTCTGACCCATATACGTTTTCTTTTTACTTAATATACTTATGAGTATCTACCTACTTCTTCACATAAATGCAAAACACATGCTCGTAAGGTTGAATTGATAATATCACGTTCCCAATGACGCGCCAGTACTTTAGTATATTAAACAGTGTGTAGACAACACTAAAAAGAAAAACTACTTGGTTTAGCAGCTTGATTTCGTTACTTGATTTAGCTACTAAACACCTGTAAGCTCAGGATTAAGTTAACGAGTTGAAACCTGCATCGAAGATAGCGTCAGAAGGTAGCTCTCGGTTTGACACAGGCTAATATTGCCACTTCAAAAATTCTTGATCGCATAAAGCTGTTGGATATTCTTTTTTTCGAAATGAGTCACATGAATTTAAATAAAAGACTGCAGAAACAATGAATTCAAATCAACTAACTGAAACTGGAAGCAAAGGTAGAGTAAAGCTGTAGTGTAAGAGACGTAATTTTGGCATTGTTTCAGAAATGAAATTTCATAAATAAATTCAATATAATCATTCAATTAGAGTAAAATATTAAAAATGTTAAATGATAAAAAAAAAATCTATTTCTTAGAACGAGCATTTAATAAGGGTAGACATGTTTATTATTGTAACTTGAGACTTTTGTAAACTTAACATGAAAAGGAAATCGTAAATGCATATAAAGATGACAACTCTGTCTGTAAAATAAATATTAGTTTGGTTACTTATCCGAGTTATCACCAATAAATTGTGAATTTTAAGATATTTCAAGAGGGTGTGAAATGATATTACACAGTTGGGCGATGTAAGCCGCTCGGGGGAGTTGAGCTTAAACTGTCGTAAGGTTAGCACAATGATTAGATTTGAATTACAGCAGTCATCATGTAAAGTTCTGTTTTAAAAGTCATGGGGTTAAGACGTGTTTGAGTGAAATTTTGTCCATCATGGGTTAGAGATATTTAGTGTGTTCGGTCGAGTCGAGTTAAAGTTACAAGTAATTCGGTATATTCTGTATTAAGTTAGTTAGTGTAGTGTCCAGCTAAAGAGATGGGGAACATATTCTTAGAGACTTGGAAGAGACAATGGTTTTAGATGATGGTAGTGAGGTCTGTTTTCTGTATCATAATTGAAGTAGGCTAGCTAAAATAAAGACTTTAATTCAACAACCCTTAACTCCTTCCTAAGAATCATAGCAACCAATTAGCGAACTTGGGGGGGGGGTCCAGACTTGTTCCGCTCCCAAGTCTTGGAAACTCATTTTGTGAGGGAGCCCTAGAGTTTTGAGAGATGTACAGAGTAAGTACAAATGCAGTATGTCAATATTATATTCAAATAAATCAGCAACCATGACATTTCATATTATATTCGTATCAGAGGTTCCCCATAGTAGCTATCTGTTAGATACAGTCTAGTATTTGAAATTAATTAATCATTACTTATTTGACACACTTTGTATGGTGTCCATCAACTTTATAAAATTACCTTACATAGATCAACATTTGATTAGAGAACTTGTCAGTCAAAATACGAAAATTACCCCCAAAATTAGGGAGTAATTTCGTGTTAAAAATTATCATACGTATTGATCTAGGTCGTGTAACATATATTATTCATTAAAACATTCTACTTCCAATTAATAAAAAAATATTTTAACCTTACCACCCACTTGACATAGAAAACAGACATGTGATGGAAACTCGTATTTACCTGAAACAAAAAGCATTTATTACCATCATTATTTACTTAATAACATATTACTTTATCTGTTCAATCAATCTGTTATAATTCTATTGTAATATACAAAAAATTTCACGGTGAAAAGCTGAAAGGAAAAGCTACATAAATCATACGCACTCCATAAAATATATTGAAAGTGTTATTTTTTACTTCCTCCATTTAGAATATAATTATATAGAATTTCTAGGTTGAGAAAATATAAATTTACTACTTTGCTGTAAGTTTACGGAAGAGATTAACTTATCGTGGTAATTGTTCTCCATTTACAATTTTCTTAGAATTTCTGTAGAAAAATTTGATTTATTAGCTTTAAATTCATGACACAGAGCTTAAAACTATTTACAGTGGGTCAAAAACGAATTTGCACACTTTAAATTTTATGAAGAACGTTAAATGTAAACGTTTTTAAAATTTAATAGTACCACTTTTTTTTTTCGATACTGCTAGGCTTTTAGCGTCTATTAATTTTGGCTATTTATAATTTTTCAATAAATAGTCTTTATTTACAATACTTAAATATATCTACCTATAGACATTTGTATATAATAATATTTGAATCTAGATTTGTGTTAGTGATTTTATATCGCTTAAGTAATTTATAATGGGTGCGTTTTGTTGTGCTATTTCTGGTTTCGGTTTAAACAGAATACGCGTTTTGTTGCGACTGTATTCTCATTCTATTCATTCTACTCATTCGATGACTCGAAGTCGAACGACTGGAATGAATAAGTGTGGTGGGGATGAAAAGGAATATGTATTTGAATGCAGTTGTTTTCATTTGGTTTTTAAATGTATTAGAATTAAATCTTGGTATTAATGCTTCAAAATAATTTTTACTTTTAGGAATTTTGTCATTTTGTGTCCCAAAATAAATATATACCTATATGATTTTAATATAGCATTGTTAAATATAAACTTAAAATGTATGCACAATGCAATTACTCGTTCTAAAACATTACGTTCTAGAATATCTGCTTCAAATATAAAGTTTTCTTATTCTGCATTTACTATTTATATTATTCATTTAGGTGAAATATGTTCTACAACCATATGACTTAACCTCCCTGCAAATGTCATTCCATGTTTACTTCACGATCAAAGTTGTCGTTTTCTTGCGCATCAATTCCAGTACTTCTAAGCAGCCACCAACAAAACGCACCCAATGTTAGTGGTACTGTCTGGGTTGTTTCGTAGGGCTGTTGTGATGTTAGAAACGATGTTGAATTTGATTCTTGAAGAGTTATTTGATTCACATTTGGATATAATATGTTCTATGGTCAATAGCACGTCGCAATTTTCACACCGAGGGCGGGTTTCTCTGTTGAATAGGTTGCCGTGGGAGAGTGTAGAGTGTCCGATGCCTTGTCATTAATGTCTGTATTTTTCGTCCTTTTTCCAGATCCCATACTTTTATGTCTTTCTTGATGTTACGTAATTTGTTCGTATTTGGGTCGATATTGAGCCATGCACTTGTGTTGTATTGTGATGTCTTTGAGAGCATTCTTAAAGTCTGTTGCTGGTATGGGGATATTTTGTACTGGGCTTGTATCTTTTTTTGCTGCGTTGTCGGGTTGTTCGTTGCCGTCAATGCCTGAATGACCTGGAATCCATATCAGGTATATTTTATTTTGGTTTAGGTTTGAGAGTTTGTGGATCTCTTTTTGTATTTTTATTATGGTTGGTTTTTTACTTTGCATGTTCTGAATGTTATTTAATGCGGCTAGAGAGTCTGAGCAAATTGCTATTTTATGATTATTAGCAGTTTTAGATTGTAGTGGCCATGTAGATACTTAATTCTTCAGCTGTTTCTATGGATAGAGTAGTAGACAATCTTGAAGATGTTGTGGTTTCAGCTGTTACTTGGGCAACCCTAACATGGTTTTTCTTCTTGGATGCGTCTGTATAGATTATCTTGGTTGATTGAATTCTAGAACAGATTTCTTGGTGATTTATTTTGATATGTGAGACTTGAAGTAACTTCTTTTTTAGACGGTGAAGTGATAGATCGAATTTAGGTGTTTAAGTGCCCAGGGGGGAGTGTTGTGGATTAAATATTTTTGTAATTTGGTACATTAAAATTATTACCAATGGATGTTTAATATTTTGTATACAGGCCATTTGCTTCAAGGATCTTGTGAACTTCTTGGAATTAGTAGAACCAATTTTGCAGTCATTTCAGGATAATTTTTAGGGTTTTGTAGGTATGACCACCAAAAAACCCTTATAACGTCACTCATGTGTCTGTCTGTCTGTACGGTAGAAATGGAAGCCAAACGGCCAAACATAGAAAGTTGACATTTGGTATGCTAACACATCTCTTTGACCAACATATAGGAAAGATAATGAGAGTTCAAAAAACACATCCCCAGATAAACATAAACAAATATGTAATTAGTGTGGTATCAAATAAAACCTCTTGCGTGGATGGACAAGCAAATTTTAATTTTTGTGGGGTTGATCTAAAAATCTGAAAAATATATCCATAATGTACAGATGGGAACCGGAATAGTTCAACAGGAATTTTTGATCAGATTAGTTTTTCTTAGATTTAAAAAAAAAAAATTAATTTTTTTTATTATAACATAAACAATAGCAAATGTATGCAATGTGATTTTGGTTAGTGATGGCTTCGACAGATCTGTAAAATAAATTTATTGTAAAAGCATATTTTAGATCGAAGCTGCGTAACAAATAAGATATTTTGGTTTTATTTCTCGTTAATTTGTCTTTATAAGTTTTCCGATGTGCAGCCCCTGGTATCAAACTTAAAATTAATAGAAATAGAGGGAAATTCAAACACCTTTCAATCATTTATGTAAGATTTGTATAAGGGTTTTTTGATATACCAACGAAATCCTAAAAATAGTATTTCTTAGTTCGAGAATCCCTAAATATATGTAAGTCTCGACATAGTAATTTTCTCCTATTGCAATGCTTATCTTTGCATATTTTCTTGTATACTTTTTTGTCGAGTTCTGCGTGCCGATTTTTAGCGTAGTTTAAATTTGTATTTAGGTCAATTAGTAGTATTTTCAGACTCATTTGTAGGTATTTTTCTAGGTTAAACTGAATTACTTTAGGTTAGGTCATGAAGTCATTTTTAAAACAAATGTTAATTAAATATTTAACGCAAAGGCAAAATGGGTCTCCTATATATATTTGAGAAAATGCATAGAATAAAAAAGATTTGTTATCTTGTTTTAAACATTTTTGTAATTAACATTTTACCTGTTAAATCAATAATAAGTATTATGTAAAATGTTTTAGTTTAGCATCCCTCTGAAATCCCAATTTAGAATAAAAATTTTGAGGTGCCATATGGCTTATATTCGAATTCTGGTTTTGTTCTGTCACATATTAAATTACGCTTAGATTTCGAAAAGAGAGAGAACAGTTTTCACAGATTTATTTGATTGATATCATCTGAAACGTAGAATCTTTCATTGGGAACGTAAAAAAAATGATACAGCCTCCAATTTTATTTATATAAATACTAGCAGTACTGGAAAAAACAGTTGTAATCGGCTTAGCATGAACCCATATCGCAATGGATTAAAGTCTGGTACGGACGTATAAATAAACGTATATATAATAAAATTTTCAAATAAAACCGAAGCAGCAATAATTCATGGGCACGAAAAATATATGTAGGTGGTACATATATTTTTCCAGAACAAATAAGTAGAAGCCTTCAGCATTAAAAAAGTCTTGGACATAATCAAAGAAAAGGGAAATACAACTATATAATATGTACCGATTCACTCAGTTTCCTAGAAAATCTACAAGACCCTTCCAATAAAAACATGCAAGCAACGAAATACAAGAAATTCTGCACACAATCAAACACGATATGGGAAAAAGGATAAAATTTATCTGAGTACCTCTCATTCAGGGATACAAGGAAATGAAGCCGACAGAGCAGCCAAACTAACCACAGAAGAGTTTAATATAACAAATATGAAAATCCCCGAAGACCTAAATATCCAATTACAAAGAATAATAGGTTAAACGTTACAGGCAACAGCTTCTGGAGTGTGGATTTGTGTTTATTGGGTACTAGTTTGACACGCTCTATACGTGTCCGATTGTACTGCTGTATTACGTTTGTCAATAGATTGCGACATGTACATTGACAGGGAGGTTTTTCTTCCCAGTCTGGGCTGAGCAGCTGACAAAACTTGAGTTTATTTTTAGGATTTTGTGGGTATGACCAAAAAACCCTTATACCGTCATTTTGTCGTCTGTCTGTACGGTAAAAATTATAGTAAGTAATTGAAGTAAACCTAGAGAGTTGAAATTTGGCATGCCTATACTACAACTCTTTGAGCCGCACATAGGAAAAATACTAAAACATCTAAAAAAAATTATCCCCCTAAAAATATAAACAAATATGTGCTCATCGAAAAAAAAAACAAATATTTTGAAAATTTTGAGTAAGGTATCAAATGAAAGCCCTTAGTAGAAGGATTAACGATCAAAATTTTATTTTTGCGAAGTAAATTATTTTGATGCGATTTTTGCTAAAATCGTGAAAAAATATTGTCCCACACCTGTAGCCCAGGTGGTTTAAACTAAAAGTCTAAAAAAATTCTAAGTAATGTACATTGGTGTGAACCGGAATAGTACAACAGGATGTTTTTTATCAGATTATGTTTTCGGAACATAACGCATTTTTTGTGTTTTTTGGTTGACAACGTACAAAAGTAGTAGTTACGTAACACACTATACTGGAAGACGTATCCTGGTCTAATGATTAGCATGTTCGCTTGCTACACAACAAACTAAGGTTCGCTCCCAGGCAGAGGAGACAATTTTATTATTTGTTTTTTTCAATTTTTATTTTGTTTAAATCATTTTGTCAAAATTCTAGTGATATTTTGGCAAATGTTGCATTCAATTTTTAAGAGCGTAAATTTAATAACCAGTTGGAATGTTATTTTCATTCTATGTGTCATGTATACGAAACCAAAGGAGCGGATGACAACCAATGCAATTTTAACATCAAATTTGTTTTTAAAGCTCTTAGATTAACAGGCGATAAATTATTTTTAAAATGTCGTTCATTTTGCCGTGATTATTACAAAGCAAAATTTGTCTTACACACTCAGTATGCCGCCTTCACTTATTATATACCAGCGAAACCTAAAATGTATGAAAATTCACACTTCACATCAATTTTTTAGCTTGTCTTTGTAGCGTTTCTTAGGAGCTCCCGCTCCTTTGCACCCTCCTTCCAACTTTGAGTACAGTAATCTATTGGATAACCTAGTATTTGGCATTCTTATGACGTTCCAACCGACCTGAATTTGGTGCATGGCTTCCATACTGACGATATTAGTTCTGTGTTGGGCACATTATCTTGCCATTTGACTCTCAATATCATCCCTAAGGCATCTTTGGTGAATCTTTCTAGAGTTTTAACATACCGTTTATAGAGACACCATGATTCATTGCTGTAGAGAAGCACAGGGAGTAGAGCTGCCTTGTACATCATTATCTTTGTTTTAAGCTGTTAATGTCTAGAGCTCCATACAGATGTTCTTAGAGCACCGAAGACCCTGTATGCAGCGAATATTCTTGGACACTTCATCATCAAACGAACTGTTACAGAATAATATGCTACCTAGCTACTTGAAAGGCATTATAACATGCAATTATTCCCGCAAAAAAACACTTAAAACTGTTTCTTTCCTTTACAGAAAATAAATTTATCAAAGCAGCGTACTATGTTACGTACAACATGTTACTAACACATTCGCAAATAATTTAATATCAAGTTAAAAAGCTAGTTCAGATAAAACTCACGTTTGTGAGAAAAAATGCTTCTTTTATCTAGACATTATTTCATTTGAATGAATAAAGGATGTCAGACTACGTTTTAATATAGTAATATATTACCTTTTTCAAAACTTACGTAATAACAATTATAATTAAATATGCAAAAAAATTCTGCAACAGTAAATTTGCAAATAATCCCAAATTCTATATATTAACATTTACAAAAACATTTTGACATAATAACATACAATTTACAACTCATGAATTAAATTTACACAAAAAACATTGTAGTAACATTTTGTTTTTTTCGTCTGTTTAAAAAAATAATTGTAAAGTTTAGCATGTGTAAACTTCATTTAAAATATTTTTAATTCACCTTTGGGTGTCTTAGTAATTCATAATTATAGTATTTAAATAGTTGCGTGCAGATTAAATATTTGTAAATAAAAATGATATAATTCCCACCCATCATAAAAAAAACAATAAAATTATCACGACAGGTTCTTACATCAGCGCTATTTCTGTAAAAAACTACCAGATAATGAATACCAGTGGCGTGCACGGATACAACAAAATGTTGAAGACAAGTTACAAACTGGGCTGGCTGTTCACGGGCGGCAAGTGGGCAGCATTTCTAATGTCGCTAGGATGTCGTCGGATCCATTAATCTTTTCATTTTGTTTGGAATGGTTCAATGGTCTGCCCTTCACTTGGTTTGGGAAGAAAGTTTCTTATTACGATTTTGTAGGTATGACCACCAAAAAACCCTTACAAAGTCACTCATGCGTCTGTCTGTACGGTAAAAATTGTAGCCAAACAGAAACAATTCTTATACCACTCTGACGGAAAAATACTGAGAGTTCAAAAAACACATCCCGAGATAAATATAAACAAATATGTATTTAATAAAAAAAATTAATATTTTTTAATTTTGAGTGGATCAAATAAAACCACTTAGTACGTGAATCAACAGGCAAATCTTTATTTTTGAAAAATCAATTTTTTTATGGGATTTTAGGCAAAAATATGTCAAAACTTTTATCCCCCACCCTATATTACAGAGGGGTTGATCTAAAAATCTGAAAAGAATTTCCATAAAGAACATTGATGGGAAACGGAATTGTTCAACAGGCATTTTTCGAAAAATGCCGATAGTTTTGTGTCGTCGATAAAAAAAAAACTATTTTATTTTAAAATTTATTGTGTGGTCTCAAAAGAAAGCTCTTAGGACATAGATTAAGAAACAAAAAGGAGTTTTTTAAAATTCGTTTTTTTAAACACGATTTTAGCCAAAAATGTGCTATAAAAGTTCTTGTCTTGCCCCCTTTTACCCAAAGGGGTTAAACTAGTGGCGGCTCGTGACATTATTTTCTGGTGGGGCAAAAAGCTTTTTTAGGGCAAAAGCTTAGGGCACAGCAATAAAAAAGGTTTTTGAATGAGATTTCCTTGAAATAACTTTATTGCTTTTTTTTTTTTTAATTTTCTTCGGAACTCGTTAAAATGAATTCCGGTCTTGGTGGTCCTAAAGTTTTAAGTCTAATTTTTATATCATAGGTTCAATTATTTTTGGAAACTAGTTAAAATCACGCTATTTTCAGTCTCATTCATTTTTAAAATTTATTTATTTATTTATTATATTATTTTTTTTTTTTTTTCTCCAAAATTCGCCACTTATATAAGACATAATCACATAAACTTAAGAAAATGTAGCGAGTAAATTATTATCAAATATACTAATAAAACACTATTTTAATAATGTAATTATTAAATATCGAACATACATAACCTTCTAATAACAAAGAACTACAAACAAATGTCAAAATAAACAAACCGACTGATAATTAAAATTACGGACAAAATATGTTTTGACCCACATGCAATGGCTGCTACAGGTTACCTACTATTGCTCGTCCTTCACCTCCGCTTGTGCCCCGCATCAACACTCGTACAAACATTTGAGACATTCGCTCTTTTATCCTGCCTGGCGTATGTCCATTCTAAAAACATTTGTTTTAGGAAGCGAAACGCGGCGCGATGCGAATTTAAGTTATAAACATTTCAATATAATTGAATATTAATTTAAAATTGGTAAAATGTAAATAATACATGTTACTATTATTATTTTTTATTAAAGATTTTCTTCTTTTTCAAAAGTAAATAATTGGGAGGGCATTGCCCCGTTGCCCTCCCTGCACCAACCGCCACTGGGTTAAACTAAAAACCTGAAAAAATTATAGTTAATGTACATTGATCTGAGCCGGAAACGTACAAGAAGAATTATTGATCAGATTGCGTTTTTGAAAAACAATGCAGTATACTAGCGTCGGCTAATCAACGCAGTTACGTCACACGACGTAACAAACAATTGCATTGTTCCAAACAATACAGTCGTTTGTTACATATTGTGACGTAACTGCGTTGATTCGCCGAAGCTAGTATATTTGTGTTTATGAAAAAAAAAAAAATTGCTTTCCCCCTTAAAAGGGCTTAACCCCCTTTAAATATAAATCCTGGGTGCCTAATAAAGGTACACTCATTAAAGGAACAAAATGTAAAAAATTAAAATACTAACACATTTCTTATCAAGTTATTGGGTTAGTTTAATTAATTTGCAGGTGGGGTCCAACCCCACTGGCCCCTAGCGACAAGTCACCCCTGATTACCAGATATAATACTTTCGATCGTGCTGTGAAAACTTATTAGATAGTAAATACTATTGCGTGCTTGTCGTTTGTCATTTGTTTTTTGTTGTGACCTTTTCGATCGTTTGTCAGTGGAATAGGGAACTAGTTTGAATGGTAAACCTGGTAATCAATTACTAATTTTTTGTTAATTTTTTCAAACCTGTTTCTTTGAATCTTGATTATTATAAATTGTTGTTTACTTTTAACTATGACGTATTCTGCGACCCACAAAAACATTAGATCAATGGCCTTGTCAACTATTTCATATTTTGTTATGGTAATTTATACGTTGTCATTGTTTTCCGGATCATTAATAACCAATAAGAAAAATTTGTTTGTTTTGGTTTAATTTCTTATAATTTAATATTTTACGTAGAATGGTAATTTTGTTCAATCATGCAAGAAATTATATAAGAATCAGGCGCGCACACAAGGGGGCTGGTCTTTGGGTCCGAAGCGGTTCTACGACAATTCGTCTACAGACTTTACGTCTACGACATTTCGTATACAGACATTTGGTATACGGACTTCTCGTCTACCACGACAATTTTTGTTGGCAAAGTTTTAGGGGTATTAGTAAAAAGATGATAGGGTGCTTCAGATTCTTCAGATTATAATACGAATAACATTAAATGTATACAATTTACAATTACATATGTAAATAACTACCAAAAAAATACCATGCGTTCCAAACGAAATTACATAAGGAAAATAAAATAATGTGTACTGCAAGCTTTAACTATCATCACTGTTGTTGTCATAAGTTTTTATTGAAATTAGTTAGTCAACTGTTATATAAAGCTTGCAATAGACATTATTTTATTTCTCCACAGTCAACCCTCATGTAATTTCTTTTTGAACTCATGGCATTAATTTTTTAATGCAACAAACCAATATTAAAAAAAAATGCTTGCATTATAAACAAAAATATTTATTTATACAGAGCCAATTAAACAAACCCATTCAAAATGTGCTTTTCTATATAAACATAACTTAATAAAAAAATTATGTGAAGTATGAATTTTCACACATTTCAGGGTTTCGCAGGTATTTAGTAAGTGAATGATGATTATTTGGGATGCCAAAACAAATTTTATGCTAAAATATTTTTTTGTTAATTTTAATTCGAATGCCTAATACAATTATTTAGGTTTCTAAATATTTGCAGTATTTTTTTTTATATAGCAAGGTTCATTAATATTTTGAAAATTGCGCCTACGGCTTTCATTGGTTGTTTAAGTCATAAACGCCGTCCCTCTGATTTTGTATACATTCAAACATAGAATTAAATTATAATTTCAACACTTCCCACTGGTTATTAAATTTACGCTTATAAAAATTAAATGCAACATTTGCCAAAAAATAACTAGAATTTTGACAAAATAATTTAAACAAAATAAAAATGCAAAAAAAAACAGAAAAAATAAAAACTGACGGGAATCGAACAGTAGTTTGCAACTTACGAAGCAAGAACGTTACCACTGGACTACGGACGTTCACTCATTTACTGTGTTAAATAGCGGATTAAATATTTTACATATTTTAGTTAAAAACACAAAAAAAACGTTATTTTCCCAAAAGATAATCTGACAAAAAATTCCTGTTGTACTATTCCGGTTCACGCCAATGTACATTACTTCGAATTTTTTCAGATTTTTAGTTTAATCCATCTGGACTACAGGGTATGGGTCAAAAAAAATTTTGCACAATTTATTTTGCAAAAATAAAATTATGATCGTTAATCCACGTACAAAGGGATTTCATTTGATACCTTACACAGAATTGTAAAAAAATATATTTTTTTTTTCGATGAGCATATATTTATTTATATTTTTAGGGGTATATGTTTTTTAGATGTTTTAGTATTTTTCCTATGTGCGGGTCAAAGAGTTGTATAAGCATGTCAAATTTCAACTCTCTAGGTTTAGCCGTTTGGCTACAATTTTTACCGAACAGACAGACAGACAGACGACAAAATGACGGTATAAGGGTTTTTTGGTCATACCTACAAAACCCTAAAAAAGTAGATTACATGTATTCGACTTTATTTCTTAAAATAAAAGTTGCTGACTGTGTGCAAGAGTATACATTATCCTGTATAAATATTTCAATTTGAATATAATAAATTTGTGTAGTTAACAATAATATGACTTTTGTGTTTTTATACACCCAAAAATATTTATAGACAATTAATGCCCTATTTATAAGTAAAACTTGAATAATATTTCTAAATAAGCAAATTTTAATTGATTTTGAAAGTATATTTGACTTTAAACAAAATTGACTGAAATTAAAATAATATCATAAAAAACTAAAATCTCACTATAAACATAAATAACTAGATAAGTTTATTACATTCAAATTGAAATATTTATACATTTTAGTAGACGCATTAACCTGGTAGACGTAATGTCAGTAGACGTAAAGTCGGTATACTAAATGTCGTGATAGACGAAAAATCCGTTTACGAATTGTCGTGGTAGACGAGAAGTTCGTATACCAATTGTTATTTTTTATTTATTTATTTATTTATTTTACATCCGCCTATTTCTGCAACGCGAGCTCCTACACCTGGATGAGGGATGAATGATTGTGAAATGAGAGTAATGTAAACATATTATTCTCGCCCGAATAATATCACCAACGGATAATCGAACTACCGACCGCACGATCCAGGCTGTTTTCACCAGTCCAAACTGCACGATTTAATGCGCTCGGCCACTCCGCTGGTGGTATACCAAATGTCTGTATACGAAATGTCGTAGACGAAAAATCTGTAGACGAATTGTCGTGACCCCGTCCGAAGTCTACTGACCCCCCACTATTTAATAAAAACTAAGCAATTGAAAATAAATATCACCTTTTTTATTAATAAAAATTAAATTATCAAAATTAAATAAATATATAAGCCCACCCTCTCCGTAAAAAGAAAATAATAAATATGTATTATTTTACGGATATTTTTAAGAATTAATATACAGGGTGGTTGAAATTTCATTGCCCAATGTACAATTTTTTTATTATTGAAGATAAACATTAAATCTGAAAGTTGCTTGATACTATATGAACTGTAATAATCTGTATTTAAAAACAAATACAATAATATTTTATTTATTTAAGTATTTTGTACTAGCTATAGAAGCTAATTAATAAATTTATTATATATTATTATTGTGGCGCCCGCTCTCAGCCTAAGTAAGGTAGGGTGGCCAGACAGTCACACAAATGGTCTTCTGGGCGGACACCTCGAAGGACCACCAGCAGAAGGCTGGAATATAGAAAGAAATACGGAGGTTATGTGACACGAATACACCGAGTTGAGCCGCAGAGGAAGACACGGACGACCTAGAGGAAAGGAGAGAGGATAAAAAACTCTTCTGCTCCTAGGGGCTGCTGTAAGAGACTAACACAAGGGTAATGGTAGCCCTAGCTGTGGTGTAGACGGGTAAAATCCTAGGCCCACAAGTAATGGCTATGGAGGAACCAAACCTAGAAATCCCACGACGTCTCTGAAAACCCTAGCCAAGCGACAAAAACGCGGAGAACGATGCTCAACACGACGGACGTATCACATAAATAAAATACAGTGCCACAAAATACAATATAAATAATACACTGATATTAACAAAATTAATAATATTACAAAAATGATCAGATTTTAAATTAAATGAAAATTAATCAGCACACGTGATCAAGAGATCAGCGTGTGTGAACTAAAAATAATACAAAATTGCGCAGAGGCGTTAACAAACAGAATTTAAGTTACAACAAATAATATATATTAAATAAACAATGAATTTAAGTAGATGTAAAATTGGAATGGACAATAGATGTTTTCCGAATAAATATGTAGAACATTTATCTCCTGTAGAACTTTACATCTGTGGCACTGGTGTCCCAAGAAACTGGTCCCTGGGTCCCGGAATAGATCCTGGATGATCCTGGACTTGGTGTAGATACACAGATATTATTATAATGAATAACAGCAGGTGTAACTTCACTAAAACCGCGATAGATTCGCGAATTTTAAGTTAAGAAAACTTGTAAACAATATATATTTCGGCAGGCGAACTATACACGCAGATAATATTTTAATGATGATACAGCGGGTGTATCTTCACTAAAAAAACGTTAGATACGCGTAATTTTTAATAAGAAAACTTGTAAAATATATATTCCGGCAGGCGAACTATAATTTTACTAGCGGAATACTCTCTGAACAGGTCAGTTAACGAGTCATTAATGAGTTAATAAATGTTAAAACTCGCAAGTAGCGGCTCTCAACATTTATAAAAACATCAAGAGTTTTGATGTTTTTAAATTAAATTATGAATTTTTTTTTATTAAACATAGCGGCCTTACGGGCGCGACAATTATAATAATAACTATCAAATACGAGAGATATTCGATATCTATGAAAAATTTAAAAGCTACATTCTATAGGTATATTTTTACATAATTTGAAAGGCACATAAATAAGGTATACAACCATGCCACACAAATGTCATTTTGATTTAAAATAAAGGCTCATAAAATAAATAAATAAATGCATTAAGTAGGCTACAAATTTAAAAAAATAGATAGTAAAACAATGAAATGTTATATTTTTATATGTATATACATATATAAACTACTTTTGTCACGTATGATTTTGCTGTTAACTCAATAATAAGGGATTTTAGTTTTAGGGTGTCCCCACGTACAGATGCGCACCCAGGAGGGGGGGGCGGGGGGGACACAGTCTTAATCCCCACTCCCAACACGTGGTTTTTATGTGTCAAAATGAGTGATTCTCCTCGAGAATTTCTCGAGGAAAAGTTTTAATTCTCATTTTTCATTTCTCGACAAATGTAAAATTTGCTCGACGCTTTTACTTTAGTACTTTAAAGGTGATTATAATTTTAACATGTTTTTATCCTCTACTATATTTTCAACATTAAAAAAAGATGTATATTCTAATAATTATATAATTATTTTTCTCGAGATTTCTCGAGAAAATAAGTCTAATGTCGAGAAATCAGAAACACTAGTCAAAATACATGTGAGGACTTTTTTTTTAGGTCATCACTTGTATTTTGGAAGTGAGTACCTTTTCTAAACTCCATTCACAATAAATATAATATGACGTCACACTTGGTTATTTTAAGTACCAATGTCATAATATGATTTAACCAACACCAGACCATTAATCAGTTGGTACATTTTTTTACTGAATGTTGGTAATATTTATACACGTTGTCACGTTTAGATTGTACTGTTCAGTTATTTTTAAGTTAGGTTTGACGTTTAAGTCAGGTTAAACTTCACTTTACATTGAATAAAATATTGTTGTAATAAAAATGCTAAAAGCTCTTAGTAGCCGCGCTCAAAGGATGGTTTTGTCTCTTATTAATTATTTTGAAAGAAAGCGAGATAATGCTGGACCTTTAAAGGATTTGAAATGTGTGGAGATGTAAGTAAATATTAAATTTTGTTTATATCTATGGTCTTTTCACTTGAATATTTTTCTACAAATAATTGTTAATTAACTTTTTAGAGAGTTGCTGCTGCATTAGATGTCAGCATTTCTAAAGAGAATAAAATCGCTGCACAACAATCGAGAGGTATATCTGTCAGTAGCCCGAAATAGAAACGAACACATACTAAATCAGTTGTAGAATTAAACAATTTTACAACAGTTGGGATACGTAATGTAAAAATGCCAAATTTTAACATTCTATATTTGTGTAAAATAAAAAATAAAAAAACATGTAAAATAAAATGTTTTAGAAATTATCAAAGACCTTAATTGACCTTTCCATATAATATCTTACTTTATTTTTGATATAAAAATCATACTTTGACCTAAAAAAATTAAAGCACGTAAGCGATATTACAAACACATTAGTTCCTAACGACGTGGTGTGATTCTAGATGTAACACATTGATTTTTCGGTTACATGTAGGTATATATTTCAATTTATTATTTATAATCTTTTTCTCATTTATATATTTTTCTATATAATGGTTAAGTTTCATTAATAAAATCTACATTTTTTAAATAGAACCCGCTGTATATTATTTTACTAATGGCCGGTTGCTAAAGTAAGAAGTATCCCAAACTCAAGTTAAAATCATTTGTTTTTGTATGTTGTAGTGGTTGTAGTACAAAAACAAATGATTTTAACTTGAGTTAGAGAAAACTTTTACATTAGCAACTCACCATAAAAGATGTTATATTATTTTAAATTCAATAAAGTAAGAACTTCCCTCCTCTAAAACTCACCAGTTTTTAGACATTAACAAAAATTTAAAAAAATATTCTTGTGAAAACGTTGAGTGCTATGGAAAAATAATAACATGTTTAACAAGATTCTGTGACCACACATCTGTATTAATATAATTGTAGGCTAAATCTGTTTTTTTTTTTTTTTTGTTCCTATTTCTTTTCTAAACGTTTTAGATGATTATAAGACAATATCCGCAAAAAATTCAATTTTTGTGTGTTCCGCGTTCTAAGACAATATCCGCAAAAAATTCAATTTTTGTGTGATCCGCGTTCATGCAAAAACGGCTGGACATATTTTCACGTAATTTGGTATCATGACAGAGTAGAACCAGGATTCAAACATAGGCTATAAGGTATCTAAAAAAATTTATTTTAGGGGATTGTTTCGAAATTACAACTGTATATTAAAAAACTTATAAAAAACATCTGGCCCGACGTGCCAGGTTCCTGATCCGCAACGGAAGCAGTTTTGAAAGGCCAGCGGATCTCACACCTCACAAATTTACTATCTATAAATAAGGAGATCTGGATCGTCGGCGGGCCTGCTCCTGTTCCCTAACAAAGGACTAGGCCCGACGGATCAGTTCCATCGCGGACAAGGAGTCCAGCCTATCGGGTCAGATCCCTGCAAATATTTGAGTATTTTTATTCCATAAACGAGATCTGCTCCGCTGTAAGCGAGGAAACTTTATTTTATGCGTTTCTTGCGCAACGAATAACCACGTTCGACAATCAGTTCTATCGCGGACCAAGGTTCCGGCTCGTCGTGTTAAATCCGCAGAAGACTCCGCCCGTGCGTGGTAGACTATTGGGCCGACTAATGGTGCTCCCGCTGATGATAATTTTATAAATTATGAATCTGGTTAAAAATAAATACTTCTTCGACGAACATTTTTGGAAATATTTGAAACGAGAAGAATTGCCAAATTTCTGATTCGTAGAATTTCAAATTATATCCTGAATCTTTAGCCAAAATTATGTAAATGTATCAGAAAAGTACACTTAAGTTACCAGTGCACAATCATATCCTAGTACAGGAGTTGGGGACATATGGCTCTTGAGCCAGACCAGTTTTTTTTTTTTTTTTTTGTATCCAATTAAATTATGAAAAGATATTATAGTGCTGCCAAACAAAATTGTTGGGAACATTTATTTCACCTACACCATCGTCTCAGTTTTCACATAGTTCGTTTTCTACTCTTTTCTGTCCAAATTCAAATGCAGCGAAAGACTTGAAAAGGAAAAACTTGAATAATAATTATTCATATTTATTTTTTAAGAATAAATTTAAAAAAAAAACAATAAGTTTGCACAATTGCTATGATACTCTAGTACGTTAAGAAGTAAATACATACAGGTGCGCATACAGTATTTTTCTAGGGGGAGGGGGGCTTTTTCTGTCCTTTACGAGATAGACGTATACAGCTGGACACCTGAAGTTGGCGGGTCCTAAGGGAGTTTTGTCGAGGGGACTCGACAGACCTTGTGTTCAGTTGAGAACATACTGGAAGAACAACACAGGAAGAACAGGAGGAAGTACAGGAAGATCCAAGAGAGAAGGCAAGAAGATCTAGCCAACCTGCCATGAAGAATAGTCAACTACGACAGTTCCATGGCAGGGTTGACGCAAAAAGGGTTTTTAGTCGGTATGCCACTTTGTGGAGAGTTCGATACTACCTGAATATGGTGTATATAAAAGATTTCCCTTGGATAAAAAAAGGAGAGGGGGGAGGGGTTAGAAGAAAAAATTTTAAGCTAAAGGGGCAAGGGTCCAGGCATCTCCTAAACACAAGTGCTGACCAAAAACGACTTTACCTTCCAAACTACAAGTAATGACTAAAAAAGAAAAAGAAAGTAATGAACTCTAAAACTCAAGTATGTTCCTTAAAAACACTAAAAACGCGTGTTTTTTTAGTGCTGGTGGGGCTCAAGTCTCCAAGCTCTCAGCCAACGTTGTCGAGCTCGTTAAATCGTGCAGTTCGGACTGGTGAAAACAGTCTGAATTGTGAGGTTGCTGTTTCTATTTTCCGTTGGTGATATTATTCGGGCGAGAATAATATGTTTACATTACTTCCATTTTCACAATCATTCACCAGGTGTAGGAGCTCGCCCCCCCTTGCATCGGCGATTAGCCTCGTTGCAGAAATAGGCCATGTAAAATAAATAAAATAATAATAAGAATCTCTAAGCTTCCACCATTCCCATTAAGGGTGCCATCTCCTTAATAAAATTGTGAACTACTAATTTAAGGGAAATCATAAACTATTTTAAAATATTTACAACTGAATCAACACATAATCTACGGTTGAAAACAGGTTAAATTAAGTAACCGGACTGGCAACATAGCATTTGATCTGGCAACATTAGGGACGCGGGACTTGGAGGGACGGCAGGTGAACATGTGATACGCCTTCAGTACGAGTTTGAACTCGCTAGAGTAATTTTGTTGTCAATAGCGATTTTTTTTGTGAAACAGTTTTTTCTAGTGCGTTCTAAAAATGGTGTTTACTTCAGATGTCAATCAGGTTTTGCTTCAGACTTGGGCACAGTGCAACGGAAACTGTTGCAAAACTTGCAGGTCTACGGAGACAGTGTTTTGTCAAGGACCCAGATTTTTTGGTGATTTAAGGCATTTTCAGAAGGAAGAGAGTTGATTGAAGATGAGTCACGCAGCGGAAGGCCTTCATCTTCAAGATCCGGTGAAAATGTCTTCAGAGTCCGGGATCTTGGGCGTTCAGATCGTCGGTTGACAGTCAAAATGATCGGGGAAGAGTTGAATGCGACACAATACCGTTCATCAAATTTTGACTAATGAATTGGGGATAAGAAAAATGCGCCTTGTCAGACAGCAATTTCAATAAAGAAGATTTTGGCCAGTAAAAACATTCTTGGGGCTCCTCAGCCTCCTCATTCGCCTGACTTGAGTCCTTGCGACTTTTTCGTCTTCCCAAGATTGAAATATCACCTCAAGGGGTCATTTTGGGACACTAGAAAACATTCAAACGTCCAGCTGAACGTCATTTTTAAGGAAGACAAAATTGAATTGTAATTCTAATCAAATAAAAAAAAATAATTAAAAACCAGTTCGGTTACTTAATTTACACACCTCGTATGTATGTTTTAATATATCACGCGCACAGTTTATCATTTTAAAAATGTTTTCCTAGCGTGTTTTACAATTTTCCTGAAACTGCCAATATAAGTATTCATTTGTAGCAGTAATATGTAAAACAAATATTTTTACCCACAGCAATTAAAGGGTTAATACAAGTTTGACGTCTGATATTCAAAACAAAATTTAAGATTTTAACATATATTCTAACAGGACTAACAAGAGCTAGTCTATAAAAAACAAATAAAATTCCTATAATATTTTTATCTTGTCCTTGAGAGCCTTTTTCTACAGCCTACTTTATTTCTTTTTATTAACCGCAGCTTAAAATATTCGTACATTCCCTCCAAAATAATAATTATGCATGAAGGTTCGGAATGTGTATCATATATCACGATTTTGGCACGGGTTTTTGGCAATTTGCCTCCCTTATTAGATCCCTGACAAGGTACATTCTTGTCAAAAAAATACACTCAACAAATTTACAAATTAGCCTAATTTTAGGCCGTGTCATGCAGGATAAAACTTTTTATACGTTGACACCAATTCTGAAGAATAAAATCATAAATTTAAAAAATTATTATTTTTGCAATTTGATGAAACAAGACATATTTATGAGTTACGTAAATTGGCCAAATATATGTGTTGTGGCAGTATTTATAAAGATATGATTCATTTTAAGACATCAAAATACAAAACTCACTTGGAGATATGTTTAAAAATAAGTCTGCAGTAAAAAATAAACATTATGTCACATTTATCTTTCCTATCATGTGAAACAAAAGAATGTTACTTAAAAATGTTTTAATTTATTAGAAGATTTAGATAAAACATGGTAATAGTCACATATTTACCAAATATAGTAATAAAGTTTCATGTAAAACCGCACTATTTAAAATATTATTAATAGGTTGTTCCATAAATATTTTCTGTCGTATATTTAGATAAAATTAATATAATTTTGAAATAGTATAATATACACTAAGTTATACACGAGTACATGTTTATTTACGCGCTGTAAGACTGTACAATAGAGATGGGTCGTTCGCGAACGATTCGTTCCAAAAGAACGAATCGTAGCTCAACTGATCATGTGTGACATGTGGTCGGGCGTTGCCATGTTGAAAGACAACATCCTTTCCATTCATTAAATCTAGCGTTTTTCAATTTGTATATCAAATCGTGACAAATGCTTACAATAGACAAATTGGGAATGGTTTTAGTTTCTCCTCTGAACCTTAGGATATCAGGCTTTTGCAAATCAGGGTTTGATATAATACTCTCCTAAGTTCTTCCCGTATATCTAATTTTAACTCAAATTTTTAACCTTCAATTAATAAAACAATGTGAGTAAATATCAATATGTACTTAGGTCTATGAAAATATTTAACCGCCTAATATTAATAAATAGTACTCTACTTTAATATTTAACACCTATCTAAATTTGTTAGTTAAAATGTCATTAATATGTAATTACGTAATCTTAAGTTAAATATTTTGTCCGCTTCTATTTAGAAATTGATAATATTTATCTTAATACAGTAAACATTTTTACATTGATTAAAAGCTTACTGTATTTTTATGTCTGTAAAGAGATAAAATCAATGGATCCTTATAGATTAAGGTTACAGTGTCCCATTTAAACGGAAATGTATGGGAATCTCGAATACTACAAGAGATACGACTTCGGTTAAATTAGGTCAAATTTAAAATTTTTAATAAGGTGTATTTTACAGTGGCTATATGTATAATTTTGGCGACGTACGGGTTACCATTTCTGATTGATCCACCCAGAAAATGGCGGAGTAAGTAAACATTGTTAATATTAATGTAAATATAATTAAAACTTTAATTAAACGGGTTTATTCTGTTTCTTTTTTTTTATGACTCCTTGCTTGGATACAATGATTTTGGTAAATTTTGAAAATTGAATAAATTAATCCTAAGGGTGCTACAAAATTTTTAATCACTAGTTTCGTCATCACTAGGTCATATTTATTCCAAAACAGCTAATATTACTTATCTACAAAGTTCGAATTTGTTGAGTTGTGATTATTATTTACTTCTTATATCACCTACCATTTAAATATGTACTTTGTACTGTATTATTGGATTTTATTTTTATAAATTACTATAGTCCATTCAAAGGTGAGAATGCAGTATTGTTCTTATGGCAAATGGGAGCGGTGTTGCCAAATGTTGTAAAAGTGTCAAATGTGTCAATTATAATAATATGAAAATCTCGTATGATTGACAAAAAACAACTCTTATAAAACTCAACAAAAACAAATGACCATTTGCAGAATACTGCGTCTTCACAGATCAGCGCGTTTTAGAGCTGGCAACGTCGACAAACAAGAAAAGGATTGTGTAAACCCATTAGAGAGTATGAAATAGAACTACTCCATATGTCCTGTACTGCATACTCACCATTGAACGGACTATATATTACTTTGATTTTATGATTATAATGATTGCTAATAAATGTTTATAATAAATAAATAAGTAAGATTCAAAACAGCATATCGCATATAATTATTCGATTAAATTTTTACCGACCGCCAACATATATAAGGGAGGTATTGTGATCATACCGATTTTGACATTTCGAGTTTTCGATGGATCTCTACGAATTGAGGTCCTTACATAACGTCTTGACTATTTTTAGCATGATGTCTGTCGGTCTGTTTACCCGTCCGTCAGTCTGTCTGTCTGTGTACACGTGCAGAGTAAATTCGGCTAAAAGGATTTTTATGAAACTGCATATTTAAGCTTTTGACATCAATGGCACGAGTTGATCAACTTTTGGTAAAAATCGGTTGTCTAGAAATGGGAGTTTCCTCGTGTCGATTTTAAGATTTTTGCGAATATTTAGCAACAGAAAAACATTTCGAAAAATTTTATTTAACAAAAGTTGCTATAAATGCAATAACTAATAACTATTATTTGAGACGTTTTTTGATAAAACGAAAAAATTTGAAAAACAAATCTTTGTAAAATTTTTCGAAATTTTTATATCTATTTTTTCATATTTATATGTAACGTTTCCATGGTCATGATAAATAATATCTCTGTTAGAAAATATAAGGCCAAATTATTTCTACTCTGCTGCTAGAATGTATTTTATACAAGTACTTTGTGATGGCGGTCGGTCCTGTGGTGGCCACAGCTGAGTCCGGACCCCCCCCCCGTACTGTGAAAAGTGAGGATTTTGTTTTTGCTCTTCATTTAAAATTTAGAAGTGAGGACCTTTTTGTTTTTTGCTCTTCACTTAAAACTTAGAAGTGAGGACCTTTTTTTTTTGCTCTTCACTTAAAATTTAGAAGTGAGGACCTTTTTTTTTTGCTCTTCACTTAAAATTTAGAAGGGAGAACCTTTTTTTTTTGCTCTTCACTTGAAATTGAAATTTTGCCCTGTGTTTATAAAAATTCTGTATAATTGGACCCCCCCAAGCCAAAAATCTGTGTGCGCCCCTGTTCTGCAGAAGTGTATGGAATTGACCATGCTTCACAGAGGAGGCAACGATTACAAGCTTCCTCACATTTAGTTTAGTTGTGAAAATATACGTTATATATCCCTTTGCATATTTTTTTTATGAAATTGGACACTTATTTTGGAACAAATAAAATTCCTAAATCGGACACTTATTTTGGAACGGAGGGAGGTATGATTTTTCAGTACTTAAACAATGACAACGAACTATCTTATCTAAAAAAATTATCGGTATTTCGTTTATTTTTTAGTTCCTTTGTGTGGTTATTTTAGTTCACTTTGTTATAGGAACCGATGAAACATGAGGTAATTAAGGTCAGGTGCGTGCGTGTGTGTAACATACACAAATACACACGTACGACCCCAGCATTCGCTTACAAAAATGTCACGCAGTTTTTAGACTTTAGCCTGACAGCAACGATAAAAAATATCATAACAAGCACTTTTTATACAACGTTGGGGATTTGAATATTTTATGATGGTATTAGAATTAATATTAAACATATCTTTATGTAAATTAATTTAAAAAATAAGTGCTCTTTCGACATTTGTCACAAGTTATGGTAATATGAAGAAGACGGTTTGGATGCTGTTATACATAAATGAGGAGTTAACATTCAAAACGTGATTTATCACACAAAATTCAAAATTGAGATATTGGTATCAACGTTTTCTTCTTTGTTAAATGTATAAGATACTAACAGACATACCCGGCGATGCTCGGGAGGAAAATAATAACAGGTCAACAAAAAAATATTTTTTTTGAGTCTTTATTTTAATTACTATTTTCTGATTCTTTATCTCGAAAAATAACTAAAACCTTCGTTTATTTTTGAAAAACTTTGCTTTTGTACATTTTACAACGATCAATATATATTTATTTATTTTTATGACCATATAAGGAGAAGCGCGTTATATTAAGTTAGGGTGGGGACGAGCGGGTGGAAAGCAAGTAGCATTTCACTTACGTGGTTCATAGTCGATATGCGCATGCGCATTGTAGCGATACAATGCATTTTGTGTGGCGGCAGATCAAAAAATGGCGTCAAAAAGTTGTAAACACAAGGTAGACTCATCCTGCTATGTTTGCGGCGAATTTATCAAAACAAGAGAATGTTTGGATTTCTGATGGGATGCACTCCCATCAGAAATCCAACCATCTTAAAATCCCCTATCACTGGCCAGGTATACTCATGATACTTTAAACTCTCAAGCACCATTTTCACACTTTCGTAATTTTCTTTGAGCATTACGCAATGAGCCAAAGGAAGAGATGGAAATTTATTTCCAGTGTGAAGAAGGACAGCTTTTAAACTTTTTGTAGAACTGTCTATGAAAAGACGCCGGTCAGAAGGCAAGCATGAGATTCCGACCGCCTTGCATAGGCGGTTATACTTAATATCCTTGCTACCTTTATTTTTGTCGGACCACAAATAAAGAAATTAATGGCCAGTGACGAATTTTCCCAGATACTCAATACTCATGAAAGGAAAGCCTGAGACAGCCTGAAAGCAGTGGTTCATGGTTTTCTCGGAAACAACAAAGCAGACAATTACAAAGAGCTTATTGCAACTATGCTTGATAACTTTAAACTCATGGGTTGCAGAATGTCCCTGGAAGTGCATATGTTACATGCTCATTTGGACCAATTTAAAGATAACATGGGAGCCTATTTGGAAGAACAAGATGAACGTTTTCATCAAGACGTGATGGACTTTGAACGTTGTTATCAGGGGCAATACAATGAGAGTATGATGGGGGACTATATTCGGGGGCTAATACGAGAAAGTCCATACAATCACAGAAGAAATACGAAAAATAATCATTTCTAAACTATTTTATATATTCTGTTACAGTAGTTGTTTGTTTCGAATAGTTTTCTTGTAAATAAAACTGATTCAAATTCATAACTAAAGTTTGTATTATTTTTACATACAATAAAGGAAAATTTTCTTAAAATCCGTAATATCATTCTGATACCTACAAAAGCAAACTTTTTCGGCTAAAACTATTTTTTCTTTAATTAATAATGTGGAAGAAATAAAAATCAGATATGCAGAACCCAGACTCAAAACTCCTGTTGACCGGTGTAATTTATAAAAATATTTTAATTCGGAAATAAACGATTGCAGCACTATGAAAAAATCCAAATTATTTCAATGATGGTTTAAATACAGTAGCGCAAAACTTTCAGCCGCCCCGTCCCCCTCCGTAACAAAAACAAACTAATGGTATATTAAGAAAACACAACTTTTTTTGAAAATATCTTAAAACAATGATTAAAAATTTCTCACAAACTAAATAAATAAGATAAATTGAAAAAAAATAAAATTAACGAAATTGTATTTTCCTGGCCTTTATAGCTGCAAATTGGTCGATGACATTAGAATTTTAAATTTATTTCAGCAGCTTCTTCTGCTTCAATGGCTAATATGCTTAGTGCTGACAAGCGATCTTGAGTCATCGTTGTCCTTAAATGATTTTTAATTTTTTTCAATGTACTGAAGGACCTTTCTGCAGTGGCCACGCTGACGGGTAATGTCAAATATATGTACTACTTATATCGCAATATGTAATTGTTAATAATTTAACTAAATCTGCAATATTTTCTACGTTTTTTTTACAATTTTCATTGCTCCGCCCCCCCCCCCCGGGCAATTATTATCAAAATAGAATTATGTAGGGTTTTAAGAATATCTTGCGCATGTCAAAAACAAATATGAGAAATGATAAGCAAATGATATAGCGTAATAAAACACAATATTTAAGGCTCAAAGGGCTTGTTTTTCGTTAGTAAATACTCTTGCAATTAAAGTAATTTTTCTTCGTAAATATTTAAAGGTAACGACGATATTCCACAGTAAACTGAGCGTTATAATTTTCGCGGAAAATGAAAACTAATAAATGATAATCGTGAGTTATCTATTGACCTGCGATATATGCTCTCGACTTTTTTGTAGTAATATTAAACCTTAAAAGTCGGCCATATATATTTTCGATATATCTCTTACAGTTTAGCCGTCGTAACGATTTTAATGTTCCGCACGAAAGATTTTTTCAGACTTATTTCCGTTCTTAAACCCAAAAAACATGTACTTCGTTAAAAAACTATTTTTTTTAGTGCACCATTAGTTCCGCAGGGTCCTAAAGAGTAACTGTGTAAAATTTAGTCTAAATCGGTTAAATGACCTAGGAATGTATAGCGAACAAACAAACAATTTTCCTCTTCTATATATATATAGATAATCGTTAAACTATTCTAAAACGTGTTTTCTTCCATCCAAAACGCGCTAACAAGAACAAAAAAAATATATAAAAATTGAAAATTTGTTTTAATTTTTTTAAATATTTTGATGAACTTATAAAATGGTACAAAGAATTGATCTAAAATATTCCATCTATAGAAGTTCTTCAATAAGAGGTATTATATGATTATTTGGAAAATTAAAGTTGTGACTTACATATTTAAAAAATGATAAATAAATAACATTTAAAAAAAGAATAAATATAATAATGTAAACCGTAAAATGTTTATTATCTATTATTTTTCTAATTTTCCTAATTCTGCTGTCCTAGATTTTTACTAACTAAACCTAAGCTAATTGCCTAGTTTTTAGGCATACAGTACTTTGTTTTCCCCCAAACATTAACCTATTAAAAATAGTGTAATAAACTCTAAGAAAAACGATCAATTTAGGTAATTAGGTTAAGTTTAGTTAGTAAACATGTAAGACAGCAGAATTAGGAAAACGATAATAGATAATAAATATTTTACGAAGGGATTTCCAATCTTTCACTTGCAAAACTGGTGTGTATATGAACTCTTGTGTACATGTATATATTTATGTACATAAGTAAATATTTTTTTATGGATGATTTTTTTTTTTTTAGTTATGTTGATATATAGTTTTTCCGCATTTATAGTTTTGTTCCTTCAAAAATGATAGCAGTTTCACATTATAACATAATATTTAAATTGAAGCTTTCAAATTAATGTATAATTCAATATGTAAAATTATAAAAATAAATTTTATTATTTGAAATAATAATAGCTAAATTTAATTGAAAAAAAAAAAATCAAATTTAGAAGAGGTATTAATTGTCCCTCGAAATATATACATGGCAGTAATTAAAAATAAAGTTACAATGTTGTATCGAAATTAATAAATAATAAAAAAGAAATCATATATTTACATATTATGATTTACTTAAAATAATATTATACCGTCATTTGTTTTTGGCGGTTTTATCTCCAGAAGTAAACAGTACTTTTTCTGTTTTGAAAATAGCATTTTTTAGGCATCAGTCATTGTTTGCGAAAACATAAATGTTTCTACTTTATAAAAAAAGTTGCAAGCTTCCGACAAAGAAGGTACAGGGGATCTTTTTCAACACCATCTTCAATTTCTCGCATTTATATTTTACAAAACAATATACATAGTTTGGTTATTTTGAAGTATGAATTTTCACACATTTCAGAATTGTGTAGGTATTTTAATAAGTGTAAGAAGCCAAAATAATTCTGGATGTCTAGGAATATTTGTTCTATAATCATTTTTATTCGTTGTATGAGTACTAAGGCTTTCCATTTAATTTTTAAAACTAAATTTAAATAATTTCGCCACAATAAAATTTAACTTAAAAATCCCTTTTTTTTTCTGTATTTACTTCGTATTCAAGTCTTCAATAAATTAACAAGAAATATATTGATAAATGGCTTTTTTTTTCATTTTAGAAGCGTATTGCACACTATTAACAATGTGTTATTTGTTTTATAAGTATTTCACTATAAACGATTTGTTACTCTTTGATAACTTAGAAACAAAAAACTTACGTAATTCAAACAATAGGCAGAATCACGACGTATAATGGTAGCTGGAGCCTAGTGAACACTACACACTGCACTCTACACACATGAACTCGGTTCTCAGCTGTTTTCTTTATTATATTTTTAATTTAAAAAAAGACACTACCTTAGCCATAAGTACAAACAATCCATAGCATTATTAACTATAATTTAGCTATGACTTAAAAAAATAATAAATTTTGTCTAAAACACAAAGCTGAAATATTTTCCAAAAACGAAATCTGATCAAAAATTCCTCTCGTACATTTCTGGTTCAGATCAATATATATATTACTTTTTTTCAGATTTCAGATTTTTTTAGCACTGCTAGTATAGATGATGAATTTGGTGTGCTTTATAATATCTTGTTCCTCAAATTTATGGATTGTCGGTTTTCAAAAGCCGTTTTTTTTTCGAAAATTTTTTGAAATTCGAAAACCGGTTTTTAGTTCTGAAAAACTTGTTTTTCGATACTCAAATTTATATGTTAAACATTTTGACAATAACCTCTGAACATATTGTAGTAAAACAAAATCTTCAGACGAATATTTCTTTATTTAACATGCAAACCGACAAATGCTATGCGAGAGTTAAGATAGATAAAAAAAATTAAAGACTGAAATTAGTGTCAAATTATTAAATTATTTAGAAGTACGAATTCAAGAAAGAAGATAAGTTGAACTGGCAACTCTTTTGCTATGTTTGCAAAATCCACAAAATATTTCAACAAAGAAATCTACTACATTTCCAATAGCTCCAAAACTCGATATTATTAAGTTAGCTGAAAAAATATTGAATATTGAACAGTGTTTCTCAAACTGTGGTCCGCGGACCATTGGTGGTCTGCGAGTCACTTCTTGGTGGTCAGCAAACACAAAATTTGATTATTATTAATAATGGGTTTTTTCACAAAAAAAACATTTTTCTTGATGTTGTTGGTCCGCGGTTAGCGTGGAATTCAGAAAGTGGTCCGCAACTGTCGAAAATTTGAGAAACACTGGTCTAGAATATATCCAAATTCGGCATTTCCGACGATGAATATATCGAAGAAAACGAAGACGGAGAAATTATTAATCAGGCCAAAGATAATGCTCTAAAAGTAGCAATGAAAAAATCAATTCATAGATTTCTTGAGGAACCTGAAGAAAAAATATAAAATCTGTAAAGACATTGAAGGCCGAATTTTCAGTATTTAAAGCCACTAATAAAAGAACAAAGAATTTGGAATTATTATTTGATGCCCTGAGAACAATAAAACGAAGTTCATTAGCCAGTGAGAGAATATTTTCTATTTCAGGAAATATTGTAACTAAATTAAGAATAAGATTAAGTAATCGTTCCGTGGACATTTTATGTTTTTTGAAATCATATTTTCTGAAAGACACTAAATGAATAAATATATAATTTATATTTTGTACCGAAATTTGTTAATTGTTATATTAGTTTTTTTTTTTTTAATTAATTTTTGTATGGTGTATACTTTATTTTGTTAATTTTTTGTAGTTCCATAAATATTAAAGAAACCGAAAAATGTTAAAAAACGTATATATTTTTTTAGCCGTTTGAATTTATTTATTTTTTTTGGGAAAAATTTTAAAACCGGTTTTAACCGGTTTCTGGAACAAATGGAAATCGAAACCGGTTTTTTCAAAAGTCTGTTTTTGTATAAACCCTACTCAAATTGATCCCCAATATTTCACTTGCTTTTAACCCTTTCGTGGACGACATTTTTAGATTTAAATCTGTTCGGGTGAGAAAAACAGCAGTCTCAAGAAGCAGCAAAAGAGTTAAATATCTAGATTTGTTGCCTATACTTAGGAAGCTGTACCTTGGTTATAAAATTAAGCCCATGGTCTTAAAAATATTTGCGTATTCAAAATAGTACAAATTTTGTCCGCTACTACACACTATACATTAGTCACTACTAAAACATTTTTATCTTGCCCAATTTTCAATTTTTTTAAAGTGACATAACTTGTTGACGCCTTTCATATATCGCAGTTAGCTGTTATTCCGGTTGCATAAATCACGGATGATCTAAAAAAAATAACGTGAAACTTAAAATAACGATCATAATAACTTCCGAATGAAATCAAAACAATCTACAAAAATACCATTAATTATATTGTCTCGAAACTAATGTGAAATGTCAAATAAAAAATACTAACAACGATATGTAGGCGTTTATGACATTTACAAGGAATAGATAGATCTGAAGCACGTAAACAAAACAGCAGAATCGAAATTTCAAGTTTGCGAATGAACGTCCTTGGCATTCTTCAGCCCATGGGCGGTTCTACTTCAATTCAGCCAGAAAAAAAATATAAAAAACAATTTTAATTTTGTTTTCCATAGACCCTTAAAATTTAATCACAGAGTCTTCGGAGTAATCTTCATTTTTTCTTCTTTTACAGTGCCTAATAATGAAGGGGTATTGGGTTTTTTTACTTATTTTATCATGGCTTACTAGCCTTCTTTTATAGTAGATGTACAATATTTTTGTTGGTTTTATTTTTTTGGGTTATTAACCGATATTATGCGTTTCCAAGAAAGGATCCATTTTCGGTTCTTAGAATATGAAAGTGGCTTGATTTATTTGTTTTTAAACACTATATGACACCATCTATGATAATTTTTCATGTCATTTTCAGAAATCAATAAAAACATTTTTTTATCCTTCACTAACCGAAATTCCACTTTCCCGCTTTTAGATCGATAAAATCAAAAAAACGACTCGGCGCGAGAAAAGTATATTGACATTCAATACTTTACTTTCAAGTCGTTATAGAGCAGTGGTTCTTAAACTTATGTAGTCCGTGGACCCCCACTTGAACAACATTTTTTTTGCGGACCCCATCCCTACCCTAGGCATTTTACGTCTTTCTTGAGACTTAATTTCTGGCTCAATAATCTACTACGTAATACGCACTACGTTGTAATAAATATTGGTAAAAATGTATCGCTGGTTATTTTATTAAATGTTCTTGTGCATTTATGGAGGAACATTTTTATTAGCATATAGAATAAAAAACATAAAATTAATAAAAATAGTAGTAAAAAGAATAAAAAAAGTTACAAATTATAATACGTTAAACTCATACAAACATTTCTTGGTCAAATATTGGTCAAAATAGATCTTATTATAATATGTTTTCTTATAATAACTAGTAGATAACAACAAATACAAAAAGTATTGACCATGTAGGATTTTTATTAAATGAGTTATTTGAATAAAAGCGAAAAGTTGGGGGATGTAAAGTTAATGTCCAAATTGTTTCGCGGACCCCCGGTAATGGTTACGCGGACCCCCAGGGGTCCATGTAGTGTAATGGCGCGTCTACATCGAGGCAACCTGGTAGCATGCGACATGTCGAACGGTCGCATGCTACCAATGTGCAGCGGTCTGATGGGAGCCGTGCGACATGTTGCTCGTTCCCGTTGCTTGGCGGTAAACATCAAAGAGTTTTCGTGCGACACGCTACCAGTTCTGAAAGCCACATGTTCGCCATTTTGATTTTTGATAGTTGTTATTATAGAAGTATTTGTTTTTTAAATTAACTAGTGTTGTAAGCGTTGCTGTATCAACAAAAATTATTTAGCAATTTAAATTTATTTAAGATAAGTGAGTAAATATAAGTTTTGATAAAATAGAGTATTAGAAATATTGATAAAAATAATTAAGTAAGGTTATATTTTTGTTATGGAATTAAAATTTGATATAAAATAGTATAAATTAACTTGATATTATTTATAGTTATAAAATGTAATAATATTTTTGCGATCCGCCATATTTATTCAGTAAACTGACAGATCTCGCAACAATAAACAGTAGCACGCTCCCAGTGTTGGTGTAGACACTAACTTGTCAATGCGACATGGTCTGACGGTCACGTCAGACTTGTCGTATGCTATCATGTTGCCTCAATGTAGACGCGCCATAATATGTATAGTGTAAAAATAGTTAACAGTTAACAGTAACTGCCGAGCCTCTTGCAAAACAAATGAAAAAAAAATATGTTTGATACCACTAGATTCTGACCCCCACTATCCCGAATAAGTTTCATTTGAACAATATTTTTATAAGCCTTTTCATTAAGGAAATAATCGAGGTGAACATAAGTGTTGCCTCATCCTGTATATTTATTTTCATTTTACGTACATGAGATTGTACGCTAAAACACGATTAAGAAAAATATACTGTTTCTATTTTGACGCGATTTTTGCAAAATGTGCAAAAAAATCTTTCTCATCCTAAAAGGTACAATTGAAAAGTAGATTACGGATCATAAAGTAATTTAATTGTAACTTAGATGATCGGTCTAAAAATCTGAAAAAATCGTACCAAAAATGAAATATTTTTAATTATTATTTTTATATTATGCTCCAAGCTATAGGTAGACCAAGAGCAAGGATGCAAAAGCTAGTAAATCAAAATGGAAAGCAAATAAACATATTTTACTTCGTTAATAGTTTATCAAGTCGTTATAGTCGTAAATCGTAAAAGATTTTAAAAAACATGTTTAAGTAAAAGTTGTTTCTTTTCAAAAGTTATATCTAAAGATACCCAACATACGTTAACATTTAAAAAATCAAAGTTGTCCTTGATCCTGTACTTCCGGTATATTCTAGAAAATTTTAATACTGCCATCAAATTTTTCTTCCCAACTTGTTCATGTATCATCACATTTTCGAAAGAAAACTGGTGGACGGGTGGTCTGATACAGGGGTATGAAACTCGTATACACGGCCTTGAAACGGTTTTAAGTTATATTCCATCCACGGACAGCGCTAAAAGCGTTTTTGAGAACACTTCATTATCGGCAATTTGTGGCAATTGTTTTTGACGTTGTAACGATAGGTGACAGTAAATTGTGATTGTGACAGTGATGAATTTTATAAGAAATTTTAAATATTAGCACCACATATTTATTTTCAAATGGTGTAGTGTAATTAATAATATTATATAATATTATATAAATGCAAAAGAAATATAAATAGTGTAATAAAAAAAATGGCACAGACTAAATTTAATATGTACAAGTAAATATAAAAGTAAAAAATAAATACTTATTTATTTATTTCATATGCTTGCTTGCAAATAAAATAATAAAACTTAATGCTTACTGAAGTATTAACTTTTAACAATTGTAATTAATTTTAATTTTAGGAAATTAATTAGGAGAGTTGTAAATAAATTAATCATAATTTTCGGTTCTTTAAAGGCAATCTTTAATTTTCTACCAAAATTACATTTTATTTTTCAATTTTGGTAGAAAATTAATGATCGCGCGATTTATAGCAATTTAAAATATAAAAATATATTTGTGTGCACTGCGGGTTGCATACTATCTAATCCTAGTTCATATTACAACCACGAATGTCGCAACTATCGCTGTCCAAAGCCGTAACGTGGGAGTCCGCTATCTTCCTTGTTTTATAATTTGTGGTCTGATACACCCTGTATAATGTAGGTCGTCAAATTATAGTTCTTAATAACTAGATTAATTCTTCAAAAATAAACAGTTAGTTAGTTAGTTGCCTAACGCAGCCCATCTAAATGACTACACTACACATTAAAATCAATAAATTAAACAATAAATAAATAAATAAAATCAATAAAAATACGCTTACTCAATAAAAGAAATTTTGCACATCAAAAATAAACACATTCGAACCTTTTGTTGACCACTCTCATTTAATTCACACCTTTTTCGTCAAGTGCCATCTCCGTTTTGAAGGCTGGCAACACAGGAATCTTAACCTTTGATAATAAAGGATCTATGCTTGACATTCCAATCCACTCACTCAAGTTCTGCAACCAGAATATTCGTCGCCTTCCTGCTGATCTCTTGCCATTTATGTTTCCTTTCCTTTTGTAATAAATACCATTTATTACAATTAATAATGAAACGCATTACATGGCCCAGATATTCCAACTTTCTCTTTTTAATTTTGATCATTTGTTGTAGTTTTGTTCCTATCTTAGTGAGTACTTCTTCGTTACTCGCTCTGTTTTAGTGATTTTTTAAATTTTTGTCCCCCCTTTCCCCAACTTATTTTCTGATTTTTTACCTCCCCCATCCTCAAGTGATTTTTTTTATTTTCTAGATTTAAAATTTTACTTCCTGTTGGACCATGAAATGCGGAATATTCTTCTATAACTTTTTAGTTTAAGTCCAGGCCTTTACACGATTCAATACTACTAGAAAGATGTAGCATTTTACTAATTGAACAGTCTTACGGAGTTTAAATAATTTAATAAACTTTCCAAATCTTCTTTTGCTGCTTTACGTAACACCTACGAAACCCTAAAATGTTTGAAAAATGACACTATTTTTATTTATTTACTTATTTATAATTATTTTTATTTATTTATTTATTTATTTATTTATTTATTTATATTTTTTCTAACGAATTTAACTTTGAACTATGAACTATATAGACAAAATAATCTGATCTTAATAAACAACTTTTATAGATTAAAAACTCAGCGATAATTTTTCCAAAACACTCCCCAGTCCTTGTAAAATTCCTATCTTTGCTTATCGTCCATTTTGTAAAAAATGTAAACAGTAGAAACATCTTGTGAACATTAACATATGTCAATAAAGTTTATCTGTGTGGGATTTTTTCTGTAACATTTGTTTATATAAATGGATAAGAGGTGTACTAAAGTGTGCGAAAACATTAAATTTTTATGATTACGTGTGAGAAAATGTATCACGTGGACATATGGAATAATAAAGTCTGGATACTTATTTACGTAGTAAAATATAAAAATGTTATGCATGATATGTATATTATTCACCTACGATACTAGGAATGTGTAAATGTTATATCAAGGTTAAATTGATGATATGAATGAAGCTGGAGATTATATAAAGCATATGTTTATAGAACTGTGTTTTTTAACTTTTTTATTTGTACACGAGGCGTTGTAATAGTGCCTTTGTTATATTTTATGGACTGTTGAAATTCAACACTATGATGCAATATGGCAAGCTGACCCCCCCCCCCCCCCATCCCAGGGTTCACACGTTTCAGTGTACAAAAAGTAATATATTTTTCTACGACTGTTAAAAAAACTGTACTATGTTTAAATTGTTTTTGTGCATATAACGCGTATTGATGGTGACTATTAAAAATTGATGTGAAGTGTGAATTTTCACACATTTCAGGGTTTCGCAGGTATTTATTAACTGTGTTATGATTATTTGGGATGCCAAAACAAATTTTATGCCAAAATATTTTTTTATGAATTTTAATTCGAATGCCTAATACCATTATTTAAGTTTCTAAATATGTGCAGTATTTTTTTTTTAAATAGCAAGTTTCATTAAGATTTTGAAAATTGCGCCTCTGGCTTCCATTGGTTGCTTAAATCATAAGCCCCGCCCTCTGATACCTTCAAATATAGAATTAAATTATAATTTCAACACTTCCCACTGGTTATTAAATTTACGCTTTTAAAAATTAAATGCAACATTTACCAAAATATTACTAGAATTTTGACAAAATAATTTAAATAAAATAAAAATGCAAAAAAAAACTGAAAAAATAAAAATTGACGGGATTCGAACACAGTTTCTTACAGTAGTTTCAACTCACTAAGCGAGAACGCTACCACTGTGCTATACAAGATCACTCGTTTACTATGTTAAATAGCGGATTAAATATATTACATATTTTACTTAAAAACACAAAAAATGCGTTATTTTCCGAAAACATAATCTGATCAAAAATTCCTGTTGTACTATTCCGGTTCACACCAATGTACATTACTGAGAATTTTTTCAGATTTTTAGTTTAAACCATCTGGGTTACAGGGTGTGGGACAAAAATTTTTTTGCACAATTTTGGCAAAAATCTCCTCAAAATAATTTATTTTGCAAAAATAAAATTTTGATCGTTAATCCACGTACCAAGGGCTTTCATTTGATACCCTACACAGAATTGAAAAAAATATTTTTTTTTTTCGATGAGCATATATTTGTTTATATTTTTAGGGGGATATGTTTTTTAGATGTTTTAGTATTTTTCCTATGTGCGGGTCAAAGAGTTGTATAAGCATGCCAAATTTTAACTCTCTAGGTTTAGCCGTTTGGCTACAATTTTTACCGAACAGACAGACAGACAAACAGACAGACAGACGACAAAATGACGGTATAAGGGTTTTTTTGGTCATACCTACAAAACCCTAAAAATGTAAAAAGTCTCATATGGTGCAAATCTGGACAAATCTGTAAGCTTACGGACAAAATCTGAATTAGAAAATGTCCGTAAAGCTGCGTTCACAGCTCTAAAATTAGTTGATTATACACTGTGTATTGTGGATAAATTTAATAAGACAGTTTTAACGTTTAATGACAGTGTTCACAGCTATGAAAATTAATGCGTAACGAATGTCATGACATCTAGGTATAATTTTTCAAACCATCTTAAATAGATTGAATGCCTTTATGCATATTTGATTTATTACTCATTTTTAATAACAAAATTATAACCGCAACTACAGCAATTCTTTTTCGTTTCACGATTTCCAAAATTTGTTGAAATTTGTGAGACAGTATTTTTTAGGTTATGTACAGTGAGATAGCTAATGTTTGTTTATATGTCTGTCTCATTAAAACAGCGTGCTAACTACGAGGGCTACCTTTTAAGTTTTTACAAAAACTAAAAAAGATTTTTTTTTTTTTTGACAAACTGTTTTTGGGACAAACTTTTATTGCTTCTCAAAATATTCGCCTTTAAGATTTATACACTTTTGCATGCATTCAAACCAAGTCTCGAAACATTTTTTTCACTCTGAAGTTGGTATCTCAAAAACATGGGTTTCGAAGGCTTCAACGGTTTCTTGAGGTGATGATAATCGCTGTTCACGCATTTTTTCTGACAGAGGGAAAAAAAAAGTCGTTAGGTGAATATGGGCAATGAGACATTAATTCGATGTTTTCTCCTTCAAATAATCAATTGTTTGACGTGCTGTGTGGGAGCTTGCATTGTCATGATGAAGAATAATGCGACTTTATTGACTGTTTTTCCTGATTTTGTCGATGACTTCTGGCAAACAAATTGTTATATACCATTCAGCATTAACTGTTCTCCGATTCTCTAACGGAATGGTTGCGACATGTCCAGTACAACTGAAAAAACAAGCCATAATTTTCTTGCAAGTGCTTCGTGAACGAGCAACTTTTGCGAGTTTCGGTTCATCTTGGAAGAACCAAACAGTGGATTGTTGCTTAATTTCCGGTTCATATGAATAAATCCAAGTTTCGTCACCTGTAACGATGTTGTATACGGATTTTGCAGTGTCTAGGTTGAATTGTTTTAGCATTCTCCTACACCAATCAAAACGAGCCTATTTTTGAGCTTCAGTCAAATTATAAGGAATCCATCGAGAACAGATCTTTTTGACAGCTAAATGTTCATGCAAAATCGAATGTATTGCAGTGTGCGATATGCCAAAATATGCCTCTATCCCACGGTAAGTCACATGCCGATCTTCTTCAATCATTTTGCGCACAGCATCGATGTTTTTTTAAATCACAACCGATTTTGGTCGACCTTCACGAGATTCATCACTGACGGACGCACGACCACGACGAAATTCTGCAAACCAATTGTAAACAGCCTTTTCTAATGGTGTTTTATTACCAAAAGTTGAACGAAGCGAATCTGTGCATTGTTGTTGAGTTAAGCCTTTACTAAGATCGTAAAAAATTATCCAACGAAAATCTTCACGAGTAATATCAATTTTTTCCACAAACGCTTTTTTTAAACGCTCACTGTCAAAAAACTACTCGGTAAATTTATAAGCTGCCACTGATTTCACAATAACAAATGTCAAATTTGACGAATATAGTAATGACACATTTCAATATTTCCATCTAGTGGTCGTTTGTAAAAACATAAAACGTAACCGTCGTATAATGAGTTAGTTTTAAATTACTGCCAATAAAATTTAGCCGAAGAACTGCATAACTGGAGTAACAAATTAATTCCACTTTCTTCCTTGTAATTAATCTTTATAATTAACTATAATCATTATGTTTTCATTCATTTAACACTCTGAATTAATTCTTGGACACTGTCGTCATAGTGAAACTGGATTTTACCATGACGTTAAAATTTTAAGTCTTTCGTAACGGAGATATTATTAAGTTATTAAGACATTGCATACGGAAAAAAGAAATGCATTTCGGTGGACCGCTAATTGAGTGGGCCGTGGAAAACTGGAATTATCATTTTCGACATGAATCACGTCATTCCTAAAATTAGATTATTTTAAGATGCCCATAAGTTTCATTAAAATCTACATCTCTAGACTAATTAGCAACAAATCGATGACCGTTGATGCTTTTATTACGCGAATTTTAAGTTTAACATCATATACCTAACGAATAAACTTGAAAGAATATAAACACCAACGAACGGGAACAATCTCAAACTAACATGAACAAGCAAGCATGAACAAATGTTGGGCGTATCAATTTTAAATCAGTTCAGTCAGCAGTTTCACCATCCACGCATAATCCCAATCGAACAATTTCAATCGAACAAATATCTAGTATCGACAAGTGATGCAGACGCGCATGCTGAATTTTTTCTTAAAGAGGGGGTCTTTAGAAGCAAACATTTTTTCTTGAGGTGGCTCAATTGCACGAAAATGCGTCCAAAAAAGAAGAATTTTAATAGTCTAGTGCAGCGTTTCCCAACCTTTTTTCATGGCGGCCCGGCAAGCGACGTAGATAAAATTTGCAGACCGGCAAGTTTAGAAAGTAATGTGTATCGCAAAATTATTACAAGTGATGAGCAAATAAAAAGGTCTTCACCTCCAAAATATAAGTGATGAGCAAAAAAAAAGTCTTCACCTCCAAAATGTAAGTGCTGAGTAAAAAAAAAGGTCTTCACCTCCAAGGTCTTCGCCTCCAAAATGTAAGTGATGAGAAAAAAAGGTCTTTGTAAACATTGGTAGTACAGACATTTGGTAACTACACGTATAAGTGTCCCGTTGTGCTAACCTAATAAAATGCCACATAAAAGATATTTGTTTTCTTATTATAAGAATTTCCAGACATACACACAAATTTTCAGTTTTATATATATAGATTAATTAATTGATTGCTTGTCTTCTTTATCTAAAAAGAAAATTGTTGCAACTCTTCTTTAAAGTTACTTGAATCAATCTCATCTTGATACATTTCTATTAAATTATTAACGCATTTTTTCTTTTCTTCTACACACATTGTAAACACGAAAAAAACTCTTATAACATTTTCATAGATTTTTCCGCGTCTGCAACTGATAAATGATCGCATATTACGTAGAGCACATTATGGAAATATATATATATATATATATATATATATATATATATATATATATATATATATATATATATATATATATTGATACAACCGACGTGGTCAGACCAATGATATCCAACAGGCGACCTAAGACCTACCGTTATTTAAAGGATTTCGCGTGTATATATGCCAGATATAGAATCTACCAGTTATAACTCTCAGGGCACACTGAGAGGGGTAAGAAAATCTCAAAAAAAAAATTCGCTATGTTTAATAAACATTATTAGACCCAGTATATGGAACCGCTTTTTCAGTATCACCTGTATAAAATGGTGTTGTTCAATCGACATTGTCAGGCCTTGCGACGTTGCCAATTTTATCATAGTGTATAATATGATTTGTAAAGTTGAAAACATTCAAACCGACTCATTCAGTCCTATTGTTCAGGAGTATGTTTACACTCAAGAGTGCATTTTAAATAAATAATAATAATATTATATGTGAAAAAACACTTGTTGATAATTCATATACGTATTTGCAATGTAACATATGGATCAAAATGTCCTATCTTCGGGCGGCTATGTTTTATATAAGAAAATCTCCTTTTTTTTCGACAAATGACACGTGCATTATGAAAACTCAATTAACAAAAGAAGATCTGCGATTTATAATACATAAGCCATCTGAGACTGAAAGACTTTTTGATCATAAGTTAGTAATTACATTTAATATATGCCGATTATTATTTTATACATAAAATATATTCGGGGGATCCTCCTGTGCTGTTTTTTTCACGCGTTTTTGAAAATGATTACACTTCAAATTAAATAATTTTGTTACTCAATAAAATGAAGAAATATTAGTCAATACTGTCGCATACCTGACCCGAAAAGCACAGCCACTAGGTTGTACTGCGCATTAAAATATATTTTTACAAATTGTATCTTGGTTTTAATTATATTGGCGTATTATTTACGTATTTTGTTATTAAGGACATTTATTACTGTATAAATTCAGTAAACTATTACTGTCGTGATAATAAAAGGTAATATTTACAATTATATTTCTCATATGAAAAATAAAGAGAAGTCATCATCATCATCATTGACGCGACAGGGCGAGATGAGTCTAGATCTCTTGATTTCAAGTTTTGTGACCACATTTTCAATCTGTGTACATGTAGGAGTAATATAGACAGGATTACGTCTATTTTTTAGCGCACACAGAAATGCCCGTACAGCTTATAGCTGGTTGCTAAGCAGAGCCCGTAATTTGTCTAAATATTTTTTACACAAATTATTTTAACAATTTAATTATTATCTACTTGCGAGCGGTCAACGGCAAGCACAAACGATTTATTGCTGGCAGCCACAGGCTTGCTTGTGATAAGTAAAATTAAGCAAGATCCTTAGAATCACCGATAAACGAAATTCTATACACCAAAAAGAAGTATGCGTGTCAGGTGGATCATAAACGAGAAAAAAATAATATTTGTAAAAGGTTGTTTAATTAGACCTTTTTGTTATATCTCACTGTTTTTTTTTTTTTTGAGTGCAGTTTCGGCTCTGGCAATTCTAAAATTTACGGTGAGCCGAAACTACAGTCAGTGAACTAATCTGTGAAACGTAACAACAAGCATCATTTAACAACCTTTTATCTTCTAAGTGAAATTTACAAAGTTGTGGAAAATTTACATATATAAATAAAATTGGAGGTTAAATCTGTTCTTTTTTAGGGTTTTGTAAAACCCTTATACCGTCATTTTGTCGTCTGTCTGTCTGTCTGTGTGTTCGGTAAAAATTGTAGCCAAACGGCTAAACCTAGAGAATTGAAATTTGACATGCTTATACAACTCATTGACCCGCGCATAGGAAAAATACTAAAACATCTGGAAAACATATCCCCCTAAAAATATAAAAAAATATTTGCTCATCGAAAAAAAAAATATATATTTTTTTACAATTCTGAGTAGGGTATCAAATGAAAGCCCTTAGTATGTGGATTACCGATCAAAATTTTATTTTTGCAAAATAAATTATTTTTACGCGATTTTTGCGAGAATTGTGCAAAATTTTGTCCAACACCCTGTAGCCCAGATGGTTTAAACTAAAAATCTGAAAAAATTCTAAGTAATGTACATTGGTGTGAACCGGAATAGTAAAACAGGAATTTTTGATCAGATTATGTTTTCGGAAAATAACGCATTTTTTGTGTTTTTAACTAAAATATGTAAAATATTTAATCCGCTATTTAACACAGTAAAGGAGTGAACGTTCGTAGATCAGTGGTAACGTTCTCGCTTCGTAAGTTGCAAACTACTGTTCAACTCCCGTCAATTTTTATTTTTTCTGTTTTTTTTTTGCATTTTTATTTTGTTTAAATTATTTTGTCAAAATTCTAGGTATATTTTGGCAAATGTTGCATTTAATTTTTAAAAGCGTAAATTTAATAACCAGTGGGAAGAGTTGATATTATAATTTAATTCTATGTTTGAATGTATACGAAATCAGAGGGGCGGAGTTTATGACTTAAACAACCAATGGAAGCCGTAGGCGCAATTTTCAAAATATTAATGAACCTTGCTATATAAAAAAAAAATACTGCAAATTTTTAGAAACCCAAATAATGGTATTAGGCATTCGAATTAAAATTAATAAAAACATATTTTAACATAAAATTTGTTTTGGCTTCCCAAATAATCATCATTCACTAAATACCTACGAAACCTTCACATAATTTTTTCTTGGTACCCGTTTTTCGTTTCTACATGTTCCAAGTGAATGTAAGACAAAATTCGCAAAAAAAATCTCTCTGTCTGTCTGACATGCTTTTTTTCTATGGGTTTATTTACCTGACATTCAAAAAACAAGAGCTATATATATTTTCTCGTAATTTAATGTCATGACAGAGTGAAACCAGGTTTCGAGCCTATGATATGGCATCTTTAAATTTGAAGTTAAGAGGCGAATGTAGCCTCCTCCAAAGTCCATCGTTGCACGCGGGGTGCGGTGGCGAGAAGTCGTATTACGTCATTGGGGGAGTGATCAAAGTGGAAGTAGCTTACAGGGAGAGGGAAAAGTGCTAATATTCATAAATCAACCTGTATTTTTGGGAATCATAAAATATAGATTAAATATATTCGAATCAATTTGATTTTTTTTTTTTTAATTTCAAGATATGAAAGAAAATATCCAAATTTTAATAAGTAAATAAATTTTAATAAAAAATAAAGTAAATAAATTAAATATTTCAATAAGTTTAAATTTGTATTTTGATTTATTTTTAATTTTCAATTTTACAGTGCTATACTTTTTTCAATTTCACATGACTGTTACTCAGTAAATGAATAAAAATTACAAATGTTAACACTTAACCACTCTATATTGTAATTTTATCTTTAAAATAAGCTCTTGTATGTGAAAAGTGATTAATATTTATTACCAATTCTGATTTTACAGATAATTTTGTAGAAATAATAGTTTTCTTTTTTTTAGCATCAAAAAGTTATGTTAATAATCATAGATTCACTCCTTTAGGGGTTGATTTAACCTTTTGGTTAAACTCGATTACAGTATAACAATCCCATACGTTACCATAACAACCATGTTCTGACCATTTGGTTATAGTTAACTAAGCTTTCAGAAGCCGGCCATAATTATTTAACTTAATTTTTGGGACCATTTTTTTGTGTCAATATGAATTTGTATTCTACCACGGAAAGTCTAAAATAAAACAGGTAAATTTGACGTCACAAACTGTTTTATTCCAAAGACCTTCTGTTACCCATTTCAACCGAATTCAAAGATATGTGTAGGAAACGAAGGCGGAGCTTAAGACTCCCTCTACTATGATTAGATTAGTTTAAAACGACGCTACCAGATGGATACATCTCTCGATGCTTGTAAATGCCAGTATTTCATATAAATAGTGTTTCGGTGTGGGCCAAAGAATTGGTGCTAAATATTAATTAATTTTCATAAATAAGGGCTCATTTTAAAGATAAAAGTACAATCTATAGGATTCTAGCTATGGAATTTGCAATTGTTATTGATTTACGGAGGAACAGTGATGTGAAGTTAGACAAAGTTTAGGACAATGTAAAACTGAAAATTAAAAATAAAACCAAATTTTAACTCTTAAATCCAACGGAGCCAATCTCTATCTTCAAATTAAAAAAAAAATCAAATTGATCCGACAACATTTGGTTCAAATTCTTTGGCCCTTTCAAATGCACGTATCCGTTGAGCGTAACCCAGGTACAGTACGCTCTTAAACGTATACATAAATGTTCAATACTCAAAATGAAATGGGAACTTTTGTTTTTTACAATTATTTTTATTTTTTACAATTAAGAAAAGTAATTGTTCAAACGAGTTATTTGTAATTTGAAACCTTTTGTGTTCTTCTTTGGAATTAAGAATAAATTATGGACATTGATATCCGTATTAGAATAATTTTCTGTGAAATATATGAACAAACTTATTAAAATGTACATTTATTTGGGATTCTAATAAAAATATTAAATAAATTTAACGTCTCATTTGAAGCAGTAACATTCAGCACGCTTTAAAAAATCTATAAACTATAAAAATGTAATTATTTCTAAATTGGAAAAAAGAAGAAGAATTTCATGGCGCAAATACCAAAATTTTAATTTGAACAAATTTGATACAAATCGGTTATATGCATTGTTTTCAAGTATCTACGAGTCTGCCAAAACTAAATTTGAGTTTAAAGTTTTTCTGTAAGACAAATTGAAAGAAAATATTTAAGTTCTTACAATGAACTAAAATTATCATGACTGGAATGTTTATCTAGCTCATTCTATACAGTGTTGCCAGATTTAAGGCTTGACAACGTCGACTGAATTGTGCTGGTCTGACAAAGTCGGAATCGCACATTTTTTGTATAAAAAGTTATATACAAAAACTACTGGCGCGCGCTCTTCACGACAAATCAGTGAACTAAATTTGTATATAAATATACGATCTACCCTCGTATTCAGACCATTTGTGAAATTTTCTCTGTCATCGCTGCTATATAATCAGGGTGCAAGAGCTCCAAAAAACATGAAAAACGTTTTCAGACCATTCCCCTGGTCTGAAAACGTCAATTTTGGTTTGACACCGTCCATTGAGTACATAGAATTGGCTTGCATAAGCGGTAAAACAAATATATATATATATATATATATATATATATATATATATATATAAAGTTGGGGTTTTACGTGGCCCTTCAGAAGTCGGGACCCAGGGCGCGCGCGGAGTCTTAAAAATATGTAAAATAGGTGTTGTTATGAAGTCTGATATCACAGATTAAAGATTAAACAATTGACGTCAATTTACTAAATGGACTAAAATCTTTTTATGTCACATAAATCGCAAAACTAACATTTGAAGAAGTAATTTGTTCTTACGTAAACAAAAACATAATCAAAAGGTCAAGTTCACCGCTACAAATTTCACAAAATAATAATAATAATAATAATGAATAGATTTAAAAAATATATTTGCGAGTCCATGAATCACGATAAAAAAAAAAACGAGTTTATTGACTTGTTTATAATCCTAAATATCCAATTACAATTGAAACCTCAGCTAAATAAAAATATTTGTATTCATTCAGTTATAATTTTAGCTCATCATCGTTAAATAGCCACATGTGTATCCCATTAGCACATGTACAAAGACAATGAACAATAATTTCGCGTCCCAATAACGAATTCTCAGTAGTGAAAATAATTGTACATCTTTCTTTCTCGTCCAAGGTCACACAATTGTTTCGTTGCGTCACTGTGTTCTAGATATGAGACTGTGGACGAGCGGTCTGGCCGCGTGTAAAATTTTCCGCGAGTGAGACGCTTCAACTGTTTTGCCGGTCTCGGCCGACCGCGATAAGGCACGTCAATTGTTTGTTATTACGCTGTTCGTTTGCCACAAATAATTGTCTTTAGCGTAAAGTCGCGGTTGATTTATAATCGCGCATGAAATCATTTTCTAACCATCATGATTTTAGAGTGTTTGAAGATCATAAATTATACATTATTACACTAATATTTAATTTTTTAACGTAATAAAATGGCAATATAAAGGAAATAAAATTATGAATAATGTACGTAAACTGAAATAGATGCGAAATTTAAATTAAAAAGAGGCAGTGGTAAATAACGTCATTGGCAAGTGACTACACAATACAGTAGAAGCCAGTTATAACGTCATTTATAACGCGCATTCGGATACAACGGGGGTCTTTTTTGCAATTTTTCAGCGCCCAGCACTCGTTTATACAGCGGTGGTTATCATATTATACTGCCGGTCAGATATGTCCCCGCAATCCCGCGTTATAACCGACTTCCACTGTACTTCGTATTTTGTCAATACAGCCTACTCAAATTTGGCATTTTCGTCAAGAACTCATTTTTATGGTTTTGTAGGTATGACCAAAAAACCCTTAAACCATCATTTTATCGTCTGTCTGTCTGTTCGGTAAAAATTGTAGCCAAACGGCTAAACCTAGAGAGTTGAAATTTGGCATGCTTATACAACTCTTTGACCCGCACATAGGAAAAATACTAAAACATCTAAAAAAACATATCCCCCTAAAAATATAAACAAATATGTGCTCATCGAAAAAACAAAATATTTTTTTAAAATTCTGAGTAGCGTATCAAATGAAAGCCCTTAGTACGTGGATTAACGATCAAAATTTTATTTTTGCAAAATAAATTTTGATCCGATTTTTGCCAAAGTGTGCAACAAATTTTTGTCCCACACCCTGTAACCCAGATGGTTTAAACTAAAAATCTGAAAAAATTCTAAGGAATGTACATTGGTGTGAACCGGAATAGTACAACAGGAAGTTTTGATCAGATTATGTTTTCGGAAAATAACGCATTTATTGTGTTTTTTGTTGACGATGCACAAAAGTTATAGTTAGGTAACACACTATTTTAGAAATTGTATCCTGGTCTAATGGCTAGATTGCTCGCTTGCTACCCAGCATACTAGGGTTCGCTCCCGGGCAGAGGACACAATTTTATTTTTTGTTTTTTTTTTAAATTTTATTTTGATTAAATTATTTTGTCAAAATCCTAGATACATTTTGGCAAATGTTGCACTTAATTTTTAAGAGCGTAAATTTAATAACCAGTTGGAATTGTTGGAATTATATTTTCATTCTAAGTGTCATGTATACGAAACCAGAGGGGCGGAGCATATGACTTAAAACAACCAATGGAAGCCATAGGCGCAATTTTCAAAATCTTAATGACCTTGCTATATATTAAAAAAAATACTACACATATTTAGAAACCTAAATAATGGTATTAGGTATTCGAATTAAAATTAATAAAAGAATATTTTAACATAGAATCTGTTTTTAAAGCTCTTAGATCAACAGCCGATTAATTATTTTAAAAATGTCGTTCATTTTGCCGTGATTACTACCGCCTTCACTTATTATATACCTGCGAAACCCTCCAATGTGTAAAAATTCACACTTCACATACATTTTTTTTTAATATATCTGCATCTATTTTACCATTATTTTCCAACACTGATCCCAGATATCTAAATATTTGGGCTTGTTCTATTAGCGTAAAATCGTTCTTGTTCGATAATTTATGTTTCAAGACTTTTGATTGGATGCCCCACAGTAAATTAAAAAAATATATTCATAGATAATATCCTGTACCTAGAAAAGATCTTGTATTTAATATAATCTATAATACTGCACTTTTTACCAAAAGAATGGTGGGGAGGATCTAGAAATAAAGAACTGCAATACCCTCGATTTGTAGAAAGATTTCACTAAAAATAAAGAGATCCGCTGACAGAAAATCTAGCGAGAATTAGTTATATGGGATACCTGGAAAAAGTTGCCACTTAACAAAGCAATATGGAAGATTTCTACGAGTCAACTAAAAGTTGCCACGACAATTTCATAATCTTTTTGAACACTGAAGAAAGATTAAAAATGCCTGCCATATTTTGCAAGATACTTGATATTACCAAACTTAAATATATCAATCTTTTTTCCTCGATTTTTTATTACATTTTCTTGGCGTAATTTAATAAAATTTCTTTTGAGAATCAAGGAAGCAATAACATTTATTGCTAGATTTATTTCGAGCCGTATTTCTTCTTATTCGTTATCTCTAACAACATGAATGTAGGTATAATCAAAAGCAAATGAAGGAAGTTAAAATCGTTATTTTTCTTTCATCTTTTTTGAAAGAAATTTTTAATGAAGCTAACCGGAACAAATATGAAAAATTAGACACATGGTTCTATTTTCGGAGAAAATTAAAAATAAAGGGAAGTGTCTACGACCGATTCGATTTAGTTAAGGCGGAAGTGTAAAACAAGAGTAAATGATGCAGAATAGTGGACAAAAATATTGAGTTACTAGTTTTCTAAGTAAATGTAAGAAAAACAAACTTGAAATCAACAGCGGCTCTAGGACTAAACAACTGAAGGGGCAATCAAAGTTTAAATAAAAAAATACAAAAACTTATTAGTTATACAGTTTTGTTTTCATGCTGAAAATTGTTCTGATCAACCATGTGGTCTTTATTAGGCTGTAAGGGCGCTAATAGGCTTTAATGCAGTGCGTCAAAAATTTCAACTAGCTATACAGTTATGTGGTCGAATTGGTTGTAATGTTAAAATTCAAACCGGCAGTAACACTAAACCTTTTATTTAAATACCACACTTTGTAACAATTTTAAGTTTGGCGCAGTAAAACAATATCTTCACTTTTATCCATATTTAGATTTTCACTTATTATTGCGTCACAATAATAGTAATATGAACTAACTAAGCATAAATATAAATACTGTGTATTTGGAGAGTTCTCGGGAAAATGCAACACGTGCGTCATAATTTCACAGCTTTGGGCAGTGTCACAATGCGTATTTATGGAGAGTACAGAACTATGGTCATCGTTAGGGTGCGACGCAAGGAAAGTTTACATATAGATACACTCGAGAGTGTACTCGTGCTTCGCTACGGCATTTCACTACTTTAAAACGAAGAAAGAATATAACGCTCATAACGTTATAGTTAAATATATAAAACGATAGTATAATTTGCAACTAACTATTAGACGATGAGATATATAGTAATCTCCAGCATTACACCTGTACATCTTTAAACATTTCTGTGCATGCGTACACTTTAACACTGTGTGATAACTCCGTTATTATTAATCTTTGAAGTATAGTGTTAAACACATAATGATTCTACGTGAAATGATCTAATTTGTTATTCTAAAATAATTGATACTTCATTATAAAACTCCAATACTATTACGTTTAAAAACAGAAAATTGCACAATACTCGATATCGATGCATGATAGGTATATGCTCTCGCGGACTTTTTTTTTAGATCTAGTTAATATCTACAATTTTGTCTACATTATATCGATATATCTTTTAAGGTTTATGGTGCGATTATGGTCCAACATGTAAATCTTACAGAATTTAAGGCTAAATGAATCTTTAACTTGGCTGTTAAATTATTTAAAATTTTGCTATTATGGTCAACTAAATTTAGATACTTCAGCTACAGAATTGTGACCTTGTTAGAGGCTAATTAAGTAACGTTCAACTGAGCATTGTCTGTCTCTGTCTGTGCGCATTGAATAAAGAGAGAGAGCAATAGTAAAGACATGTTAATTTAATGTTTTTAGTGCAGGCTGTCAGAACATATAACGTGATATAACCAAAAACTTAAAATCTTTATTTATGGAAGAAAAAACAAAAAAATACATAGCAAAATGAATTCAAAGTACATGATTTTTTAAACCATGTTTACAATATTTCCCCAAAAATAATAAATAGTAAAACAATAATTTTAAGATAAAAATGTATGTTCATAGGTAATTTTCATACAAAATAACACACATGGCTTAAGCGATTCGTAATGAGCCTGCATACTTGGTTTATAGCTTTGCTTAAATTACTCTGGTTCAGGCAATTAAAAATGGAGTTCCCCACAGCTTTTTGGTCAGAACCAGTTGCCAAAAAATTGATAGTTCCTAACACTTTGAGATGTAGTGGAAGTTCGTCTTGCCTTGCAGATTGTCCATTATGTAGTGGATGCAAAATTTCGTAGAAAATCATTTGTTTTGACAGCCGAAAAAAAATTCTAAAACTCGCATTAGCCATTTTAAATGGATTTTCTGCGCCTCTTACAAATCTTCGATCTATGCGAAGATTGTTCCTAAAAATACAAAGTACATATTTTTGATAATTTATAATGTTTATAAATTTATCTTTTATTACCTGTTGTCATCTTCCTCGGCAATTAAATGAACTAAAACATGGATAAATTCCATTTTCTTGTAAATAAAAATGTTTAACTTTAAATACAATTTCAGGAAACGTTACAATCTGATCCAGTGTCAAACATAACCTCAAATTTAGCGCTACAGAGAGATAAATATGGCTGTAGCTTAAAGAAAAATTTAAGGATTTATTTAACGTTAAATGTTGACCGTAATTGCACTTCATGCTAAAGCTTGTGACCTTCACATTTAAAGAGCTTAAATATTTAACTGAAATGACCATAATCGCACCATAAGCCTGCGTAATCAATTTAAACTGCACGGAGAGTGACAAATTATAGATTCCTTTTTATGGACGAAGTTGGAACTCTCACTAAAACCTTCCTTGGATTATTTTATCCCCCTGTATTAAATTTGGTGAAAATCGGTCCAAAGGTTTGGCGTTGCATAAAGGACAAACTAACAAACAGAAATTGATTTTTATATATAAAGATGAAGTGTCTGGGGCAATATGGTGCCATGTCCAAAAAGCGAGAACGCTGGTGTGAAAATTCGCGCGAAATCAAATCAAGCGCAGCGTATAAAAACAAACTATCTGTTAGAGTAAAGATTAAGAAAATGTCATTGATCAGCAACTATCTTCTTCATTGTCTTTAAGACCTACACTTTTAAGAGCAGGAAGATTCCGGTATGCAAAGTTTAAATCAAAATATGAGAAAAATATGAATTTCGCTCAACTTGACTTTAGACGTTAAAGCAAATAATGGTGAGTTTAGTCAACTCAACACTTAGCGATAGCTGCTGCGTTAATTTGAATCTTACTCTTAGTTTTAGTCTTGGCTTTCATCGTCTTGAATGAGTACGGGTTTATACAATGTTTTAACGAGTTTTAACTTTTAACAAGTAACCAATGAGACGTCGAGTTTAACGCACGCGCATAGTATCATTTTTCTAAATGTCAAAAAATTAAAATTTTTGGTTATTGACAAATATAACATTGTGTGTAAACATGTACCGAAATAAGTCTAGAAGTGTTGCTGCTATTTATGGCCTTATGTTGGCCACGATGGGTGCTTTTAGAATTTAAATCGGGGTGCGCGCACGCGCATGGTGCGTTTTAACGTGATTTACTCCCAGCCGTAGGAAAGTTAGAATTTAGTTATCTTTCAAGGCCAGAACCATAGGACTAAAATTAAAGAAATGTGTTGTATGAACTTGCTCGTAGCGATACGATAGTTTATCTTTTAAGGATAAAATTAAAATATAGGAGTAAGACTAAAGCTATCGCTAAGTGTTGACTAAACTCACCATAACTCGTATATTTGGATACTGAAAAAACGAATTGAATTTGAAACGTTGTCTATATTCTATATTATCCCCTGAAGATTAATCCATTACTTTAATCCTACAAAATAGTACCTACACAAATTTATTTCCATACCGTTTACAGAACAATGATATTTTTAAATATAAATATTTTCCCCAGGATTTTAAACAAATTAACTAGTGCATTTTATTCGCACCCACGTTTGCTGCAAAGTATTTTTTTTACAGACAACGCACGCAATAAAGTAATAATTTGTTATAACACTACGTCTAATTGAGATGGGTGTCGTCTGCTATAAAAATCAGACTATAAAAAATTAGTCACCGCTAAGCATAAATACAAAAAAAAGAAAAACAAGGCGTTCCAAGGTGGGTATAGGTCACAGGGATAAAAACAAATACATGGATACCAGTGGCGGGCTGGCCCGCCGGGATATCGGTCTATTTGCCGGTGGGCCGTTCCTTGATCTAATGAGCACGGCACTTGACCTTATTGGGCCGATTTATTCCAGTTTTCCAGGGCCGGAAAATTTTGGCTACTGAAGGATACACAGTGAAATTGATGTATTATATGGGTCTAAACATGGAACGCGACAAAAGAAGCGATTATCCAGCAAGGATATGAAAGATCATGATGATGGATACGCAATAAGATCCGCATCATTAATATTGATAAAATTATTGTTAAATTATGTAATAAGAAAGCTATTTGTCATGACTAATGAACAAAAAGGTTTACCAAGTGGCGGTCTACAACTAATAGACATAATCCTGGATCCTGGACGACCTAGTATAAAATAAACAGACAACATAGTAAAAGCAGGAAAGCAGTGGCAAAGAGTAGCTAACGACAATCGCAGTCGAACAAATTCAGGGGAGGTTTGTCCAATATTGGGAAGAATAGCTCGATTTAGGTAATAACCAACGATTTAGGTAATTACCATTTAGGTAATAACCAGTATAGAGAAATAAAGAAAAATAAGAGCAGTATTAGAACTCCATTCTACCTTGCGAATAAAGTCTAGGACAGTGGTATTCAACCTGGGGTTCCGTGGAATGTTTTCAGGGGTTCCGCAACTTTAATTAAATGGTTTTTCTGTTGTTTTTAATGACTCTTTGCTTAGATACAATGAATTTGGTAAATTTTGAAAATTTAATAACTTTAAATCTGAGGGTGTATCGTATTTATTCCAAAACAACTAATTTTACTCAACGAAAAGTTCAAATTTGTAGAGTAGTGATTATTATTTACTTCTTATATCACCTACCATTTAAATATGTACTTTGTACTGTATTATTGGATTTTATGTTTATAAATTACTGTATTACTTTGATTTTATGTTTACAATGATAAATGTTTATAATAAATAAATAAATAATAAGATGGAAAAGAGTATATCGCTAATTATTCGATTAAATTTTTATTTATAATTTGCATTAAAAATTATATTAGGTAGATATTGCATTATTTAAACAGAAACAAGTATACATTCATTTAAAAAATATAGAAATATAGTCAGCTATAAAATATCAATTTTGATCAAGTTTAAATTCAATAATAAACATCTAAATTATTATTTTAAAATGTTTGACCTTAAATAATAAAAGCCAGTCTACTGTGGGTTTTTTCGATGAGGTTCCAAAGATATAGCATTTAAACTGTAGGGTTCCGCAAATGTAAGAAGGTCTAGGATTAGTGGCAACGAGGTGTGCACCCAGGGGAGCTCAGGGGCTTTAGCTCCCCCAAGAACTCAAAAAACAAGTGCTTTTAGTGTTTTTAAGGAACGCACTTCAGTTTTCATTCTTTCACTTGAGTTTTAGAGCTTAGGCTCAGCTCAAACGAGGACCTTTTTATTGTCATCATTTTAATTTTAAATACAAGGTCCTTTTTGGTTTTTGATCGGCACTTGTGTTTAGACAGATGAGCGGGCTGTGTTAGAATGAGCCGGGCGGGTCAGTAATTTCCCGATAAACATGTAGGTTCCGGTCAATACCTGCCCTGTAAAATATTTTTGCCTTCTAAGCCCCACTCCCCCAATCCAAGGTGCGCGCCTGACGACTACCACCTATCCGACGAATAAATGGTCTACAAAGACATGCGATGATGTGAATAAATTTGATGTATGTAAGGATATATCGAGTTTATTATTTCTAATTATACTCTATCTCAGAAAGCCTGATAGTAATAAATCATTTTGTGAGGCAGTTACCAGTGGCGTGCACATTTTAAACACGTTTAAAATGGTTTTGTGTATTTCTATATTACTATTTATCATTTTATTCGCGACTGCAAATAACAGTGAGACATCTGGTGGTGACTGGCTAAATTAAACAGAAGCGTATCTTTGGATAATATTTGTAGCGTGTTGTGCTACAGTTTATGTGAATTAAGAAGTATTTTAAAATAAGTGACTTAAATACAGTGCTTTTTTGCCGAAATATTGTTTGAACAGATAAATATTAAGAAAAAACTTCTGATATATACGCTTCTCGGCCGCCATCAGCTGTTGTACGCAGCGCAGTCAACGTTAGTTTCAGTCGCGAATTGAACGCACGCCTGTGACCATATTTTTCCTCAAAATTTTAGGGTCAAATTTTTATGATCTATTGTATTTAACCCTAGTTCGTATTCCCATATAATATGTGCGGCACACTCGGTTGTTTTTAACAATATTTCGTTTCGAACTATTCATAATTTGTCGCTTTTGTTTTGCCGCTTCTGTGTGAAAAAACAATAACCTTTTACAAATAATAAATTTTATTACTATCAGCCTTTCAGAGATAGAGTATAATCAACAACGTGTATACGAAACGGCGTCTATCATAGACAATTCTCTCATTCTACTTCTCCTCATTGTAAATTTGTAATATTGAGTAAAAATTTTAAATACTACTGTTGTTGTTCCACATTTATGAAGTATGTTGACAACAACAAAAAATAACTGATGAAGCCACTGTACACATATAATTGTTTGCCAAATATTTATTGATTCGATCATGATACAATATAGCAGATGACATAATCGCTAAAATTATCCAAGTGTTTAAGATGTCAAAAGTGTTTGTCTACTACTTCAAATTATTGACCCGTCCCAAATTATCACGTACAGTACTTCACAATACGTGGCTCTCGTTAAAAAACTATAATGCGGTCACAAATATATTTAAAAAAGTGTGTTACAGATGCTGAATATTACGTCAAAGAAAACGATCCTTCTGCGATGAAGGAGCAAAAAAATTAACTTTTAACTAGTGTCTTCTCGCTAATGATAGAAATTAGATTTTGGACCTACCAATACTTTTTTTTAAGCATTTGCTGTTTGGTTATTTTTCTTGCTGGGTTTTATAGATGCAGAGAGAGAATTACTGTCGGTCAGATTGTAGAAAGATGTAATAAATCTCTTAGATCACCTTGACAAAATATTTAAAAATTCAGAGATCAATCTATCCACAATTCATATTGCATATGTCATGCAAGACATATTTTAGGGTTTCAAAATTATTAGAATTGTGCATTGTTCAATGTTTCTTTGTTTTATTCAAAATTACACTGATAATAGAAAAATTTAATGCATTTAAAATTGCCTTTTTCTGGAGCACTGTTTTACTTTGTATATAAATGTTCTTTCAACTGAGAACAAGGGAACAGTTAGATTTATAGATAATTAAATTTCGGTTCGAGAATAGCATACGGCAGAGTTTCCTAAACTGTTTGAGCCGCGGGGCACTTTTCACGAGAAGAATTCGTCGCGGAGCACTATCGTTGCTACATATATAGATACACTAGTAGATCACGGAGCACAGTTTGGGAAACTCTGGCCTACGGTAACTCAGAATTCTTGAGGGATATCCTCGGTCGATTATCCGGTAATCTATAAGTGTTTCTCAACAGGTGGTCCGCAGAAAAATTTAACTTTTTGTATGAGTTTGTTGCAGTTTTTTTGTTATTTTTATGTACATTTTTTATATAAATAATTTATATTTTGTTTATTTTCTGTAAACTTTATGTGATTTTCTACAATTAAAATAAATGTATTTAGTAGCACATTAAATATATTTGTTTTTTTGCAAAAAATGAACCAACAATTATTATTAGTGGTCCGCGTTAGAAAATTATATATTTTATTGGTCCGCGGTGCGTTTTTGATTGAGAAACACTGATCTATGAGATTCGTTCTAGCCTTAAGTTTCGGCACGTACACTTAAGAAATATATTTTTAAATGGTTCATTGTTCAAGGAGACATTTGTTCAGAGTTATTGCTTATTAACTTTGAACACTAGCATCTTCTTGAACAATGCTTAAACCCTTTTCCTAGAAATGCCTAGAAATGTTTTATAAAAACTCACTGCCTCACTCTCAAACTCACTCTCTGAAGACGAGGAGAGACTTCGGTCCGGTTAGCGTAAAGCTCTAATTTGTTCTTAGAGGACTCTTAGAGAATTCTTAGAGGCACTGTGTCGGCATTCTGGTGGTCTATCCGATTCTATTTGTTTTAAACTTTTAATTATCTTAATACCTATATTTTAATCTATTGTTAATATTACTTTTAATAAATCAAATTCATTAATTTTAAACCGTCTTACTTAACGTAAACCTTCACCTTTAAGAACTTAAATATACAGCTAAGTCTAGACTAATTTCAAGATCCCTGATCAGTCGGTTGGTAAGTACACTAATACATACCATTTAATTCACATATCGTAATGATGAACCCTGGATAACACTTACGCCTACTATCCGAACTCGTTTAGTCAGAAATCTCATTTCAGTTTGAGATCAGACTTCATATTATATCACAGGCTCGCTACCTAGTTGATCATAAATGGTACGTTTTAAAGTAACGTAACGGGCTCACTACACTATCCACCTATCATAATGTTGAATCCTGGATAAACTCAGGGCTAGCTTCCGAATTCCTGATTCCAAAATTGTTTTTAGATACTGGGCCCCAGTTTACAGAACCCTTCTGTTCGGCACGAAGGCTGACAATAGTGTGGTGATGCCACATTGGAGGCTGGATTGGACGATAAATCATCATAATTGTCTAAATTAAACAGTAAGCCTTTCGATATGTTTATGGTATACCATATAAGCTTGATACATATTTGATGGTAGAAGCGAGATACAAAAATGGGAAGACAGCGGCCTGTTACAAAGACTAAATTCATCTCATGGAATATTATATAGGCATATACAAGGCAATAGGAAAAGTATCCAAGCTTGGAAAGTTGATGCTGTATGAACTATCGAATGCCAATAGCCAGCATGTGATTAAACATTTGCACTTCTCTTTTAACCCGCAATGAACAGAAGCTATTTCTTGACAGCATAGTGACGGGTGTTGTAAAATGGATACAGTATTATAATATCAAAAAATTCACTGAAGACGAAGTCGAAAAAATAGTGTTTAGTTTTTACATCAAAATCAGCCCAAAATCATACACAAACATCTCTATGGATCCAAAAACTAAAAATGGGCAAAAATACAAGCCCATGAATGAGTGTTAGTTCGTTGCATGAAATGCAACGAGCAACTTGTTAATTTTTTACGTCCAAGAAAAAACTGAATAAAAGTATTTACCCCACCCAAAATTTGTCTAAATCTTCAGTTCATATATTAAAAGGCCCTTCCACTTCTTCAGGCAGAGATTTATATTTTTGACTAATATATTTACTATATTTTTGTTAATCATATTGACAGACAGTCAAAAAGAATTAAAAGTACAATGAAAAACTAAAACGTTCCTTGAAATTTCTTTAGAATAGTCTATTATTACATATCCTGTAAATCGTAAATTACCTTTAAATAAGAAAAATGGCCTAAAAAGCTTGGAAAATACAAAAATACAACTCGTGTTCATTTTCACCATGTAATCAAATACACAAGTAACAGTTTAATGTCATTTTCGAATGTTCCAGCTTTTGCCGCATATACCGCTGCATATTAAAAAGTTTCCACTATAAGCAAGTAAATGCGATATTTTTAACGAACAGTTTGCAATAAAATATTAGTCAATTATTTTGGGCAATACTTTACAGATAACATTAATTATTTTTAATTTAACAATAAAAATATTTTAAGGTGTTTTCGACAAATGATAAAAGTCTGCGACAAAAACAAGTATTTTTGATAACACAATTTATGTGAAGAAAATGGTGACACTTTTTAAAGAAGTTTTATGGATCTTAAAAATGTTTTATTCTCTAACATATTGAAATATATCGTTACATAATTATATTTGTATTTTTAATTTGTTTAGTTTTAATTTCGTCCTTAAATTTATCTAAATAGAGTTCATTAAACTGTCTTATCAAGGAGAAGATTCTATCGAAAACATCTGTCAGTCACTTCAGGGGCATTCAACATACAAAATAATCTGCAATGACCTTTCAAGGTTTAAATACCACGATGCCATCTAATGAAATAAAAATGGATTTTAGAATAACTGAAGGGAGAATTTTGCCTGATAGGTCAATTGAATACAAGGGCAAGTTATTAACCACGGATAATCGACTAAAATGAACTATAGCCAGTAACTGTAATAGGTTCTTAAATAAAACACTTAGCAAAGTTTCAATGTTTTTATACGTGATATACAGACCAATTCTGTAACTCAGTTACTATGATCATAGGAACTAAATATGTCACTATGAGCAAGGTCAGTTACTATCATGAATGAAAGTCATTATACTTTTTATAATATTTTATCTTGTAGTAACGTTACTACACAGTAAATTTTTACAGAATTGATCTGACTAACTATAGTTTCGGTTATAACTATTACATAGACTTGCAGACATTTTGTGTTTGGATATTTTTACATTTTCCGACTAAAGCTGCGTTCAGAGCTCTTAAATTAGTCGACAAGAGACTGAGTTATTCACTGTTGATTGTCACTAACAAGTTTGTCATATGTTAACGCGAGCAATCGTTCAGAGCTCTAAATTTAATACGTTATACGTTGTCGATAGTTTTCCAAACTTATAGTTAGCAGGTTGTTTTAATGAGATAGACATATAAACACAATGACCATCTTAGTCTACATCGGAAAGAACATTCACATTGTATGCTTTTACGTAACATAACAAAATGTCAACGGCGATTATAATAAATCTGGCCCAAAATAACAAAGACGAACAGTAAATATGATCAACTTAGGTAATTAATAAACATTTTACGAAACCACCGTAGTTGGTTTAAAGACACACATATGTCGCATTATTCGTACCGCACTAATATCCTTAGCTGTAACGCTGCCTTGAATGTTAAAACTATCTTCTAAACTTATCCATAGCGCACAATGCACAGTTAACTAATTTAAAGAGCTCCGCAGCTTTTCTGTCCAGTACAAATGAGTATTCTTTTATTTCTATCATGCACAGATTTTTCTAGGTGTATGCTGTGCCCAAAACCATAATTCACCAAATTATAATTCCTTTCTATTGCTAGATTATTTTTGGCTTTCATATAAAGCAGGGGCCGACTATCTTTTTTACGTTACAGCCGCAATCAGTAACATTTTTTTCTTATTTATAGGTCGCGGGTCTCATTTAATAACAAATATTTTTGGCGGACCATATTCCATATTGAAAGAAGTTAATTATTTATTCGACACACTTCGTATGGTCCTTCAACTCTATAAAATTACCCTACATAGATCAAAAGTAAATAAGAGGACTTGTCAGACAAAATACGAAAATTACCCCAAAATTAGGGAGTAATTTCGTGTTAAACATGATCATACACATTGATCTAGGTCGTGTAACATACATATATTATTCATTCAAACACTCTACTTCAAATTAATAATAATTTTAAAAAAAATCAACCTTACCGACACAGAAAACATGTGACAGAAATTCGTATTTACCTGAAATAAAAAACATTTATTAGTATAATTATTTATTTAATAACTAAGGAACAGACGCAATTAGCCTCTGAACTTGAGGTATTACGTTTTCAAAGGCGTATTTAAAAAATATATAATTAAGTAAAATTTAATTAAAACATATTTTACACTCTTAAATAATAATAATAAAAATAAAACGATAATTTAAAAAAAAATAATCTGATAAAAAATTTCAACACATATTATGCATCACTCTTAATTTTTTTTAGATTTTTAGACCAGTCCCTCTAGGAGATAATGGGGCGAAACAATAGAACTTTATTTAACAAGCATACAATCCATGAAGACGAAGTCACCTAGGGCTCGGGTGGTAATCATCCGAGTTTATATAAGTATTATATGCGAGTCAAATACAATATTTTATCTACAACTATATTACAAAAAATTAGTTAATTGAATTTAAAAACACAGATATTCTAAGTGTCATTGTAAAACTTCAGAACTGACGTCACAAGATGGCTACCAAACCATTAGATGTTTGTAATCTACAACAACGTTTAAAATACTATTATTTCTTGTTCTATTTCTTCTAACTTATAAACAATACTCTAGTTATAATGATGGGCTGTGTGAGGCAGCAAATAGTCATCATTGCTGAACGCCAAGCATTTTAACTAACTTAACCCTTTACCGCATAGTGTGCCATATAATGCACATTCCGATTTTTATTTTTTATTTTACTTTTAAAACTGAATCAGAACGTTACTTCATGAATGTTCATATATGCCACATACACAACAATGGATCCTGCAGTATCTAAAGTAATGGGCTGCAATAGATTTGAGGATAACTAGCGGAATTTGCACTTCAACGAATTTATTGAGAAAGGACAACTAGAAGATACGACCTTTTCTTTCAAAAATTCGAGAGCGACTGCTTTTAATCCCTAATGAAGAACACCTAGCATTTGACGAGCAAATTATACGGAATCATTTTCTTTTGTAACATAATGTAGAATCATAATTTTCCATGTATGGCACAAACCCTAAATTATTATTTTAATTATTATTTTTCATAAAAATAATAATTAATATTTTAAATATATTTTTTTTAATTAATTTTCCTATCAATAAGAATCAATTCCTAGTGCCCATGAATTATTTCAGCCAAAAATAAAAATTCATGCAGTAAAGGATTAATTACAACATGCCGAGTAAAAAACCTTATTTTTTCGGGGTGAGCACGCATGCGCGTGTCTATTTTTCACACTTGTTACAATATGAACAGTATTATGTATTTACAGTTGGATACATAATGCCTTTATTATCTGATGGTCGTAGATAAATTTATATTTATTCATTTAGACATTTTTGGAAGTTCTAATATTTTTCCTATATGTGGGTTTTTATTTACAATTCTTAATTTATTCTCAAAATAAAATTAATATTTGACTAAAAAATAAAAGAGACAAAATAGTCGCATAAATTTTTTTTTTTATTTAAAAATCGTATTTTGTTCATTAATCAGAAGTTTTTAATGGATATCCCACTCAAAATTAAAAAAATAATAATATTTATATAATCGAAAATACATATGTTATAGGCTATTCCAAACGTTTAGGCGGAACTAAATGGATATTTCGTTCTTTTAGGTAAAAAATAAATAATTGGGAAATTTGTATTAAGAATGACACAAAAAATCAAAATATAAAAAAATTAAATTTTAAAATGATATTAACCTTAACCAAAAAATGTTTATTGTAAGTATCATTTGCAAAGCTTTTAAACAAAACGGCCAAAAAGAACGATCCAGAGGATGAAAGTAACTAGATTGCAAAATCTAGTTCTGCCTAAAGGTTTGGAATAGCCTATAGCAGGGGTTCTTAAACTTATGTAGTCCGAGGTCCCCCTCTTGAACAAAATTTTTTTTAGCGGACCCCATCCCAACCCTCGGCATTTTACGTTGTTCTTGAGACTTAATTTCTGGCTCAAAAATCTCACTACGTTATAATAAATATTGGTTAAAATGTTTCGCTGGTTATTTTAATAAATGGTCTTGCGTCTTGCGCATTTATAGAGATGAACATTTTTATTAGCATATGGAATAAAAAACATAAAATGAATAAAAATAGTAGTAAAAAGAATTAAAAAAATTACAAATTATAATATGTTAAAATCATACAAACAATTTTCGGTCAAATATTGGTCAAAATAGATCTTATTATAATATGTTTTTTGTGAATAATTTGTAGTTAAATAAAAATAATTACATTTTTACGAATTATTGTTTAGTAATGTCAATAACTAGTTATATAACAACAAATAAAAATAGTCTTAACCATGTAGGATTTTTATTAAATGAGTTATTTGAATATAAGCGAAAAGTTGGGGGATGTAAAGTTAATATCAAAATTGTTTCGCGGAACCCGGTAATGGCTACGCGGATCCCAGTTTAAGAACCGCTGGCCTATAGTAAAATACATGAAGTATTGTTTACTACCTACATACATATGTATATGTGGATCTACAGTTGTATATGCAAGCCGTAGTTCAGCGCTTTAAGTCCAGCAATTTGGTATTCATTTCTACCATACAGACAGAGAGACCGTCATGTGAGTGATGGTATAAAACAGGGGTCGTCAATAGACAGCCCGCGGGCAAAATCAGAACCGCCGACTTATTTGTGTCCAATTTATTATTCTATGTGGCCCATGACGTAAAAATATTGACGACCTCTGGTATATGGGTTTCTTGGATAAAAATACCTAGTGTATCCTATGCCCACCCACTTAATATTAAAGTATTACTTTGTAAACAACGAGTATTGCTATGTAACAATCTGGGCAAAAACTAGTCTTCAGATAATGTAATACAGAATATTTCTACCTTGTAAAACGCCCCTATCACCATAAATATGTTGTTTGTTTATTGGCACGCCGGTTCCTCTATTCTTACATTTAAATGTCTAACACGTGTTTAAACTTTTTCCATTTCAATTAGCAATGCCAGAAACACGTTTTTTCAAACGTTATTAGCATTACGATTGATCCCGTATTTTGTTAAATACATTCACGTGTCAATAACATAAACTTTAACAGTCAACGTTTATTATTTGAATGCATAAAAAATTATGTAAAAATTATGCATTGTCAACATGAATCTAGATAAAGATTATTTAATAAAGTTTGATGTCTGACAGACGCATAAACATACTTTTTTAACTGGCATAAAAAAATGTATATTTGTAAACATTACGTAAAAACATATTTGCAATGTGACATTAATAATATTTACACTGTAAATAAAAAATAAACTTTTAAAACGGTCATTTGATATGAATATTTTATCCGTTACATTTTTATTTGAAAATTATGAATAAGGGAAAGATATGAAATTGTATTGTGTTCGTTTTATTCTGTGATATATAATCCGGTTGACCAGATTTCAGTTGAGGTAAACCCAAAAATCGGAAAGTATATTTTATTCAATTTTGCCCACCTCCAAAGTGATGAGAAAAAAGTCTTCACCTCCAAAATATAAGTGATGAAATGATGATCAAAAAAAGGTCCTCACCTCTAAAATACAAATGATGAGCAAAAAAAGGTCTTTACCTCCAAAATATAAGTAATGAGCAAAAAAAAAAAGAAAAAGGTCCTCACGTCCAAAATACAAATGATGAGCAAAAAAAGTCCTCACCTCCAAATTACAAACCCGGAGATTTTATAACAAAACCAGGAGTCCTGAGACTGGCCGGAAACCCTGAGACCTGGTAACCTGTATATAATATACTCCCAACGCCTAAGTGACCGAGTTCGTTAAATCACGCAGTTCTAAATGGTAAAAACAGTAAATTGTAATGTAGCTGCAACTACAGCAAGCAACCGAGGCAACACTTTTTCACTAACCGTGCGTATTTGAACTGTGGAATTCTCTCCAGGACAATGTCGTATCTGCCCCATCGATAAACGCCTTTAAAAATAGGATAAGCCATTTATTTCTAATCTGATAGAAGTAATTAATATGACAATTTTTGTTCTTATGATTATTTTAAATATTAGGTGTGTTCGATTTGCACATTTGCAGTTACTGTTTACTGCCGCGTTAAAAAAATCTGTTCGTTTTGTTTCACAGTAACTGCAAAATCTGTTCGATTTGTCGCAATTTACTGCTGGTTTATGACGCTACTGCGAAAAAGTTACAGCTGCTCCTCTTGCGGATTATTTGTTACGGCTGTGTTTGTTTAATTTTTTGAGTTGGTACCATAGATAAAGAATAAATGGTTGGTACAACTTCTACTTTGTTTTTGACTTTTATTGACAGGAATATGGTTAGCATATTTTTTTTATATTTATACTATATTCTTTGATGGCTAATGTCTTACAAATTCTTTTTCTGAATATCCTGGAACAATAGTTTCTACATTTTTCAGTTTTTCTATCCTGGTTTTTTTTGTAAACCTGGCAAATACAGTACATAACTTCATCATCTCAACTCGAAAAATCTAAATCTGAATCAGATGATTCTGGATCTGACATATTTCAAGATACATTAAATATATCTAATATTTTTCACCCTTTGACACACAAGATAATCGCTAAATCAAATCGTAAAAAAAATTTTAACCTAGAAAGTTATCTGATATCTGTCTAAGATTTAACACGTACTTCTTATTCTTTACGTATAAACAAATCGAACAGAAAATTAAACTCGCTGTATGTTACCAGTTTTTAGCAGTAAACTGCTAACTGCAGCGTTTTACTGCTAGCGTTTAGCAGTATAACGCGAAGGTTCAAATCGAACATACCTATTATTTATAGTATACTATATGTCACTGTTATCTGTAACCACGGCCGGCGCGACTCTTGTTGGCGCCCGTAGGCAAGTCTTAATTCAGCGCCCCTAGGCAGAGCCGTAACTAGCTTTTTTCGAGCCCTAGGTAAGATTTTATAATTGGGTTCCCCTAAACATATTTTTAAGGTAATGTCCTGAAAACAAAAAGGTCCTCTGTTATAAAATATAAGTGGCGACCTAAAAAAAAAGGTCCTCACTTCTAAAATACAAGTGGTGACCTAAAAAATCAGGTTTTCGCTACAAAATAACATTACGCTATTGTATATTATTTTCTATTTTGTAAGCATAATATAATTATGTACTTGTTTTTTTTTTTTTAGCATTACAAGCCTATGGCTTCTGCTCTCCTTTTTGCAATAATAATAATAATAATTCGAGCGAGAATAATATGTTTATATTACTCCCATTTTCACAATCATTCACCCCTCATCCAGGTGAATGAGCTCGCCCCCTGGCATCGGCGATTAGCCTCGTTGCAGAAGAAGGCCGATATAAATATACAAGCGTATATTATTTCGAATCACAACAATCTGCATTACTCCATTTTTTCACTCCGCTGGGCTAAAGCGCGTAGAATACATTTTTTGAAAAAAAAATTGAAAAATTTCATGATCTTCTTTATATAGTGAGATCATTAATTCCTGAGCGCTATATAACGGTAAACAATGGGTTTAAAAATATTAAAATTGTATTCTAATTCACAGCTGAAAATCCCAACTTAAGAAAGAACCAATTAGGTTACTTCATTGGCCGAAACTCACCCGAGGAACAATGAAAATCCGTTGCGAACTTAATATTTGTTATCTCATTGGCGTGTACAGAAAAACAGTGTTCATTTAATAATTAATTCGTACAAGGTAATAAAAATTGAATCTACGCCTGTGTACATGTCCTTGGAAATAAATTTGATAAATAAATGTTTCTGTCAAATATTACATAACGCTCAGAAATTAATGATCTCACTGTATGTTTTAATTAATTCTCGTACATTAACCTAGGCATGAATATTTTCATTTGCCACCACGCTAAATACCAAAAAAAAAAAAAATCGAAAATTTGTTTATTTTTTTAGGTTAGGCTATTCCAAACCTTTAAACGGAACTAAAATTGTCACTAGCTATACTCTATCTCAGAAAGACTGATAGTAATAACATTTATTATTTGTAAAAAGTTATTGTTTTTTCACACAGAAGCGGCAAAACAAAAGCGACAAAATATTAATAGTTCGAAACGAAATATTGTTAAAAACAACCGAGTGTGCCGCATATATTATATGGGAATACGAAATAGGGTTAAACACAATAGACCATAAAATTTTGACCCTCAAATTTTGAGGAAAAATATGGTCACAGGGGTGTGTTTAATGATATGATAAATATGGTCACAGGCGTGCGTTTAATAAAATAATAAATAGTAATATACAAATACACAAAACCAATTTAAACGTGTTTAAAATGTGCACGCCACTAGTAACTGCCTGACAAAATGATTTATTACTATCAATCTTTCTGAGATAAGAGTATAACTTACATATTGAAGTGGGTTTTAGCTAAACAAAATGATCAAAAGCTTCAATCAATCGATAAAAGTTACTAGATTTAAAATTCTAATTCTGTTTAAACCAAAGAAACCGACTTAATTATATACATTCTCTTAAAAATTATGATAACAACTATATTATTTTTGCATCAAGTAAGAGTGTTTGATACTATTTTTGAAACCCTTTGACAAAATATGTGGAAAGATTCTCGGATATTTTAATTAATTCAGTGAAACCATAGGCATATTATGACGTAATACGTGTCGATGAAAATTCGGTATTTTCTATATCTTCGATGACGTATAGATTACATAAAACAGATTTCTGATATCTACGTAATACCAACACAAGAAATGAAATCACATCTGTAACACTATTAAACTGAATCCTAACGATCAAGTGTGACTATTTTTATATTTTTTATGATACTTTCATATGGCTCTAAGCCAGTGATAGCGAACCTTTTGAGCTCGGTGTGTCAAAATTCGGAAAAAAACCTAGCTACTAAATCTTATTATAATATGTGTTCTGTAAATAATTTGCAGTTGAATAAAAATAATAAATTTTTTACTAATTATTGTTTAGTTATGTCAATAACTAGTTAGGTAATAACAAATACAAAAAGTCATGACCATGTAGCATTGTTTAGCGGACCCCCGGTAATGGCTACGCGGACCACAGTTTAAGAACCGCTGGTCTAGTACACATGAGAGAACTCCAAACAATGAAAAATGTAGTGGTGGGAGTAGGCTAGTAGCATAGTAACTATCTCGTCTGAAAAACTACTATCCTATCCCTTCTACTAGAGCGAGTATTGGGGCTAAGTTCATTCTCAAGCGTTTACATTAGGATATCAGCTATTTATATCCCTAGCAAGCTAGCTATTAGCTCGTTTACTAGCCTAATGTAAATGCGTCATTAGAACTGATCTCCAATTTTGTTTAACATGATGCTTTTAATCCCATATAACACTGTTTCGGGCACTCAAAAATATATAAAATCAATATCTTTGCTAAAATTAGAAAAACAAACAACTCCGGTCAATGGCATTACAACTTAACAGAATCTAGCTCGTGTATTAAGCTATCTAACAACTAAAAAGTATTAACACTAGCTGTATCGTGACAAAAATAACACCATTTTATATAATGGAATAGACTCAAATTACTTCTTTTGCACGAACGTGTATTCAATATATTATCATTACAAAAACGCAACTATAATTTTGGATATATTATCGTAAGTAAAATGTCCTTCACATAAAAAATGTTAATACAATGAAAACGAGAGAAAAAGAAGATAAGCTCAACAAAAGTAAAATGTAAAGGAAATTTATTCAAAATATAAAATGTACAAATAAACAAATAACATACTATATGACTAACTAAATACTTGTCAGTGATATCCGAATTGAATTCGAACCAGTGCAGGGCTACATTTGTGACATGATTAGAATTGCTAACCAAAATTTGAGAGTACATATTCCACGTTGTCTACCAAGTTTCCGAGATTCCTTAGCATAGCTGGAACAAATCTGGTTTTGCCAACTGTGTCAAATCATTGTTACTAATGAAATTAAAAAATTACACATTTTATATTTCTGAATTAGCATGTTTCCAATAGATTTGTCCAAGTTTTTATTAATAATAAAAATCACAATTAAAAATGGGACAAATTAACTGTTTTAACCGATTTTAATTATTTTCGAGTACTCAAACTACGGCCCACAGGAGGCATCAGGCCGCGGACACAAATGACTCATTAGGATTTTAGTTTCTGACGAAAAATAATTTAAAGAAATAACTCTGAAAAACGTAGTTTATTATTGTGTCAGTCATATTAAAAAAGACCACTCAAAATATTTATTTTACTAATTTTATAAAATCCTCATACACAAAGCCTTGCCTGTCTATTTACAATTTTTTAATTATTACCAAAATAAACATTTTTTTGACTATAAAAATCTTTTATAGTTCTAAGTAAACAATTCTGCAAAGAAAAACAGTATAAAAATAACTAATTTAAAGGATTACTTTTCAAAATACGTTGGATTAATTCCATTGGAGTTACAAAATAAAAGAAAAAATATAGAACAACAATGTCGAAAACAAAGTGAGCTGGTGACAATTCTGAGAATAATTCGTCAAAATAACATCCAGTGGAATGGATAGAAGATAATTAAAAACATTCTTTTATATTCGAGCAGAACCGAATAATGGTCCTTATATTGCACAATGGTTGTCTAAAATAACACGGACAGGGAATATTTATTCAACAATGCTGACAAAACAGATTTCCAGATTAGAAATATTCTGAAACTAATTAAAATTATAGTTTAGGAAAGCTGAGAAATCAAGAAGCAAATTTTTAATCTTACGTTATAAATCCAATGTTTTACGATTAATCTAATTTGCATTTAAATTTGAATAGTTTTATAAAATAAATGTTTGAAAGTAACTAATAAATCTGTAAATTAAATTAATAACTATAATACAATTTTAGATTTTAATGATGAGTTTGACTAAATTATTTATAAATATTATTTATCTTGGTAGAGTAAATTAAAAATTATTGATTATACAATAAAAATTAGTGAATGAAAACAATTTTAAATGATTGAATTTGGCTCGAATCCGTAAGGGACTCTGGTTGTAGGAAATGGCGGTATTCAACGCGCATAGCATTCAATCTGAGAAATTGAGCAAGGTCGCGTTGGATGTTTCTGGGTAGTACGTGTTTGATGCCGGTTATTAGATTATTTTTGCTTTTTAATTTTGGTTTTACATAAGTGCATTAAGAATAACTTCTATTGCTGAAAAAATATATATTTTTTTTTTCGACGATAATTAAACCGTCTACTTGTAATACAAAAATGCCAATCAAGTCCTGCGAAAGGGGGGGGGGGTGCAGCCCTGGCAGCCTAATCTAGGGGGCGCGAGTATCGTCATTACGTCAGATATTTCGGAGGTTAGGAGACAAATTCATCCGCGGCTTTGCCCCATCCGCGGATTTTTTATACGCATACAGGCCATCGATGTTATCTGTGTTACCATCTGATTCTGCTCTATGTAGCTTGATGTAAAACAAGGCGCAGAGACTCTGAGTAAATTATTCGCTAGCCGAGTTAATTCGTATAGAGAAAATTCCCGCATTAAAATAAAATACGCTTTAAATATTGAACTACAACATAGTAAAATAAGTACAGATCAGAAAATATTTTAGAAAACAAATCACAAAAATATTTACGGTGTGCAGTGCACTTACTTCCGGAGAAGTTAGTTATTAGTCACTTTGTTACTATGGCAGTTTTGTTTAAAAACATAACTTTAATATTCTGTGGAGTTTCGCAAATGACATATGTATATATAAATATGTATACTTGATGTAAATATGAGAAGTGGGTTGGCAGGTGACGCTTAAAAAGAACGTGTGATTCAACCGAAGAGGTTATCAAAATTAAGCGATGCCATTCGTTCGGACATTTAGAAAAACATATGACCCTATTTCAGTAGTACTTCCCACTGCCGCGCTGTGAGAGAAGCATATATAAAATCACACATACGTTTTTTTAAAAATATATTCACTACATTCATCGTTCATCTACATTCTCGTGAACTATATCTAATAAGAGAAGGACGTACATAGAGTGGCCGAATGCTGAATGTATGGGACCACATTTTTGTTCTTATTGCGTCAAAAGCGATATTAAAAAGTGTTATATAATAAAAAACAAACCTCGAAAAGGCTAGTTAATTTTAACAAAGTTTTATTTTAAAAAAACCTTCTTCTGAAGAAACTGTCAATTGGATTCTTGCAATGTTATTTTTTCTCCACAACTATGATTCATAAAAAACAGATGCTATAAAAAAACATTAATAATATAAACAAGATATATCTTTTTTGTTTTCCAAACAAACAAAAAATGTTTAGAAAAAACAGTCTAGTACAAGTAACTATATTCCGGTTAAAAACAATTCTTATTTTTTCAAACAAACAATATTATTAACCTTTTTTTTTTAAATAGCAATCTAGAATAAGTTAAAAAAAGATCAATATATAATTTAAAAAGAGTGGCGTTTTATATAATTGACATTTATTAACTAACATTTATAACTAACAGGTTACATTTAATCCACAATTTCTACCCTACAGATGGACACATGAGTGGAAGGATTTCTTATGTTCCTATTATACCGCGTCGTGCGTTTTTCGTTGTCGCGTCGTGCGTTTTCGTCGACGCGTCGTGCGTTTTCGTCATCGCGTCGCGAGGTGTTATTGGTTGATTTCAAATATCTTATTTAAGTGCAAAAATAATTTAGGCGACGCAGAAAGTTTTGAACAGAGTTAAACTTTCTGCAACAATTAGAAAAGGAAATTGCGTTTTAGAAAGAAAACTAAGACTAACTTTGGGTTGTCATAGGCCACAGTGCTTTAGAAAACGACTTGACAACGTATTTAATAGGGTTGCGACGAATAGTGATTTCGTCGAATAACCGAATGAATTTTGGTTTAGGAGCGACTCCGAATATCGAGTATTTTATTAATAATTGCCGAATATTCGGCAGTATACCGAATAGTAAATAAATGCATGCGCTTTTTGGAAAAGTATTCTTGAATTTTATGCTTAAAGTATTGTGGATAGCCATTTGGACGAAGCAAGTTTCCAAAACATTGACAAATCAAGTATTTACAGTACTGCTTCTGTACTTGATTCATGCCATAAAATAACCTTTTTCTCAGTACATAATGTATAAGCAAGAAATCTGAGACAAGACGATGACGACCGAAACTTACCTTCTAGTAATTATGAAGATGAGAACATCTCTGAACTGGAGAAGAAGAAAGCTCGAAAAGATTCTACTTTTTGGAATTGTTTTGAGGAGATAAAAGCCAAAGATCCGGCAACAAAAATAAAATCTCAACGGAATTGGATACTTATTTGGCATTACCATTAGAAAAAGGAACATCAGGTTCTTTTCGATGGTGGAAAATTCTTTATAATACGTTTCCGTATAATAAGTTGGCATCATTAGCAAAAACGTTTCTGGCACCTCCGGCAAGTACAGCCTATTCAGAAAGATTATTTTCTGAAGTTAGAAATGTTCACGATGAAAGCTGCGACAGATTATTGCCTCAAAACATGAATTTTTAAGCTTTCTTCATTACAATTTACCGCTTATACAATACAATAAATAACTATAATAGATTTGTATTCTCATCTGTATAATAAGTAAAATGTTTCTTTTTTTTTGTACCTGCTAATTTTGTACTTATTTGTAAAATTAAGATATTATTAATGATTCATTATTGAGATATATTGCATAATTTTAATTATTACATTTTTATTCGTATATGCCGAATAATACATAAATATTCAACCGAATAATGAATAATAATTTACTACCGAATACGGAATAATGTCGAAGTACTTAATATTTAACATCTTTAAACAAGAAAAATATATATATATTACCTACGAACCTACTCCAAAAATAGAGTACAATCTACTATAAAGTATTTTGAAACCACGAAGTTACTCCAATACAATTGATATTAAGGAACAATTTCAAAATAACACAATTTTCGTGTCAACGTTGGCGATTTTGAAAAAAACGCCTTACTATATCACATACGTTATTATTAACCCTGTCACAGAACAGTCATAGCAACATGCCTCATATTTTCAACATAAATGGCAAAGACGTAATTAATGTAAAGTCTTGCAAGTACGTAGGTAGCATATTATCCTACAACAGTTCGTTTGATGATGAAGTGTCACAAAGAATATCCGCTGCATACCAGACCTTCGGTGCGCTAAGAACATCTATATGGACTGGGCAGGCGCGAGGGTCGTAGGCGCCCGCAGGCAAGACTTAATTCTGCGCCCCCAGACAAGGCCGTAACTAGCTTTTTTCGAGCCCTGGATAAGATTTTATAATTGGGCTCTTCTTAAACATATTATATAAAGTGATGTCCTGGAATCAAAAAGGTCCTCACTTCTAAAATATAAGCGGTAACCTAAAAAAAAGGTCCTCACTAAAATACAAATAATAACTTAACACAAACGATCCACACCACTAAATTACAAGTGATAACCAAAAAAAAAAAGGGCTTCGCTACAAAATTACATTACGCTAATTATTTTTACATTAATTTGGCACCCTTCTGAGCCTGACGGCAGCGCCCCCCTCACAACAGCGCCCGCATGCCCTGAATGCCCACTGCCGCCGGCCCTGTATATGGAGCTGTCGAGATTTACAGCTTAAAACAAAGATAATGATATACAAGGCAGCTGTACTTCCTGTACTTCTCTACAGAAATGAATCAGGGTCGATAGACGGCAGATTAAAACTCTAGAAAGATTCCACCAAAGATGCCTTAGGACGAAATTGAGAGTCAAATGGCAAGATTAGGTGCCGAACACAGAAGTTTTAGTTAAACTTAATATGGTCAGTATTGAGGCCATGCTGCACCGAAGTCAGTTGCAGCACTTGGTGCAGCATTGCCTCAATACTGACGAGATTAGCTTTAACCAAAACTTCTGTGTTCGGCAAATAGTCTTGCCATTTGACTCTCAATATCATCCTAAGGCATCTTTGGTGGAATCTTTCTAGAGATTTAATATGATGTCTATAGACCCTGATTCATTTCTGTAGAGAAGTACTGGCGGGTTGGACACGTCCAAAAGATTATTGTACGCAGATTTGGAAGGATGGTGAAAAGGTGTGGGAGGTCCTAAACAACGCTAAAAAGATGAGCTAAAAATAATTTCAAGTTATGTCAGCTGCTCAGCCCAGACTGGGAAGAAACCCCCCTCTGTCGAAGTACACGGCGCAATCTAGTTACAAACGGACTACAGCAGTACGAACGGCCACCTATACAGCGTGCAACACTCGTACGTAATAAACCCAAATCCAGACTCCAGACACTGTTGCCTAATTCTGTCTACAATTATCTCTGCGACAATTTTCGTATCAAAAATTGGTCTCTTCAGCAGGGTACCAGATTTCAGTTGAGGTAAACCCTAAGATTGAAAAATAAATTTGAAAATACAGTATATTTTTCAATTTTGTCGTGATGAGCGTGAGTTTGAAGTGATGAGCAAAAAAAAGGCCCTCTCCTCCAAAATCCAAGTTATGAGCAAAAAGGTCTTTACCACTGCGAGAAATAAACAAAGGATGAAAAAAACAGAAGAATGGATAGAGGTGTCTAACAACCATTTGAGGAACATAAAGGAAGATAAAAGAAGATGGGCAACAAGCGAAAACAGAAGAGACCAAATAGCACTCACACGGCTTAGGATAGGACATACAAACACAACACACAAATACATATTACAAAAAACACCACCCGAAATATGTGACACATGTCAGAAACAAGTAACAGTACAACACTTAATATTAGAATGTATAAAATACAATACACAGCGCACAAAATACAACACACATAGCATCATAAAATACCTACACGAAACACAAATTATAAAAAAATTATAACACAAAACCGGCAAAGAAAATTAGAAATAATACCATGTATAATAAAATGTAAATATGCTATATAAAAATGTATAACTGGTCATTTGGTCATTTGTGCTTATTAGCTTATTAGCACAAATGACCAGTTGGTCGAAGTGCTTTATTTAAATAAAAAAAAGGCCTTCACCTCCAAACTACAAAACCTGGAGCCCTAAGACTCTGGCCCGAAATCCTGAGATTCCGCGTGACAACCTGAGATCTGGTCACCTTGCACTTCGGTCATGACCGAGCCCACGAGCCCACTCTCGTCAAAATTTGTGAAATATTAGTCTTTTGGTAGCGAAGTGCTGTCGTCGATTCGACGAAGTCGTTATATATATATTACTAAACTTCCTTGAATCTCAATAATCAGCAAATAAATAAAATATTAAAGCGACTTTAATAGCAATGACTACTCAGAAAATACCTGTAAATTCACAGTCACCTGATGTTTTTTCTTGTCTAGCCATATATTTGAAATAAATTTCCCTGAATTTTAACAATACTAATTTAATAACTTAATTTTAAAGTGACTTAAATAGTAACAACATTGAATCGAATCGTTTGGTTACTGGAAAATTTATGTTAATCTGAATTCTCATAAGCAGCCTTATTAAAACTGACCTAGTAATTGAAAAGAATTCTTTGTTCCTATAACCACCATATGACTTGGTTATAAGAAAAACATCTTATTTAAGAACATATGACAAACAGATTCAATGCTAAATTTTTCCAACAGTCGTCCCATTTTAATTTTGCTTAACTGTCAATTACAGCCACCTAGATATGCCAGCTATTTTGAAATAGCTGTCAGTTTTTTGCCAAGACAAATGCCGCTCGTAACAGACAGCCTGGCTACTAGATATATACACATACATACACAAACATATTATTTATCTACTTCGTCATAATTGAAAGTTCACTTGTAACGGGTAATTAAGATAATGACTGGTTGATAAAGTAGTTTTTACTTTTACTGATCATGTGACCGTGAGTCAGTGACGTACGACGCTTGGGGTCACTGGTTCATGGCGGATATGCATTTATGCAAGATTTATTAAGAGCTAAGCCTGCAGTTATTTGTTTATGTAAATTTTAGAAATAATAAGGTCTAAGATAATTTATTTTTATGACTATTGTAGGTGAAATGTTAACTTTTAAGACATCTGTTTATTCGAATTTCTAGTACATATACATATATATTTGGTTTTCTATATAGACCAGTGGTATTCAAAATATGGCCCGTTAGCCGGATTCAGCCTGTTTTCTGAATATCGTTCTCAAATGATTTCCTGATTTTCTTTTACTCAATGTAGAATTTAAACCCCTAAAAAATCTAAATGCAGTATTTAAATCCCTAAAAAATCTATGTAAAGTTTGAATTTTCACACATTTATTTGAGTTTCGCGAAATTAAAATGAATTTTTATTCGATAATCTACGCTTCAAGATCTTTTTTTTTGTCAATATAAAAAGAATAATAATTTTTTTGAATACAAAAAATTCCACCATTTTCGGAAAAATTATGTGACTAAAAATTTTCAAACGTACTATTTCAGTTCACTCCAGCATTACTTTGACACGTTTTTGGCAAAAATCGCAGCAACAAAATTTTATTCTCAAAAATAACATGTTTTTTTTAATCCAAGTATCAAAAGCTTTCATTCGCTACACTATTTCATATTTAAAAAATAAAATATTTTGTTTTTCGTAAAATATATAAATATTTGTTTATATTTTTCGGACGACATGTTTGTGTCCCAATACCTTTCCATTAAACGGGTCAAAGATCTCTATATACAGGGTGCAACCAAGGGCGAATTTATGATCTTGTCGCCCCTAGGCTATAGTTACTTTGCCGCCGTAGTTAATTTATTATTATTATGTATTTTACAATATTCACCGCCCCCCAACATTTACCGTCCTTGACTTTAGCCTACTTAGCCTATATGTAAATCCGCTCTTGGGTGCTACAGCGAAGTGTGATACCGCCATTATTTTCATTGTTATTAGAGATACAAAAAAAATAATAATAATAATAATACTAAATGACAAAGTTGTTGGAGACTAAGAAGAACATCTACTTATAAAAGAAAATATTTTTTTAAACCAGTTATTCTCAAGCTAGAGAACAAAGTTATATATTTTTGAAATTAGATAATATTATTTATTTCATTTTGTAATACGTTACTAGATCTGGTGAGTTTATGTATTATACGTATTACATAATATGGTAGCGTATTTTTTTCTGAATTCGATCATATAAAACATTTTATACCCTTACATAAAATATATATATATATATTGATATCGCACACGCATTTCCTTTGGTTAAATAAATTTAATGTATACTAGACCGTTCGAAACCCACCGATAACCCACTAATGTGAGCTCGACTAAACTTCAATTTAAAAGTAAGAGTAAAATTTACTCCAACTCGGTGGCGGAACTAAAAATTGTTTGTCAGTTGGCGTGTTTTTGTTTCTAGGAACCGCGCGACACATTAAACTATCGCTTCAAGGTCCCTTTTCTTCTTGAATGCAAGATCGGTATCTTTATAACAAATAATCCGTATTCGAGTATGTATCCGCGAATATGGCTTTTAAGTGATCCGGCACATACAATGTATATTTGTGTAAATAACCCAATTTCCCAGTAAAATCCCTGGTAAATTTCATTGAACATTAATTGAACCGGCTCCTTTTTAAGAAGAGATAAAAATGACATACTTTTCTTTTAAAATGACATACTTAATGTAATTAAAAGAGAACGGAAAATTATAACCCTCATTTTCCACATGTTTTTCTTGGAATCGCTTAATCATGGCCAACATGATAATATTTAATTTAAAATCAACCTTCTCACCATTACAATTTTGAGATTTACTGATTAATAATTAATAAAAGTAAAAGTAATAATAGAACAATATCTTTTGACATTATGAACTAAAATTGGATTTTTTTATATCTATATAAAGACGGAATCAAGCACCCAGGAGGTTACAGGGAAATGGGACACGGTCAGTTTCTTGCTTATTATTAGAGATACAAAAAATTACTAAACAACAAAGTTGTAGGAGATCAAGGGGTAAGATTATTAAAGTAAAGGTTGTCTCGTAACTTCTGACCAATCAGAGCGTGAGAGGGACTACGTCAGACGTATGCATAGTTCAAACTAGCATACAAAATTAATATAGATGTTGCACGTTTTTAAATATTTTTATTGACTATTTTCATAATTCTTCTCAATTCAGTTCTCCTGGATAAATTATAAATAAAAATCTAAGGAAATTTTATACTGATTTTTTATATAATATTTATGGTGATGGGTATTTGTATTATAGTTAATAAATAACAATAAAATCGAAGACAGAATATAATTTTAGGTATATTTAAATAAAAACATATTGCTATAATAATATAGTAATTAATAAAATTGTAGGTTATATCTCTTTTTAAAAACGGCTGGACGTATTTTAACGAAATTTGGTACAATAGAGTAGAACCAGGATCAAATATAAGCATGGTATCTCAAAATTTTCTTTCTTAGGAGGTGTTTCTGGGTTAAAACTGGTACTAAAAAAGCTAAAATATTTCCTTTATAAACAGAACTATCTTAACAGAAAAATTTATACAATAAAAATTGTTTATAAGAAAACAAATCTTATTTGTTCTATGCTTAGTCCATATATTTTAATTTTAGTTACATATTTAATGTACATATTAGTGTATTTGTATATTTGGCTAAATAAATAAATAAAAAAATAAAATAAAAATGCATTTTTTCAATTTGATGAATATTAGGGTAGTTACGGGGGGACAGCCTAAAACTAAAATATTAAAATATTTCACTTATTATTCTCTTCACATCAAAAATGAATGTAAGAAAATTTATTTAGAACGAAGAAATTAACACAAGTAGAAAATCAAAAAATTAAACGATATTTTTATATATATAGCCAAAAATCAAACTTCACGTGTATATAATATATACCAGGGATGGCCAAAGCGTCGACCGCGGTCGACCGCAAGGCCTCTGCAAGTCGCCCGCGAAGCTGACTTGAACATTGACAAATCATAGCGATAAATTCAGAGCTTACTTAGATAAAAAAAATAATAATAATAAAAAAGTAAAAATTCAAAATTATTCTCTGCAATTAGTAATTTTTTTAAAAATATTTTCAATAGCAACTTATTTCTGCAGAAAACACAGCTAAAAAGAATTATTTCAGTTAATATTAAATGCGATGTACATTTCAAATCAATAGTTTCAAATGTGAGCTTCTGGAAATTAATAAGCAGGGATAAATATCCAAATATTTGGAGAGGTGTTGCACATTTCAATGCTTTTTTAGGTTCAACATATTTATGCGAATTAGCATTTTCCTGCATGAATGCGGCAAAAACTAAACAGATCACAATTATCGGATCTACATTTGTAATCGTGTTTAAGAATTAAGTTATAACGAGCCAAATTTTGACAAACTTGTGGAAACTATGCAATATCAAGTGTCATCAAATTAAAAAAATTCCATTGTCTTTTTTTACTGTATTTTTTTTAAAAATTAGATCCTAATTTATTATAATAATATTGTAAAACAGTCATTTTCTTTTTTCCCTACATTTTCTTAATTTTTTTTAAATTCGGGATCAGTTCTAGAAAATAGTTATTATGTGTAATTTAATACCAGCCATAGTGAAATGTCTTCGTCATCAGTTCGTAAGTTTCTTCTAAAAATGTCATCAAATGTCAAAAAAACGTCGATATGTGAGTACCTAAAAAGGCCTTAAAAATAACACCAATTCGTAAGAACCTTCTAAAAAAACGTAGTTGCCCGCGGGAACACCTTCACCAAAAAAGTCGCCCCCTACGTCTTAAAGTTTGGCCACCCCTGATAAACAAAGACTGACGTCCCGTTAGCATACGGATGACGCGTAGCCTCTCTATTTACCTCCACCACTACAATTTACGAGCCAACCTTATACTTTAATAATCTTGATCAAGAGGGACATCTACTTATAGAAGAAAATATTGTTGTCAGCCATTGGTTCTCAAGCTAGAGTACAAAGACATATTTTTTAAATTAGATTATACAATTTTTTTAGATCCATTCGATAGCTTTTTATTTTTTTTTAAATTCAACCATGATACAATTTTATATTATTGAAGAAAAATCGATTCAAATTAAAACAATTTTTATTTCTGATGTTAGTGCACAGTAGTCGACTCATCGACTTCATCGAGTAGTCGATTTCAATTATTTTTAAACATAATTATGGATTAAAATTAGAGAGGCTTACACTGCTTTGACGTCCATAATTAAAGCTACTTCTGAATCCGCTTTATATTATATGGTATTATATTTAGATAATAATAGAACCAGATAAAATATTATTTATAGGCAATAATTAAAGTCTACTACTGTACACTAATATTAAAATTAAAAATTCCCTCAATTTCAACCATTGTTTATCAATATATTTTGTATGTATATACACTATCCAATGGATATAAAAAATGTGTATGACCTAATTTAAAAAAATATAACTTTGTGCTCTAACTAGAACCACTGGTTATCCCCTTAGTTTCCTACAAATTTATTTAGTTGTATCTCGAATGATACAGAAAATAATGGCGGTGTCCCGTTTCACTGTTACACCCTGTATTGATGTAAGGCGGTTATTATGAACAGAAATGTTAACAGAACTATTATGTTACAAAACTGGCCAGATTTATGTGTTAAAAAATAGGGCATATTTTGACCATGACATTTTACAGTCTCTTTACTGTTACTATATTTTGTTCAGAATAACCCTATATATCATAGTTTCTCAACTGCAGAAATTTTAAAAAACTACTTGTCTTTCCTTAATCTAAGTCTTAAGAGCTTTCTTTTAATACCACCCAATCCACAGAAAAATCTAAACCGTCCGCGAAAACTTTAATCCATTTACGGCTATACTCTATCTCTGAAAGACTGATAGTAATAAATCATTTTGACAGGCAGTTACCAGTGGCGTGCACATTTTAAACACGTTTAAATTGGTTTTGTGTATTTATATATCACTATTTATCATTTTATTAAACGCACGCCTGTGACCATATTTATCATATCATTAAACTCACCCCTATGACCATATTTTTCCTAAAAATTTTAGGGTCAAATTTTTATGGTCTATTGTATTTAACCCTAGTTCGTATTCCCATGTAATATGTGCGGCACACTAGGTTGTTTTTAACAATATTTCGCTTCGAACTATTCATATTTTGTCGCTTTTGTTTTACCGCTTCTATGTGATAATACAATAACTTTTTACAAATAATAAATTTTATTACTATCAGTCTTTCGGAGATAGAGTACAGTAGATGACCTTGCATAAAAAAAATTTACTTCATTCGACAACGATTAGGTACAATTCTTCGACCACAAGGGAACAGCCAAGTTCAAGTTATGTCGTGTGAAAATATATAAATAAAATAAAAAATTTGCATTTTGCAACATTTCGTAGAAAAGTGAAAATAATGTTTTTATAATATATATTTTTTTGCCGTAATTCTTTCGACCATTCGAGCTAGCTTTGACAAGTTATTTATTATTTAATACAATTAAATGTTAAAACTGCAATTACAAATATCCCATCACCGGGATTTGAACCTGAGCCCCCTGGCCTAGCAGTCAGTATACCCCTACACTGACCGCTACACCAAGAAGACCTGCCAATATGAATTTCCATATGTTATTTTCACGTTTCTACGGTTTCACGTATTAAGCTGCGTCCACACATATGCTGAACAACACGATCGGCCACATTTTGCTTAAAATCTTCCGTAAGTCCACACAGCAAAGCCGGTCAGATTTGCTTAAAACCCTTCGAACGCCCACACATGATTCAGCAGCTTTGTTAATAATAGTGACAAGGGTCGTACATCACGAAAACGTAGATTTTGGGTACGTCCACGTCTCCAGGGTTAACGTCCAAGTCTATAGAGTTAACGTTCAAGACTTCAAGGCTCTTTGTATTCCGCGAACTTACAGTCCTATAACAGGGACGACTACAATATAAATCTATAAATTTCAGAACTTCGTCCTGCGTCCACTCCAGAACCGTCCGTCAAATTCGGTACAAACATCCTCACTATACAGTTCGGTTCGGCATTCTTTGATACGAACCGACACTCATCGGTTTCTATTCGGCATGCCGATCGTTCCTACCGACACGTCCACACACATTCCGATATGCCGGTCGACACGACTGAATCGGTCATTCGACATAGTATGGTCGCCACCTGAGGTTATACATTACGAAGCCTCTTATTTTTAAAATAATATTTCCACCAAAATAAATTAGATATTTTTCCGATCCGTGGTAATTTTTGGGCAGAGAAGCACTGCTATAAATCACTCTTCTGAAATCAAATCTGTCTTTTGTCGGTGACAAGACAGATGACTTCCTAATGTTAAATTAAAATTCTGTTCAAAGTGACAACAAGTAGGAGTTCTTTAGAAAATTAAAAATAAAGAACAAACACTTTCATCAGTTTCCTTGTTTGTTGTCGACTGTTTTTAATTTAAAATGAGGAAATCGAAGTAACAAGCGCTTTTTATTCTTACAGAAATTTCCAAGAAAAATTATAATACAGCTGTTTATAATTACTTTCAGATTTTAAGTTTCTCGCATTTACTTTGTAATTAGTTTTTTAATAACAAAAATTATATTTGGGAATGGATTAAAAAAAAATATTAACACAAAACTTGTTTGGATTTCGCAATACTCCTAAGGTACGGTTCTGATATTATATTTGTCAATAAAAATTAGCATTTGTAAAAAAATATATATATGTATATAAATTTACATAACTAATTTAAAACTGATACTCATAAAAATTGTTTTTAAATTTGTAATTCAAATAAAAATTAGTGAGTAGGACAATTTTACGTTAAACAATAAACATTGATGTGTAGTGTGAATTTTCATAAATTTCAGGGTTTGCTAGGTATTTAGTAAGTGATAACAAGTTATGGGATCATATAAAAATTAATAAATTTCGGTAGTTATCTAGCTAGAGATTTAAACCGTACAGTCTAGCTATCTTAAGCTGGCGGTTGCGCAGTAACCAGCAAAATAGACGAGTTAAAAAAGTGTTATAAGTATTCGTGTAACATTCGTGCGGCACAGTCATTCGAAAAATGAATTTTCAAAGCATATTGGGAAGCGCTCATATATTAAAAAGGCAATCATGCGATTTTGTACCGGTTGTACTTGGGTGCACCTTTATGTCTGCACAGTACAGTCTCTCAGCGACCAGATTAAGATAGCTGGAACGTGCCTCAGATGCACTCGCATTAAGACCCAACTATAGCTATCCAGTTTTCCAATCAGTTAGATAGATAATGTAAGCATAGTGATGCAAAAATTCAATAATTTTCGAAATAATTATTAGTTCAAAAATTCCTGTAATACTATTACGGTTCACATTAATGTGCATTACTCAGATTTTTAGATTGCCCTATCCGGGATATAAAGTGAGGGTCAATTGTTTTTAGTAAATTTTTTTCTAAAATCATGTTAAAATAATAGTTATATACCAGGTCTACAAGTATGAAATGCGGATTTTTTTTTTAAAATAAAACAAATTAATCTCAAAAGAACAGTAAATGTTTATTTATTCAAAGTATGCTCCATTAGAAGTTATACATTTTTCCCATCTTTCAGGCAATTTGTGAATACCTCGCCAGTAGAACTCTTCCCCTTTCCCCGCAAACCATTCATCTAGCCATTCTTTCACATTTTCATATGAACAAAAGTGCTGCTCGGCAAGTGCGTGACCCATCGATGCGAACAAGTGGTAATCTGAAGGTGAAAGTCTGGTAAGTAAGCGGCATGGGGTATCACTTCCCACTTGAGTGCCTCCAATGTGTTGCAAACTGCTTTTGGCTTATGTAGTGGAACGTTATCGTGAAGAAAGATTACCTTGTGCTGTCTTCTTTCGTATTCTGGTCGTTTTATGAGCAGCGAATGGTTCAATTCGATCAGTTGTTATTGGTAGCGTTGGATATTACCTGTTTCACCAGGTTTTAACAATTCATAATAAACCACACCCTTTTGGTCCCACCAAGTACAGAGCATTCTCTTTTTGCTAAAGCGCTTCGGTCTTGCAGTTGATGTGGATGGTGAGCCTAGGTTCACCCATGATTTTTTGCGTTTGGGATTTTCAAAATAAATCCATTTTTCATCGCCAGTAATGATACGATGCAAAAAAGACTTTCTTTCGTATCGTGCAAGCAAAATTTCACAAGTGTTTTTGCGTTTTTCCTTCTGCCTCTCATTCAATGCATGTGGAACCCATCTGCCGACTTTCTGGATCTTACCCATCTCTCGTAGGCGATTGGAAACAGCTTTTTGACTAACGCCTAACTGCTCTGCTAGTTGTTTTTGTGATTGACTATCGTCTTCCTGTAGCAATGTTTCCAATTTTGTATCTTCATATTTTTTTGGAGGTTTTCTATGTTCTTTGTCTGTAAGATCAAAGTCATCACTTTTGAAACGCCGAAACCATCGTTCAGACGTATCTTGCGATGGAGCATATTCACCATAAGCTTCTCGAAGCAGTCGGTATGATTCAGCAGCAGTTTTTTTCAAATGAAAACAAAACAGTAGTACTGTCCGCGAATGCTCTTTATTTGGCACAAAATTTGACATTTTTAACACAGTAAAACAAAACTATATGATCACTTTTCAAATTATAATCTATACGCATTTGACACTTAATGATAACTTAACAAAACGCCATATCTGTTGAAACTTTGAACTGTACACTCAATTTGCGCGGCAAGTTTGAAAAAATCCGATTTCATACTTGTAGACCTGGTATGTATCTGGGGAGTAAAGTGTTTAATCCTGAGAATGTAAGTAATGCCCAAGACGACCGAGGAAGTCGAGGGTATATTTGAGAGTGTATTTTCATTTGAGGGTGTATTTTCATTTGAGACAATTATTAATTTACAATTGATTTAATCAATTTGAAATTTGATTTCATATGATTTTCAAACAGAAATCAATAGACCTAGATTATTGTTATGTTGCTACGGAGACAGCTTGTTTATATTATGAAAAATAGAATTTATTTATGTCACGTTGAATGTGCCAATTGAATAAGTGTTTTAAATTCGCTGGGCCTGTCCTGTTTGTGTTCCGAACAAAATAAAATAAAATAAAATAAATAAATAAAATAAATTTAATATATATTGTGAAGATTTGTAAAATGTATTCAAATAACACTGTTAATAGTTTAAAAATGGAAATAAACAGTAATGATGGCGACGAGAACTTTATAGGAACACCACCAGATATTGCGTCAGTTGCAATGAAGGCAACTGCCTAAGTATTGTCTACAAAATCAAAGAGATTGTATAAAAAGGCATATACAGGTTTCAAAAAATGGTTTGATAAGAAGAGTGTAGGCAATTACACAGAACTACTATTATTTTGCTATTTTACTTGGAAATGAACCTTCAACTTCAACAAGCATAAATTTAGCGTCAATTAATAATGTAATTAGTAAAAAAACTAATTTGAAAAGTGAAGGTCACTATATTAATGTTGTAAATTCTAGTAATATTAGTATTACAATAAATAATAAATAATTACGGAATTTGTCTATTCTACATCTGTCACTTTATTGAGGGAATAAAGTTCAAAAAGATTCCCTAAAGAATAAAGTGACACTTTATATGTCAAAATCATAAAGTCGGTTTCCACCCGGTCGTGAGAAAATAAATTTAAAAAATCTACTTTCCGTTCCTTAATCTACGCCTTGAGAGCTTTCTTTTGATACCACACAAAACAATTGTGTAATCGTTGAAAAATATCAATATTTTTGGTTAATTCAAAAATAAGGAACCAATCTTTGAAAAATATTGGGATCCTTCCTGTTATCTGCACAGCACTGCACATACAAGACTCTTGAAAAATATCGATTTTTGGATCGTATGGAAAATATCGATTTTTTGAATCATTAAAAAATAAACATAATTTTTGTTTTGTTCAAATAGATCTGTTTTTGCAGCGTTGAATAATACCAATATTTTTGGAGCGTTTAAATTAAAATGGAAGGCACTTTGAACACTTGTAAATAAAAAAAAAAAAATACTTTCAAGTCGTTATAGAGAATACCATTTTTCGTAAACCGTATGTTAAACTAAAATTTGTTTCTTTTCAAAAGTTTTATCTAAAGATACCAAACATGACATACGTTCCCATTTAAAAAAATCAAAGTTGCCCTTGAAATTTTTGTCCGGAAAATTTCCACAATTTGAACCTTCTCTATTATAGTCTATCTCAGAAAGCCTGATAGTAATAAATCATTTTGTCGGGCAGTTACCAGTGGCGTGCACATTTTAAACACGTTTAAATTGGTTTTGTGTATTTCTATATTACTATTTATCCTTTTATTAAACGCACGCATGTGACCATATTTATCATATCATTAAACGCACACCTGTGACCATATTTTTCCTCAAAATTTTAGGTTCAAATTTTTATGATCTATTGTATTTAACCCTAGTTCGTATTCCTATATAATATGTGCGGCACACTCGGTTGTTTTTAACAATATTTCGTTTCGAACTATTCATATTTTGTCGCTTTTGTTTTACCGCTTCTGTGTGAAGAAACAATAACTTTTTACAAAAAATAAATTTTATTACTATCAGCCTTTCAGAGATAGAGTATAATCCAACCTAACTTAATTTAATCTAAAAAAGTAGATAGTGGCAGGTACATAACAGGAAAGGTACAAATATTGACATTTTCGTTGAAAAATATCAATTTTTTTTACATAATTTTTTAATTTCATTTCATTTAAATCAATGTTAAATACAAAGTTAAGAATTTCTGAACATAATCAAATTTCTGAATAGTAGAAAAATATTATAATTTTATAGATCGTTGAAAAATGTCCCTAATAAAGATATCACTATAGAGTGTGTTGTGCTCAAAACCGAGTAACTCAAGAAAACGTATTGATTATTACAATTATAATATAAATTGGGGGAAAAAAACCGTCGGCCAGATAGAATATAGCAAATTGAGAGGTCATCTGACCGAAAATCGATTTAACTCGACTGGCAGTACAAAAAATTATCGATACAGATGGCGCGGAACTATTATTTGATTAATTTTTATTTAAGTTGCAGATAACAAAGGCACAAATTTTTGTTGCTAAAAGCATATCTTTTCTCTAAATATAAATATGTATAATATTAATTTTAAGATAAAATCAAATTTATTAGGCAAGAAAAACACAAATGAAAAGATAAGCGGCAAATTGAATGTATTGTTAATTTTATAATCGATTTGTATCACCAAATTGGTACTAACTAGTTGACAATCTTGTTAACTGTAGTTTCAACACGTCCGGTACATTAAATGACAATGAAATTATCACTAAATAGTTTTGAAAATAAGGAAAGATACTTAATATATTTTTTTAAATTAATTTTTTTACGATGTTATCTTTGGATTTTGGTTGGGCTGCGCCTATAAGCAAATTGGCCGATTATCTATTAATCGGCCAATACTGATTAAACGGCCTTGCTTTTGCGGTCAATAATTATTAATCGGCCGCCGATTATTAACCTAATCTAATGTACATAATATATAAAAGAAAACCTTTTAAGTTATACGATTTCATTTAAAAATGCACTAAAAAGTATTTTTCTTCTTTCGTTAGTAGTTCAGTGATAGGTATTAATAAATTTCAACAAACTTGAACAAAATTAAAAAGTTATATTGAAATTGTTTAAACACAGGATGTATTTTTGTCATGACGGAACGTTTTATATGATTAGATGAAAATGTATATAGAAAATATTTTGGAGGCTTGTGGTTCCATTTAAAGGTTTTGTTTTTATGGGCGCCCCACGATTTTATTTTTCACATGACCAAGATGTGAGAACCGAAAAAAAAAATGTTTGACCTTTTATTGCACTTCTAAATGATATTGGCAGTATAAAGTTTTTTTTTTTAAATTACTACATGTTGAATCCTTTAGAATCCTTTAAGTCTTTAAAATTTTCGCTGTTACCAATGTTTTTTTTTTTTTGCTCCAGGTGTCTAACATTAATAATAAATATAAGAATGGCCGATTAACAAAACCGGCCAAAAAGTAAATAACCAATTTTTGGGATATCACACTTTATAATTAAATCAAATCTATTTTGAAATTCAGATATTTACATCCTTCGGGCTAACAAATGGTAGACCTAGTATTAGTGATCTTTAGAATTTAGATATCTTTTTTTTTATTGGTGGCCTTTTGGTCACTGTTCCATTGGTCACTTGCGGTGCTATTAACGTTTTCAGGTGACCCAGTAGAAATATAAAATAATATTAGAAATATAAATATTTTTAATATTGAATTTATTTACTATACTCTATCTCAAAAAGGCTGATAGTAATAAATCATTTTGTCAGGCAGTTACCAGTGGCGTGCACATTTTAAACCCGTTTAAATTGGTTTTGTGTATTTCTATATTATTATTTATCATTTTATTAAATGCACGCCTGTGACCATATTTATCATATCATTAAACACACCCCTGTGACCATATTTTTCCTCAAAATTTTAGGGTCAAATTTTTATGCTCTATTGTGTTTAACCCTAGTTCGTATTCCCATATAATATGTGCGGTACACTCGGTTGTTTTTGACAATATTTCGTTTCGAACTATTCATATTTTGTCGCTTTTGTTTTGCAGCTTCTGTGTGATAAAACAATAACTTTTTACAAATAATAAATTTTATTATTATCAGTCTTTTTGAGATAGATTACAGCTAATTGTTATTCTATTTTATTCTAATCATTTGCCCTGTTAAATATTATTTATACTTTTATTTACATTTATTTAATTTTATAAGTATGATCAGGACCGGATTTACCATTAAGCTAAACAAGCTCTATCACGTTTGGAGGGGCATATAAATTGAATAAAGCTATGGTCTTAAATAAAACTGTAATACAAAAAGGGCCTCCAAAAACTTTTCAGTTTAGGGCCTCATTCATCTTAAATCCGACCCTAAGTGTAATAGTAAGCAATGATAGTAGTTTTGTAGGTACAGGTGGGCCTCGATTTACGCCGGTGTTACGTACCGGCGCAAAATAAAGCGGCGCAAATCAAAGCAAAGAATGTTCATTCCAGAGACGGATTAACATTCTATTCGAATTAATATTTTTGTTTTTTTTTTAATTATTTTTGTTTTTTCTTTATTTATTACTTATATATACAGAAAATTATAATATTATTATAGAACATACAATACAATGCAACAATACGATACAAATAAACAAAAATTAAAACAGAAATCAAAATTATAATCAAAAATAAAAACAAAACCTTTGAAAGAATATTACATTTTTTTTATTTTTATTTTTTCTTTCACGCAGAAGTCTTATGTAAGGTTCCATAGATGTTTTGATATTTTTTATTATAGTTGAACTGCGTTCGCAATCATGATCTGTCTTGCAAATGTCTAAATTTTTTAATTTTATCTGCATTTTTCATTATTGTAGTCACCGTTGATGGAGGTAAGTTTAGGCATCTACAAATCTTCGGACGAGTTTCACCATTCTCTATTCTTTTAATAACTTCAATTTTTGTCTCAATCGAAATAGACCTACGTTGTTTTCTATCGTGTTTTGTAGATATATCTTCCATTGGTATTAATGAAAATTATAATTATTACTCAATAATTTTAAATTAAATTTTAAAAGTAAGTTATAAAAATAATATAGAAAAATTAAAAATTATTAAATTTAGATTATATTAAATATTAGATTTAGATATATTTAAATTTAAATATGTACATATCATAAAGCAGACACTCTTAAGCGAGTTAAATTTATTTTACAACTGAATACGTCTCAGTAGTGCGATTACTGCGACTGCGTAAACCACGAGACACCCCCGCTTCGACCCCTGAATTGTCGACACCCGACTCCGACGTTCAACTGTTTCAAAGCGGCGTTATTTTAAGGTCGCTGCCAACCGGCGTAAAATAAAGCGGCGTAAAATAAGGCCCACCTGTATTTAATAAGTGTAAGAAGATCACGATAAAATTTAATTTAAAATATCCCAGAGATTTTTTCTGGATTTGCTTCGTATCTAAAGCCGCATTCAGACCTCTTTAAATTAAGAAGTTATAGACTGTTCGTTGTGTCGCTCTGAGTTATGCTTTAATGCATTCTTTTAACGTTCCATGTACCGTTCACATCTGTTATAAATTAGTACGTTACGAATAGCCCTCCATCTGTGAATTTTGAAACCAACTATTTAGCTATGAATAGCTTAAAATATTTTCTATGTATTATTAGGGTGACCAGATTTCAGTGAAGGGAAACCGGGACACAGGGAAAAAAAAAGAAGGTCTTGTTTCCTCCCAGATCCAAGTGAAGAGCAAAAAATCCTCACCTCAAAAACCGGGACAATCAGGTGTCCCGAGAACATTTTTCGGGACACCGGGACAATTGACCTAAAACCGGGACGGATGGTCACCCTATGTATTATCGTTCTTATAATTCTGTTGTCTTAGATTTTAACTACCTAATTACCTAAATTGATCATATTTACTGTCAGTCTTTGTAATTTTGAGTAAGATTTGTTAATGATGACATTATGTTAGGTTATGTAACGGCATTCGATAACTACGGTGTCACTGATAGAATGCGATAGCCAATGTGTTTATATGTCTGTCTCATTAAAACATCTCACTAGCTGTAAGTTTAGAAAATTATGCACAATCCATAACAAACAGCGTATTAAATTTGGAGGTCTGAACGGTTTCACGTCTTATCATATGACAAACTTCCTGGTGACAGTGAACAGTCCATAAGCTACAGTGCATAAGCTATTGATTTAAGAGCTCTGAATGCGGCTTAAGTCTTCACTAAATTAATAAGAAATATATTGTGAAAGTGCTTCAGTTTTCTCAATTTCAAAAACTTATTTCTCATTATTAACAATGTTTTTCAGAACTAAAATTGATTTATTCTTGTTTGATACCTTAAAAACAAAAAACTAAACTAATAGGTTGAATGATGGCGTTTAACAGTCGCTCTTACAAGCTCCTTACACAAATGTACTCGATTTTCAGCTGCTAAATTCTTTTTATTATATTTTTAATTTCAAAAGAAGACATATACTACCTTAGCCACGAATACAAAAAATCCATAATATTACTAGCCTTAATTCAGGCATTAATTAAAAAAATAATTAATTTTGTCGAAAACACAAAAACTGCAACATTTTCCAAATACGCAATGTGATCAATAATTTCTCTCGTACGTTTCCGGCTCAGATCAATGTACCTATACACTACCAATAATTTTTTCAGATTTTTAGTTTAACCCCTTTGGCTAAAAGGGTGCGGGACAAGAACTTTTTTAACACATTTTGACTAAAATCGTGTTAAAAGAAACGAATTTTCAAAGTCTACTATTCGTTCCTTAATTTACGTTTTAAGAGTTTTCTTTTGATACCACACAATAATTTTTTTTTTTAAATAACTATTTTTTTCAATGAAAAAAATCGATTTTTTCGAAAAACTAATCTGATCAAAAATTCCTGTTGAACTATTTTGGTTGCCATCAATGTACGTTATGGAGAATTTTTTCAAATTTTTAGATGAACCCCTCTGGGAGATAGGATGGGGACCACAGGTTTTTGACACATATATGACGAAATCCCATTAAAAAAAATGATTTTTCAAAAATAAAAATTTGCCTGTTTATCCACGCATTCAGAGATTTCATTTGATACCCCAATCAAAATTTAAAAAAAAAAATTTAATACATATTTTGTGATGTTTTTTTGAACTATCAGTATATTTCCTACATGTGGTCAGAGTTGTACAAGCGTGCCAAATTTAATTTTTCTATGTTCAGCCGTTTGGTTACCATTTCTACCGTACAGACAGACAGACACATGTGTGACGTAAGTGTTTTTTGGTGGTCATACCTACAAAACGTAGAAGCCAGTGTTTTCTAAATTATGTTACCAATCTAACGAGATAAACATTATTTCAGATCCACATTATATATCAAATAAAAAACCTTAATCTAAAAATGCAAACAATAAAAAACCTTCAATAATTTATATCAATAAAAATAAGCCAATAAATCTTAGGCACTTATTCCATAAATACCAAATCTATCCACTTCAACCTTGATAAACAAATGAAAAATAAATGTATTTGTCACCATTGTATAGGTGGTTGATTTTTATTCAGTAAATGAAAAGGCTAAACATTTTTAATCAGATTATTAATAATGACGACCGTCACACGCGCTCTTATGTGTATTTGTGTGTGTCACGTGACCTTCGCACATATAAACATAACTACAAACATAAATATTGTTTGTGTGACAACAACTTGTACTGACACCCACTCTCGCGCTGTTAAAGAGATGTTATATCTGCGGACAGAGAGAAAAATACACAAGTAAATGTGCGTGTGAAAATGGACGTCATTGACCCATATATACAGGGTGGGCGGTTTGCACACACCTACTGGCTTTTATTATTCATCTCTTTCTGGATTTGCATATACTCTACTTAACAGGAAATAGATTTCATGAGAGACGCAAATATAAATATAAAACGTGTTCAACGTATCTAGGCCATCTCCAAATTAAAGATTAGAGAGCGATTTTATCATTCGACAAATTTAATTATATAATAATAATAATTACTAGTGAACGGACACAATTAGTCTTTTAAGAAATATGTTAAAACCATTGGGCGCGTTTAACGCAACTGATGAGTATGTTGACTTTTGCTGATTTTTTTTTGTTGCTTTTATAGCAACTAAATTTTTTTGAAATATTTCTCTGTTGTGAAATATTCGCAAAAATCTTAAAACCGACACGAGTAAACTCTCATTTCTAATTAACCGATTATTACCAAAAGTTGACCAACTTGTGTCGTTGACGTCAAAAGCTGAAATATGAAGTTTCATAAAAATCCTTTTAGCCAAATTTGCTCTGCAGGTATATACGGACCGACAGACATCATGCTAAAAATAGTGAAAACGTTATGTAGGGACCTCAATTCATGGAGATCCATCGAAATCTCGAAATGTCAAAACCGGTATGATCACAATACCTCTCTTATTACCGACCGCCAACATATATAAGGGAGGTACTGTGATCATACCGATTTTGACATTTCGAGATTTCGATGGATCTCCACGATCCATCGATCGTGGCTGTATGTCCAAACTCTCCATTCCAGACCTGGTGTATTACGAACCTACAGCATCTCAAAGTGCCCTTTCCAACGGGATGTTTTAACCACTAGGTACGTCCATTAACCTGTATATATCCTACCCCATTTACAGCATTCTACAATCACGTGAGATTGCGCCCAATAAAGTCCATTCGCTGGATTTCGAGTTTTTCATCCAGATCGTGAGTCCTGCCTTACGATCGTCGCGAAGTGTTCCTCAGAGCAGGAACTTGGCCAATGCCTCCGTCTAGGAACATTGCAGGACTCCGCATTTAACATTTATGCTAGTTTATATTTAATTATAGTAAACATTCGCCACTGTAGTTTTTATTTAGAAGACCAAATCTCAATCAGGATTATTAAAAATTGACATTTTTAAATAGTAAAAAGAAATAGTAAAACAGTGCAGCATAAAAATAAACGTAAATTTGGTACGCCTGAAAAAGTATAGAAACTTCAAAGTCTGACTTGGGCTAGTTTCAGAAGTCGGATAACATTGAACGTTTGAAGGAAGTATTATGTTTCAAATTATACTTTTTACGCCAATACTATGCAAAAAATGCGTAGTACCAAGAAATTAATTATAACTAACGAATTAATAAAAAATTCTTCGAAGACAAACTACTAAGCATACTACTGTCGCATTTCTTGATATTGCACAGGCATTTGATAAAGTTTGATTGATGGCTTGAAATACAAACTATTAAAACTAATTCTACCAAATTACCTCAATGGAATACTCTTTTCTTTTCTAGAGGAGAGAACATTCTCCGTTAAAATTAACGACACACATTCGACACTAAAAAAAAATAAGAGCAGGAGTTCCACAAGGAAGCATATTAGGCCCCACACTATTCAACGTTTTCGCCATGGATATTCCATCTAATTTGGGAGTGATTGCTATGTTTGCAGATGATACAGCGATTATAACACAGAACGAATGCCTTGACACAGCTATTAATAAATTACAAAAAGCAGTGACAACCATCTGCCATTGGCTCAAAATGTGGAATATTTTGCTTAACACTGATAAATGCGAATACAAAATACTTTCTCTCAAGAGAATCTGACATCCACAACAGATTCGAATAAACGAACAACCAATATGTTGGAACTCAATAACAGTAAGATACCTAGGAGTACATCTCGACGGACGTATTGCATGGACATCTCATATTAAAATAAAACTTCAGCTTGCTCATCAAAGACTACACCAGCTCTTCCCCTTGATAAACAGAAAATCGAAGCTCAAAGTAAAATGTGCCTTGCTACTTTATAAATCGTTAATTCGACCACTGTTTATGTACGCTTGCCAAGTCTGGGGAAACACCTCAAAAACCAATATCCTCAAACTCCAAACGCTGCAAAACAAAATTCTTGGAATAGCAGTCAATGCCCCATGGTTCATCCGGAATGATCACCTTCACCAGGAATTAAATATGCCAACTATAGAATTATTTATTTGAAAAGTAACCAAACGTTTATAAACAATATAAAAAATTGTGACGGTGCGATATCCTATAACATTGGCCAAAAAGGTATACACGTTAGATTGAAAAGACAGCTAGCTACCTCAAGACATATACAGTGGCCAAATTATTAGGGACAGTACAAATTTTCTGTAGTTTTCAAATGAATTTAATGAGGAAATAAGTGGCTTTGGGTCTCGTATTTATTTTTATTCATTAGAATGCTTTATTTAGAATATAAAACGACATAATTGCTTATTCATAACCATTTATTTTTGTATAAAAAGTGTTAATTTAACAAATTAAGTAAAATCTTAATATTTTGTAATGCCACCCTTTGCTGCGATTGCGGCTCCCAGGCGTTTGGGCATGCTTTCTATGCAGACTTTTGCGTTGTGTCGGAGATTGGGGTTGTGATGCCACTCTCTGATAAGGGTTTCTATAAATAGCCGCTTGGTGGTGATGATTTCTATGGCGATCTCCCGCTTTTTAAAATAATAATGATACCAGCAACAAGAATATAGAAGAAAAATGATTTAAAAACAATTTATTTTCTCACAAAATACATTTAAACTTGAAAATTGCAAGGGAGGTGTACTGTCCCTAATAATTTGGCCACCCACTGTATATACAACAGCAGCAATGACAGTGGCAGTGCCAGTGACAGTGACGACTTAATTTAAGATTAAATATAAGCATAAATACTAGAAACAATACATACAACAGACATAAGTGATACATTATAAGTACTTTTAGGATAGTTAAGTTTTTCCATGTTATTAAGCTAGTTTCTTTTACTTGTTACCACTGCCGTGAATGACATTTCTTTTTGTTGAACCAGCAATAAATAGATTTAAAAAAAAAGGAATATGTATAATGTAGATAGAACAGACTTAAAGTGTATATTTCGAAAACAAACAAATTTAAAATACGGCACTGCACTAATCTTATAGAATATAGAACAAAACAATAATTTTGTTATTGATTCCCAAGAAATCCAATTTAAGTTAAGGTAATTTGGAATGATTTCTTTTGTTATTTTTCTTATGACCCCAACTTGTTATGAACATAACCTAATTTACTACAAAACAAATTAATAACTAGAAAATCACTGTTTTTAGTTCATTTTTATACCCAATTAACTTGACAGATAAATTCTTTTGTTTTTCATCCGCCATATGTTTCAGAAACAAAAGATAAATAAATTGGTAAACAGGTCATTTCGGAAAAATACCGCCGGATTTGAACAAGTGTCAAAGGTCTTAAGATTTCTCAATGGCACCAAGTGTATACCATTAACATATGAATGTCAGCCTTGATCGACACAATTTCCTTAACAACAATTTAAAAAATGACATCTTTTATTTAAAACCGGAAAGACCTTGGGCCATAAATAATTAAATTGAAGCAAATGAACTTTGATTGGATGTGATGTGTTGTCTATTTTAAGAAAATATATATTTTAAGATGCAACAACTCTATTTGTAGCTGAGATACAGTAGCATTTCAGTGGATAAGGGAGAGAAGTGCCAAATATTTGTTAAACAAATGTTTACCAACAATTTCATGGAATATTACTCTTTCGCGCACCATTATCATTTCACTAAATGACTCACAATTTTAACAAAACTATCCAGAATTGAAAAAGTATATTCATAACAAAATTAAAATAATTATGACATTACAGACGTTTATGATATTTTTCACTCTCTCTATTTCAAGATTTACTTAATTTTTTAATAAAATCCCTCACTACTGCCATGTGTCATACTGCCATGATATCGTTTATAAGGACATCTGATATAACGACATATCGGTTTTTGCGATGACATTTAAATTTTTAATTTTTGGGGTTAAAAATTAAAAATATAAATTACTCCCTTATTATTGACAAAAACTTATACTTATACAGTAGAACTCCAATATTCGTCCACGCCAGTATTCGTCTTTTTTGATATTCGTCTTGTTTTTTGTTGAAATTTTTGTTTCATCCGAAAAGTCAATATTCATCCCACCTCCCACCAGCAATCACCATAAGTAACATTACCTGATGTCATAATAAAAGGTGACTACCCTTCCAAATAACAGCCTAACCCCTTTAAAATATTATAAACTCTTAACAATCAATGTTTTTTTTTTATTAAAATTTTATTTATGTATGCATTTATCTAATTAGAATGTATTTGCTATGATTTTCAAGATGGATATTCGAGTTTTTTTTTTTTTTTTTTGTTAAAGAATAAATAGGCAAAATTCGGGGCTGAGGACGGATTAAACTATTTTTAATTAATTCTTATGGGAAAAATTCGTTTGATATTCGTCCTACCCCCAGGAACGGATTAATGACGAATATTGGAGTTCCACTGTATTACAAATATTGTTAAGAATAAGAAGACAAATCTATATGCATTTTTTTTTAATGGATAAGTATTTGGAGATTTATGGCGGAAAAACTCCAAAAATTATACAATCTCTTTTATTATAAAACTTTTACTAAGGTGTTTTAAGGTTTTTCGCATTCTTTTGACCTGTAGTATCACCCATTAAAAAAGAAATAAGAAGACCGTACTCTGAATATTCTTATTTTATTATAAAAAACAATCTTCTTTTTTTTGTATCTTGCCTACAGGCGTCGCGGACCGCAAAAAAATATACCGGGTCGCTGGCGAACCATGGGCCACTAGTTAGTAATATTCAAATACCATGAAATATGTCGAGACAAAAAACTTGAATACCGAAAAAAAAAACAACAAAAATAAAAATTGGATATCGTTAAACTCAATTCACAATAAATATGAGATGACATTCTATAACAACCAACATCAATTCATAACTCAGTTAGTCCATTTATTTATTTAATGTTGGTAAGGTTTTTACGCGTTGCCAGTTTGAGATTGTATTACTAAAAACAATTATTTCTAATGATTCTTATACACTGAATTTTTCATTTTTTTATTTTAGTACTACATTACACACTTAATATAATTTAAACCATAAATTTCATGACAAATCGGTTGGATAAAACTGCTGTGCATCATAATTTACATTAATTCCTTTCCTCCATAGGAAATATAGGTTTTCAATCTCTTTTTAGAAGTAGTTCGATATAACCTAACTTTTTGACAATTTGCGAATTGGCAACAAGGGAAGTTTTTCAACTGTGACGTCATCTCAAAGTTATGGTAAATGGCCTGATACTGTTTTTCTCGGTTTTTCGAAGATAACCCAAATTCTTTTCACAGAACCAAATGTTGTACATCTACCTAAATACAACCAAAAACTATAGTATATTAAATTTTCAGGTTAAATTTACAGTCATTAACTTCTGAAGAGTTTTCCTAGTATTAATTTACTAAAATACGAAGTTTGTAATTAATTTCAATTTCCAACATGTAGTTTTTTAGTATCTTTTCCGTGTTTCTGAGCCCAGAGGGAATAATTTCATAGTTAACGATATCTCTTATGGATCAGCACGTGGCAAAAAATGAACATGTAATATAAAAGCTTGTTAATAAAATTGTTATTTTTTTATTTATTGTTACATCTATATCTCGTCACACATAATTGCATATAAAGCAACCTTTTTCGTTACGTCATCTGTGACCTCATATTTTACTCGACTTTTTTATGACGTGTTGGTCCCTAAAATGGAACACCGTTCTCTTAAAATATTGCGTAACCTTTCTTATTAATTCATCTCTCTCGTCTTTCATTTGTCCTTTCAAAGAACACCATTTTTCGCAGGGCAATTTTTAAAGAATATTAATTTTAGATTTAAAGTGAATGTACGCACGGTATCATATTTAGAGACTTGATAATTATAAGATCACGATAAGGCTTCGCCTCGTTCATCTGTACTTTATCAAACGGTAATATGACGTATTATTGAACCTTGAATTTTGATGTTTATCTATTCAAAATATAATGAAATACACTCCCAGAAATGTTTGCATCAAGTATATTCTTAAAGAGAAAAATTGATGTGAAGTGTGAATTTTTACATATTTCAGGGTTTTATAGGTATTTAATACCCAGGGCCGGCGGAAGCGGGCATTCAGAGCATGCGGTGCATGCGGGCGCCAAATTAATGTAAAAATAATTAGCGTAATGTAATTTTGTACGCGAAGACTTTTTTTTTAGGTCATTACATGTATTTTAGAATTGAGGACCTTTTTTGTTTTTGGTCATCACTTGTAATTTAGAGGTGAAGACCGTTTTCGTTAAGTCATCACTTGTATTTTAAAAGTGAGGACTTTTTTTTAGGTCACCACTTATATTTTAGAATTAAGGACCTTTTTGTTTTCAGGACATCACTTTATATAATATGTTTAGGGGAGCCTAATTATAAAATCTTACCTAGGGTTCTAAAAAAGCTAGTTACGGCCCTGCCTAGGGGCGCTGAATTAAGTCTTGCCTAGAGGCACCAACGACCCTCGCGCCGGCCCTGTTGAAATCTAAGTGTAAGAAGCTAACATAATACTGGATATCTAGGAATATTTGTTCTATAATCACATCAAAATCATGGGTGATTAATTAACCCATCCTACCCATCCTAAAAAACCCATCCTACGAAGATCGTCATAGTTCAATATTTTTATTTTTTGACTTATGTAAGTTAAATATTAAAATACAAGATATTCTTTATGTGAAAAAAATATATATCTCACAAAACTGTACGTTCTGCTCAAAATTATTAAAGGTTGTCTCGAAATTTGTAGTGCTGGGGGTAAATAGAGAGGCTACGCGTCATCCGTATGGTAACGGGACGTCAGTCTTTGTTTATCGTATTAGTTATAGATATAAAAATATAGTTTAATTTTTTTGATTTTCTACTTGTTTTAATTTCTTTTTTCTTCGAAAGTAATGTTTCTTCATTTAAAAATATATCTTCCTTTCATTTTTGATGTGAAGAGAATAATAAGTAAAATATTTTAATATTTTAGTTTTAGGGTGTCCCCCGTAACTACCCTAATATTAATCAAATTGAAAAAAAGGATAGAACAAATAAGATTTGTTTTATAAACAATTTTTATTGTATAGTTTTTTCTGTTAAGATAGTTCTATTTATAAAGGAAATATTTTAAGTTTTTTAGTACCAGTTTTAACCCACAAACACCCTCTAAGAGAGAAAATTTTGAGATACCATGCCTATATTTGATCCTGGTTCTACTCTATTGTACCAAATTTCGTTAAAATACGTCCAGCCGTTTTTAAAAACAGATATAACCTCCAATTTTATTAATTACTATATTATTATAGCAATTTGTTTTTCTATTTTTATTTAAATATACATAAAATTATATGTGTATTCGATTTTATTGTTATTTATTAACTATAATACAAATACCCATCACCTTAAATTTTATATAAATCAGTATAAATTTCCTTAGGTTTTTATTTAAAATTTATTTAGTAGAACTATCTTGAAATAAATATCTATTATGAAAATTGTCAATAAAAATATTTAAAAATGTGCAATATTAATTTTGTATGCTAGTTTGAACTACGCATACGTGTGACGTGTTACGAGACGACCTTCAATAATCTTGCTTTCTGCTACCAAAATTATAGTTCTGTAAGATACAAATTTTTAAGATAACACCGTATTCTAATATTTAAGTTATATACTAATTTAAAAAATGAAAATATTGACTTACGACAATCTTCGTAGGACGGGTCGATATAATAACGTGTTTATGTGAACCTAATATTCAGACAAATTTGAACGTATGGATAGTAGTACGATAGGATGGCGTATTTAAGTACACACAAGGGGGTGATCCTCGGGTCCGGACCCCCCCCCCCAAGGAATAGAAAAATCATATATTTATTTAATAAAAACTAAGTAATTGAAAATAAAAATCACCTTTTTTATGAATATAAATTAAATAATAATCAAAATTTAATTAATATATACAAGATAAAATATTATAAAAAGTATAATGACTGTCATTCATGATAGTAACTGATCTTGCTCATAGGGACAAATTTTGTTGCAATGATCATAGTAAATGAGTTAGTTGCAGAATTGATCTGTGTGTCTTTATAAAAAAAAAAAAACCGACTATATTGCGTTTGACTTTGATTGCTAGATGACATCATCGTCTTTATGAAAAAATCCGACTGCATTCAACGTGGATAAACAAAAACTGCAACCACACAGCCGGATAAAAACTAGTCGTGGGTGCTAGCTCTAAATAAATAAAAATAGTGTATTGATCTGTAAAAAAATAAATTAATCTAGTAATATTATTTTCTATTTTGGTAATTGTTTAAACACGTTTAAAATTTAACAATGGTTTATAATGTAAAATTTTGTTACTTGTTAAGAATGCAAGTCACAAAACAAATTATTTAAATTTTATTCCAACTCGAGTGCAGTTGCCAACTGCTAGACGAATTGCTAAAAAAAACCTAGGCCATAAAAACAATTGCACATGACCTTCAACTAAGATCATGCACTTTGTGCTGCCGTGGTGGACTTTACCTTTTGGGGAGCCCTAGGTGAAATGAATATTTGGAGTCCTTGCCCTATATTACGGATAAGCCCTTTTGTACCCGTTTTTCCCTTATTTTATTTTTTTTTTTTCTTTACATATCTGTTCAGGGTTAATATTTTCTAAGGAGTTAAAATTTCTCTTTGTATTAGTAAGATTTGAGAATAAAAAGAATGCAACCTAAAAATAGGAGTAAAATGTTAATGAGTTGAAATTTTTGGAACACAGCAACGATAGCTATTTGCGTCAGTAGTCATTTTATTATTGAAGATACGGAATAACATTAAATTTGAAGGTTGCTTTATACTACATGACTGTTGACTAGTGGCGGTTCGGGGAAACCTCTAATGGAGGTGCTGCAACCAGAAGTATAATTGAGATTTTCTTTCATCTTTACTAAGATGGACATACAAATTTTACCTACATATACTTTTACAAATAAAATCTTATAATACATAGAAATACCACATTTTGTAATTTAATATGTATTAGTCAAGTAGAAGCAAATTAACATTTTATGTGTTGCACAGAAATTCCAATATCCAGTATGCTTTTTTTTTAATGTTTGTTCTTGAAATTATTTAAAAATTAATTTAATATTAAAAGAATTTGAATTATACAACTTTTTGCACGCATTACCATAAAAAAGTAATGAAATATTAAAAATACAAAAATATTTGTAGGAACGTTCACTTCGTAAGATTTTAACTGCAAACGTTGCAGCTCCAAAAGTAGGTATTCTGCCGTAGTCCGTTCTACATTATACTTTTTTCAATACTATCAAACTCTGACGTCATTTCAACTTTTTAAACTACAGAATATAGTGGGGGGAAAAAATCTTTTACTATTTTGTGATACTCTTCAATGCTAACTTAAAAAATTCTAGGTTCAGGTGACAGACAACAGTTTGGTTGTAGAACCAATTCTAACAGAACTGTCAACCAAAAATTTGACCGGAGGTAGTTTTGGATGGCAGTTATATACTTATCAATCGTACCAACCAGCAACTTTTTAGTTTTTGTTTACAACTTAACGTTTAGTAGTTTATTAACTTAAAAAGAAGTTTATTTATAACATATAATTAAATATAAACTTAGCACAATTAAACAATATTTATAAATTGGTTACTAGAATTGGTTCTACAACCAAACTGTTGTCTGTCACCTGAACCTAGAATTTTTTAAGTTTGTTATATCGCTACACGAATTCAAAACAGAAAAAACTTTAAATACTTACAAATTGAGTTATTACTGAAAAACTTCCGAAAATAGTAACCAGTATCAATTTCAAAAGGGAAACAATTCATAATACCAGTATTTTGTCTGTAATTGACAAAATTTCTTTTTTGAAACTAAGACTGGTTTACTATTTTCTGAAGTTTTTAAGTAATAACTCAATTTAAAGTTAAAATTTAATGTAAAAATTTCAAGTTATTTCTGTTTTGAACTCATGTAGCGATAAGGTAACGCGAGCAATCGTTAAGAGCTCTAAATTTAATACGTTATACATTGTCGATTGTTGATAGTTTTCCAAATTTATAGTTAGTGAGTCGTTTAAATGAGACAGACATATAAACACATTGGCTATCTCAGTCTATAGCAGAGAGAACGTTTACATGTATGCCTTTACATAACCTAACAAAATGTCATCGCGCCGATTACTACAAATCTCGCCCAAAATTACAAAGACGAACAGTAAATATCATCAATTTAGGTAATTAGGTTAGATTTAGTTAGGAAAAATCTAGGACAGCAGAATTAGGAAAACGATAATAGATAATAAACATTTTACGAAGCCACTGTAGTTGGTTTAAAGACACACATATGTCGCACTATTCGTAACGCGCTAATTTCCTTAGCTGTAAACACTGCCTTGAATGTTAAAACTATCTACTAAACTTATCCATAGCGCGAAATGAACAGTCAACTAATTTAAAGAGCTCTGAACGCAGCTTTACATAGACACATATGGCCAATCCGCTCTTGTCCCTAGTTCAATATAAGAGTGCTTAGACCTACGAAATCTTAAATACGGCCCTGTACGATGAATTCAGTATTGTTTATCTTTCATTTTTAAAGGATTTTTATCTAAGTAAAACATTTTAAATCTAAATAAATATGGCCTTGAATATTTGCTAACCGTTCTTTCCCGTTCTAGGTGTATTTCTTAGTAACTTTTGTTTTGACATATTGGAAAATATAACATCCTATCATAACAAAAACAATATATTTTCATTTAAAATTTTCATAGAATATAATATTTAAATATAGTTCTTGGGAAACAGCTTATTATATTTGCAAATTTTCCTTCCTTTTCTTCAATATCACAAATAAAAACCAATAATAATACAACATAAAAGATAATACAAAATTAAAAATCCATTTACCAAGTCGCAACAGCTGATCAAAGTAAATAAAACTGAACGCGACCTCGCTGAGTCTCTCCTTAAGTGGGAAACAGAATGCACCGAGTTCTACGACGCGTTAACGGCGTACGTACGGCACCATCTGTCAGAAGAAAGTTAAAACCAAGCTGTCGTACGCAAGTGCACAGAATGGACAACGTTCTACGCCGTTGATACTGAATGTTCGTCAACTTCCAACTTTTGACGCTGTTAAACGTTGACGCAGAACACCTAACCTCAGTTTTTACTGAATAATAAAGTGTTTGTATGTATAAATAACTTGCATACAACATAAATAACATCATTCACAAGTCTTCATCATCCATTATACTTTTAATAAAAGAAAGCGCACGTATAAATACAGATATAGGTTGTCAAGTGACACTTGACGGCGTTAAAAATTATTGCATTGTGTTCAGGCGAAATTTCTCAACGGCGCTACGCAACGCTGTCGCAAATGACGCAGCGCTGACGCTGTAGCGCGCTGTGCATTCTGTTCCAGGCTTTAGCAACGAGTCGACTGCATTGTACAGATATGCATGCATATAGCGACTGAATGCAAGCGTGTGGCAGCTTTATGACTTGGTAATAAAATTCACATTTAACGACAGAGGGCCGCCGAATGCCTGCTTTGTCGAGGGGTTATATGGATATGGGATGTATACAGTGAGGGTTCGACCTTCGACACAAAATGAGATGGATACACGTGTGTTTATTGACAGGAGCGTTGCCAAGAATTATAATGCTGATGGATTTGATTATTTTATGTTATATTGAAAAATAAATTCAATAATAAAATGCTCCAAAATTTGTTGTGAAGTGTGAATTTTTACACATTTCAGGATTTCGTGGGTGGACACAGATCGTAGGTCATTGCAAATTTCTGATCTTCCTTTAATTAACGTATGTATCCTTCCTTAAATTTTTATTTAATAAATTTATTAAATGATATTTACCAAGTTTCTTATGGTTTTGTGTTTACACGTGATGCTCATTTAAAAATTTTGTTGAAAATCGTTAATCTTAGGTACAGTTCGATTATCTAAAATAGTCCAGTCAAGATCATATTCAAATTTTCCAAAGTGAGATTTTAGCCACGCCTATCAAAAGCGGCCATTGGCGTAGCATACATTTTTATCAAGTTATAAAAGTGAAAAAATAATGACTACTGTGTAAAAAACTAACAATTTCCATACCTAATATAATTTATTATTATCTAAGTAAAATATCTACACGAAATTCATGAAAATATTGAAAATTGAGTGTGAGCTCGCCCCGCTCCGCTAGCATTTTATAACTTAGCCGAACCTAGCGCTGCGACAGACGTCAAATTTACGCTGATGTATGGGGAAATCTAACTTAAAACTTCAAGTTATAAAAGTGGAAAATAATGAAAACTGTGTAAAAAACTAACATTTTCCGTGCCTAATATAATTTATTATTATCTAAGATGTCTCGTCAAAAAATTCATGAAAATAATGCAAATTGAGTGTGTGCATATACCAGGTCTACAAGTATGAAATGCGGATTTTTTTCAAACTTGCCGCGCAGACTGTGTCTATAGTCTAAGTTTCAACACATATGGCGTTTTGTTAAGTTATCATTAAGTGTCAAATGCGTATAGGTTATAATTTGAAAAACGATCATATAGTTTTGTTTTACTGTGTTAAAAATGTCAAATTTTGTGCCAAATAAAGAGCATTCGCGGAAAGTACTACTGTTTTGTTTTCATTTGAAAAAAACTGCTGCTGAATCATACCGACTGCTTCGAGAAGCTTATGGTGAATATGCTCCATCGCAAGATACGTGTGAACGATGGTTTCGGTGTTTCAAAAGTGGTGACTTTGATCTTACAGACAAAGAACATAGAACAAAGAACAAGATACAAAATTGGAAACATTGCTACAGGAAGACGATAGTCGATCACAAAAACAACTAGCAGAGCAGTTAGGCGTTAGTCAACAAGCTGTTTCCAATCGCCTACGAGAGATGGGTAAGATCCAGAAAGTCGGCAGGTGGGTTCCACATGCATTGAATGAGAGGCAGAAGGAAAAACGCAAAAACACTTGTGAAATTTTCATTGCACTATACAAAAGAAAGTCTTTTTTGCATCGTATCATTACTGACGATGAAAAATGGATTTATTTTGAAAATCCCAAACGCAAAAAATCATGGGTGAACCCAGGCTCACCATCCACATCAACTGCAAGACCGAATCGCTTTGGCAAAAAGACAATGCTCTGTACTTGGTGGGACCAAAAGGGTGTGGTCTATTATGAATTGTTAAAACCTGGTGAAACAGTTAATACCCCACGCTACCAACAACTGATCGAATTGAACCATTCGCTGCTCTAAAACGACCAGAATACGAAAGAAGACAGCACAAGGTAATCTTTCTTCACGATAATGTTCCATCACATAAGGAGTTAAATAGTGTAACTCGGAACACTCCGCGTTTGCTTCCCGAACCCGCTGTGTCAATGTGATACCAGGCGAAAAATTAAAGTAAATTATATAAAAAGTATTAAACGAACACGACACAGTTCTAAAAACAAATATATCTGATGATTCTTATACACTGAAATTTATTATTATTTTTTTTAATACTACATTACACAGTTAATATAATATAAACCATAAATTTCGCGACAAATCGGTTAGAAAGAACTGCTGTGCATCATAATTTACATTAATTCCTTTCCTCCATAGGAAATATAGGTTTTCAATATATTTTTAGAAGTTGTTCGATATAACCTAACTTTTTTTGACAGTTTACGAATTGACAACAAGGTGAGTTTTTCAACTGTGACGTCATTTCAAAGTTACGGTAAATGGATTTTATCAATTTTTATTTGAGACATTTTTTGATAAAGCAGCATAAATTAAACAAGTACTTGTGATGGCGGTTGGTCCTGTGGTGGCCACAGCTGACTTTTACAATACTACCAAGAATAATCCTATATAAAAATCTTTTTATTGAAATCACGCTTTGTAAATTTGATTAAATAAATAACTTGTATTATTCATCCATGTTAGAGTTGTATATGGTGATTGATTTTATTTTGTTTGTAGTGTTGCTAAGTTGAATGAACTCTGGGGGTGCTGCAGTATGATATGGGTCATGCGAGGGTTTCTTCTTGAACGTCCTTGAATGATTTTGAGGCGGGCCTTTACGCGGTGGACACCAAGCGCCCTTTATCGATTCCTGGCCACGACCTACGCCCACGATGATATCATAAGGACCAGTTAAATGTTTTACATTTACCCAATTTTTTATCATAGAATATTTCCTTAAGACGAGACAGATACATTTGCACGTGCATATTATATCATAAATAAATATTTCTTAAATCAGTCATAATTTATATTTAAACATAGTATATTGAAACCAGGCACGCACACAGGAATTTTTCTTGGGAGGGGCTCAGAAGACGAAATTATTTAAATTATTAAAACATTCTAAAATACAAGTGATGACAAAAAAAACAAGGTTCTCACTTGTATTTTGACCCAAACACGTAATAACCATATGTTTTTGGAACTCTTAGGGGAGGGGGGCTCAAGCTGATTGAAACACAAGTTTCATAAGCCATAAATTTGTTGGACGCGTCGAAATTAGAGCGGTTAGAGCTAATCGACAAGTGCGGCAAAAAGCTTTATGTAACGAGTTTTTAATACTATCTTTCAAAGCTGAGAATATTTGAAATAAAGTAGGTATTTGAAAAAGTATTTCAAATACTTTCTGGTATTTGAAATATTGTGTTTCAAATATTTCAATAAACTGCTCTTGGTATTTGGATTCGCAAATACTTTCTCCGTGGTATTTGTATTTGATATTTGTTGTCTGAAAATGTCAGTATTTGAAATACTTTAGAAGTATTTCAAATATTTCCCCAGTATTTCAAATATTTCCTTAGTAAATATTGCAAATATTTACTAATATTTCTACATTAAATTAATAGAAAACGACCCATTTCATACATATTTCATTAGACATTTCGGAAATAACTTTTTAGGGTCACTGAACGAATTATGGACGATACGAGGGTTGCCTTTTATATTTCGGGATTTGAGATCGAAAATAATTATTTATCAACAAAAGTGGCTTTATTGTTTTAAAAATATTCTCTATGAAGATCAATACACTTTTGCATGCGTTTGAACCAATTTTCGAAGCACTTTTTCCACTCCGATTGAGGCTTTTTCCACTGCGATTGTCAAATTATGTGGGATCCAACGTGAACAAATCTTTTTGACGGCCAGAAGGTTCATGCAATTGTGAATGTATGCTGGTCCCACTAATGCCCAAGGATACCTCAATCTCACGATAAGTCACATGACGATCTTGAAGTATCAGTTCACGCACAGCATCAGTGTTTTCCGGAACAGCATCCGATTTTGTACGACCTTCACGTAATACGTCCTTAAGCGAACTACAGCCACGATTGAAGTCGGTAAACCATCGATAAACAGTACTGGTGCTTCATCGCCAAAAGCCAAATTAAGTGCATCGATGCATTGTTGTTGGGTTAATCCATGTCGAAAGTTGTAAAAAATAATCGCTCGAAAATGTTCACGATTTAATTCCATTTTTAGCAGATATGAATTTTTTTAAGTTACTGTAAACAACACAAATAGTGCTCGAACCGCATCCAAGAGGCGAGCAAGAACTCCAAAAACACATGGTTTTAGTGCTTTTAAGGAATACACTTGAATTCTAGAGTTTTTTTAGGTATCACTTGCATTTTGGAAGTGAAGAATTTTTACTGGCCAGCTCCAGCATCAGTTTAGAGAATTTACTAATAATTTCCCAATCCGTACCCTTATAAAACAATTTTATCTTGAGCCGCGCCTCCCCAGAAAAAATCCTGGGTGCGCGCCTGTTGCCTTAATATTGCATAATTCACACGAGAGGCACAAAACCAGATTTACGTATAGGGCCAAGCAGGCCCGGGTCTAGAGCCCCACGGATTCTGAAGCCCCGACTAAGCCTAGTTATTCGTTTTTTGTTTTGCTTAATACTTCGATTCCACCTTCTTTCGGGGCCCATCCATTAGGCCAAGAGCCATAAAGACAAAACCGAAAGAGTTGGTAAAGAAAATAAAGACATCATAGTTAATAACTCTTCTAGCTAGAAGAAACCATAAAAGACAAAACAAGATAATGAATATTTTGAGCAACTCTGGTGTAGACACGTTAAATGTATTTTATCGTTTGTTATATATGATAGTTGTATTGTACGTGTGACATTAGTGTTGTTTGCTAACATTAAAACCAATTTTCTCGGAAATGATCGTTATGCTAGTTGGTGTCTTTTTTACTATACTATTATCTATCAAACACAGACTGTAAGTCAGGGAATATATATCATGCTAACTGGTAATATTGATCGAATCATTAACATTTTTTTCAGAAATGTTTTTATCAGGGTCGTCTACAGACTACATCGCGCTCTGAAGCAAGCATTTAAATGTTGCCTGCAGGCATGTGTGCCTGAAGCAATGGGTTATGGGCGAGCAACCCCCATGTCGCCATTTTAAAGTGTTTTATTCCAAACCCTTAAGCTTTTTTTTTTCCCAAATGCAGAAAAAATCTCATTTTTATGCTGAAATTTTTAATTTCATTTTTATTGTGACAAAATTTCCTCAAATGATTTAAATTTAGTTGTAAAATGAAATGGAAGCTCTTAGTACTCAAATAACGAATAAAAATGATCATCATTTACTGGTGATAATAAAAAAGATATTGTCCTAGACATCCAGCATTCTGTACATCTTATACTTATTAACTACCTACAAAACCCTGAAATACGAGCGTCATCTCAAAAGTTCCACTATATTTTTAAAAAATAAATAAATGTAAAAAAAATTAAAAAAAAGTATATTTCGAAAAGTACATATTAAACTTATTTTTCTACATAATCGCCTTGTTTTTCAATACCTTTTTGGTACCGTGGTAAAAGTTTTTTCAATCCAGTGTCATACCATTCTGCCGCCATACTGGTTAGCCATCTTTCAACTTCTTGTTTCAAATTATCCTCGTTTGTGAAGCGTCTTCCCCCAAGATGTTGCTTCAGCTGCGGAAACAGGTGGAAGTCACTTTGTGCAAGGTCAGGGGAGTAAGGCGGATGTCCAAAAACATCCCATCGAAACTCCTCAAGCAGTCTTAAGACGAGCAACGTGCGGGCGAACGTTGTCGTCACGAGAAATCATTGGCCTTGGCATAACGTCTTCACCATAAACACTACACAACTCGCGATGAATTTCATTAACATTTTTATTTTTTGCCGTCAAAAAACGAATAACACCACAAACTTCGCAATCGGCGGTAGGAGTGGAGTCTCCATAGTGGCTGGAGCCTGACTGCCGGATCGATCGACGCACGCGAATTGAAATTTTACAGTGCTGCCACTACACCCAGACGCAAATTCCCTGAAACTCTCAGACTTTTCCCGCCAACCACACGTATTAAAAAAAATAGTGTAATTTACTTTTGAGACGTCCCTCGTATGTGAAAATTCACACTTCACATAAATTTTTACTAATGACCTAAGCATTATTAAATACATACAAAATCCTGAAATGTAAGAAAATTCACACTTAAATTCACATAAATTTTTGCTAATGGCCCAAGCACGTGCATACTTTTCTTACTGGATAATTCAGCCCTGTTTCTTAGTGATCTGTAATTCCAACAATGCAAACCGATCTAGTTGCTATTTCACCTCGAAGATAACATCTCTACGTTCTAAACACTGTATTAGAATTTTATTTTATTGTATTAATAAGCTTTTCATTTTGCTTTTATAGTTTAAGAGAAACTGTGCACGGTGTATGTAATAGTTATTACATAAGTATTATAGTGATATGAAAGTACTTTTCATAACTGAAGTTTGCCTCAGGCATCATTGTATATAATAACATTTCTATTAACGAAATTAACATGCAGCAAATCAAATCATTCATGTTATTTCTAAATGTTAATAAAAACGTTTTGTAGGATATGCCATAGTGACTACAAGGGCTGACGTTGTAACATTTTATAAAGTTACTAGTTGAAACGTCCGTTGTCTCACCCAAGCTTCATCTACCTTTGCTTATCCATTGTTTCTAAATTTTAGGGGTTGTTATACTTGTTTGTCAGTTAATTTTCAACGCTCATAGCGTGCATACATTAACAACATGGCTCGTTGGCGACCATTTGATTTTGAAGAAATTCCTAACTTCTGTAGTGAAAACAGTGAATCTGGGCAAGGTGAAGAAAAATGGCATTTGTCAGAAGATTGCAAAGTTCTGATACTTAACGTTTATAAAAAGTTAGTTTCGGAAGGTAATGACAAACCTATACCTGAACTGTTCCATACAGAACAATTCAACGTATCATCATTGTTCGTGGCAAAAATCAGCAGCGAAAACAATCCGATTTACAAGTTTTCAAGAAAATAGATAGTTTTATGTCTAAAACAATAGTAAATAAAATACACGACTTTTATTCGAAAATTATAGTGCCGACTGTGCATCTTTTAATAAAAAAGTTGGAAGAAGACGGAATAGAATTTCCATACAAAATTAGCCATATGTAATTATTTGAAGTTGCTTGGATTTATTTTTGTTGCAAAACAAGAATGATTTTTGTTTGTTCAAATTTGAAGTAATTAATATAGACTATAAACACTTTAAAACAAAACGATTTTTAAACATGCCTATATTTAGGTATAATTCAAATATAGCCAGTCCTAAGCCTGATAAAAATGTGAAGGAATGTTATGTGAGTATATACAATTCATTTTAAGTAGCATATAAGAAAACACGTTTATTTTAAATAATTATTACGGTCCTGGCAACTGTTATTAACAGAACCATAAACGCAGCAGGTATAATGGTTATACTATCAGTCATTATTGGAATCAATAAGTGACCCTCACTTATTGATTTTGCCATTTCATTTTGGAAATACTATAGCGTGTTTTGGTTTATAAACATTTCCAATAATAGAATGCTATCACAAACGGCACTTATTTCGTCTATTTTGTTAAGTTATGTTTTCAACACATTTCAAATAGCTGTAAGATTCAATTTGGCCGCACTAACCCTCACCATCAGCAATCCATTAATCCCAGCAATCCTGCCAGATCATCGGATTGCTTGGAAACACTCGGAGTGACCTGGCGGTTCAATCAGATTGAGTAAAAATAAGCTAATTTGTATGCTCCGATTGACTTTACGAACGGATCGGGAGCAATTGGATCGCTTGGATTGATCCGATTGACTAAACGTAAACGTCTACTATCTGTGCTCTTTAAGCAATGCGCTAAACATGCGATTTTCAGGCACAGCGCCAGAATGTTTTTTAGTTTGTTCATAAAAATTATGAAGTTTTAAGGCATAAAAAAGAGGCTTCAGCCTGCGAAGATAATTCTCTAAACAAGTTGGTGCATATAAGACTTTCGTAGCATACAGAGTTCTAAGTATGTACGTTTTTAGAGAATTATTACCATATTAAACATTTTGCTTGATTTTCATTATTTTTACCTAGGCCCTGGACTATTTTATTATAAACAATAAATCAACGGCGCATTTTACCCCCACTACAAATGAACCATATATCTCTGCTCTCCCTCGCTCCCCGCCTATTAACGCACTATTACAGAGCAGAGAACGTACATGCACAGTCCACTGAACGTTTCAGTGTTTTTAGTTTATTTATAAAAATTATGAAGTTTTAAGGCGCAAAACAAGAGACCTAAGTCTGCGGAAAGATTTTCCGAACACGTTGGCGCTAACCAGACTTTTGTAGGATTAATAGTAATAGAGTTTTAAGCATTCATGTGTTTAGGGACTTATTTAAAGCTGTCATAGATTATATGACATATCTATAAAAATTATGTGAAGTGCTAAATTTCACAAATTTCAGTGTTTCAAATTTCAAATTTCGCGAGCTCTGTAAGTTTGTTTTATAATTTATTGCTTCGTTTTAAAGATGGCAGGGAGGCGATGTTTTGATTTTTACATGAGGACTCTATGCATTGGCGCACCCAGGGGAGGGGCCCGTGCCCCCCCCCCCTAAGAACACAATAGAAAATTTAAGAAAATTGATGTGAAGTGTGAATTTTCACACATTTCAGGGTTTCGCAGGTATTTAGTAAGTGAATGATGATTATTTGGAATGCCAAAACAAATTTTATGTTAAAATATTTTTTTATTAATTTTAATTCGAATGCCTAATACCATTATTTGGGTTTCTAAATATTTGCAGTATTTTTTTTTATATAGCTAGGTTCATTAATATTTTGAAAATTGCGCCTACGGCTTACATTGGTTGTTTAAGTCATAAACTCCGCCCCTCCGATTTCGTAAACATTCAAACATAGAATTAAATTATAATTTCAACACTTCCCACTGGTTATTAAAGTTACGCTTTTAAAAATTAAATGCAACATTTGCCAAAATGTAACTAGAATTTTGACGAAATAATTTAAACAAAATAAAAATGCAAAAAAAAACAGAAATAATAAAAATTGACGGGATTCGAACAGTAGTTTCTTACAGTAGTTTCAACTCACTAAGCGACAACGTTACCACTGTACTACGCAGGTTCACTCATTTTCTATGGTTAAATAGCGGATTAAATATTTTACATATTTTAGTTAAAAACACAAAAAATGCGTTATTTTCCGAAAACATAATCTGATCAAAAATTCCTGTTGTACTATTCCGGTTCACACCAATGTACAGTACTTAGAATGTTTTCAGATTTTTAGTTTAAATCATCTGGGCTACAGGCTGTGGGACAAAAACGTTTTTTGCACAATTTAGCAAAAATCGCCTCTAAATAATTTATTTTGCAAAAATAAAATTTTGATCGTTAATCCACGTACCAAGGACTTTCATTTGATACCCTACACAGAATTGTAAAAAAATTTTTTTTTTTCGATTAGCATATATTTGTTTATATTTTTAGGGGGATATGTTTTTTAGCTGTTTTAGTATTTTTCCTATGTGGGGGTCAAAGAGTTGTATAAGCATGCCAAATTTCAACTCTCTAGGTTTAGCCGTTTGGCTACAATTTTTACCGAACAGATAGACAACAGACAGACAGACAGACGACAAAATGATGGTATAAGTGTTTTTTGGTCATACCTACAAAACCCTAAAAAGAGATGAGGACTTATTTTTTAGGTCGAGGTCGTCACTTGTATTTTAGAAGTGAGGACCTTTTTGCATTTAGGTCATCATCACTTTGGATTTTTAAAGCGAGGATCTTTTTTGTCTTCCGCCCCCCCCCCCTCTAACAAAAATTCCTGGGTGCGCCACTGGCTGTATGTATACTAGAGCCGCCCATGGTGAGTAGGTCCAACTGTATTTAAATTTGACTTAAAGTATTTCATGATTTATTTATATTTACATACATATTTCAATTTTAAAAATAATTCAGTTTCACCTATTTTATAAATTTTGACTGCTTTATGATTTTACTCGACTGGTTGTCATCTAACAACTGTAACTGATTATTATTTATCACCTTAAACGTTAAAACAAAAGTTTATTAGCATTTAGTAAAAACAAGTGACAGCTATTCTTGATAAAAATGTTACATATTTAAATTATTCCGTGTTTCACCATTTTAAACCTTCCCTTAATAAAGCGCTCCTCAAAAATATTCGGTGCAATATATTTATTTTTTAAGAGTCACTTAAATTAAAGTTGCATTTGATAGTGTTAATTTTATTACAAAATGGTGCAGCTGGTCCTAAAACGTTTTGTTTAATTTAATTTATTATTAAAATTGGGGGAGTACGTAAACTATAATTGTTCTATGAACTTGGAAAAATCGCATAAGGGCAGTCCCTAACTTATGCATAGGCAAACAAGACATTTGCCCAGGGCCCATAAATTAATGGGGCCCGTGATACAAATGTACTGCAGTGACGGTCTTTCAAAATGCCGTTTTCCATTTTTTTTTCGGTCGCTTTCACGCAAGTTCCACGCAAGTTTTGTCGCTCGGTAATTGTTTCTTTTTTTGTCGCTCGGTCACAAAATATCTTTGGTTACTACAATATCAATATTAGAATAAAAGAGTCCAAAAAATGCCAAGTGACTAGAACCCTAAAGTACTTATGTTACGCCCTGTATAAGGGTTCTGCGAGAAAATAAGTTTGGGAACCGCTAGACTAGAGATAAATTCAATCTTAATTTAATTATATTATTTTTTTCCGACATTATCATTAGACTGGATTCAAAAGGCGAATATTGCAGAACAATCGTTTTTAAACAAGTTGTTTGCAGAAGAACTGCTTGACGGCGAAGGGGAAAGACCGAGTTATACCTTTCTCAGCGCGCCAAAAATTTGCTACGCCACTGATACAAGCATTGTTAAATGAACCGCCATTTTTATAAAATTCTTATAAGCCTACTGTGCTAATTTTATTCTAATTTTTCACAACTTTGAAGGCCAGTTTCTGAAAGCTTAGTAAACTATAAGCAAATGGTCAACTACGGTCACAATATTGTCAACTGACAATAACTGAAGCGCCTCTAGTGAGATTTTGAGAAACTGACAGGTGGAGGATAGTCGAGTTTGTTTACTGTTGTTTTCATAGCGAGTTTTTAAAAAATGTCTTTAAAATTGCAAGAAAAATTTAAATGCAACGTGAATTGTTGTGTTTATCTTTGCAATGCAAAAGTAGGTCGTGAAAGAGACCTAAGTTTTCATCGTGTTCCGAAACGTGGCAAAAAAGACTTATTACCTTCAATTATAACCCTAGAGGTTACTTGGGCACTGAGAAAACGCAAAATTTCATTTAACGCAACCCTCATATTGAATAATAAATTAATTTCAATAAATATCACATGAAGATACTATTGAACCTGTCAAAAATATCCTATCTGCATCAGCCATGATGTACAATGCAGTGGCGCCTCTATCGGTAGTGTCAGATGCCAATAACAATCCCATAAGTAACTATAGCAACCATTTTCTAACTATTTGGTTATAGTTAACTAAGCTTTCAGAAACCGGCCCTTAAAGTAGTAGAACACTGCAGTTGCTATGGTAACAAGTTTAATTTAACACATTCTAGAGCAGTGGCGGCGTTAGCTTTTAAAATAGGGGGGAGGGAACCATTATTTTATCGTTATAAATATTAATGAAAATATGATGATTTTGAATTTTGAAAAGATGAAAGTGGGCCGTAATTTTCTCCAAACATATCTGGGGAGAAGAAAACAATTTTTAGGGGGCCCCGGGTCCCCCGCTAGCGCCATCACTATTCTGGAGCGACAAGATTCGGTGGAACTCGGTATAAATTATCGGGGCTCGGACAAGATGCAGGGCCCTAGGACTGTATTCTCTTTTTTTACAAATCACAATATTTTTAGTATTTTATTATTTGTGATTTTATGGCATAATTCCTTTAATATCTTTGTCGGTAATTACAAGTTTATTGGATTTGACTGCACACTTTGTATTTATAGACCTGTCATCAATTATTAGTATTTCAGGCCGTTTTGTGGCGATTCTATCGGTAGATTCAGAATGGATTAGGGGTTAAAAGTTCCATCATAGGCCGGGAAGTTCAGATTAGTTTGCCAGGCTGCCAAAAGATGGCAAGAACATGGAAATTTAGTTGACAATCGTTCCCATATTTTACGAAATATTTGTAAACTGTATTGTCAGTAATAATAATATACAATATAAAGCAAAATTAGGTAATACACAGCTAAGAAGGTCAATGTTGTGGGTGCAAAGGTGATTATGCCTTAAAATGTAAACAAAACATTATTTGAAAATGTCAGATTTAAGGAGATTAATAGAGGAGATTAATTTAAGAAGATTTAAGTCGGAATAAAACACTTATTATGACTGCTAATAAGAATATATTTATATTAATGTATTAAATATTTTAATACATACCTACATACATCTTTTGTGGTAAAGTTTTTTTTAAATTTTATTCTATATATGTTTTTATTTCCTAATTTATCAAAAATATAATTAAAAAAATATAGTTGACTAAAAATGTAAAGGTATAATTAAAATAAACATTTTAAAGCTTTTTGTTAAAGACCTGACATACATGTATTTTTTAAAATTAACAACTCTATTGTTCACTGCAGGAGCGCACGCAGGAAATTTTTCTTGGGGGGGGGTCAAAAGACGAAATTGTTTTAAAGGGTAGGAATAGGGAAATTACTCGGAAATACGTGCCGATTAAATGAACTTTTTGAACTTTTGAGGGATGATCTAAAAAAAGGTTGGTAAAAGTAAATAATAATTGATGACCTAAAAAATGTTCTCACTTTTAAAATATAAGTGATGACCCTAAAAAAAGGCCTTCAATTGTATTTTGACAAAAACACATAAAAACCACGTGTTTTTGAGGGCTGAAATTCGTGAGCCTCCCACCTGGGTGCGCGCCTTTTTCACTGTATAACATAGTGCGTCTACATACACTGTGTACATAAATAACAAAGAAATTTAAAATGTCTATTTTAATTTTAAGTTTCCCAATAATATTATTTTTTTCAAATTCCCGCGATTCTTCAAATAATAGTTTGCCAGGCCGCCACTGAGAACAACACCTATGCTGCTAATTTGACAACATTAAAATGCGCTTCTATTTCTATTAGTTGTTCTGTGGCGTGGACAATGGGCACGTCACAAACATTTCTTATATTATAGAAAAATTAAAGAACTGTTTCTTTCTACACGCAATTTTTTTTGTTGCCATCCAGTCCTTAATTATCGTTTACCAGGGGTCTGGAATCATTGTTTTACCGGGGCCTAGCTCCACTGTCGGCTTGTTTCACGATTACAATTGACCCACTGAAAACGGTAATTCTCCTTTCTTACATCAATGTGTTCAATTGGAAGGTTACTGTATTGATTACTTTTTCAAATATTCATAATTTTGGTTTATAAATATTAAATAAACTTTTATAATAAATTAAAAATCTTTAAGACAATACAAATTAATTAATACCATGTGTGCCATTTCTTGGAAAAGATTTGTCCTAAGTAAAATTCTCATTATTATGCAGCTGCTCAAATAATTACTGCAATATTATGACATTGGTTGGTGTATTTATCTTAAGAAAACAAACAATGATAACGGAGCAGACTGCTTGTATTTGAATTTATCACAGTAAACTTATCTTGACAATTATATAATTTTAAAAAAACGCGAAATAAGTAGGTAATTAACTTAAATAATACGCGCAAAAAGACTGATTTTTGGGTTTCATGCTTTATGGAAAGAAATATTACCTTATTTTTATATTAATCTATTTGTAAAACAAAGTTTATTTTACCCAGAAAAATAAATTAAAAACCAATTTTACTTCAAAATCTGAATTTTGAAAATTTTAAAAGTTGAGTCCACCGCCATATTTATGTAACATACAGTTCAAGAAAATTATAAGTACAGCAAACGTGTAAAATTATGAAGAAAGTACCCAAATATTGTAAATAATTGGAGATAATACAATTACTTTTTTGAATTTTCAGTATCCCAAACAGAATGTCGCAACAATGGGTCAGACAATAGAAGTGACAACACACTCAGAACAAGTAAATGTTAATGTAGTATATAAAAATAGAATAATTACCTTTGCGTCTTCCAAATGGTCCATAAAATGCATTGTTTTTCCCAATAATATTGTCATCAATGTACCTCACTAGTTTCGAAACATCTTCATGTTTTTTGGTCAATGATGTTGGTCTTGGTTTAGTTCTGAGGGGGTAGTCTTCAGGAAATGATACAAATTTCCTATTATAATTGTTTCTTTTAACATGTGCCATTTTAAATTATAAATTATCACAACATAATAAAATAAACGCGTGAAATAAGGTCCAACTTAAGTAAGCGCATCACACACTTAGTCTACGACAGACAAAACGAAACTGATTGCCTCCGCGGTAGAAATATCGACATGAGCTTAGAAAATTGCGCAAAGCGACCGCGGTATAGTGTGGCAGCACCAACTCGCTTTTGATACTTACGTCATGCGTGTTTCTATGGTAACGAATGTAAATACGGACAATTATTTTGGAAACTTATAAACGTTTTCAAAAAAGTTTAATTAGGAAATATGTTAAATAAACTTAAAATAATAAGATATATATAATTATAAAATATGATAATAGTAAAACATCGTTCAAAAAAATCTAGGTTGAAGTAATTCAATACGCCGTACATTATAGACCACCATTTTTACAAGCTTGTATTTCCGGATGTAGAAATACACGGGTTAAAACCAATAGATAACAATGAATTCTTATTGTTACAACGGGACCCAGTTTTTTGGCCGAGAAGGACAAAAGGCCGGCGTAAATAAAAGGCCAACTTGGACAAAAGGTCGACATACATAAAGTCGAAAAAGACAAATCGGCCATTATATTGTTTTATCTCAATACATATTTGTGAGGCTCAATATTTTCTGATTGTCCAATTAGAAGGTAGAGTTAATAGATAAACCGCGTAAATAATATGTTGTTCAAGTTATATCTATTAAAATAAAAGTGAAAGATTTATTGTCCTATTTATTACTTGCCCGACCTTAATATATAAGGGGCAAGTATTGTAATCACTAAAATTTTCGATGTCGGGATTTTGACTGATGACCACGTTTCATGGTCCAGGGAATCCACAAAACCTATTTTCGAACTGCCGTCCGTATGTGTGTGTGTATACACGATAATCAAGAACGGTTCAACTAGAGAGTTCGTTCTGGTACTAAACAATTCTCCTATTAATTTGGAAGAAGCCTATTGTTTTTTATGAAGATCCGAAACCGGAAACTGAAGTTATTCAACATTAAAATTTCAAAAAAATCGTAACTAGTAAACCAAGCCTTAAACAAAATTTTGTATAGAACATAATTTGATGTATTTTTCAAGATTTACCTAAATCATTTTTTTTCGGATTTTATGGTCGGGGAAGGTTAGCGGAGGTCTACCTCCGCCACTGTTTTTTTTTCTCATCGTGAATTTTTAGCTCGTACAACAGTGTAATTTTCTTTTCAATTGTACATAACTTTTGAACTGTTAGGGCCGAGAGTTCCAGTTCGTAATAAACTCCCTAATAGTTATTAGACACATAATATATTTATGAAGCTAATAAATTTATTGGTGATTTCCAAGTTACAAAATCGTTCTTATAGTTTCTTAGCAACATAATATTTATTTTTTATTGGTATTTTTTATGAAGATAGGTGCAAGAGGGATAGAGCTAAAGTCTGTTCCCTTGGTTTAGGCGGAACTAGATTTTCAATTCTAGTTAATTTTACTGATTGATTGAAGCTTTTGATCATTTTGTTCAAGAAAAGCCAACTTCAATATATAAAAAAATAGCAAATGACAACTTACAAAAATGAAAATTCCGGTTAGTTCCGCCTAATCGTTTGGAATAGACTATACGTAAATTTGTAGAGCTAAAGTGAGATTAAATTTTGACATTGAATATTTTGATATTAAATATTTTGATATTAAATTATTCGACTTTACATTCAATGACTCTACGTAAATTTTTTACCACAGAAAAAGAGGATAATATAGATAGAAGAGGAATTAATAAAAATAACATTTTATAATAAAACAGTGATTGAAAATAAGAAGACAGCAATATTTTGCTTTATTTTACATTCCTTAAACAATATGAATTTAACTTATCAGCAATTTTCAGCCACACATATTTATTATTCTGCTAATAATTGCGTCGGTCTTCTTATTTTCTATCATTTTTACATAAATAGTAATGCTTAAAATATTGTTTGTAATTGTTGTCATCGAAATTGAAAGAAATAAATATGTAAAAAAACCAGTGGCGAAAAAAAACCTCCGCTTAAACTTGCCCTTCCATAAAAAAAAATAATAATAATAATAGAAAAAAATTAAATTAAAAAAAAAAGATTTATGTAAATCTTCAAAAATAAATTAAATTATGTCTTATACAATTTTTTTTTCAAAGCTTGGTTTGCTAGTTATGAATTTTTTAAAATTTCAAAGTTTAATAACTTCCGTTTCCGGTTTCGGATTTTCATAAAAAACAATAGGGTTCTTCCCAATTAATAGGAGAATTTTTTAGCACCAGAACGAACTCTTTAAGTTGAACCGTTTTTGAGTTATCGTCTATACACACACACAGACACACACACATACGGACGGCACTTCGAAAATAGGTTTTTGGATTCCCTGGACCATGAAACTCTCGACATCGAAAATTTTCGCGATTACAATACTTGCCCCTTATATATAAAGGTCGGGCAAGTAAAAAGACAATGTTTATTTAAAAATATATATTTATATATTGTTCTTTATATATCACATTTACAATAAATGCCCAAAATATTCTAAAAACGTTTGTCTATAATTTATAAATTCATCCAAACAGATCGCCGATTTCGTCAAAATACAACTAAAATGTATATAAAACAGGGCTTCGAACCGGAAATGAACCGAAAACCGAAAAAAAACGTTATATTTGTCGGAACGAAAACCGGAGCTGAACCGAAAAAAAAATATCGGTTTATTTCGGTTCAGATAATGTTTCTGGGAGTGAATATAAAATACTTTATGAGTATGAGGAGTGAATATGAATATTTTATTTAAGATTATTTTTTAAACTGATGAGCTGAAAAATCCTAATTTTTTTAACTGAAAAGTTGAAAAAAAATTGCGCTTCTATTATTTCGGAGGGAGGGTTGAATGCTCAGAACCCCTCCCCTGGCAGCGGCCTTGGTATGATTATTACAAAATAAGGAAGAAAATGTTCTTCTAAATTATAGTAGAAAATAAATTTCTAATACAAATAAAAGCATTTAAAAATTTATCACTCGGAACTGAACCGAAAACCAAAAAAAAAACGTAATTTTTGCCAGAACGAAAACCGGAACCGAACCGATATTTATTTTTTTAATTGAACCGGAACAAAAACCGAAACGAAAAAAATAACGGTTCGAAGCCCTGATATAAAACACTAAAATCACCATTATAGAAAAAATATGGATGTATAAAAACTGCACATTTGTAACTGTTTTTCAATTAAAATTGAAATATTAACACATTTTGCGAACTTGTTTTTGGTATATGTCACTTTATTAAGCCTTTCATGTTGCCTATAAGTTATTAGACAAATAAGCCTATTTATTAGCAACCTAATAACTATTTCAGGGTGGAAAACTTATGTTGCTATTAAATTTATAGGACAGTTTATTAGCAACTGGAACTCTCAGCCCTTAGTCGCATAGTGATGGTGTTTTTACTTGCCCGACCTTAATATATAAGGGGCAAGTATTGTAATCGCGAAAATTTTCGATGTCGAGATTTTGAGTGATGACGACGTTTCATGGTCCAGGGAATCCAAAAAACTTATTTTCGAAGTACCGTCCGTATGTGTGTGTGTATACACGATAACTCAAGAACGGTCTAACTCAGAGAGTTCGTTCTGGTTCTAAAAGATTCTCCTAATAATTGGGAGGAACCCTATTGTTTTTTATGAAAATCCGAAACCGGAAACAAAAGTTATTAAACTTTAAAAAAATTCGTAACTAGTAAACCAAGCCTTGGACAAATATTTGTATAGAACATAATTTGATGTAATTTTGAAGATTGATCTAAATCTTTTTTTAAATTTTTAATTTATTTTTATTATTATTATTATTTCTTATGGGAGGGCAAGTCTAGCGGAGGTGTCCCTTCGCCACTGGATTTGTTTCTTGCTGAATAAATTGTTTTAATATTAGACCCCTTTTTCTTTATTTGTAATTATAACTATTTACGTCATAAACAATTGAAAAATCATTTTTGTTTATAAAATAACTGGAAAATTATTATAATCTGAAATTAAGAAATGCAAAAGAACTCGTTTAATTTTAGGTCTAACGTTTCGATATTTAAAATGACAGTAACAGTTTTTGCAGTATTTAACTTAAGAAGGAAAATGTCGGATTTTTGTTTTTATCGGCCTTTTGTTTACGCCGGCCTTATGTCTACGTTGGCCTTTAGTCCGTGTCGTCTTTTTATCGTAGACCTACAACGGGAAGTTACAACATAGCATTTTTTTACTGTTTTTGTCATTTAAATACAAATATAAAGGTAGGTTTACACAAGTAAAGAGAACAATTATGAAAACAGATGAGTAACTTCAGCAGGAGTGGAAATAATTAAAGGATAATAAATACTATTTAACTAAGTTACATGTGAACATAATTTATTGTGCAAATAGAACAATAATTATAATAAAAAATTATAAATTATAATTAAAATATTACTTTACTGGTTTCATTTGCCACAGACCATCATTGAGGTAATGGCAATTTTCTATTCCTATTCCTTTGTTAACTTGAGCACTAGAATAAAAAACAGTGAGAATATTACAAAATAATAAATCGAAATAAAACAAATACACAGTTTTCAATGTTTATAACAAACATCCGGTCAAATCGTTAGGGTGTAGGAAAAAATTGGTTCGTCATAATTATAATCAATGTGCATTAAACTGATGTTGTTTTTTTTTTAATTTTTAAACCAGACCCTCTGGAAAATGGTGACAAAAGTTTATTGGCACATTCTTAAAGATGATCACGTCAAATATTTTCTTTTTATTATTATTTTTTTTTTCAGGAGTTTTTATTAGATACCAACCAAATAAGAAAATATTGAAATATACATAGGTATAGGCTATTTTCAAAGGTTTAAGCGGAACTAAATGGAATTTTTATTTTTGTAAGTTGTGATGAGTTCAATTTTTAAGGATTAAAGTGGGCTTTTGCTTAAAAAAAATTTGCAACACCCTTATTTAAATGTTAAAAGTTACTAGTTTTTTTATAATCTAGTTCCGCTTAAATCAAAGAAACAGACTATACATTGTATGCAGTGATGGCATCCTAAATTTTCAGGAAGCGGTTCTATAAAGTCATGTCATATCTAGGAACCTATTCTGTATTTTTAAGAGTGAAAATAAATCACTTACTTCCATTTATTAAATATAAGGAAAAAATTTTAAGAGCGTATTATTAATAACCTATAAAATAAATATTACATTTGCAATACTGCAGGACACGGCGCACGATTCAAAACTGAAGTCAGAGTAATTAATTTATTTTCAATAATTCTAACAACCGGTTCCCTAAGGCTTCAATAATTTTAAGATACGGTTCGCGCGAACCTGTTGGGTGCCATCACTGATTGTATGTCTAGGGGAAATATTTTAAGATCGCACCGCTGCTGCGGCATTCTCGGAACTCCAAAATAGACATTCATTACATATAATATTAAGGGCAATAACGTGAATTTTAATGTTTACTGGTGGTTTTTGTAATTTTGCTACAATATTAATACGTGTTTTTATGCAGGGTAATCGGTGAAATATTATAACATCAAATATTGATAAATAAGAATAATTTTAGGTATGTTTTTATGATTTTTTTAGGTTGAAATGCACCTTTTAGGTTATTTAGGTTAGGGTATTTTTTAGGTTGAAATGGATTTCTTTTAATCCACGAATTACACTCAAGTACACAGCAATAATAATTCGACTTCAACATGATTTTTGTCTTGTCTTCCACTTTAATTTAAAGTTATTTTCATTTATTATCACCTGATACCAGTAAAAACCATTTAAAACTGATTTTAAAATAATATAAAATAACATAAAACTTAACAAAACGTAACGATATAATAACAACAAAACTATAGTAAAATGCAAAAATATATTTGGCTCCTATATAACTATGTTGACGAATATAACTCAATGTAAAAAGCGCGATAGAATGTCTATTTCTGTAGTTGCTTAAAATCCCACCAGATGTCATATCGCTTAGCAATTTTTCCCTATATAAATGTACATAACAGACCATATTAGTGAGACGTCACATACTGTGCTGCCATCTGAGAACAGTTTCCTTCGAAATTTTTTGGCTGACTTAAAATACATGTGTCATTACTTTCATTACCTTAATTATATGATTATTTTCAATTTTGAAGCAAAAAATACATATCTTTGATAAGTATACACTAATATACAGGTCAGATACTTTATGTTATAGAATAATGTTTTCATATATAAGCAGTTCACTTTTGTAAGAACAAACTAGATCTGGTTATTTTGGTGATTTTTATAGTGTATTACTGACTTTTAGAAACTTGGTTGTATTGTGAAAAAGGCTTTACAGTTTTGGGTTAGGTTTATATTATTTTAGGTTAGTATTATATTTACAAAATATTTCAGATGTCTAAACTATTAATGAATTATTAATTACTATTCAAAATGAAATATGACAAATGATATTTTTTTAAATGACATATTTATAATCTGACTTTTCAAATTATTTTTCTGTAATACCAACAAGACATACAGTTTCAAAGGTGCAAACTGTTGAAAACAAATTTTCCTCTTAGTTTGTTGTTACAATAGTAAACTGCTTATAATAAATAAGGATTCGAAGATATATTTATAGGTAACGTTTTAAAATAATATGAAAATTGAAATGTCTTCAGTATTTATTTAATTAATACTAAGTAAAGTCTGTTCCAAACGGTTAGGCGGAACTAGATTTTGCAATCTAGTTACTTTCATCTTTTAAATCGTGCTTTTCGGCCGTTTTGTTTAAGCTTTGTAAATCATATAATCCGTCTCAATTTGTAATACGAAACTAGATCTGGTTACTTTGGTGACTGCTGTGGTGTAAACAGACTTTGGCGTATCCGTGTGAACCAATACTATGACAATATTATAAATGTATTGTCAATATACAACATAAAAAAAGAACTTTCACTGTTAGTTCCGTATTACAAAATGAGACAGATAATACTTACAATAACCATTTTTTGGTTAAGGTTAATATCATTTTAAAATGTCATTTTCTTTATATTTTGATTTTTTGTGAAATGCTTTATACAAATTTCTCATTTATTTATTTTCTTGTCATTAAAATATGTAAAAAATAATAATTTAATTTTGACATATGTCATTCGTTTCAATGGTTTCATTGTTGAAATTTTAAATTTTGACATTCCAACGTGAAAAATGAAATAACCCAAGCAAGGTCCCTTCTCGTGACAACCTAAAAGAACGAAATTCCCATTTAGTTCCGCCTAACCGTTTGGAACAGACTGTAATCATTAATATATTGTTTCAGAATGCATAATGGTGTATTGTTTTGCTCCAAATTGCAATCATTACAGCCACATTAATACTTGCAATTTTTTTCGTTTTCTGAAAGATGAAATGAAAAATAATGGATAAAATAAGAATATATTCTTCCTTTAAATCATTTAGAAATGGCAGACGCGATGTTACTTGCCATAATAACGATTATTAACGTAAATTTTTCAAAATTAACCTGCAAAGTAATATCGTTCTATAAAAATGATGACATATTAAATTATAATGCATATAATAAGAATTTTAATAAATAAATATTGATTTATAGATTTGATGTGCAGCATTTTCTTTCTTTGAAAACTAGATTTATAATTCCAAAGATATATGTAGATACGTATATTAATAATATTTATTAAATAGCACAATTGGCTACATAAAAAGGTGCCGCAAAACTCGTAGAATTAATACAGATATATGGTGCAATTCGGTGCCAATCTATAAGCTACAGACGATCGTATCTAAGGAGTTGTTTTGGACAGTTTCTTATAGATTTTGTCTGTAAGCTTATAGATTTGCCACAGAATTGCACCAGTAATTCGGAGAAATGAGGGTATTTACAGGATGTCTTGAATTTTTCATACTTCATAAACGGTCAAGTACGCAAGTGTGGGTGGTCCGAGCTTCTCGGGCGAAGGTATAGCTAGAACCTTAACTCAGCTAGAAATAAGATTTTCGACTTCGGTCAAATATCAAATACAAGTGAATAAGTACGCAAGTGCTTGGTTGAGTATGCAAAACAGGCGCCTGGCAACCGCTTGCCGGGTAAAACGGAACGTGCGCCTTAGCGTTTATGCGGTGTTTTCTGTCGGTTTGTATTAAAATGTTACTTATGGATAATCCCAGAAAAAGTACAAGTTACACATAATATCGATACTGCTCTCAAGAGCGCCATGGGGACTACCAAAAACGATAATACTCATTAATTGAATACAGTACTGACCAATTTCAATTATAATCTGTCAAAACCTATAAATCATTCAGATTTATCATAAAAATTGACATTATTCCAATATAAGAACTGCAACTTTGTACTTACATATCATCAGTTGATAACGACGTAATTCCAATTGCTAGAGCATTTTGCTTTCCTTCTGCCATAACCGCCTGAATTTATGTTAGGGAAATTACTCACATGCCTAATAGAGAAAATACTTACATATTCAAATAAATAGTTCCAGAATAATTAAAAAGGATACAACTACAGTTCCTTTTGGAACTGCTGACATTTTAGCTCCTGGAGACGTAAGACCTGGGCACATAATATTTGCACCACTCAATACAAACCTAATAGCTCCTTTATCAACCTGCTCCATAGGCAGGAAAAATGGATCTATAATAACATAACGTATATAAAAAGCATTTCATAATATTTGAAATTCATACATTTATGGAATAATCGAAGTGTTGGCATCCATGGTCCCTCCCGATGTCTAAAAAATAATAATTCTCCAGCGCTATTTACCATTATTTCTATATGATCATGACTAAAAATTTATAAAGATTAATATTTTGACATTATTTCTCAAGGTTAGAGTTTACCATTTAACTATCCTAAAAGTATCCTTTTTGGGAAGTATCATATCTACATGGCTTTCAAGATTTGGATATAGTTCTAATAATTTTGATCGAATTCCTTTTTGAACGGACGATTTTAATTGTTGAACACCAGAAACACTTTCCTTCTCATCAAATCTAAAATATTAAAACAGTAATTTTATCGGTTTAGCTTGTTTAAATTAATATAAAATATCACTGATTATTTTATTGTAATTTTTACTTACTTTTTAAACATTTTGTTTTAATTTACTTGAACAACTACGGTAAAATATTTTTGAGGTTAAGCAGTCAACCACGACGTTTCAGTAAGAAGAAAACACTGAAGATGAAAGAAAAAAGTTACTGACCAGAATTTTGGAAATATTTTCGGCTCATGTCATATTTATTATTAAAATTTAATTACCAAAAATATGTGCGGTGATTAATAATAGCACGTTTTTGTTTGATTAATTTATTTAATGGCTACGTTAGAAGCTCTACGTGCCCAAGGGTGGTAAGTAAAATATTTAGGTTATAATTTTCGTCGATAATTTTCATTTGTATAAATTTTTTGAAATTTTAGGCATTTATCTAGTGAGGGATTTAGTAAATTATGTGAAAATGAGTCGTTGAAGGATGTTAAAAGTGTTACAAGACGGGCTTTAGATGTAAGTCTGTTTGCTTTTTATTTATAACAAATTTTATTAATATAATAATTTGAATTACAGGTAGATATAAGGGATATCGGTGCATCTGTTATATCTACAGAACTTGGCAAGGAGGTTTTCGGACCAGTAAGTTTTTTAATAGACTATTTTATCTGACATACAATTGACTACTTGAAGGAAAGATTGATCAAGATTCTCCAATACTTTTATTGAATGAATGCAAAAGTTTTTTTACCGTGAGATTTCCAGATCGGTAATAGTAACTTTTAGCTGCTTATACTATGCACGGAGTTTCCACTTTTGCTCTGTTTGCACTATTTCCATGTTTCAATTCATTTTAAAATACAATTTATTTTTAGGTGGTTTATAAAAAAAAAATAAATAAAATGTTATCAACAATAACCTAAGATGGTGCTTTTAAGGTAAATCACTGTCCCTGGTCCTGCGCAGAACAGTATGCGTATTATAAGCAGCTAAAAGTTACCTTTACTTGAATCATTTTTTACTTTATTAACTTTTATAAATATCCTTACAACTAAATTACAATTATAGTTTAAATCAACGTTTCTCAGCTGCCAGCCCATGAGAAACTTAAACTGGTCTGCGAAGAAGTTTCACCGGTCTGTAACGAAGGCTTTAATTTATTTAAATTAATTAATTATTATATACTCGCATTTAATAAGTCAAAATTAATGATATACTATATGATACTTAACAACACAATACATATTATACTCCTCTAAAGTTCCGTTGTAACTTGTCTCATAGTCTAATAAAATGTAACTTTAAAATGAGCAGGGTAACCCCAACGCTGCGTGGATTTAATTTTGCTATCTGAAAGAGTCAGATTAAATAAAATTTTGTAGAAAGCTGTATTGTGGTACTGCCTAAGAAAATTTACTAATGACATATTTTGCAAAAAATGACTGTATTTGTTCCAAAAACGATTAATGAATTTAATATGGCTGTTTTAATAAACACAGAGTTCCAATAAACTTCAGATTTAACTAAAGTATTTGCTAGCACAGTCTAGAAAATAATGTCAAATGGTGCTATAGGAGAGAAAAAGGTACGATCCGATACTCGTACGACTATATGAATTGATAATTTTCAAGCCAATATATTATGAAAAAAGTACGTATGTATAAAAAAATCTAAAAATCTAGTAAAAATAAAACAGTGCTGGTCGGAAAATCGTCCAGTAGTATATTTAGGTTAAACTTGGTACAACTCCCATGATCTTGAAACAAAATGTTGAACTGATAACTATCAATGTTGTAATGTAAATGTTCCAGTGTCGCGAGCAAAACGTATTATTTTAAACGCAATTAGTGATATGGGCTGGGTGAGTGACTCATTACTTTAGCCTGCAAAAAATGTTAAAGATAGTAGCACAGACCAGCAGAGGCTCGCGGGGTTTCTAAATGGTAAAACGCCTAGCAATCAGCGCCGTAACTATGGCAAAGCAGACCTCCGCGGTGCGATGGGAGAAGATATGGGGCAGAAGTTAAAAAAAATATATATAATTGTGTGGCGCAGTATGATATTCACGAGGGTGGCGGCGAAATTATAAGCTACGCTACTGCAAACCATAATTATTTTTTATAAATTAAATTTATTCACTTGTTCTTCAGAGTTGTCTATTATGATAAAAATTAACTTCTTCACATAATTTTGTCAATAAACCGCAAATATGTTTAATGGCGTTTTCGATTGGACACTCTGTAATCGAGGTTTACGAGCGAGCACGCCAGAGCAACTCCCAATCGAATACATGTTTTTTATTGTAATCAGTGCCGTAACAGGAGCACATGCTCAGGGCCCAGATCGAAAGGGGTGGCCCCAGAAAGGAAAATATTGGCATAATAATTATATTTGAAGGAGGACATTTTTTTTAGGTCATCACTTGTATTTTAGAAGTGAGGACCTTTTTTTAAAGATATCACTTGTATTGTATAGTGTTTACGGGGGGCCCAATTATAAAACCTTGCACAGAAAAGAGATACTTACGGCCCTGATTATAATTATTAATTAATTACAAATACAATGATTTTCGTGCGTAAACACTGCAGGGCAGTGGCGCACCCAGGGGAGGGGGCCTGCCCCCCCCCCCCTAAGAAGGAAGGAAATAAAAATAAAAACACAAACACACAAGAAAATTTTAAAAATAGAAATGAGGATCTTTTTTTTTAGGTCGTCACTTGTATTTTAGAAGTGAGGACCTTTTTTTAGGCCATCACTTTGTATTACCGAAGCGAGGATCTTTTTTTCAGGTCGTCACTTGTATTTTAGAAGTGAGGACCTTTTTTATTTTAGGTCATCACTTTGTATTTCTGAAGCGAGGACGTTTTTTGTTTAGATCATCACTTGAAATTTAGACGTGTGAACCTTATTTATAATTTAAATAATTTTGTCTTCCGCCCCCCCCCCCCCCAACAAAAATTCCTGGGTGCGCCAGTGCTGCAGGGTAATACTTTATGTCAAATTTTTGTTATTTTTTGTGATTTCAATAATTTATTTGTTTTCTGTTTATACATATTAGCAAGATGTATTTTTTTAAATTATTTTATTTCTTATAATTTTCCAATTTGATTTATTATACAAAAAGATTCAAGAAGTTTTAATAAATATACTAGCTTTGAAATACCGTCACGCACCATATTGCTTGACGTTTCTCTAACTCTTTAGCCAGAGCAAGAAAGAGTTGCTCGCAAAGCACTCATTCTTGACCACACAGATCAGTGACCTGTCCCAATCGAATACAACTTTTAACAACTCTGGGACGACGGCACGGCATATCGAATACGATATTTGCTTGCCGATTGACCTGAGTGCATAATATAGCACCCAACCGAATACACAAAAAATTTAGACTTACGTTTTTAACTTAAAAAAGTTCCTTAGACTGATACGCTAGTAGCTGGAGTTGTTAATATTAAAGAATATATATATTTGAGAAAATGTCCATGCCTGAACGGGAGTCGAACTCGAGACCTTCGCAATGCAGAGCACATGTGTTACCACTACGCTACGCCGGTTGGCAAGAATATAATTTAAAGACTGCAGAAAAAAAAATATTTAAATTATTTTGTATCATGATATGAATTGTTTGTTGCACAATTAGTACATCGAAATTGATCATCTTTATACACAATACTTAAACCCAGAGACAAGCGTGTATAGTAGGACCAGCCAAAGATTGCACATCAAGGTCAACTATAAACTCGGTATTAGTTCAAGAATAAACTATTGGCAGCGGGATATAACGCTGTTTGACAAGGACCTATCTTATTAAGATTCTGATTTTTGTTGGAAACTATATAAAATACCAAACTATTAAATATAACTAAATATTATTAAAATTATATAACAATCAATTAAAGTACGTTCAAGTTAACTTCATGCCAGGGCATCATAAAATACGTCATCAATACTGCGCGAGAAAACAGCTGATCACATTGACGTACATTAGGGTTTTAAACAATTGTTGTGGAAACCAAACACACAAAATCATGTATTGCAAATACATTTTTACTCATGTTAGTACACGGTATACCTTGAAACGTACGAGAAATAAATAATAATAATGGAAATAAAAAAACAACATCGCACAGTAGTGACGCCACTGAAATGTGTCAAGCTAGCTGTTGGTAACGTAATGGACGAAATTTGGTTTCTGCGCAGCTGAGTCGGTAACATAGGCCTGGCATGAAGTTAACTTGAACGTACTCTACGACATATACAACTCAAGCAAACAATTTTTTTTGTGATGGGTAAAATTATTATCTTGTTGAAATGTTAATCCAACAAATGGTATTAATGAATTAGAAATGACAGCTAATAACAAGTAAATACACGAAATAAGAGTGTTCATTTATTAACATACATAACACTATTGTTACAAGATATCAATTCTTTTTTGTTTTATTTTAATGGCCTTTGCTTCTTCGGCAATTAGCAAGGACTATTATTATTTTTATTCCATTAAAATTAATCCATGCCTCAACGGGATTCGAACCCGAGACCTTAGCAATGTAGAGCACATGTGTTACCACTACGCTACGCTGGTCGGCATTTCAAAAACATTAATATAAGCTAAAATTGCATTTTTCTCTGTTATTTTGTACTGAAGACTTTGTCTACTTTATATCTTTGAATTCGAAATAAAAAACTCATTCTAATAAGCAAACAACCATTGTGCTTCCGTTTAAAACAAGAAAATTGCGTAACGTATTTTGCAAACCACTGGTCGAAACAAAAAATTGCTTTGCTGAAATTCTCTTATAAAATAGCAATTATTTTCTAATTTTACCAACCTCATGATGTTCTCGAGATAGCAATAGTGGAGAAATTATAATGACACCCTGTATAAGATAGGACAAGTAAAAAACCGAGCGATATTTGTCGTTCTATGAAGCTACAATTGTCACTCCGTCTGGCTTTAGCCTAAATCAGAGTGTCCCAAACTGTCCTCCGCAAGCGTCGATTAGTACTCCGCGAGCTACTAGTGTTGCTATATATATAGCAACGATAGTGCTTTGCGACGAATTCTTCTCATGAAAAGCGCTCCGCGACTCAAAAAGTTTGGGAAACCCTGGCCTAAATTATTAATTCTACATCCCTTCAACTAGTCAATTTTATAAAAGTCGAAACTTGTATGATAACGTTTTAATTTTCTTTGAAGGTCGTACTACAAATACTCAAATTACGTAATATATCTGCTTCAAAAGCAAAACCTAATTCTCAAACAGCTCCTCGTATGTTAAAGTTAAGTCTCACAGATGGGCACACTAATTGTCAAGCAATAGAAATTAAAAATATACCAGCATTAAATTTAGATAACACCGTTCCTGGTACTAAAGTTCTCGTAGATGGAGCTCAGATTATAGGAGGATGTTTGGCGCTGGATTTAAAATGCTGCAGAATACTTGGAGGAAACGTTCCTGCTCTTGTTGAAAGATGGGAGGTTTCCAAGTCAATGCCTTCGCACATTCGTGGTAAGTTATTTTATCAGTTATATTTATTCTTTGATTACGGCTGATAAAAGCTGCGCGGATGCATAAGCTGCTTTCCAGGCTATGCTTTACTCGCACCGTACTTTAAAACGTGCGCATCACGCATCAACGCAATTTTAAAATTAGCTGAAACGTAGGTTATACGCTTTCGTTATTAGGGTTTTTTATGTGTGACCACCAAAAAAACCCTTATAACGTCTCTCATGTGTCTCTCTACAGAGGTTCGGCTTGTGATGTATTATGTACCATGAGTTCAAAAAGAAATTACATAAGGGTTGGCTATGGAAAAATAAAATAATGTCTACTGCAAGCTTTATATAACAATAGGGGAAAAATTTTAAGATCGTAGCGCCACGCGGATATTTTTGAAACCATTCTTAAACAGATACCATTTGACATTTACTAGTAAATAATAGCGAAAAGTATATCAAAAAACGACAAAAAATAAATAATTGTATGCGATTTTCTGATTGTTTTAAAATTTTATAATCAAGTAAGTATACATACGTACTGTGAGGACATTTTTTTAAGTGACATTACTTGTAAACATCTTAAATACTACATTTTGTAATCTGGTTTTAAGTTATGGCGGCACAGTTTTCCATTGTCGATTATTTTAATTATATTGGGGGTTTAAATAATAATTCCCGTGTTGTTTACGAAGGGGTAGAAATCTACAATTCTGGGCATATAATATTGTGTGGGGTCACTGAGAAAAACAGAGAGTTCATAAAGATTTATACAGACTTGTGCATTATAATCAAACCCACACACAATAACAGGAATTTTCAAGATATGCGATAATAAATACAAAATTGAAAATATTATTTGTAGTCACTATCATTAAAATGTATGAGCAAACTTTCATATAAGGGCTCACTTTTTTTCCAATTTTTAAAATGTTTATCTAAACATCGCGTCGATTCCTAACCTCTTGCTTTCCCAATTTTGTTTAGAACCGTACGGTGTCTCATATTGGTGGAAACAAATGAAACGATATTTCCGGGTTTCTTCTTTTCAATGAATTGCACATAGGCACACAACAATATTTATTATACATTTTTCAATGATTATAATAAAACTTTAAAAACAAACTTCATACAAAACCAATAGACAAAACGAAATGTTATCTGTCGCATACAAGTTCATGAAACGCTCACCAGATGGTAGGGTGCTTAGCTGCAAATCCCTATAGGTTTGTTCTTTTCGCTACCTTACATTTTACTGCAAGACGCGGCTGTATTGGACTCGGCGTTAAATTTATTAGTGCAAAACGCGGCTGTAAGAATTTAAGTTACTGAAAACGCAAATTTTGTTCGTATCGATATCAACCAAATACTTGACGTAAACAGTTGTTACCCAAAGATGATATGTAACTCTAGTTAACCTATAAAATTTACCGTTACCATTTCTCAATCATAGTTGAAACTTTTTTCAATGGAACTATGAATATTGTCTGAATCTGATTATTGGAGTGATTCTACGTATATAAATAAATATGGCGAATGTATTCTGGATATACATTGTTTTGCTATTATCATTCATATGTATAGTGTCCGTTATAAATACAATACATACTTTCAATTATTTTTAATTTACTGCCGATTTGTTTCCATTCAGCTAGCTCAGAAGTTAACGCGACGTCTTACTGCCATCAGCTGTTTTAACGAAACGAACAGAATCTATACTCTATTTCAAATTAGAAAAAAATAGATAGCGCTGCGAACCGAGTACAATTTACACAGGACAAATACAGTATAGCGGGAAATTTAAAATAAGTTACAACTAGGGCATGGGCGTAGTGACAGGGTTCCCTAGTGATTTTTTTAAAAAATATATAAAAGGAATTGGTTAATAAGATATTGAAATAAACAAGGCAGATAATACACTTACGTTATTTATACGACATAAGTTCAGTGTAATGCGAAATTTGAAAAGTTAAAAAAATATACATTTTTAAAAATTATATATTATGTATAAAAAGAGAGATTTGGCTAAACGAGTTTAAATAAAGCAATAAAACAAACAATATATCTTTAGAGCTAAAGTTTCTTATTTAAATATTTATTGTAAATAAAAATTAAAAATATATGAGGAGGTAACATTCAAAACGTAATTTGTCACAGTAATGCAATTTTGAGATAATTGCAAAAAACATTATAATCCTGTTTACAATAAGTTTTTTTTTTTTTTTTTTAATTAATTTTTGGTCTTAACTACGATGGCCATTGACCAGGATATCTTTTTATTTTTATTATGGATACATTAGTAATTTTTACAACAAATACAAACATCCATGCCATCACCGGGATTCGAACCCGTGGGTAGCAGTCAAATGAGCTGACCACTACGCCATAGCGACCGGCAATAATAAGTTGAGAATCTAAGTTTCTGGCCCACTTATTTTAAAGGTTCCAAACAGTGAATTCAAACATGTCATTAACATTTTAAAGAGCAAAAATACGAAACCGATTATTTATATTCAACTGATTTGAATGAATGTTTATTAACAAGAATAGGTTTTCATTATCTTATTTATTCTTTTTTTCAAATATTATTTACTTATAATTAAAAAAAAATCCAAATCACAACTTTAATTTTCCATATAATCACATAAAATTTCTTACTGAGGAACTTCTGTAGATGGAAGATCGTAGATCAATTCTTTGTACCAATTTGCAAGTTGATAAAAAAATTTAAAAAAAAATAACTTCAATATTTTATTTGCGCGTTTAAGATTGTATAAAATATGTTTTATATTAAATTAATGATTTTATTTTACACATTTAACCAAGAGGAAGACAATGATATCAATATCTCAATTCTGAATTATATGTGATAAATCACGTTTTGAATGTTACCTCCTCTCATATCAGCTTATATGTCTACTTAAGTTTCCTGTGGAACCAGTGGCGGCTTGTGACAATATTGAGTGGTAGGGCCAATTCCCTACTTCCCCCCATTTTACCCAAAGTTTTGAATCAACTCAGCTTACAGTAATTTATTACTTCGTTTATTACCAATTAAAAAAACACCGACACAAAAATTTTATTGTAGACAAATTGAGAAGTCATTTAAAAAAGAAAAATGCATTAAGTACTTATCGCGGGTACTTACCTACGTAAATATGGATACTTAAATTAAATGAAAGTCACTTACCAAATTTTCAGGTAGCAGGTTGTCTTGTAAATCGAATGAATTTCTAATAGTAACACAAAACAACACACACACGTGATACAACACAGTAAAAAAACACACTATAAATACGCGACGCTTTCTAATGGGTGTTTTTTTTAGAGGTATAGAACTTTAAATTGCAATAAAACAACGATGGATTATTCGATTGACATGAAATTTTTTTATTCGAAAGATAATCTTGTGGCATTACATTTTAAATATGATTTCTGGCATATGACCGCCACGGCTGGCTCGGATGTAGTCCAATCTGGACGTCCAATTTTCGATAACTTTTTCCAACATTTGTGGCCGTATATCGGCAATAACACGGCGAATGTTGTCTTCCAAATGGTCAAGCGTTTGTGGCTTATCCGCATAGACCAATGACTTTACATAGCCCCACAGAAAGTAGTCCAGCGGTGTTAAATCACAAGATCTTGGAGGCCAATTCACAGGTCCAAAACGTGAAATTAGGCGGTCACCAAACGTGTCTTTCAATAAATCGATTGTGGCACGAGCTGTGTGACATGTTGCGCCGTCTTGTTGGTATGATTTAATGTAATGCCACAAGATTATCTTTCGAATAAAAAAAAATTCATGTCAATCGAATAATCCATCGTTGTTTTATTGCAATTTAAAGTTCTATACCTCTAAAAAAAACACCCTTTATATGCCTCCGTAACTCAAACTAACGAGCCAAGTACAGCTGGCTCAGCTTTAATGTAATTCTAGCGCATGGTCTGACCAGCCGCTTTTCCCGTCAACTCTCTGCGGACGCCTACAAAATGTCTGAAAACGGAGCCAGTTTCGACTTGGCTCGCCTGCCTAATTAAATACAAATCGTGCTTTGTCGCATCAAATGCAAGGCAATAGCAGCGTTCCGTACTTAAACGAATGTATATCTATTTGTATTTATCAGTATTTTTAAAGAAAATAGAAGCTTTTTAATGATTAATTTGTGATGGTGTTGTTATAATTTTGTAATGGTAGAGTCATGGCTCCTTGGCTCTACATGAGTAGCCCCCAGTGTGAGGAACCACATTTGCACTTTTAATTTGTCTACAAAATTCACACAGCCTTATTTATTATAAGTATTACTTATAATATTAAGTAGAGATAAAATATATATTTTCCATATTACTTCTCGTTCATAAATCTATGCTTTAACACTTTTCATTTGGTGTTTTACATTTACACAAATATATATATATTTTTTTGAATACAAAAAATTAGACAATTTCTGAAATACTAATCTGAAATACTTTATATATTTTTTAATCAGCAAAAAATCTAAGAACCCTTATGCTAAATGTATAGTCTTAATAACGTGTTATTTTGCTTAAAATGCCATTATCGAGTAAGAAAACGAAAAAAAAAAAAAAAAAAAAAATGTAATTTGCTATTGGTATTTTAATTAAAATTTCCTTTTTAGTTACTGAAGATGGTCCTCCAGCATGGGTAAACTTCGGCAAAAAAATAGTCACAAACCTAAATAATGTTGGTTTCAAGTCACTCGAAAATAAAAATAAAGAAAACACTAAAGAAAATGCCGAATTTCAAAATCTACGGCAAGATGCCATTTCCGAAGCAGCTCAAGGTGCAGTTAAAAAAGTATTTGGCGGCGGAGTCAAAACTCCTCAAACTTTTTCTTCCAATGAATATAATAATACTAACACTAATAATTATAATAATTCCAATAACCGTGCTTCCAATAAACCTATTCGAAACAAAGGAAGAGAAAAACCAGAGCTTGAAAAAGTTGAGAAACCATCACAAAGAGTTTCACTATTTGATTTTCTTGAAGATAAACTCCCAGCTACGGAAGCTAAAAATAATACTAATAATGTAAAAATTTATAACAGTAATAATAGAAGTAATTTCGAAACTGAAAGAGAACCTTATAAAAATAAATTCCAGAATAGAACCAGTGAAAGAAAGGAATATGATAAAACTCCAGCAAATAAATATCAAACCGAAAGAAATAAATACAATAATGAGTACAAAGATTTCGAAAATAAGCAATATGACAACAGATTTCCACCCAGGGTCGAGCGAGAGCCTGAGAGGTACCAAGATCGACAAAAATTCACCAACGATCGTAAAACTTACGAACCAAGACCTACTGAACGATATCAAAATGAAAAACCACCCCGTTTCCAAAAACAAAAAATTGAAAACGTTAATTTTGTACAAAAACCTTACGAGCCTAAACCTGAAAACTCAAATCAAAGATACAATCAAAATAAGGAAGTTCGTAGTAAACCTGATACAAATAATTTCGTTAACAAACTCGCTAATGAAATTAACAATATTTCGCTTTATAACAGCAAGTATGAGAATGAAAAATTAAATAAACCTAATACTGAAACGCCTAATAATATTTGGAAATGGAAGACGGGAGATAGATGTATGGCTAAATATTGGGAAGATAATAAATTTTATAATGCAGTTGTTACTGGAGTTACGAATCGTACTTGTATGGTAGAGTTTTTGGAATATGGCAATTTTGAAGAAGTTTTGCACTGCGATTGTATTCCACTTACTACTGAAAAAGAAGAACAGCAAATACATAAAACTTATGCAGACAATCAAAGAATTTCAGGTAAGTATTTTTTATATAATCATGTCTTTACCTCCCTAGTAAAACTAGTTTAGAAACACTATTTGGAACACATTTATATTATCTTCATTTTTTGTGTAAATTTTGAGGATTTCGGCGATTGTCAAATTCTTCCAGCTACTCTGTCGTTTACCTTGTCCTTCCAATTATGCACTTTCTATATCGTGGGCTTACTGCGAAAAATTCAAAAAAAGTCCAAATTTTACGTTGTTGGAGTTTCTGACAAAGACAGTGCAAATTACCACATCTATAACCGGAAAAATTTAGACCTTAAAAAATTTAACAGGTCGACCATTAAATAATAATATACCTACAGAATTAACAAATTAATATATAGGACTCTTGCCTGTTTCTGAAAAGAAAAAAGCAAATTTGGTAAATATTATGTACAACAGACGTTCAACAGACGTTAGGTACGTTCGGCATAACTGTACAGTGTTAACTTTGTGGTGTGTAAGTTTTTTGTCACGTGACCACTGTGCTCGAAAGTCAAAGACGAACGCTTTGTTAAGATTGTGCAGTTATTCTCGTTATTCTACCTAATGTTTTTTATAAACAAATGAATTATATTTGTTATATGTTTTAAGTAATATAAAACAAATTTTCTCCACGACCACTATAGAATTTACCAATTTTGACTACAGAAAGTTAATATTCTAACACAAGATTTGGAATGTTATTCTAAAGCACTTATCTTCTTATGAATTTTGCGTGTATTTCATTCCATCACTTGTTATGAAATATCTATTGTCTTGTTGTCATTTGTTTTTGTACGGTTACATTAAAATATATGTAATGTTTACATTAAATAAATGCAACATAACTTCCTAGAAAGTACTAAAATAATGGCCGATGTGCGGCAAATTAAATTAAAATTAAACAAATAAAAAAATAAGTTTAATTAATTGATTAATTTGTTATGTAATATAAATTATTTGTTAAGATAAAATGTTTGGTAAAATAATTATTTGTTATTTTTTTTTTTTCTTTCTGGTGGTCGTGTAGAAAGTAGGGTCTGTGACTCGGTTGGAAGAGAATATACTATTATTTCATGAGGAAAACAATTCAGATGAAGAACAAGAAAATATTTTGGCAAAAATGTTTGAATATGCAGAGAGTACCGTTCCAAACATGACTATAAATCAATTTAAAGTACATTTCCGCTTGTATCCAGAAAATTTTGAGTTTTTTGCAGAAAATACACGCTTGTAAAATAAAATATTATTATAAAGGACAAGAATCAGTTCCTTTAGAGAAGGAATTAATGAGCATGATGTCTGTACTATTTATTTGGAAAATGCTACAGGCATAAACAATGATATCTTGATTGTTTTCGATCATTTTGTTTTGTAGAAAAAATTATAACTCATATTATTACCGCGAAAAACACTATTGCACAGACTGCCGCACGCTCTGAGCTTGGGACGATTGTGCAGCACAAACTGCACTGCATGGTATTTGCCGAACGATCTTTGTGCGGCATGAAGCACACAAAAAACTTATGCCGAACTTTTCTTGTGTAAATTATACAGAATGTGTAGCTTATTAGCTTATGCCGAACGCACCTGTTATACATCCAGAATACTATGGATGGTACCATTCACTTCCCGTCGATAGACGGTAGAGGAACGCTATTTCCGAACCAGCGACTTCAGAAACTGAATCAAAAAATAAGATGGAGTAGTTCCTTGTATTTCTCTGTTAACTTTTTTTTCGTAAGATTTATTTATTTTAAGGTCCGAGAGTTCCAGTTGCTAATAAACTGTCCAATAAGTTTATTAACAACATAATTTTTTTCCGAGAGTTCCACCCCGAAATAGTTATTAGGTTGCTAATAAATAGGCTTATTTGTCTAATAACTTATAGGCAACATGAAGTGCTTAATAAAGTGACATATAACCAAAAACAAGTTCGCAAAATGTGTTAATATTTCAATTTTAATTGAAAAACAGTATAATTTTAAAAGAATATACGAATGTGTAGTTTTTAAACATCCATATTTTTTCTATAATGGTGATTTTAGTGTTTTATATACATTTTAGTTGTATTTTGACGAAATCGACGATCTGTTTGGATGAATTTATAAATTATGGACAACCGTTTTTAGAATATTTTGGGCATTTATTGTAAATGTGATATATAAAGAACAATATATAAATATATATTTTTTAATAAACATTGTCTTTTATTTTTATATATGTATTTATTTCAATTACGATTACAACACATTACAAACAATACTTTAAGCATTACTATTTATATATAAATGATAGAAAATAAGAAGACAGACGCAATTATTGGCAGAATAATGAAGATGTGTGGCTGAAAATTACTGATAAGTTTAATTCATATTGTTTAAGGAATGTAAAATAAAGCTATGGCTGTCTTCTTATTTTCATTCACTTTTGTATTATAAAATGCGGCCAATGTTTACAATATCCCCCTTCAAACTTTATACAGATGGCAGCACATAACGACTACACTAAATAATTCAAGAATTGTCAGTGGCTCTAAAACAATGGTTTCTAGAAGCGAGCTAACCGTCTTCTAGTTTAATGACAAGACACTATCTTAGGTTAGGTTAGTAAGTGTTTTGTTAGAAGAAGCTGAGCGAAGCGAGCTACCCATCTTCTAGTTTAATGACATAAATAAAAGTTCTGCACAGTCCCACTTGTTTAGAATCTCTGTATATTAAACAAATGACATGTGTTTGACGTATGCGCAAGTGTGAAGTGGGATGTTGTAAACACTTACCTAAAATGCTATTTTTATTAACTTCTCTTCTATCTATATTGTCCTCTTTTTCTGTGATAAAATTTGTTGAACGCCGTTTAATTGTCATTATAACAGTAACACAAAAAATATACGTAATGTCATTGAATGTAAAGTCAAACTATTTATTGTCAAAATATTTAATGTCAAAATATTCAGTGTCGAAATTTCATCTCACTTTAGCTCTACAAATTTACGTATAGCTCTATCCCTCTTGCACCGTGTTACTATCTTCATAAGAAATACCAATACAAAAACAAAAAATTATGTTGCTAATAAACTATTAGAAGGATTTTGTAAGTTGGAAATCACCAATAAATTTATTTGCTTCATAAATATATTATGTGTCTAATAACTATTAAGTATCATTCACAGCTCATGTTTTAATAGATAGTACGTAATTCATAGTGCATAATGGTTAATGTTCCGTATAAGTCCACCGCGTCAAATTAGAACTAGGCTGTATGTTTAGAATAGAATATATGTAAGAGTGGGGAACCAATAGTAATCATTCTTGCATATGTGCTCGGTGTAATCAGACACAACTTTTGTGCAATTTAGAATCAAGGGAGGACGGTGTCTACACAGGTGTTATTTACATAGTTAGTTCCTAAAACTTGGAAAATGGCTGATAATTATTTAAATTTTTTAAGTAATATGGAGAGTAAGGATATGAAAGAGGTGTTAAGATGGTGTATGAATGAGGGTCTGATTGTGTCTGAATGTAAATGTCCCAAAAAGTTCCCAGACCCCTGATTTATATAATTGCAATGTGATCTAAATGCTATCCATTTTTTCCCAAATTTAAACCCAAAATGTGATAGCTAAATTTTATCGCGTACAACTTCAAAGAGTTATAAAAAGGATGGATAATTTTATATAAAAAGGTATTCTGTGGCGATTTTCACGGCTCTGGATTTGCCTACTAGTTTTATCATTGTTTGTTTGCATATAGTGAAGATATATAAATGCTTTATACATTTTTAATACATTTACATAATTTGGTATGTATGAATGCGATGATAAACGGAATGTCCTATTTTAGACATGAAATTAGCAGGTCGGAATATATTGATAATTTGAGGATTCTCTCTTTTAATAAAGTTAGTGTTTTTCAACATATGTATACTATAAATCTCATTCAAACTATTTAAATATGACTTTAAGCGTATAAATACTGAAATTTCGTTATTAAAGTTTTTCTTTAAAAACCTTAATACGAGCTAAATGTTAACAAACACTTATTAAATAATTGCTTGGATTTCAAAACGTATAACTATCAAGTACTTATTTAGATTTCAGAATCGTAAATGTTATATTTTGAAAGAAAGGGGCGGCGCTTCGTCAAGACCATATCTCATTCCAACTAGCATACACGTTCTGTCTGACGAGTTATGCCTGGTGGACTTATACGGAACATTAACCTGCATAATGTTAATGGATAATGTTAGTGGCTAGTCACAACACTTTGGTACCATTCATAGCTCATGTTTTAATAGATAAATCGATCTAGGTGTCATCTACACGCAATAGAAATTACTAAACAATTTATAATAAAAATATCTTGTTATTAAATATATGTATTGTTTTTTTATTAATGTACTTCTAAAAAGAACCAAAATAATATTTATTAAGTTAATTATTAAATAAAATAACTATAATGTTTCTGAAGCTACTCACTCTAACCTAACATTTTTATTTCACAAAAAAAAGTTAACTTTTGTTTCCCAGAAGTGTTGGTCTAAAAATATGAAAAAAATCTCAATAATGTACATTGATGGAAACCAAAATAGTTCAAAAGGAATTTTTGTCAGATTAATTTTTTATTGTTGAAAAAATACATATTTTATTTTAAAAGTTCATGTAGTATTTTAAGGAAAAGCTCTTTGTACATAGAATAACAAACGGTACATTATTTTCAAAATATTGTTCATTTTGACTTGATTACCGCAAAAAAAAAATATATATGTTCCACACATATAGCTGCTTTAACTTGGGTACTAGATACCTGAAAAACGCTAAAATATGCGAAAATTCACACTTCACATCAATTTTTTATTAGATTCAACACATTTATTAATTAGTACATCATAAACTGCAGCCACAAGTCTTTTAAGAATTCCTGTATAATATATTCGTCTATTTTGAAATGTATCACTGTATACCTGCGAAACCCTGAAATATGTAAAAATTCTCACTTCACATCTATTTTTCAATACTAGTTTCAACATTTTTACTAATAGTTATGTCACAAGCTGCATCCACAAGTCTTATTCGAATTTCAAGTATAATATATTCCTTCATTTTGACAGTTGTCAGTGTTTTAATGTTAATGTTAATGTCATAGTCCAGTAACCTTGTCATGATTATGGGGCAAAAGTTGCATCAAGTGGGGGTAGTTAGTTTCGTCTTTTTTTCTTGTATGGGATATGCCTGAGATGCAAAATCCAAGTTTTCGACCTCGGCAGCCCTCCGGAACACTTTTGAATTTCTCAAAAACTACTAAATTTTCGAACTTTTTTCGGTTTCTTACCATTATGACCATAAAGGAACACGTTTTTGACAAACATTATTCAATACATTTTTAAACTGGATTAAATTTGCTACAATTTAAGACCAGAATGGGTTCAGTATCTTCAATAGTTTCTGAGATACAGCTTTTCAAAATTTGAAAAAATCTCCAAACTTGAAATTTTCATGTTTCATCATATACAATTGCCTTTATATCTTCAACAACCTGTCTAACATGAGTCAGTGAAGTAAACATTAATAAATAGAAGTAATGGTATCTATAGCATGTGGGTAAGAATTAATTATTATAAATAATGGTAACTTTCAACTACAATACGAGTGTAACAGTTTTTCGACGAAAAAATCGATGTTTTTAAAAAGTTTTTTGCGAATAACTCGAAAAATATGCATTTTATCAAAAAAACTGTAGAAAGCAAAATTGTAGCTTTTAAAAAAACAAACAAAATCCTTTTTTTTATTATTTTTCTACGACCAATACGAACCGAGATACGGCATGTTAATGGTTAACTTTTTTTCGCCAAATGCATAATTTGAAAGATTCAAAGTCAAATAACAGGAAAAATTTGCATTTTTCGAAGAAAACTCATTGAATCTTTTTTAAAGTATTTGATTAGACCTTTCAAACAAAAAAAAAGAAAAAGTCTCTAGTATAAAAATTAAGCGACTTATGATCAAAATAAGGTCGGTACCTACTTTTTTCTACGAAAAAATCAGTGAAAACAACCCCCTATTTACCCCCCTCATTAAAATTGATCCTCACCCTTCTGTGGTTCTCTTCATATATGTATTGTCAGTACACCCAAGAAGTTTGACCAATTTAAAATGCCTAATTTTAGAAAAATTGGAGTTTAAAGAAAAAACGATTTTTTGCGATTTCGTATTTTTCACCCTTTTCTTCAAAATATCTCCGAAATTACTGGAGATACGAAAAAAATGATAGAGCACTAAATTGTAGCTTTTTTAATGACTTAAATTTCCCTGTACATATATTTTCTGTACAGTGAATATTTGGCGAGATATAGCCGTTTAAAACCTCTATTTACAAGCGAACACCACCTTATTCGAGCCCTTCAAACTCACCCCATTTAAAAATTAAGGGATCTTAAGGAATTTAATTTACATAGTCTTATAGCTCTTGAAAAGCCCTACAAATTCGTTTTTGAAAAAACTTTCTATCACTAAAAATGAAGGAGCTATGTTTAAAAAACCAATACATTTTTTTTCGAAACATTCGAATAGCACGGTTCGGAGCGTAATAATCTACATAACCAGTATTTTCGGCAGCAATTTAAGGTTTTGCAATGTTATTTTATAATTTTTGACAATAAGGAGTAGTTTTCACTTCTAAAAATAAACAGTGCCCATGAGCATGATATAGCACACAATTTTCAAGTTTGGAGATTTTTTCAAACTTTGAAAAGCTGTATCTCTGAAACTATTAAGACTACCGAGCCCATTTTGGTCTCAAATTATAGAAAATTTAATCTAGTTTAAAAATGCATAGAATGGTGTTTGTCGAAAACGTGCTCCTTTATGGTCAAAATGGGCAGAAACCGAAAAGAGTGCGAAAATTTAGCAGTTTTTGCGAAATTCAAAAGTGTTCCGGAAGGCTGCCGAGGTCGAAAACTTGGATTTTGCATCTCAGGCATAACCCATACAAGAAAAAAAAACGAAACTAACTACCCCCACTCGATGCAACTTATGATGTACTAGGTTACTGGACTATCAGAAGTTTGAGATATACAAACTTTTAACATTATGCGTTAAATATTTTCTTACGCTTATCCACTAAATTGGAGCTATGAATGCTTATACAGATTTGTGTAGAACTAACATTCTTTTGCGTTAACATTAACACTATGAATTACGTACTATCTATTAAAACATGAGCTGTGAATGATACTTTAGGGAGTTTATTAAGAACTGGAACTCTCGGCCCTAAGTCACATTACATACGAGTTACTGAACTGATTAATACACATTTTGCATTTCACTTCTTCAAGTTATAAACACTTTTAACCAAATAATTTAACATGTGTTATTCTACAGCAAAAAGTACCCACGTACAATTTTTTTATTTAAAAAAAAAAACAGCAAATGGTATATTTTTTCTTTTTATATTGTGCTTGGTTTAATGACACTAAATCTGTGTCCAGATTAGCGATCCGATCCTGTAATGTACCGCGCAACGTAATACTCGTTTGAAATCTACATGTCGGCGAACGTATTGCAAACTTCATGTGAACAATCCGAGAGTAAATAATACAACGAAAATAATCAAAAAAATTGAATTTCAGTTAGTGAATAATCACTAATACCCAATAAATACACAGTGCAACTCATTTCATGCAAAGTTTCGTAGACTTTGTGTCAAATGTCCAATCAAATTCGCCAAACTCCTATATGTCCGCGACAACAACCGACACAGAGCAAATCAGGTCGAGCGCATTTCGAACTGCTAGGCTTGTACGCGTGTTTCCGTCCATATTACGCGGTACATTACAGGATCAACTTGCTAATCTGAACTCAGCTTAGTAAAGAGCACTGTTTAAGTCCTACGAAGTTACTTTGACATTATTTTAAAATTTTTGGGAAGTACCTGAACTTGTAATACGATTTTCTCCACTATGTTAATATTTGACTTGGTCACTTTTCGCAGTAAGCTCACGATATCTTCGAATAAGAGTTGTGTGTGCCTGAATGTTTAATCACGAATTGTTTATAAGTGATATTATAATTATGTTCCGATTATAATTCTTAGTAATAATGTTTTTTTTTGTTTATTGCAGGTAATTTAGAATTTAGACGAGGTAAAAATCGGCCATTCGTCAGGAATCAAAATAAACCTTTTCAGAGCAATAGAAATTATGAATCATAACTTTATAGCGTTGTTAATCTCTAAGCAATAAGAAGTAAGTTGTTGTATCGTTTATTTATTAACTGATGTTTTGTAACGTGATGAGAAAGTAATAAATATACCTAACTAATAACCAGTTTTATTATTTTATCACTTAACCCTTAAAACTATTTTAGGAATTTGAACAATCAATGCAGAAACAAGAAAGAAAAAGTTTGTAATATTTCGATAATATTTAATTATTTAAAAATACTGTTAATACAATTATAAAATAATTTTATTTTTAAAAACTATTACATATAATAAGTAAAAACAGGTAGATACAGGTTATTCCAAACGTTTAGGTGGAACTAAATGGGAATTTCGTTTTTTTAGGTTGTCACGAGAAGGGACCTTATTGGGTATTTTTCACGGTGGCACGTGAAAATTTATAATTCCAACAGTGAAACCATAGTAACGAATAACAAAAATAAAATACTTTTTTCATAAAAAAATAAATAAATGGAAAATTTGTATTAAGAATGTATCAAAATATAAAGAAAATGACATTTTAAAATGATATTAACCTTAACTAAAAAATAATTATTGAAATTATGATTTACAAAGCTTAAACAAAACGGCCAAAAAGCACGATTCAAACGATGAAAGTAACTAGATTGCAAAATCTAGTTCCGCCTAAACGTTTGGAATAGCCTATGCCTATAGGATACTACAATAGGAGGTTGCTGTCCATACAAGTAACAAGTTTGAACCAATTGGTTCATACTGTGTAATCCATTTATGATGCTTCCTCATCTGAGTACGTCATGATATTTGAAAGTTGGTTATTAAAACATTTATATCAGCTAAATATATTGCCAGTGTTGCTTAATGAATATATTTTACAAAATGTCACATGAATGACATTTTAGAATTATTTTATGAATTTTATTTTATGTTCACATGTCTAGTTATATTTCGTAGCTACCAACAAAAATGCCACCCGACATGGCCTATTCAGATGACAAAACATCGTGAATACCTCGTATATAATAAACCCATAACATAATGCATAAGGATGGGACATTGGCTTTGACCATTCAAAACATTTGTTTCTAATAAATAGAACAAAAAGAGTACTGTAATTTTTATATTATGGATACATAGCATATCTATTATAGACGAAGCTTTAAGCCTGGTTTATAATAGCTACATAACATAACACACGGCATATAACATAACATGTCTCCACAGTACAACGCACAAGCCATAACTACGGTGTTTATAATAGAACCGGTGTACCGCATTAGTACATTAGTCGGAGCTCTTCTTGATTTGTCGTATAATATTGGATTATTTTTTCACTAATTCAACCAACCTCGCTTCTTTTTCCATTTTTAAAAAGTAAACACCATAATAACAAAAAAAGTATACAAAAACTTCTTATGACAATTGTCAAGCACGGCGCACGCTCGCGCAAATCCATACAAATTTCACCAAAGGGTTCACTGTTCTGAACATCTGTTTACAATAAACAGTATAAAAAGACTACGCTGTTTTTTATGCTTTGGCTGTGTTATGCATTTATAATAAACGAGGTTAAGGCTGTCGTACGTAATACTTTTCAATAAACTTTCAAACTTCTGACCAGAGCCGCAGTAAGGAAAACTTGCGCTAGGGGCAGAGGCGTGTTTTGGCGCCCTTGGCAAATAAAAACAAGGTTCTCGCTTCTCAAAATTTAGGTGATGAGCAAAAAAAAAGGTCCTCACCTCCAAAAATCCAAGTGACGAGCAAAAAAAAGGTCCTCGTCGTCGCAATGACGCCCCTTGATCAAGCCCATCAGCGCCCTTTTGCTTAGTGCGCCCAGGGCCGTCGCCCCCTCCGCACCCCCGTTACTGCGGCTCTGCTTCTGACGCCATGCAAACTTTTTAAACTTCCTTCTGAAGTTAAAAGCGACAGAAAGAGGCATTCAACACTTTCAGTCTTTTGTTACTTCTCACTGCCAACATAACAATTTGATGTGACAGATAAAAGTTTGATTATAACAAACAATTTATAAATTTCATGAATTATGCTAAATTATATTTAATTATAGTAATCATTAGACAGTATAGTTTTTATTTATGACCAGAACTCTGTTAGGATTATTAAAAAAGTCAGAAAATTAAAAGAGTACAGCTCAAAAATAAACGTAAAGTTCGGAGGCCTGAAAAAGTATTGAAACTTCAAACAAAATCTGATTAGAGATAGTTTCAGAAGCTTAGTTGGAATTCGAACAGCATTGGAAGTTTGAAGGAAATATTGTGTTTCACTTTATACTTTTTACGTCAATAAATATGTAAGTAAACATAATACTAAGGAGAAAAGTATAATGTAGAACCGACTTTACAAAACAACGTATTTTTTTAAACAATGCATTATAAATAATCTCAACATACAAATTAAGTCCGTTCTACATTATACTTTTTTGCGAAGCACTACAGATTTATTGCGTAGTATTGACGTAAAAAGTATAATGTGAAACACAATACTTCCTTCCAACTTTCGATGCTACACTACAAACTACACTATTTTCAAAACTACCTCCGGTCAAAAATTTGGGTGACAGTTGTATACTTCTCAGTCCGTACCAACTACCAACTTTTTAGTTTTTGTTTACAACTTAACTTTTAGCAGTTTATTAAGTTGATAAGAAGTTTATTTAGCACATATATTTAAATATAAACTTAGCACAATTATACAATATTTATAAATTCGTTACTAGAATTGGTTCTATAACCAAACTGTTGTCTGTCACCTGAACCTAGAATTTTTTAAGTTGGCAGTGAAGTGCATCACCAAGTAATAAAATATGGAAGGTATCGCTGTCTCTTATTTTTTCCCCCACTGTATTCTGTAGTATCAAAAGTTGAAATGACGTCAGAGTTGGGTAGTATTGAAAAAGCATAATGTAGAACGGACTTTACTCATACTAAATAAGCCTTAAGCCTCGTTTATAATCAGTAGCGAACTAGCAAAATTTTCCGATCCTGGAAAAATGGATTAAATCGGCCCCTTGGGGTCAAGATCCGGCCTCATTGGTTCAAAGATCGGCCCCCATTGATTTAAGACTCGGTCCGCCACTGTATATAATAGATGTGCTATGTGTCCATAGCATATAAATCACAGTACTTTCTTTGTTCAGTTTATCAGAAACAGATGTTCAACACAGTGAAAGGCTTTTGTCCCATCCTTATAGATATGATGTGCATTAAGTTATGGACCTATTATAAACGAGGTTTTACAACGTATAGCCAGTAATAATATAATAACTTGATAATAGCACCAGTATAATACTATTAATTACCCAATTACGTATCTTAAGTATCATATAGAATTGAGATGGCAAACCTATAACTTGCGTATCAATGATTGCATAGGAGATAATTTTGTTGGCATGCAGGCGATTTGAAATCATAATTATTTTAATTTTAATTTATTTAATATTGGCAAATAAAAATAAAATGACGCATATTGCAGAATATTAATAATTTAAATAGTAAATTAATTGCAAGAATAACAATCATATTGGACCATGTTAGAAATAATAAAAAACAAGTCCAAGCGTTTGAAATATGGATCTACAGATGTATACTCAAAATCTTCTAGATAGACAGTCAGCGATGTTGCCAGATGACGAAAATGAAAATTCCCCATTGACATTTCAATTTTTTCATAAAATATTATTTCAAATTGCCTTAATATTCCGTAAATATTTTTTTCAAATTCCCCATTTATCCCCTAGATATATTTTTTTTAAATTCCCTGTTTATCCCTACAATATTTTTGTAAAATTATTACAGTCTGTTCCAAACGGTTAAGCGGAACTAAATGGGAATTTAGTTCTTTTAGGTTGTCACGGGAAGGGACCTAGCTTGGGTTATTTAATTTTTCACGTTAGGATGTCAAAATTTAAAATTCCAACAATGAAACCATGGAAACGAATGACATGTCAAAATTAAATATTTTTTTTAGATATTTTAATGACAAAAAAATATAAAATGGGAAATTTGTATTAAGAATGACACAAAAAATCAAAATATAAAGAAAATGACATTTTAAAATGATATTAACCTTAACCAAAAAATGTTTATTGTAAGTATGATTTACAAAGCTTAAACAAAACGGCCGAAAGGCACGATTTAAACGATGAAAGTAACTAGATTGCAAAATCTAGTTCCGCTTAACCGTTTGGAACAGACTGTATAAGCTGTTCACTTTTGTAAGAACACACTAGATCTGGTTATTTTGGTTACTGTTATGGTGTGATACAGACTTTAAATGTCAATTAAAAATGTTCCTTACGCTGTAAAACCGACTTTAGGTTGATAAGGTTATGATCACTATAATTAAGATATCATTTTTCATTATGACATTTGTTAAACGGATCGACATTTTAAAAAAGTGACATTTTTTAATACCAACATGACATACAGCTTCAAAGGTGCAAACTATTGATAACAAAATTCCCTCTTAGTTTGTTCTTACAAAAGTGAACGGCTTATAATTAGTCCCAGTTTTTTTAATCCGTGTTAAAAGGTTAAAATGTAAATAATTATTAACAGTATTGCTATATCTGTTATACAAAATACATATAAATTACAATAATATATGGATGTAAAAGCCAACATGTTATGACATTTTCAAAAAAAAATATAAAGTCTGTTCCAAACGGTTAGGCGGAACTAGATTTTGCAATCTAGTTACTTTCATCGTTTAAATCATGCTTTTTGGCTGTTTTGTTTAAGCTTTGTAAATCATACTTGCAACAAACATTTTTTGGTTAAGGTTAATATCATTTTAAAATATCATTTTCTTTATATTTTGATTTTTTGTGTCATTCTTAATACAAATATTCCATGTATTTATTTTTTTGTCATTAAAATATGCAAGAAAAATAATTAAATTTTGACATATGTCATTCGTTTCCATGGTATCATTGTTGGAATTTTAAATTTTGACATTCCAACGTAAAAAATGAAATAACCCAAGCAAGGTCCCTTTTCGTGACAACCTAAAGAACGAAGTTCCCATTTAGTTCCGCCTAACCGTTTGAAACAGACTGTATATATACATACACTATGTGGTAACTGGACATAAATCTCTTTTGCTGGTATTAATTGTAAGAATTTCAATTAAAGTTATGTGTAATTTATTACAACGAATATAGAATATACAGTTTATTTCTAGTAATGAACAAAATATGACTTCACCACTCTGGCTTTTGATTTCATTTTTCATTTAACGAACGCTCTGTTTAATAATTAATTATTTTATGATATATTGGTTGATTTACACTCACTGATAAATCACAAAAAAATCTTATTTCAACAAAATTAATAATAAACTACTTAAAATAAATAATAAACAATACGGAATTTTACAGGAAGATGGTCGGATTTTTTAAGAGAGTGTAGTAATAACCAAAGTAAGTGAAAACAGCTTATAGTGTATTCGATTGGACCACTCTGGAATTGCTCTGCGAGCGAGCAAATGACGTCATGCTCGATCCGAGTTTTACTAGCAAGCGGGCCAGAGCAACTCCCAATCGAATACGTTTTTATTATTATTATTTAAAAATACAGTGATTTACTTGCGTAAACAGTGCAGGATAATACTTTATGTACAATTTTTATTATTTTATTTTTGTGATTGCAATAATATATTTGTTTTCTGTTTATTTATATTAGCAAAACGTTACTTCTTTTAAATTATTTTATGGTTTTTAATTTTCTAATTTAATTTATTATATAAAAAGATACATCACTACTTGATGAAGATTCAATTAGTTCTAATAAAAATACTAGTTTTGAAATACCGCTACGCGCCATATTGCTCGAAAAAGTATTCGCAGTGCACTCTCAGAGCACTGACCGTCCCAATCGAATATGAACTCTAGAGCGACTGCTCGGCCAATCGAATGTGAAACTTGCTCGCCGAGTGACCTGAGTGCATAGTAGAGCATCCAATCGAATACGCAATTAATCATTTGCACTGCTTCCACCAAATTCGAATTTTAAATATGGCGTGTATTTTAAATAACTAAATGCCAAATGTTTAGCAATAAATATAAATTTTATACTTCCGTGACTGCTCCATATAAAAGAGGATCTTCATTCCATAAAATCCCTAGATTACATGTGTGGGTTTATATTTTGCTCCATATTTTGTTGAAGCTTACAAAATAACCCTAGTTCTAAGGATTTTTCCCCTAATCTGGCAGCATTGACAGTCAGTAACGTAGAAGTCATCAAAGTGTTACCACCCTTAGAGAAAAAGAATCTAGACTATCTTGCAAAAGTGACGAGGAACGAGCACATACACCGTATCCTATAGAATATTATATAGAGAAAGGTTGAAGAGGACACCTAAGAAAATTGTTCAATGTAACATATACAGAATTATTTCAGATGGCAGTGAGCTAGGTGCGGATTACCATGATAAGGGCCGGCCCGAGGCGGGATGTAATGGATACACGGTATCCGAGTGCCACTGGCAAGGGGCGCCTAGCGCCAACTCCCGGTACAAAGGGTATGCCAAACCAGGGCGGCAACGTCAACGTTGCGGAAAATGAGGAATATTTCAAATAAAATGTAAAATAATTGTAAAATTAGTTAATTTCATTATGTAACAAACTACTGAAGATGTTCAGATGGTGAACGAAATATACCTGCATTTATTTGAAACAGTGGTAGAGTAAGAGTGTTAAAAAAAGACAATTTTCTGGTGCTTGTAAAAACCAGGAGCCCGGCAGCGATCTTAAAATGCAAAAAATAATATCAAAATAAAAAAATTGCAAAATAATAACCTTATTTTTCTAGTGAAATATGTATGAATCAGTGGTGTAACAACATAGTTTGTCCCCCCCCCCCGCATTTTATTTAGGCCCCCTAGTAGGTTTATCAACTAAGTCAAGAAAGGCAAATCATTTAGAGCAGTAGTTTCCAACAAAAATCTTACCACGGATCGGCAAAAACACAATTTAATTTACGCGGACCAGTGAAATAATTTTTTGTTCGGACCGGTGAAAATATTATTTAAAAAGTATAATTTATTGTAAAACTCTGTAAATCTATATTAAAAAGATACTAGTACAAAAATTTATAATTTTTTCTTTTATAAGTTCTACTATCCGTAAATTATTTTACAAAAAATATTACAATCAGTTTTTAAAATTTTCGTGGACCGGATAGATTTAACCGCGGATCGGCAGCGGTCCATGGACTGGTGGTTGAAAACCACTGAAAACCACTAAATGGCTTTCTTCAGCGATTGCGAGAGTAGCGGGCCCATAGTTCCTTATAAGTATAATTTTGAATTAAACAGAATACTTATAACTATATTCCTTTTTTTCTGATATATATGTTTTTCTATTTGAAGTAAACCAATAAATGTTATAACTTTTCGGAAAACAATTGTGTTTAGAGTTCCTTGTACTTTTTTGTGTGTCTGTTAGAGGATGCAACTACCCTCGGGCCGGCCCTGACCATGATAGTAGTCAACATTCGAAACGGAGAGACAGGAGAAAAAGATAAGCATGTCGTCTCTTATTATATCATTTGGCACGTAAGCATAAAGAGGTTCACCACCCCTAGAATTAAATTTTAATCTAAACTTACCATTTAGATCATGAAATGTGCTAAAAAGTGCATTAAAAAATGTGCCCCACAAATATCAATATATTACATTTTGTATAAAACAATTAATTCAATCCACATATCTCCATCCAAGCCTTAATTTTTTACTAAGCTCATTTGCGACACCTTTCAACTGAGGTATTCCAATTAAATTAAAATCTTCTTTTGTGTCGATAAGGTAGTCATACATCTCTTTGGCATACACTTTAGACCAGTTTGGTTTGCACCTCTTGTTGTCGAAAGACACCCACTCTGTGTATCGATATTGCTGTGTTCTCATAGAGTAGCCCATTATTTTTATATCTTTTAAATGTGGTTTATCACTATTTGGTTTTTCTGTTGGATATAAACCAGGTCGTGGATATTGGTTAAAAACTGCATTTTTTCCTTTAAATACCTAGTACATAAAAATAATATCAGTTATTCAATAGTAATTGAAGAGCTCAGTTAGTGCAGTTGAAAATCAGGTTGAATTTTCGCAGCATCATCACATCGCCCAACTGTAAAATATCATTTCAAACCCCAGTCATCCAGACGACAGTTATTATTCATAAACTAAATAGTATAATCTCCCCAGATAAGTAACCAAAACTAATATTTATTTTAATAATTTGTCTTTAACAAATTAATAGTTTCTAATCTATTAATTGACCGAGTTGTCATCTGTTTAAGAATTTACGATTCTATTTTCATGTTAACTTTACAAGGGTTTCAGGTTACAGTAATAAACATATCTGCCCTTTCTAAGAAATAGATTATTTTTTATCATTTAACATTTTTTAATATTCTACTCTAATTGGATGATAATATTTAATTTAATTATGAAATTTTATTTCTGTAACAATACCAAAATTACTTCCCTTACAACCTAATTCAAAAAAATAAAATATTGAGTTACAATTTTCGTTGGATGTGTCGATATGTGTTAACAGCGTTTTTATTTTCTTAAAAATTAATTTTGTGCAAAGATTAACAAGCCATTTTTTAGTCGATGTTCCACCGATAAGACTGGAATAAAAAGATTTGGGTGACCTAATCCAAATTTAAACATAAAAGAATACCCTAAAAAATTGATGTGAAGTGGTAATTTTCACACATTTCAGGGTTTCGCAGGTATTTAGTAAGTGAATGATGATTATTTGGAATGCAAAAACAAATTTTTTGTTAAAATATTTTTTTGTTAATTTTAATTCGAATACCTAATACCATTATTTAGGTTTCTAAATATATGCAGTATTTTTTTTTATATAGTAAGGTTCATTAAGATTTTGAAAATTGCGACTATGGCTTCCAATGGTTGTTTAAGTCATAAGCTCCGTCCGATTTCGTATACATTCAAACATAGAATTAAATTATAATTTCAACACTTCCCACTGATTATAAAATTTACGCTTTTAAAAATTAAATGCAACATTTGCCAAAATATAACTAGAATTTTGACAAAATAATTTAAACAAAATAAAAATAAAAAAAAGACAGAAAAAATAAACTACGGACTACGGACGTTTACTCATTTACTATGTTACATAGCGAATTAAATATTTTACATATTTTAGTTAAAAACACAAAAAATGCGTTATTTTCCGAAAACATAATCTGATCAAAAATTCCTGTTGTACTATTCCGGTTCACACCAATGTACATTACTTAGATTTTTTTCAGATTTTAGTTTAAACCATCTGTGCTACAGGGTGTGGGACAACATTTTTTTTCACAATTTTGGCAAAAATCGCATCAAAATAATTTATTTTGCAAAAATAAAATTTTGATCGTTAATCCAGGTACTAAGGGCTTTCTCATTTGATACCCTACTCAGAATTTAAAAAAAATTTTTTTTTTTCGTTGAGCACATATTTGTTTATATTTTTAGTGGGATAGGTTTTTTAGATATTTTAGTATTTTTCCTATGTGCGGGTCAAAGAGTTGCATAAGCATGCCAAATTTCAACTCTCTAGGTTTAGCCGTTTGGCTACAATTTTTACCGAACAGACAGAGACAGACGACAAAATGACGGTATAAGGATTTTTTGGTCATACCTACAAAACCCTAAAAACGATTCTTTAATAGAATATTTAATCCGGACATTTCTAATAAAGTAAATACACACGAATTTGTGGTTGTGCTTTATCTCTTATAATAAAGGTGTTAGTAATACTTAAACAATTCCCAAAAATACCCTGTATATATGTTTTATTTTTTAAATAAAATTTTAATGTTTTATTTACAATTTTATTTAATGAGATGTAGTGGCATAAAAATATATGTAATATTTACCTTATTTTGTACTGTAGATACTATAAGAGGTACCAGACTTCTTCCCTCTGTACATAATTGTGTATTTGTATCCTTGCAGGTATTTATACTATTGGAAACTTTAGTTAATTCAACTAAAGTAGGAAATATATCGACGAGTTCAACTAGACTATTAGTTACAAGATTTTTTCTCTTCGTTGTTAAATTTGGTACATGTATTATTAAAGGTACTCGAACTGCAACTTCAAAATTGCTAAATTTGGAAAATTCCCCATGTTCACTTAAAGACCAACCTAATAAAAATAATAAATTATTTTTATTTTACATTATTATGTTCACAAGTTCTGGATTGAGTAAAAGATTTAGTTACATTTTTGACATCTGTTTTTAGATCAATTACGTTTGAATAATAAAAGATTTGCAGTATTGCAGTGCTAGTTTGCTAACCAGATGGTTTAATTTAACTTTTTCTCAATCGGCTGTTCGCGTACCGGTGCCAGTTAGTGAAAATATCATATACAGTCAGCGCCCGCTTAACGTACACAATGCGCACACAGATTCCCGTACGTTAATCGAACGTACGTAAAGCGGACGGTATATTTCCGTATAAATGCATGTAAATACGACTAATTGGTACATACTTTCGGTCCCTATGTTCATACGAACGTACATTTTTTCGTACGAACGTACATTTGTTCGCACGAACGTACGTTTTTTTTTTTTGTTAAATGGCCAATATTCATTGATTGTTTTGAAGTTATATTTAGGCAAGATATGCGTATGAAGCTTGAAATACAGTGTTACCAACTTCTATCTTTCAATTTTCCCCCTTCACTCACACTTACAGAGAAGAATCAGTAAATACGTCGAACGCAGCCGAATATGTACACGTATTTACGAGTGCTTTTCTGTGTGTGAATACACAGCAGTGTATTCACATGTATTTAAAAAAAATGTAACTGAATATGGACACTGAGGATATTAACGATTTGTTAGAATCACATGCGGACGAGCTCACAACTAATGTATTATTAGAACTACAAGAGCAAATGAGAACTGAAAAAGAAGACCCAAAAACCGAGAACGAAACAACCGAAATACAACTAAAAACAGTAAGTGGAATATTAGGCAAAGTGGATGAACTCTGACACTATCGAGAATTCGGTCCCGGATATTGATAGAAGTATCAGTGTTCTTAATAATATACGCAATAGCACCGCTTGTTATAAACTTTTATATCAAGACAAAAAGAAAACTGCGGTACAATTTACAATGGACAAATTTCTAATTAAAAACAACAAATGATAATATTTTAAGTACTTATTTATTTTTCTAAACATGTTTATTTTATATAATGTATGGTTTATTTTTATTTTTTTAACATGTATTTATATGTTAGTACTACGTGTTTACTGTTCTATTCGGATTTACGAAAATATTAGGGGCATTAAATTAATAAACTTCAATATCTTGCAAATGATCATTCATGAAAAAAAGTGTAAGAATCTTTTTTTATAGAAAATTTTAAAATCTGCAAGTTTTATTCAAACAAATTTTACGTTAAGTTTACTCTTTCAAAATTAAATGCGGTCCCGTCATTTAATAATCGGACATTTTTCGTGAATCCCATTATACATTGTGTGCTATTTCTTTTCCCTTTTTTTTAACCATAAAGTTGCCATATCAAATACGAAAACGACGTTTTCGTGTGACGCGATGTATGTACGTTCGTATAAAAGCGACATTTTCATGTTACGCGATGTACGTTCGTACAAACAACGTGTACGTTCGTACGAACATAGGATCGCGCGGCCCGTGTCAAAGCCTGTGTCAGAGCCCCTCCTTGGAGCTTCATTTAGAAATAAATAGTTAAATACAAGACATATCAGTGTTTTAATCAGAGAGTCGAATCGGAACCGTAACCGGAACGTAAAATTGCTCAATTTAAAAACCGGAACCAAATGTTAATAACGGTTAATTTCGGTTCATTTTTTTTTTTTTTTTATTAAATTAATTGTTTAATCGCTTTCTTACTACTAAAACATATATTGACTGATAAAAGAATGAATATATCAGAAGCAAATTTGAAGAACTGTGATTAATTTTTATTTATTTTATTCATTTATTTTTTGTAAGAAATAGGTTTGTGTTATTCCGGTTTCTTCTTTATAATATTGCGATTTTTCAAACTGTTATTTATAATTTTTGTGCGAGAAAAGTTCATATTATTTATTATTATTGTGATTATATGAACTGTGTGTGATTAGGGTCGGACTAAAGTATTCTCACGCCCCGGGCAGACTCTTTATATGGCGCCTCCAGATTGCATAATTACGCAAAAATTAGTTACTAGCCAACTGAACAAAAATTTTAAGGGCGCTGAAAAGTAAGTTCTTCATTGCTGTCAAAAATATTTGTTATAAATATAAATTTTCAACCAAAATATTCAGCACTCCTTGCATCTGGCGCCCCAGGCAACTGACTGTCTTGACACCCCCTTAATCCGACCCTGTGCCTTATTAATTATTTTTGTAATTTCCTTCTAATTCGTTAGAATTTTATTTTATTTACACGCAATATGTATTTCTATGTTCCTAAATTATTGTTTGTTTTCGTTTTTGACAATAAAATTTTTAATTAAGTTCTTAATAAAACTTATAAAATTTGTATTTTCAATTTTATAATTGAAAAGCAAGAATAAGAAGGGAATTTGTTAAATAAAATTAAACCAAATTTTATACCAGTAGATATTTGGTGTTAGACTCGATTTTAACTTGTTATTCGAACTGGAACTGAACCGAAATTTTTAGACGAACTGAAACCAAAACTCGAATGAATAACATTTACTTGGAACGTAGCCGTAAACCAGAACGAAATAAATTTGGGTTCGATTCAATGGTTTTAATAGATCTCATGGTTGTGTGATGATGGTACAGATATATTTTGAAAACTTCGTTAGAATGTTTAAAAAAGATTTTGTTAATTCATATTTCATTTACAAATTTAATAATTATGCTATGTGTATTATTAACAGTCCCTGTAACCCTAACTGAAGCTAAAAGAAGTCTTTCAAAATTAATGTTAATAAAAAGTTACCTTCAGGGCCGGTTTTATCATTAGGCGAGTCTAGGAACGCCACGGGATAAGGGCGCGGAAGGTACAATGAAATTATGACTTTTATGAACTTGTTTATACATGCAAAAATTATATTAAAAGGGCGCCGAATTGTGACTGGGCTAGGGGCGCTAAATACCCTTGCGTCGGCCGTTATTGTCTTAGAAATGAGATGAACCAAGAGAAATTAAATAATTTAACGTTATTGACTGAAAACGAATTGTGTCAGAATTTAGATTATGAAATCATTAACTATTTTGCCGAATTAAAAATAAGAAAATCCATTTTGTTTAAATCACACCTTAAAAAAAATATTTAATGATTTTATAAACCAATGATTTGCGTAACCCAAACTTTTACTCAACCCCATTTTATCATACCATGGTCTCCAACCAGTAGAACAATTGTATTATCATCTATTTTCTTCAATAACATTCCTACTAGGTCATCCATGTATGAAGTAGCAGCATCATAACTTTGTATAATTTTAATTGCCATATAATCTGGCATTGGTCCAAATGGAAAAGATATATTTAGTTGAGCAATATCATCTCTGGAACGAAGATCTGTCCATGGATTCCAAGCAACAGTTGGAAGTAAAGAAGGTCTCATATGATTATTTGAAAGAGTGATATTTGCCAATGGATGATAATCTAATAAAGATAACTTAGTTAAAATAATAAAATATTCATATATATCAGATTTCAGATATTATTTTCTGATCAGTGGTGGGATTACGAGTATTAGAATTCTATTCTATAGTTGACATAAAACAGCCGAGTTACTTGGACAGTTACTTGGCTCATGTGAATACCCGTGGTGAATAACCATCAATAAAATCGCGTTATTGGCTAGAGCTCGTTCATCTTAACTTCATCACAGGGTATCATAAATTACGTCATCAATTCTGCGCGAGAAAACAGCTGATCATATTGACGTATATTAGGGTTTTAAACAATTGTTGTGGGAACCAAACACACAAAATCATGTATTTCAAATACATTTTTACTAATTTTAGTACACGGTATACCTTGAAACATACGAGAAATAAATAATAATAACGGAAATAAACAAACAACATCGCACAATACGCGTAGTCAAACACAAATCAAAGTGACGCCACTGAAATGTGTTAAGCTAACTGTTGGTAACGTAATGGACAAAATTTGATTTCTGCGCAAGGGAACTGGTAATATCCGCCTGTGATGAAGTTAAGTTGAACGTACTCTATGATAAAATAGAATTCTATTCATCAAAGACCACCACTGTTCATTTTCTAGTTCCTTAAAAAGATATTTGCAAAAATAAATATTTTTAGTCTTTATCAAAAAACGGATTCATAAAAAATACAGTGAAACATTGATTATGAACTAATTGCGACCAAGGTTGTTTAGGTAAATCAAAAAGTTTCTTTTCGCCCACGTAATACATAATAATAATTGATATATATCAGATTTCAGATATTTTTTTCTGATCAGTGGTATTTTTTCTTTCATAATTTGTTAATTGTTATACTGAGTTAGTAGTTTTGTAAACTAAAAATCCATTTAGATAGTATGAGTCACTACTGCTCAAACAGTCAGCTGGCTTATAAACGCCAACAAGAAACTGGTCATATGCGTGGAATTTGAACATGTCAATGGATTCTGCAAGTTGCGAGCATAACTAAAACTAATGTTGGGAATAACCTTAACTGGGGCTCAGCGGAAAAGTAGTACAAGTGACATTTTCATACATTTGCACAACAGGCGATTAAAGTTTTATTAGGTACTATAATTGTAACATTAAAAAAAGTATTCTTAATATAAATTGATTGTTGAATTTAATTAGCAAAGAGGTGTAAACATTTAGCAATTTTTTTTTATCCTTAAATTAACTTGAAAAAAAATTATGGAAACACAAATGCATTGTTTTTTGCATTGCAACGACACAGTAATGAGAACTTAGCTTAATATGGATTAATGTATCATTTTCATTCTGGTGTTGGAAGCGTGGAACAAGAAAAAACAACCAATAGGATCGCTCTATTTTGAAAAAACCCATACCATGGTGTCGTAGGCGCGCTGTTACAAGCACGGTGTCGCAAGTTCAGAAATTTCAACTCTAGCGCTGGCCGCACCGTCGAAACCATAGAAACAAATATATTTTTTCGGAATGGTGAGATCTTTAGCGAGACACTTATATTAATTTCATAAAAAAAAAAAAAATTAAAAAAACGTAAATTGATGTAGCGAAATAGCGAATTTTACAATGTTGTCGGCCGTCATAAAGTTTATTATTATGGAATCGGTTTCAAATATCTGGTCTGCTGAAATGTCATGCAGTGGGTATACTAATACACCCCCAATCAGGGGCCAACAGAATCTTCAGTCTAAACTGTGATGTCAAGTAAAAAAGATTGTGAATTAAATTCTTTTCTTGTAATTGAAGTAACTGTCTGTGTTTTTTGTTTCTCATTTCTTGCAACAAGTTAAAATAATCTCCCTGTTGCCTTCTGTTTCTATGTATATATGGGACGTACCCACCATCGCTTTTCTTCATATCGCAATAAGTCTAAATATGCATAAAAAAGAGCTAGACGCCTCCTTCGGTTTGACGACATATTTAATGAAATTGAATAACCTTTTACTCCAAACACTTGTATAAACTTTTAGGTTAGATTTGGGTTAGATACAAATGTTGTCAAAACCGAAATCGCGCACTTATCACGCCTCCAACCCCACCATGAAATTCGAACTTGCAAGTATAACACCACGCCTCTCACCCCTGTCGCGTCTTTGACACTACCATGAAAATGATGCATAAATGGCAAGAAATAAAAAAAATCTAATATAGATCTTTTGAACCAAATAGCTAACAGATTTTTCAGTGGAATCTCTTCCAAAAGCGGCTCTGTTCCTTTACTTAACATATATTTACCTAAATAATGAATTGGATATTTTAGTGGAATATGTGGTTTATGAAATCCAACTGCCAAAAAATATGGTTTCTTATTATCTCTAATTTTTTTTTTATTTTCCAGAAATTGAATAGCAGCTCCTAATGACTCAATATCTGGAAGACTTCCACCTGGTTGCTCATTTACTATGATTGGACAGATTAAATTCTTAGCCAATGTCCCTGTTTTAGTGGGACAAACTTTGGCTTCCTTATATTTTTCAGTGGGTGGATGATATGGTTCATCACTCCAACTATATTTTGCATCATCTGTGAAATTTGATGTTATTCCTGGATGAAACACTTTTCCAATTGAATGTGTGTGATAACCATTTTCCTTGAAATGTTGTGGTAGAGTGGTATAATTTCCAGCAACATCTCTCCAGTAACTGTAGAAGTCGTAAAGTTTTAAAGTGTCAGGTCTTCGACTGGTTAGAAATGAATTTCTGCTAGGTGCGCATACTGCTTGCTAAAATATTTGTATATTTTTATATGTAAAATACCACTTCAAATACAATAATCAACTAAAAATATGAATATAGATATATAAGTTTTTTCTTTATGTAATCTTGGCTGTCCGGTCCAAACTGATTTTTATTTAAGGTCAGCGTTTTAATCTGATTCGCAACCACAGAGAAGTGCAGTCAATTTTTTTCTTTTTATAAAGACCGTGTCCTTACAAGATATTGCTTATTACGTGTACATAATGTGCATAAACACGTCTAGACTTAGTTCAACATAAGAAAAACACAGGGTATCATAAATTACGTCATCAATTCTGCGCGAGAAAACAGCTGATCACATTGACGTACGTAAGGGTTTTAAACAATTGTTGTGGATGCCAAACACATAAAATCATGTATTTCAAATACATTTTTACTAATTTTAGTACACGGTATACCTTGAAACATACGAGAAATAAATAATAATAACGGAAATAAACAAACAACATCGCACAATACGCGTAGTCAAAAACAAATCAAAAGTAAGTGATGCCACTGAAACCTGTTAAACTTAGGGTGACCATTCGTCCCGCTTTTTGCGGGACTGTCCCGCATTCTAATATTTTGTCCCGCATTAGATGCGGCCCGTAAAAGTCCCGCATTCTAACATTTTGTCCCGCACCCCGCACTTGGATTTGGGAGATGAGGACCTTTTTTATTGCTCTTCACTTGGATTTGGGAGAAGAGGACCTTTTTTTTGCTCTTCACTTCGATTTGGGAGGTGAGGAACTTTTTTTTGCTCTGTCCTGCATTGCATTCTTAAGAAAATGGTCACCCTAGTTAAACTAAATGTTGATTGTTGATAACGTAATGGACGAAATTTGGTTTCTGCACATGGGAGCCGCTAACATCCGCCTGTGTTTTTCTTATGTCGAACGAAGTCTAATACTTGCCTAATGTATACTAAGGTACTTAGAAGCATATTTTTTCCTCTCTTCGATAGGCGAGAACCTATTTTAAAATATTTCTACACAGCGTTTTAGAATTTGTGAGGATGTATAATAACGTGCTTATGTAAACATAATATTTAGACGTACTATAACTAATACCTTTTTTTCGTTCTTTTAGGTTGTCACGAGAAAGGACCTTGCTTGGGTTATTTCATATTTCACGTTGATATGTGATGACGTTTGTTATAAAAGAAATATAATAATTTTTACATATTTTAAAGACAACAAAAAATAAATGGGAAATTTGAATAAGTACTACTTACATTTCAGAATACGCAGTAAAATTTCAAATTGAGCGATAATTTCGACAGCTGAAAAAGTTCTTTTTAAAATGAAATGTTTACTATAAAATTTTTACTGTCGAGTTCATTTATCTATATGTTTACAAACAGTTCTATTTATTAAAAACGTACTTATTAATTACATACTTAAAACAGCGCAACTATGATTCGCACTGCACGTATTTTTACTGCGCGTTTTTTTTTTCAGTACGTAAACCCCGCGCAAATTGAGATGACTGTACGAGGATCGGTTAATATAAATTTGCTCCTGTTAAAAGAAATAAAAATAAAATTGGTCTTTTTAATGCCTCCAATATGGCTGTCCCCAGCTCAAAACATCACTTTATTAAACACGTGACAATATTTTCAATAACCACACCCTTGCTTTATAATTGGCAACGTCAATATAAATAACAATCAAAATATTTGTTGAGATAACACTACTTTGTAGCAACTACGATACAGATTGAATAATAATTAAATTAAGTAGTATATGATAAAATAAATGTTTTACCTGTGCGTAAGCATTGTTAAAAACAATACTTTTCTTCGCTAATTTATCAATATTTGGAGTATATGCATTTTCGTAACCATAAACACCTAGCGATGGTCTCAAATCATCTACAACGATAAATAAAACATTTGGTTTTATCTGTTGACTACTATTAACAAATAACAATAATATGAAGCACAACAAAATCATTTCTTTTTCTAGTATCACCATTTTTAACTATTTTCTTATCAACTTGTGCTTTATAACCTCTTTTTAACATTGCCATAGGTTAAGTAAATAACAGCAAAATACAATATTATATTTTATTACTTCAGTCAACAATTAAACATTTACAAAGTCATTAATTATCCATTATCTAAGTTACGATGATAATATGTTAGTTTTTATATTTAGTTTCTTCATAGCAAAAAACTGAAACAAAAGAAAATAATATTAAAATATTGGTTTTTAAAATCAAAAATAAATACTATATTTTAGTTGTTCGGAACTAATATTAGATATTACGATAACTGAGATTTCAATTAAACCTTTAAATTTAGAAATCACTTTTGTTATTAAATAAAAATTATTCAAACTACAGAGTTGCCGTATCCCTGTTGTAAGATGCTTTCCTATGAAGTATACTCGCGGGTTTAAATCCTGGATTCCACTTCAATATTTTTACTTTCTGATACTGTGTGGTTTGATCAAAGATCGACTCAGCTTTAAGTATTTAATACTTAAAACAAGTATCTGTTTCTTCAGGAATAATAGGATTGGTCGAAACGTCACGTATGAGGTGTAGAAACAACTTTCCTTCTCTGCCCTATGCTCTACCTCGGCGTTGAGAACAAATTTTTATTCAAGACATAGAATTCTAGTTTTTGAGATATAATAGTGCTAAAAATCGCCCCTCTAATAGTATATATCTATATAGGGTGTTTTTGGGAACTGTAAAAGCATTTTTTACTTCTCTATTACTTATAATAACTCGTTACCTACTTCGTAACTTTTAAGTTACAAAGTAAGTTAAATTAGGAAAGATGGAGTATTTTACACTACAAATAAGAGGATTTAATTGGAAAAACAATTGAATTTTAAATAATCAAGTCAATTCAAAATAACTATTTTTTTAAAATGGTACACTTGTATTTTTAGTTTAACACATAGTAAATGCATTTTTTTTTTTTCTTTAGTAAATCATGAGGGCATTATGTGTCTAAACAAACCAAAATTAATAATCAGCTGTGGCCACCATAGGACCGACCGCCATCACAAAGTACTTGTTTAATTTATGCTGCTTTATCAAAAAATTTCTCAAATAAAAGTTGTTAGTTATTGCTTTTATAGCAACTTTTGTTAAATAATTTATTTTCGAAATATTTCTCTGTTGTGAAATATTCGCAAAAATCTTAAAACCGCCACGAGTAAACTCCCATTTTTAGTTAACCGATTTTTACCAAAAATTGATCAACTCGTGTCATTGATGTCAAAAGCTTAAATATGAAGTTAAATAAAAATCCTTTTAGCTGAATTTGCTCTGCACGTGTACACGGACCGACAGACGGACGGACAGACAGACCGACCGACAGACAGACAGACATACCGACAGACATCATGCTAAAAATAGTCAAAACGTTATGTAGGGACCTCAATTCGTGGAGATCCATCGAAATCTTGAAATGCCAAAATCGGTATGATCACAATACCTCCCTTATATATGTTGGCGATCGGCGGTCAAACAACTACATCGTAAGTAAAACCAGTTTAATCTTTTTGTTTCATAGCCTATTTTACTAAATGCGTATTCGGTTGGGTGCTCTACTATGCACTCAGGTCACTCAGCGACTAACTATCCTATTCGATTGACCCAGCAGTCGCTCCAGAGTTGTTAAAACTTGTATTCGATTGGGATAAGTTAGAGCTCTGAGAGTGCTCGGAAAGCACTATTTCTTGCTCTGGCTAGAGTCAGAGCAACGGCGTGCAATATGGTGCGTAGCGGTATTTCAAAGCTAGTATGTTTATTAGAACTAATTGAATCTTCATCAGTAGTGATGTAACTTTATGTATAATAAATCAAATTAGGAAATTAAAAGACATAAAGCAATTTTAAAAAAGTAACATTTTGCTAATATAAATAAACAGAAAACAAATAAATTATTGCAATCACAAAAATATAATAATAAAAATTATACATACCAGGTCTACAAGTATGAAATGCGGATTTTATTAAAAAATAAAACACATTAAGCTCAAAATAACAGTAAATGTTTATTTATTCAAAGTATGCTCCATTAGAAGTTATACATTTTTCCCATCTTTCAGGCAGTTTGTGAATACCTCGCCAGTAGAACTCTTCCCCTTTCCCGCAAACCATTCATCTAGCAATTCTTTTACATTTTCATATGAACAAAAGTGCTGCTCGGCAAGTTCGTGACCCATCGATGCGAACAAGTGGTAATCTGAAGGGGCCAAGTCTGGTGAGTAAGCGGCATGGGGTAGCACTTCCCAGTGGAGTGTCTCCAATGTGTTGCAAACTACTTTTGCCTTATGTGATGGAGCGTTATCGTGAAGAAAGATTACCTTGTGCTGTCTTCTTTCGTATTCTGGTCGTTTTATGAGCAGCGAATGGTTCAATTCGATCAGTTGTTTCGAACTGTTTCACCAGGTTTTAACAATTCATAATAGACCACACCCTTTTGGTCCCACCAAGTACAGAGCATTGTCTTTTTGCCAAAGCGATTCGGTCTTGCAGTTGATGGGGATGGTGAGCCTGGGTTCACCCACGATTTTTTACGTTTGGGATTTTCAAAATAAATCCATTTTTCATCGCCAGTAATGATACGATGCAAAAAAGACTTTCTTTTGTATCGTGCAAGCAAAATTTCACAAGTGTTTTTGCGTTTTTCCATCTGCCTCTCATTCAATGCATGTGGAACCCATCTGCCGACTTTCTGGATCTTACCCATCTCTCGTAGGCGATTGGAACCAGCTTGTTGACTAACGCCTAACTGCTCTGTTAGTTGTTTTTGTGATTGACTATCGTCTTCCTGTAGCAATGTTTCCAATTTTGTATCTTCATATTTTTTTGGAGGTTTTCACTGTTCTTTGTCTGTAAGATCAAAGTCACCACTTTTGAAACGCCGAAACCATCGTTCACACGTATCTTGCGATGGAGCATATTCACCATAAGCTTCTCGAAGTAGTCGGTATGATTCAGCAGCAGTTTTTTTCAAATGAAAACAAAACAGTAGTACTGTCCGCGAATGCTCTTTATTTGGCACGAAATTTGACATTTTTAACACAGTAAAACAAAACTATATGATCACTTTTCAAATTATAACCTATACGCATTTGACACTTAATGATAACTTAACAAAACGCCATATGTGTTGAAACTTTGAACTATACAATCTGTTTGCGCGGCAAGTTTGAAAAAAATCCGCATTTCATACTTGTAGACCTGGTAAAGTATTATCCTGCACTGTTTACGCAAGGAAATCACTGTATTCTTAAATAATTAATAATAACAATAATAAAAACATATTCGATTGGGAGTTGCTCTGGCGCGCTCGTTAGTAATTGCGTATTCGATTGGCCGAGCTGTCGCTCTAGGGTTGTTAAAATTTCGTATTCGATTGGGAAATTCACTGCTCTGAGAGTGCACTGCGAGCACTTTTCTTGCTCTGGCTAAAGAGTCAGAGCAGCGTAGAGCAATATGGCGCGTAGCGGTATTTCAAAGCTAGTATGTTTATTAGAACTAATTAAATCTTAATCAAGCAGTGATATATCTTTTTGTATAATAAATCAAATTAGAAAATTAAAAGACAAAATGATGTTAAAAAAAGTAATATTTTGCTAATATAAATAAACAGAAAACAAATAAATTATTTTCACAAAAATAAAATAATAAATATTATACATAAAGTATTATCATGCACTGTTTACGCAAGGAAATCACTGAATTTTTAAATAATTAATAATAAAAATGATAAAAACGTTTTCGATTGGGAGTTGCTCTGGCGCGCTCGCTAGTAAAACTCGAATCGAGCATGACGTCATTTGTTTGCTCGCAGAGCAATTCCAGAGTGGCCAAATCGAATACGCCATAAAATTTGGATCGAGCATGACGTCATTTGCACGCCCGCAGAACAAATTCAGAGTGGTCCAATCGAAAACGCAATTATTTATTACTAAAAGAAAATAAAATCCTTATTTTACGTATTTTTGCTCATTAAAATTTTAATGATCGTTTAAATTCAATGTTTGGGAGTGGTTGCAGTAGCATAGTGGTCAACGCACCCACTTTGTAAATGTGGGATCGGGAGATCAATCCTAAGTACGGACAAAAGATATTTCAAAAAAAATCTGGTCGTCGCAAGCGTAGGCCCAATCAGCCTTAAATGAATACTGGTATCTGTGAATTAATATTTGGGAATATGGGCGTTCTTCAAAGGCCACGTAAGGCCGGCGGTCTCAGCTACTGTAAAAATAGTCGTTAGGTAATGCTAGAGAGTGCTAGGAGTGACTTGAAAATCTCTGGCACCTAGGCATTATTCTATACGAAATAATAATAAAAAACGTTTGGAGCCTTACAAACAGGTGGACCAAAAAATTAGGATCCCAACTTATTGCAAACAAGATTATGTTTTTGCAATTATTTCAAAATTTCATTACTCTTATCTGCTCATATACGAACAGGTATTAGATTCTTCAATATATTATTCTTATCAGTTAGTATTTTTTTAAAAATATGTACACAATCAGCGGTGACTAGTTTTGTTAGTCATGGAAGCCGCTTACAGTAAAGTAGAAATTCACATGAGCAGCAAGGCAAAAAAAAAAAATAACACCAAAGTGCTCTCTAATTTTTATTTACTTTTTGGTGATAAAAAAAAAAGTAAAAATTTTCACACTTAAACTAATGAGCTTTCATTTAATGCATTACATGAAATTCAAAATCTTTTCTTTTTTTTTAACGGTAGATAATTTTCTAAAATGAATATTTTAATCATCTTACCTTGGAGATATTTCCATATGCTGCACCAAATTTTTCATGAACGACAAGTGATCGTTGAATCCATTTTGGCAAAGCCTGTTGAGTTTTTGGTCTTGCATATCTTTTGTCCAATAAAAGGACACAAGCGTAATCATTTCTATGTCGTACAGCTCGTCCGATACATTGATTAACAGCTTTCATACATAAGCTTTCGTAGTATGCAGTACCAGAACCGACTCCCTAAAAAATTATATATATCGAAAATAATAAATACATATTATAAGTAAATATATAGGTATTTTCTTGGGTTTCGGTAGATAATTAAAAGCAAATTTAGTCAAATATTTAAAAAGATTTATTTACTTGCTAACTAGTTTCGGTTCTATCTGAACCATTCTCAAAGCCTAAAAATAAGTACATGTATGTTAAAATAAATTACATAAAGTAAATATAAAATTAATAATAAATAAAATATAAAATTAAACATTATTACACTTACTTGCAAAGATATTATAAAAATCAGAGTTAAAATTATAAAATTTGAAACATATTAAATTTTTTGAAGTTAACGGATAAAATTTATGTGTCGCAACCTGTAGAAGATAAGGAGAAAATTTTTATTTAGAACCGAAACTAGTTAGCAAGTAAATAAATCTTTTTAAATATTTGCTTTTAATTATCGACCGACACCCAAGAAAATACCTATATATTTATCTATAAAATACGGTCAAGAATTCTTTTATTCAACATATTATAAGGTTGTGTCAAAGGACAAGTTTTGTTAAAAATTAAAGTTTGATATATTTAATTGTTGAACAATTTTTAATTTTTAATACATTTTTTAAGAAAGCATTTTGGTCTGATATTTTTAAATACGAATAACTTTTAAAAGACTCTATTTGAAAAATAGTATATATAAAAAATTTGACTTAAAAAAAAATTATAGATAATTTTAATGTATATGAAAAAAATGAAACTTAAAAAAAAATTCATAATGGGAAACAGCATACAGCCTGTTTCTTTGATTTAATCGGAACTAGATTTTGACAACTAGTAATTTTTATTGGTCAAAGGAAGCATTTGGTTCCGTCTAAAGGTTTGGAATAGCCTATGCGTTTTTACCACCATCACCTTATTTAGTGTATTTTTTCTGTTTTTCAATGACGTATATTTTCCAATATTTGATTTTTAAAATAAGTCTTAGATTAAAGAAAAAAAAAAGTTTTTGCCTTTATTATTCCAATCTGCATTTAATCATCCAAACTAGAGGTCTGCACGGGCCTATTTTGGACCACCTTTACCCGGCCCGGCCCGTTATGTTTCCAGTCCGGACCGGCCGGAGCCCGAAAATATTAATACAATTATTGCATCTACCCGGCCCGAACGCGACAAAATTTTAAATTCGGCCCGAATAAAAAACCTCGTTAAAAAAATATTATGATACAAAAATTGCTTACAATTTGTAATAATTATAAAATTAGAAATTTAAAAAAATATATATTTTTTAACGAAGGTTTAAAAATATATTATTTAAAGGTATTATTGTTCTTATCCGGTCCGAGTCCGAACATAATACATGTCAGTTGGGCTCACGGGCCAAACCCGAGCCCGTGTAAACCTCTAATCCAAACACTCTAAAACAGCGGTTCTTAAACTGGGGCCGCGTTACCACATTACCGGGTATCCGCGAAACTATTTTGACATTAACTTTACATCCCCTAACTTTTCGCTTTTATTCAAATAACTCATTTAATAAAAATCCTACATGGTCAAGACTTTTTGCATTTGTTGTTATCTAACTAGTTATTGACATAACTAAACAATAATTAGTAAAAATTTAATTATTTTTATTCAACTGCAAATTATTTACAGAAAGCATTATAATAAGATCTATTTCGACCAAGAAATATTTCTATGAGTTTAATGTATTATAATTTGTAACTTTTTTAATTCTTTTTACTACTATGTTCATTCATTTTATGTTTTTTTATTCTATATGCTAATAAAAATGTTCATCTCTATAAATGCGTAATTTATAATAGTCGATTTATTGCTTGTTAAAACTTGTTTGCTGGCAAACTAACTCGTACAAAGTTTAATGTCACTTTTATTTTAAATGCTACCTATATTTTCATAACTAGATTTGTATAAGTACAGTGAGCACAAAGAAATTGAGAAAAATCCGGTTTGAAACTCGAACAAAAACTTGAAAGATGAATAAAATTGTAAAAAATTTAAAAAAAGTAGGCAAAAACAAATTAAATTAGCCAAGATTATTAAAAAAAAAGTGGTTATTTTTTTTAAATTTTATTTATTTTACATCGGCCTATTTCTGCACTGAGGTCGAGGTCCTTCACCTGGATGATGGTTGAATGATTGTGAAAATGGGAGTAATGTTAACATATTATTCTCGCCCGAATAATATCACCAACGGGGAACTGAACTAGGAACCTCACAATTCAAACAATTTGAACCACTCAAAACTGCACGATTTAACGAGCTCAGCCATTCCGTTGGCAGTGGTAATATTGATGAAACACAATTCTCTACTAGTGGATTCCAGATAAAAGAAGGGTAATTTACCTTCCAGTGAACAGTAATACCTATTCTACTATTATTATTGATTTATTATACATCCAAATCTACAATTTTCTGTCTAGAGCAGCGGTTCTCAAAGTGGGGTCCGTGAAGCGATTTCGGTAGGTCCGTGAAAAACGAACGCATATTTGATTTTTGGATTGAAATGGCACAGTCCTATCCTGATGTTGCAAAGATGGCTCTAAGAGTCCTCATTCCATTTGCAACCACCTATGAGTGTGAGTCGGCTTTTTCTACACTACTTAGTATCAAGACAAAATCTCGAAATAGATTATGCGCGACAAATGACATGAGAGTTGCACTGGCCAAAACAAAGCCAAACATAGAAGAATTAGTTCAGGCAAAGCGAATGCATCAATCCCATTAAAATTGTTATTTGTTATTTAACGATTACATAGCATGTAATATTGTATGTAATATTCTGAATACATAATTGTTTGTAAAATAAATGTTTTATTTACAGTACTTTTCCTTTTTTTTTTTTTTATTAATAGGGGTCCGCGAGCTCTCGAACAATTTTTAAAGGGAAATTTTAAAAAATTTGAGAAACGCTGGTCTAGAGCAATTCTTATCACATCTGGAGTACCTCGAGGATCTTAGCACGGACCTATTCTTTTTTCGAACTTTTTTGAACATCTCGAAATGTAAATTTATATTTTTTTCACGCAAGAAAGACCCCCTGACGTAAGATAAGCTCTTAACGGTGCACCGTTTGTCAGTGCATGAAATTAATGATCTTGGCGTAGTTCTAACTAGCGATCTTTCCTTTAATAATCACGTGAAGAGAATCGTAAGTAAATCATCAAGGATGTTGGAGTTTGTAAAAAGATAAACAAGTGATTTTCATGACCTAAGCTCCATAAAGGTTCTATATTTCATGCTGAAAAGACACCAACGGAGTATGTAAGTCGGGGTGTAGATACGATTTGATCTAAAGGTGAGAACGTCTAAATATACTTCTCAAAACCTCAGAACCTCAAAACATTATCCAAGAGACGAAAGATATTTGATCTATGTCTGCTACACAAGATAATAAATGCTACTGTACACACATCCAACATATTGCCCACGTTCTCAAAAAATTTTCGAAATTTCTACCTCCCGTCCTCAAGTGATTTTTTAATATCTGACCTGCGGCACAAGTCTGGCCCGCGATACCTATCTAGAATTAAATAATTAAATATGGCCCCACTATGGGAAAAGGTTGGACACTACTGGTTTCTGCGATCACAATGGTCCAACTTAAAAAATAGACACTCTATATACGACATTTGTAAATACCTAACACTTTAAGGACTTAACCAAATTGAATTACTCGTCTGAAAGAGACCAAAATTGAACCCAAGTGACAATATCCAAAAGAAAAGAGCAACGTTAGTATATTTACCTCGTTTTTATCTAAATATGACATTTTTTCTTGTAATTCTGGGCTTTTAATGTTTGGATATGGCATTCCAACTACAATCACACATCTTCCCAAGTCATCACTAAAATTTAATCCCTCACTTAATTTTCCACCTGAAAATAAAATAGAAACATTGCTAAAATTAAAGAATATTTGTATTAAAATTACAAAAATTTACTATTACTTACCTACAACGCTGAACATTAAAGCCCCATTTGTGCTATGTTTTATGGCTTTCGCATATAGTGATAATGTTTTATCAACATCAGATGAAGATTTAGGTTCTCTAAATATTTGTTTCTTCGACTGAAGTTCTTTTAAAACTTTATTTTTTTCTAAGTGATTATAAACTGTCTTTTCATAATCATAGGACGGAAAGAAGCATACAACTCCACTTGGAATTATGGAACATACATTTAACAACACACTTCCCAATTCATTTAACTAAAAAAAAAAGTGTTTTTATAAAATCCATCAGCAGTGCTTGTGTTTAGACAATAAGAAATGCTTTTGTTATTTGGTAACTAATGCTTTTATTTTACATAAAACGAAATTCTAACTTTCTGCGCTCCTACATTGTGAAAGTAGGTGGTATTTGTATTATCCACAGTTGTAATTAATACAAAGATAGAGAAATTTTAGGCCATGAAAAATCAAGTATTGCGACCAAAATCAGAAAACTACCCCTGAGTCGTGGAGGAAAAACGGTACAAAAGGGTTTGTCCGGACTCGCCCTTTCTTTTAAAAGTAGATTCTATTCGTTCCATTCTCTATATAATCGCAAAAAATCAAAAATTGCAATCTAATTAAAGAAAAAAAAAAGTCTAAGAAATAAACCCTTAGAAGGTACAGAAATTCCTGAAAATAAGTGATCAGACCCCTTAAATGGAATTGTCCCCAAAACCTGATAAAATATTGTAAAATTCTTCATTTCAGCTCCGAAACAACAACAACAACAATAACAACTCTAATAATTATTATTATCTAGCTCAAATGATAATGCTAACAAATTGTGGAAATAAATAAAACTATATCATCTATCCTTTTTAACAAGCACTCTGTACCCCAAGGATCGATTCTCGGGCCGTTACTCTTCCTAATTTATATAAACGATTTACCTTCAAATATAAATAATTCTAAATGTATCTTGTTTTTGGACGATACCACATTCATAAACTCATCCTTCGACAAAGATGTAGCAATAGTTATATCGGGAGAGACACTATTGAACGCTGATCAGTGGTTTTATTCAAATAGGTTAAAACTTAATCGAGAAAAAACACAAAACATGGTTTTACACAGACGCATTGACTATCTTCATATGACTGATGAGGTGCGATTCCTGGGTTTAAATATTGATAGCAGCTTGAATTGGAAACTTCACTGTATGAGTATCATTAGTAAGATCTCGGTCATTATACGCTTTACGTAAAATAACACCGGTAGTGCCATTTAAAACTGCTATTATAGCCTATCACGCTCTCGATAACAGCCATTTGTCATATGGCATTCTATTGTGGGGCGCATCAACAGATGCTATAAAAGTATTCAGAACTAAAAAAAAAAAGCTTTACGCATCATATGTAAGCTCAGAAAGAATACCTCTTGCAAACAGTTCTTTATTAAGCATTTAATGTTAACTTTACCTGCTATGTTTATTTTATATTGTCTGATATATATTAAATCTGAGTTTAAAGCCGCATTCACAGCTCTTAAATCAATAGCTTATACACTGTAGCTTATAGACTGTTTACTGTCACTAGCAGTTTGTTATATGGTAAGACGTGAAACCGTTCAGACCTCTAAATTCAATACGTTGTTCGTTGTGGATTATGGATAATTTTCTAAACTTATACCTAGTGAGATGTTTTAATGAGACAGACAGACAGACATATAAACACATTGGCTATCGCATTCTATCAGTGACACCGTAGTTATCGTATGCCTTTACATAACCTAACATAATGTCATCATTAACAAATCTTGCTCAAAATTACAAAGACGGAGAGTAAATATGATCAATTTGGGTAATTAGGTAGTTAAAATCTAAGACAACAGAATTATAAGAACGATGATACATATTAAACATTTTACGAAGCTAAATAGTTGGTTTCAAAATACACAGATGTCGGACTATTCGTAACATATGTGCATAGAAACATAACTTACAGCTAACAAAGAACAGTCTACAACCTGTTAATTTATAGAGCTCTGAATGCGGCTTCAGACTTTTTACTACACAAACAAGAACCTTCAAAGGGAGACTAGATTTGGTAACAATTTGGAAATACCCAGGATCAGATTGGAAGTTTGTAAAAACTCACCTAGATACTGGGGACCTACATTTTTTAATCGACTGCCAGATAGAATTAAAGTGATGGACCTTATGAGATTTAAATTTCTGCCAAATCTATTCTCCTAGACAAGGCATATTATACCATTGAGGAATATCTATTGGATAATATTGTGTAACAAAAAGGAAAAATGTTTCTAATTAATTAGTTTTTATTCCGTTTTTCTTTTTTTTTTTTGTATCTCTTATATTACTATGTATTATTTCATATTTCATTGTTCTGTATTTTATATTGACGTGTCTATGAATCCTTCTTACAGAACTATATAATATTATTTAAAAAAAATAAAATAAAATAAAACACAAATCTTCATACAACAAATTTTTGTTCTATTTTTAATAGAATAACTTTTGTTAAAGATTACCGTATCTGCTGAATTTCTGGAGCCAAATGTAAAATCCATTTGCTGTCCAATAGGACCATTTGTTAGAATGATTGGCAAAATATTTTCTGGCGGAACTATATGGTCACATGAAAATTCTTTGATTCTGTTTTCTGATGCACCAGATGATATAAATAATCTATTCCTAAATTCTGACATAGGCTGCATTGTACCACCTGCTACTAATACCTGTAACATTTAATATATTTTTTTTTTTGAATTTTTTATATACCTATTTATATGAGGGCAGTATAGATCTGACCAAGACTTTTTATACAGCAACAACACAAAATTAATTGAACAAAGTTTATTTTTCAAAATAATGCCTTTGATTTAATATAGATTTATCCCTATTCTCGGGAAACTTGCGGATATCTATAGAGAAGTTTTTTGGTTGCCTGAGAAGCTAAATTTGCACCACTTCCAACACCTTCTCATCAGACTTGAATTTATTGCCTCCCAAGTATTCTTTAAGGAGCCCAAAAATAGTATAGATGTAGGAAATAAAGTTTCGTTCCTTTCTATTCCTTTTTTTATGACATAAATACTTACTGCTCTTGCTTCCGAAACAATCTGACTAAAATGAGAAGATGGATTTAGTAACAAAAACTTCAGTACTCCTTTTCCTACTGTTGTCTGCTTTATACAAATAATTCTACCATCTTCACATCTGTTGGTTAAACATTCCAAGAAAGCCGTAATTGCTAACATTGGATTCTTTGGAATATCTTCCATCGGTACTTCTTTATCAGCTGTTGGAACTTCGGCAGCTTTATTTATTGAAATTTCTTTTAAAAAAGCTTTCACTCCTCTTTCAATTTTCTTTTCATTTATTTTTACTGTTGGTTGATATTTTGCCGCATAACCATGTAACTAAAAATATACATAAACATATTTATTGTAAATAAATATACAATGAATGTTTTTTATAAATAATAAAAAACATATTTATTGTCAAGATATTATAACAATACAGTAGAGTCCCGATTATCTGACCTTCCATTATACTGATAAACACACTATTTGTGACATAGCAATTTTTAGGTATTACTGATGTATTTTGATACGCTGAAAACAAATCTGAAAATAGAATTATTCTATTATCCATAGGTTTTCTGTAACATGCAAATTTATATTTCTCAATATGCAACATTTTTAAATTGCGTCAACTCACGACATATATCTGCGAATACAACTGGTTAAGATCAGTTTATTCCTTCTTATCTAAATGTCTGCTTCAAAATAGATTGCCTGTATTAGTAAACTACAGATATCACTATCTGTTGTATTTTGTATATCGCGACTGGTAACCCTCTGAGTTCTAAGTATTTTATATTTTTTTTTATACTTTGATATTGCTTAATTTTACGTATAATGTAGGCAGTTCGTCAATAGTGCCAACAGTTTTTGTTATGTATGCGGAGAGTTGACTTTTAAATCGCAAAAATGTAATTTCACCGCGCTTGTGCGAAAAGCTTACACACTTTATTTCGAGTTAATGTAGGAAACCAAGACAAAACATGGGCCCCTCATATATGTTGTAAGACTTGTGTAAAGTTGTTAACAGGTTGGTTGAAAGACGCAAATCATAAAATGCACTTTGGAAATACCAATGGTTTGGAGAGAACCAAAAGACCATATTACGGATTGCTATTTTTGCCTTACTAATATAACAGGTATTGGACCAAAGTCTAAACATACTATGCAGTATCCTAATTTACCATCAACTTTATGACCCGTCGAATATAATAATGAACTTCCTGTTCCAAAACGAGCAGAATCTTGGAGTTAAGATGAAGAAGAACCTGAATCCGCTGATTCTTCAATTGGCCTCGCAGAATTCGTAAAAGAAATCGAAAGTGATTCTTTATAACGTACCAAAATGTTAAACAGAGCCGCATCTGATATCACAGGTTGAACTTAATCGGCCCAATTCTGTAAGCAAGTTACTACAAAAAAGTTACAATAAAAGTTGCTAAATACAAGGTCAGTAACTTTTTAGCAACTTTCACGAAATTCGTATTCTGTAAGAAAAAAGTTACTATGAATTTAATAACTAGTTGCTAAAAAAGTTATTATGGATAACAACTAACAGAAAGCAGTTGCTACACTTAGTAACTTCAAAATAACTTGTTAAAATCGTGAAAAATCGCAATATTTCTGTTTAATAATGAATTATTTCAAACATTTGACAATGAAGAGCAACATAGAGACAATAATTATAGAAGGATTTTTATTTTATTTTCTGTATAGCACATAAGGGAAATATAAATCATAAGCAATATGTTGTACAAATAATTTTAATTAATACACTTTTAGGAAATAGTCTTTAAACAATTACATTACCGGTCAATTGAAATTCTTCGAGTGACTATTTCAATTATTTGACTCTAGTTCAATTTCTTTTTTTTTTTTTTTGTTTATTTACATTTTTTTTATAATAGTATAACAGTACAATATTTTTTAAATGTATTAACTACGACTGTCAATGGAAGGCGCGCACACAAGGGGGTGGTCGACGAGTTCAGGCCCCTTCCCCAAGGATTTGAAAAATCAAATACTTATTTAATAAAAACTAAGCGATTGAAAATAAGAATCACCTTTTTTATTATTAAAAATTAAATTATAATCAAAATTAAATTAATATATAAACCCAGCCCTCTCCATAAAAACACAACAATACATTTGTATAATATTACAGATATTTTTTCGAAATGGACCCTTCCCAGATCAATGTTCTATGTGCGCGCCTGTTCAATGGCTATCCGAACTTCTTTAACTGTATTCCACCCAATTCATTAAAATTTGGACTATAACTTGCACCATCACATAGAAAACAGTAACCACATAGCACATCACCACCACTCGTTCCTGTCAATTATTTTTTAAACTCTCGTATCACCGACCATGACCGGGTTTTTTTTTGCCAGGAAATTCAACAGAATTTCCATCTGTTTGCAATTCTTTTTCTAATTTCGTTTATAAAACATATTTCGTTTAGAGATATCAGAAACTCACAACATAGATGTCAAACTCAAGTAAAAACGAATACCTCGCCTGCGCAGAACGTAACTGCTTCTAGCTTCACGGTTCTTTGTAGCAACGTTACTAAAGGTAACTTGTTATAAGAACGTTGCTTGTGCTTATGCTTGGAGAATACCAATTGTTTGGTGATTGATAAGAAAGTTACTATAAAAGTTATTTCGTAGCAACGTTACTCAGTAGCAACTAACCTAGTAACTTTTTACAGAATTGGGCCGATTGACTTAGTTCGAGACTTAAATCTATCAAAAATATCGTGAATGAAGTACTTGATGACTACAAAGAAATGATATGTAGGATGTAACGATTTCACCAAGACATTTCCGCCATGGAAAAGCGATATCAAGGTAAATGGAGCCCAAATTTGCTTGCTGAACATTGGAGGACATTAATTAGGGATGCTTCAGAAACCAAATATCGACGTAAAAAATCATAAAAAACATTTTGAGGTAAGTTAAAATTAATAATAATCAATCGCTATATTTCATTAGAAACAAATAAAAATACCTCATAGCAAAAATAGCATAGGTGATTTTCGGCTTTTAGGTCAAATTTTACGTGGTATGCACCATGTTTTGTCACAAAAAATACGTTCATTTTTGTTTACCAGTGTTATTCGACATTCCGGATTTTAGACTGTTGTCAAAATGTAAAAAAATATTACAACCGTTATTACATATCGGTTGTAATATTTCATTCATACAAAGTTTCAAGACATTTTGTAATCACAATGTTTAATTCAAAGTACTGTGTGTATAAAATGGCTATATAGATATAAATTTTCCTTCTATTTTAATTCTTTTTAGAACTATGAAACACTCAAAACCTCATTAGCAAATATAAACAGCTGTCAAATATCGATCGATAAAGTAGAAATCGATAGAATAATCTGTCAGTGTCTTAATTTCTTAATTTACATTGTGAACACTACTTAATTTCAACGTACACATTTTATGTTAAGTACTAATTACACTTTAATTCTAATTTCGAGGTTCTGAACGAAGCATTAGTATTCACATGTTTAAAAGTAATAAAGCAATGTTTTCATTATAATAAGTCCATTTTATTTTATTCTATGGCACTTAATAACTTGTTTCCGGCAGTTCCGGATCATCAACTTTTCTCAGTTATTCGATCCTTCCGCAATCCCGTTTAGGTCGGATGATCGGAATTCTACTGTAATTACAAATGATAGTTTTATACCTTATGACAAAGTTTACTATTATCACAGAATTTGAGTAGTTTATATATATTTAAATTATCAATTTCAGCGTCTGTTATAAAGTCTTCAAATTTATACATTCTAGTCGACATCTCTTTCAATGGCTCTGAAGAGGAACAACCAGCTTTACCACCTTTAAAAAAGATATTCGATAAGTATTTTGTCTCTTGACAAGATTTGGCTTCTAATAAACTGAAAGATCTTGCTATCTTTGCGAAAGGTCAGTTGCTATCATAGTACTTTTGGAGTATTTCGTATACCGTAAGGCAAAAAGTTACTACTATATATAGTAACTTGTCACTACAAAAGTTCCTATCATAGTAACTGCCAAATGCTGGTGTTTATAACTAATAACTTATTTCTTATGAAGATAATAATGGCGGATATTTGATTTCAAGTGGAACTTCTAGATATATTAGAAAATGAAGATTAGTGAAAAAAATTACATGAATTAAATATATATATATAAAATATGTACGCAGAAGTGTATATCGGAGATCAAAACGACCCTTTTACAGCATTTTATTTTGAGTCCGTTTTAATATAATTTCAAAAAATTACTTTCTTTGTTTTTAAGAATATTAACAAAAGCTCTATTCAGTGACGTAGCCAGAATGGTATCATGGGGTGGGTGGGGTATCTGGTTTAAAATAGGAGACGGCTGGAAGTGATGACAAAACAAGGAAGATGCATCGAGCAATAAAAAAATCGACATCATGGGAGGTTCTAAAAGAAAGGAACATTCTAACTAAATAAACATAAACATAAACAAAGTGTGCAGTCAAATCGGGTCTGGCCCGGACCTATAAACAGTATTTTTTCAATTATTATTATGTTAACTATGACGGATTATCATTTATCCGATTTAAGTAAGTTAAGAGTGCAAAGGAAAAAATTACCAATAATAGAGTAGATTTTATGGAAAAAGTCATTAATACCAATGATCGTCGAATTCAATTTCTATGCAAATAGAGTTCTGTATTTATTCACGTAATAAATTACTAAATACTTTCAAAAATATGCGTTCATATTTTGCCCTAAATTGAAATAAATTCTGCAGGCGCCTATGATTGAATGTAGTGGAATTTATTTGAATCAAAGATAAATTTTCAATATTTAAATAAGGTAAACCTAGTCTTACCTAACATTTTGAGCAATCTTCCCAAAATAAATAAAATCTGATTAATATTAAGTAAATTTTGAGCAGTAAATCGAGTTTTAAATTTATTTCTATACTCTGTCAATTGACTGTGTGCATGGATAAGTTGATGTCCAGTTACCATTGCACTATACATATCTGCTAGGGCCTCTAATAAATTGTGAGCCTCATCTATTATCACAATATTGTTTTTTAGTTTCACACCTGCAAGTAAACAAAATTACAATAAAAATATTTCAAAAAAATGTAAAGAACTGATAATTACGCTTACAAAAGATACATTTCAATATTTTAAAGGCCAATGGGCGAATGATCATCGAATTATATTCTATAGAACAGCGGTCGACAATCGGTGGTCCGTGACGTAATTTTAATGGTCCACAAAGAAATTCAAATAGTATTTAAATTCGCTAAGCACATTTAATAATATTTTTAAATAAAAAATAAATTTTATTTAAGCTGTATTATTATATGTAAAATAGAACAAAACATTACATTAAGGATTAGTAATTTAATTTTAAACCATGAGCAACAAATGTCGCACTAATTTTTAGTATAAATTGCTATTATTTATTATTATTTTTGTGTTAAAATTTAAATTATAAATATATATATGTATTGTATATCATACTCAATACTCGTATTAATTCGTACCCTTAAAAGATATGTTAGTGGTCCGCGAAATTTTAAATTGCGAATTTAGTGGTCCGAAACATATAAAAAGTTGCCGACCGCTGCTATAGAATACTTATATAATAAAATAAAGAGCCGAGTTTCATCCAGAAAATGTGAGAAGAAACATGGCAATGAAACGGAATACAATATTAGTAGCCTACGCTCCGCGAAAATTTATTAAATATTTGGATAACAATTTATGGCAAATAGAATTTGTAACTAAAAAAAATAATAAAAAATAAATAAATAAGTAAAATATATCATATTAATCGACTTCATTGTGCACATGTGGTGGTACATGTTTATAAATATAAAAAAAAATGATGTAAAGTGTGAATTTTCACACACTTCAGGGTTTCGCAGGTACATAATAAGTGAAGGCGGCATGCTGGGTGTGTAGGACAAATTTTGCTTTGTAGTAATCACGGCAAAATGAACGATATTTTTAAAATAATTTATCGTATGTTAATCTTTGCTTTAAAAACAAATTTTATGTTAAAATATTTTTTGTTAAGTTTAATTCGAATACCTAATACCATTATTTAGGTTTCTAAATATGTGCAGTATTTTTTTTTATATAACAACGTACATAAAGATTTTGAAAATTGAGCCTATGGCTTCCATTGGTTGTTTTAAGTCATATGCTCCGCCCCTCTAGTTTTGTATACATGACATAGACTGAAAATATAATTCCAACAATTCCAACTGGTTATTGTTTCTGTGTCAGGCATTTACGCTCTTAAAAATTAAATGCAACATTTGCCAAAATATAACTAGAATTTCGGCAAAATAATTTAAACAAAATAAAAATGGAAAAAACAAACAAAAAATAAAATTGTCTCCTCTGCCCGGGAGCGAATGCTAGTTTGCTGCGTAGCAAACGAGCATGCTAACTGTTAGACCAGGATACGGCTTCTAGTATAGTGTGTTACATAACTATATTGTACATCGTCAACAATAAAACACAAAAAATGCGTTATTTTCCGAAAACATAATCTGATCAAAAATTACTGTTGTATTATTCCGATTCACACCAATGTACATTACTTAGATTTTTTTCAGATTTTTAGTTTATACCATCCGAGCTACATGCTGTGGGACAACATTTTTTTTGCACAATTTTGGCAAAAATCGCATCAAAATAATTTATTTTGCAAAAATAAAATTTTGATCGTTAATCCACGTACTAAGGGCTTTCATTTGTTAACCTACTCAGAATTAAAAAAAAAAAAAAATATTTCGATGAGATCATATTTTTTTATATTTTTAGGGGGATATGTTTTTTAGATGTTTTAGTATTTTTCCTATGTGCGGGTCAAAGGGTTGTATAAGCATGCCAAATTTCAACTCTGTAGGTTTAGCCGTTTGGCTACAATTTTTACCAAACAGACAGACAGACGACAAAATGACGGTATAAGGGTTTTTTGGTCATACCTACAAAACCTTCAAAATTAAATAAAACACTTGTTAATTCCACTAAATAATTTAATAACAATAACTTAACATGTTTCGACCTTTCGGTCATTGTCAAAAGTAATAAAATTAAAATAATAGCAAAATATTTATGCACATAGTAGATGGCAAAACAAGGGGATTAGATTAAATCTTTCCTTAAGGTTTCAAAGTGTTCGGTATCTACTTCCACCTGGTTATTAACAATAGTTTTTCCCGACTTAATAGCTTTTTTAATTTCGAGGGATTCCCAAAGGTTTAACCTAGTACTCTTGTTTTCATATCTAAGTAATTTTACATTTTCTATTGTAAACATATGGTTATTTTGAATACCATGTTCACTGAAACCCGTCGTGTAGTTGTTTTTAATTATGGAGTTTCGATAGTTAAAATTTCGATGTTTATTTCATTATGTATACCTAATGTTTTTTGTTTCATCGTTTTCGAAATTATAACTCAAAAAAAAAAAAAATAAGTTTTTATTCATTTATAAAATCTCTTTCCCTATTATCCACCTTTTATGAACGTGTCATTTTACACACGATAACAAGTAGATAGCGAGAGGGTGCGACTGCTCACTATCACTCAGTCAAATTCGAATTAAGAACTGCTATGCATAATGCATAACAAACCGAACCGTCACGAACGACACGTCAACATGGATACCGATCCGTTTCACTTCGGTCACAGTGCACAAACGCCCAGCCAAATCCCTGAAACTATGCAGTGAACAGTGAGCCGGTTCATTTAAATTTGATTAGCTGGATCATTTCGGTCAACGTACTGATCCGACTCAGAGAGTCGATTCGTTCATAAACGACCCATCTCTAATTCTGTTTGGCCGCAATGTTTTGTGTTGAGAAGCACTGCTTTAAGGGAAATGTATGCTCAAATATGGACCAAATAAAGAAGATGATGATGACGGTTACTATTTTAAATAAAAACTATCACTCTTACCACTTGCTTCTCTTGTAGATTTATGTAAAATTAAATTGTAGGGCAATAAAACAACTTGAGCATCCTCTACTGCTGATCGAGCAGCGTAATATGGACAAGCATTTAACTTTTTGCCTTTTTTAACCAATTCTTCAACATCTTGTAGATCTACAAGTGCCATATTTCTTAAATCATCCACTAACTGAGATTGCTTGTATGGGCATTTACAAGATTCTCCTCTTTTTTTCTTTACAGTTCTACCATCTGAATCACTTGCTGTTGTTTTGGATTTCTTTTTCTGTAGTTCCAAACATCTAAAATAAATAAATAAAAACTGAAGTGTGATCCTTTTATACATTTCTAGATTTATTACGTAATCGCGTAAACGCATTTTTTAAAATCAATTCACACTATTAGTCTAAGTATTAAAGACTTTTATTTAATACCGTACATGAATTTAACAAAATATTGTGAAAAATCCAAAGAAATCAATATTTTTTTGAAAAAATAATGTAACCAAACATTAGGTTTGTACTATTCCGTTTGTAAAGGAGGTAATTTTGGTATTGCTTCAGAAATTAAATTCAATATAATCATCCAGTTAGAGTAAAATATTAAATGATAAAAAATTACTTATTTCTTAGAAGGGGCATTTAAGATAAGTGTAGACATATTTATTAGTGTAACTAGAAACCTATGTAAACTTAACATGAAAAGGGCATCGTAAATTTTATAACACATGACAAAACTGCCAATTCAGAGATTAGATGTATTCGGACCATATGGGAAAAACTATTAATCTGTCTTCAAATATAAACATTAGTTTTGGGCATTTAACTAGGGAGATTATACTATTTAATTTATGAATATTAACAGTTAATATCCATAAATTAAATAGTTACTGTCTAAACGACAGTTACTGTCGTTTAGATGACCGGAGGTAATATTATATTTCACAGTGGGGCAATGTAAGCCTCTCAAGGTAGTTCACTTTACAGAGTGATGAGGTTAATATGAGTTTAACAGTAGTTCAACAACATAATTGTAAGTCAAATGTAAATAATGTAAATATTAAACCCGTATCCTAATTTAAGTAATTAGATAAAATGTTGAGTTTAATACAACAACCCTTAACTCCCTCCTAAAAATCATAGCAACCAGCTGGCGAACATAGGGGGGGTTCATATCCGAAATCCGCTCGCGGATTTTGAGCTGCATTATGTGGGAGACCTAGAGTTTGAGAGATGTAGACAGTTGATTTGACAAATGACGATATTAATATCATATTTCAAATTAATCAGCCAACCGTGCCTTTCATTTATATTATACGGAAGTTCCCCATACGTTTAATGTATATGATAATACGAGTTTATCATTTTTAGACCAACAATCGTGCGAGTGGGGTTTTCAAGGCTTAAAATAAATATGTCTATATTCATAAAATTGGGGGCTACATCTGTTTTTTTTTTTTTTGCGGCCTCGTAGCTTGTTTCTACGCGTTTCAGATAATTATAAATGAAATACTTGTACTTAGCAAATTTACCTAAAAAGACCTAACACTGAACACGATGGAAACTTCATGTGAACGATATATTAAAAAATTATTTTACCTTTCATTAATTAGACTAATATTATTTAGTTTTGCCACGGACGGATTTATACAATAATTCTGCCTAGATGCTAAAGTAATTAGTCTTATATCATCAGCAAAAATTGATTTCTTCACTTCATGTACCAGTTGAGCTAGCTGAGAATGTGTGCGACTGCATATTAATATCTAAAACATAAATATATATATTATTTGTTGGACAATAAATCTTTTAAAACTTTAAAATAATATTTTTAAACATTAGATGTGCTAGAATTTATACCTTACTTTATCTCAAATTTATTAATTTTATTTAAAACAGTTTTTTTCTGATTTCAGCAATGTCTTAACCCTCTAGTGCCCCATTATTATTATTTTTTTTTCTTGGCCAAAACACTAATGCTAGGCTAATGGAGGGTCCCTAATACTAAATTTGAATTCAAATTTAACCTATACTGTAACTTATTACCTTTAGACCTATAAACGGTAAGTCCGCCCTGAGTCGGACTTGGGCAGGTAGCGCTAAAAGTTTTATATGGGTAAAATAAGAACAATAATTTTTTTATTTTTCTGGTGTATTTATTATTCAAGAATTACAATCCCTTTACATATATAACGTAAGACGAACATCCGTAATACGTCAACTTTTGCACTTAACTGATTGTTTTTACCAAAAACACATGTAATTTTGCTCAATCGGCGTTTGTAAGTGTTGTAAGGGGAAACTTCTTAAGCGCCCTGACATCTGGTGGCAATTTGCGGAAGATACGAGAATGGCATTCTTTTGTTTTGTTCAATGGAGAAATACGATTTTTTTTTGTGTTTTATTTTTGTGAATCATGGAAAAAAAACTATCAATTTTGTTGTGTGCCGCAATGTTAATCGTGAATAAGGATGAATCCCTCTTAAACATTCCAAAATTTACATAAATCGAAAAAAATATCAATTGAAACGACGTTTGGAGGCAGAGAGAAAGTGGATCGTAGGTTTTTATGGACCCAAAAACTAAAAATGGGCAAAAATCCAAGCCCATGCATGCACGTTTACTCGTTGCATTTTATGGTAAGTGATTTTTTACGTCCAAGAAAAGACTGAAAAAAAGCACTTACCCCACCCAAAATTTGCCTAAATCATCAGTTGATATATTAAAAAGCCCTTCTACTTTTTCAGGCAGAGATATTAATTTTTACTAATATATTTACCATATTTTTGTTGCTATTATATTGACAGACAGTCAAAAAGAATTAAAAATACAATGAAAAACTAAAAATTTCCTTGAAATTTCTTTAGAATAGTATATTATTACATATCTTGTAAATCGTAGATTACCTTTAAATAAAGAAAAAGCTCGGAAAACAGGAAAAATACAACGGTTAATTTTCACCAAGTAAACAAATACACGAGTAACAGTTTAATGTCACTTTCGAGTGTTCCAGTTTTGCCGCATATGGCGCTGCGATCTTAAAATTTTTTTCCCTATTGTAATAAATTCATATTGTAGAATGCTTTTCTAAGAGTTGAGGCCAGTACATCACCTGCGCAGAAACCAGAATTCGTAGTCGCTTGATTGCTTAGCAACGGACGTACAACTGGCTGCAAATTGTATTGCGATTAGTTCGCATATACGATAACACTCCTGGTATCAACTCCTGAGAAATGCACTCTAATAATAATAGGAATTGAGAATTAATAATTTCTCGAACCGGGTACCCGATACCAACATCCGATTATTAAGCACTACCCATTAATTACCTGCTATTTCCTTTAATTGCCAGCTACCGGTTAATTAAAGATGAATTCCATCTTTTAATTTATCCAATTATGAGAAAAGATGGGAATTTTTTTTACAACAAAATACGCATAAATAGAAATACTCAAAATGCCTCACAGTTACCCGTTAATCCCCTAAATCGGAACCGGGTATAATCTTAACGAGGCGATTAAGGACAGATTAGGTAAGATCTCAGTTTCTAGTGCCACTCAAATGCACTAGTTATAGTAATATTTTGGTCTAATTTAACCGAAGTCGTATCTCTTGTAGTTTTTGAGATTCCATACATTGCTGTTTATATATTGTTTTCATGTGATGTAAAGTGGCGGCGCTAGCGGGGGGTCCAAAAGAATTGCTCTACCAACCCCCCACGCCCCAAAATGCTTGGAGAAAATTTATTAGATGCATAAGGACCTTTTTTTTGTTATTATCACCTTTTTTTAGGTCATCACTTGTATTTTAAAAGTAAGGACTTTTTTTAAGTCTTCACTTGTATTTGAGAAGTGAGGACCTTTTTTTAGTCATCTATTTTAATGAGTATTAATAAGGATAAAAAATAGTGCTTTCCTCAAATATTTCCTGACCACCCCAGATATTAAGAGCTAGCGCCGCCACTGGTGATGTTTTTTTTTTTTTTGTAGACTCAGTACTTATGTGGATAACTGTATATGCATGGCAAATTTGGTATTTGACAATTAATGCACATAACGTGTCCAAAAATAGTACCTTAGTATTTTCATATTTTTCTTCATCTTCATCTTGTTCATCATCGTCAGACTCTAAATCAATATTATTTTCTAGCAAAAATTCAGTATCTTCATCTACTTCGTTTTTCTCTTCTTCAATATTAGGCATATTTTCTTTCTTCTCTACTTTATCTAACCACTTCAACTTTTCCTCTTTCTTCTTGCTTTTAATTTTATTAATTTTTTCATCATACTTGTTAATTTTATTTTTCTCATTTTGTACCAACTGAATTTTTTTTGTTATTTCAATTTCTTCAGCCTGAGAACTCAACCAATCAAAATCAGATGATTTAATACTACTCTTTTCATTATTAAAATCTTCAATTGTAGTTTCAATTTCTGTACGTTCTCTTTTTTCATGATCTTTTAACCAACGTAACGCACCACATATTATACTTAAAGATTTTCCCTACGATAATAAAATTGAGACGTTTAGCTACTATTTTACAAAACTGAATAAAATTGTACTTACCGTTCCAGTTGGACTTTCAAAAATTCCAAGATTACCTTTTTCGAGTAAAAGATAGAGATTTTCCATAAATTCCTTTTGGATCGGATAAGGTGTAAATGGAAAATCGAATTTATCCGGAAGTGTTAAGTCTAATTTTTTAACTTGAACACTCATTGTTCATAAAGTAAATATAGGGTTTAAAGTAAATACAGAAATAATAGTTTTAAAAAGAAGTAACCTGTTGATTCAAAGTATTTTTCTTGTTATTTTTTCATGTTTTCAAGTAAATTCGGTTTTAACAACATAACCTTAAGAGAATTTATTATTATTATCTCAATATTACTCACTATTTTGTATAAATAATCGTTTAATAACCACACTTAAATCACAAAAATGAAACGAAATATATTTCTAACCTGTATTTGTAAACAATCCCGCCATTTTGTAATTACTTATTTCTGATTGGTTTAACTACACGTGTACTTTTGAAAACTAATTTTTGAAAATAAATGATTCCGCGGCAACAAACAACAAATAGGACAAAACATAAATAACAACTTGTTGAATTATGCATGAATGACACAAATTTACCTTGTGTATTTTAATTATCGTGTGGAGTTATGTAACTTACAAAGATTTTTAATTAATTCGCATAATAACTTTCTACTCCAACTTTCCCTTTCTTAAATTCGGGTCATTTTGGTTTTAACTTCAGCGCTTGTAGACATATTTTATAAAAAATGGTATTCAAAAAAATTGTAATAGTGGGATTGTTATTTTTACTAAAGGAAAGTGGATCAGCAAGAAAGGTATTATTACTATTGTTTATTTTTATATATTTGAAATATATAGAACTACTCTATTATTTTCTACTACTATTATTTTATTTTTTCAGCTTAATGTAGCAGTGTATTATGAATCTCTGTGTCCTGATAGTCTCCGGTTTGTAAATGAACAACTGAAACCAAATTGGGCCGAGTTATCACCACATATAAATCTAATTCTTATACCTTTTGGAAAATCTAATGAAAGACAAAGCTGTTCGGTAAAACTTAGTAAAATAAGTGATTATTTTTATAAAGGTTTGCTTTTACAGAGCATTAATGGTGGTGAAGATTTTGAATGCCAACATGGACCAAACGAATGTATAGGAAATAAAATACAATCTTGTGCTTTAAGTGGCATTTCTAATTCTAATCATCAAGTTGATTTTGTACATTGTTTTATGAATGTATTTTCTGAAAAAGACGTAGGACAACAGGTAAAAAGTAAATTTTTTTGTGCAATAAAATAATCGCTATTATTTTTAGCAGTAAAAATATTTTGCTGTTTTTAATCGGTTTGCAAATATACATTCAGTAAAATATTTAGTTTATTTTCAGTTCAGTTTTAATTTCAGCTACCTAGACAAAGTGATATACAGTAGAACATATTTTTTTGACATTTAAATTTTTTGACAATTTAGCAAATGAAAAATTTATTAAAATGCAGTGGCGGCTCGTGGATGTTAAAATGTGGAGCATTTCTGTTTTCAATTTATAAAAATTGATGTGACGTAAGACACTATTAGGGTTTCGTAGGTATCTGGCAGATCCGGCCATAGGGGACGCAAAATGTACACTGTATACGGCCCCGCGAATATTTATTTTTGCAAACAGCCCCACAAACCCTGGTATCGGCTCTGATATCTAGTATGAGAAAACAATTTTTGGGTGGCATACCAATTAAAACCTCTTAATGTGAGGACCAACAAGCAAATTTTTATTTTTGAAATATAATTTTTAGGATTTTGTAGGTATGAGAAAAAAAACTCTCATACCGTCATTTTGTCGTCTGTCTGTCTGTTCGGTAAAAATTGTAGCCAAACGGCTAAACCTAGAGTTGAAATTTGGCATGCTTATACAACTCTTTGACCTGCACATAGGAAAAATACTAAAACACCCTGTAGCCCAGATGGTTTAAACTAAAAATCTGAAAAAATTCTAAGTAATGTACATTGGTGTGAACCGGAATAGTACAACAGGAATTTTTTATCAGATTATGTTTTCGGAAAAAATTCTAGTTATATTTTGGCAAATGTTGCATTTAATTTTTAAAAGCGTAAATTTAATAACCAATGGGAACTGTCGAAATTATAATTTAATTCTATGTTTCAATTATACGAAATCAAAGGGGCGGCGTGTATGACTTAAAACAACCAATGGAAGCCATACGCGCAATTTTCAAAATCTTAATGAACCTAGCTATATAAAAAAAATACTGCACATATTTAGAAACCTAAATAATGGTATTAGGCACTCGAATTAAAATTAAAAAAAAAAAAAAAAAATTAACATAAAATTTGTTTTTAAAGCTCTTAGATTAACAGACGATAAATTATTTAAAAAATATCGTTCATTCTCCGTGATTACTATAGTCCGCTCAAAGGTGAGTATGCAGTACAGGACAAATGGAGTAGTTCTTTTTCATACTCTCTAATGGGTTTACACAATGACGCTACCCTTTTCTTGCTTGTCTACGTTGCCAGCTCTAAAACGCGCTGATCTGTGAAGACGCAGTATTCTACAAATGTTCATTTGTTTTTGTTAAATGTTATTTTGAGTTTTATAAGAGATGATTTTTGTAAATCATATAAGTTTTTCATATTATTATAATTGACACATTTGACACTTTTACAACATTTGGTAACACCGCTCCCATTTGCCATAAGAGCAATACTGCATTTTCAACTTTGAACGGACTATACAAAGCAAAAATTGTCCTACACACTCAGCATGCCGCCTTCACTTATTATATACCTGCGTATTTTTGCCAAAATTATATCAAAAACCTTTTGTCCCCCACCCTATTTCTCAGAGGGGTTGACTAAAAATCTGAAAAAATCTCCATAATGAACATTGATGGGAACCGGAATAGTTCAATACGAATTTTAGATCAGGTTAGTTTTTCGAAAAATGTCGATTTTTTTGTGTCGATAAAAAAAATATTAAAAAAAAAAAATATTGTGTGGTATCGAAAGAAAGCTGTTTGGACGTAGATTAAGGAACGAAAAATAGTTTTTTAAAATTATTTTTGTTTTAACATGATTTTAGCCAAAAATGTTTAAAAAAGTTCTTTCCCGCCCCCTTTTACCCAAAAATGTTAAACTCAAAATCTGAAAAGATTATAGATAATATATATCTGAGCCGGAAACGTATATATAATATATATAATATCTATCTGAGCCGGAAACGTACGAGTGGAATTTTTGATCCGATTTTGTTTTTTGACAAAATTAATTCATGGCGAAATTATGGCTAATAATGTTATGGATTTTTTGTACTTATGGCTAAGACAGTGTGTGTCTTTTTATGAAATTAAAAATATAATAAAAAAAAAAAAAATTAACAGCTGAGGACCGAATTTTGAACACCACACCAACACATTGTTAATAGAACAAATATTCGTAGACATCCAGTATTATGTCGGCTTCTTGCACTTATTAAATACCTACAAAACCCTGAAATGTGTCAAAATTCACATATCACATCAATTTTTTTAAAATTAATTTGTCTGTTACTTTAAGTCTTACAGCTTTAATTTAATACAGAAAAAATATTGTTTTCAAAAATACTGTGGGGGCATTTCTAGGATCGGTCGAAACGTCAAGGTTGGTTAAATGAATTTAAGTAATTTTATTGTACTTCATGGTACTTACTTTGAAAAGCCCTCCACATAGTGGGTTCCAAGAGTTGCGAGCGGTATCAAGTCTGAAAACCTAAGGATCCGCCGGTCGGTTGCTTAGATTCTTTATCAGAGGAATAAGGTTGTTTGAATTAAAGTCTGCATTTTACTTAATCTACGTTTAATGTTTAGTTAGAATCGAAAGTTGTTAATTACACTAGACTTACAATTTAATGCTGGCTGTAAAATCCCATGAGAGACACTCAAGCACAAAATCTCACAATCACCGTTATCACCTCACAACCCGCTAAACACCACACAACACTCACAGTGTTTAACCCGTTAACGAGGTTCGTTTAGTTTATTAAACTGTCCTCAACACTTCCAGATTACTTCTGGTTAGCTACATACTACCGGGTTTCTCTACCAAAATGCTTGGGAGGTTCATCCGTACACGGTGACGGTTTACTCATGACTCTCGTGTCTCTCACAAGATTTATCCAGCCCATTTTCTTAACTAATAATCTGATCTCTGAATCCCATTTTTTGTCGTTGTAAAAATAATCAGCTCTCAATTAACAACAAAACCCTTTTAACTCATCTTGAATACTCATATTTCTATTACCAATAATTTATAAATCCAAATAATTATTTTTGACTCTAATTACTACGAAGTCCATATCACTGAAAATATATGGTCGCCTATCAACATCTGTATAAACATTTGCCCATGTTATTTGATATAAACAATAACAATCTTTTAAACAAATCATATAATATACGATGGTAATTCTACCCGTTTCTTTCAACACCTAACTAGAAAAATATATGATAACTCAACTAATCTCTGAGGATGTTTATCCTAAAATAGATAGTTTTTATATTTAAATAATTTGAATATTTTTAACTAATTGAATAATTTTCTTTTAAATAATAATGAAATTTTATTTCTGAAATTACCACTCCCACAATACTCAAAATGCAAAAAAACACAATTCGATATCTTTTGGAATAATGATCTGATCAACAGTAGCGGACTAGTAAAATTTTCCATCCCTGGGAAATAGGAATAAATCAGCCGCATGGGGTCAAAAGCTAACCTCATTAGATCAAGGACCGGCCCCATTGATCCAAGAATTTGTCCTATTGGGACGGTCGCACCGAGAAATTGTTCGGTGTCCCGGCGGGCCAGTCATATGTTTGATGTCTAAATATTGTTTCAATATGTGGGTCTACAAATTTTGTAAATATGCAGGTCAAATTGCAACTCTCTAATAATTATAATTATAATAATGTAATTAGAGTCTAATTACACCCATTTAGGCACAATTTCTACCGTACCGACAGACACATAAATGATAAGAAAAGGGTTTCTTGGTTTTACCTACGAATCCTTAAAAACTATGTATTGTACTTGCATTATTTTATTTTTAACGTTACTTTTATTTTAGTGTGCAGCTCGAATTGGGCTTGACTGGAAATATGTAGCACTATGCTTTACTACAGAAAATGGAAAAGAATTACAACTTCAAGCTGAAGCTGCAACTTACAATATAGCACCAAGATTTGTTCCTACAATTGTGTATAATGGAGTAAGTATTGAATATAGGGGAAACTTTTTAAGATCGCAGCGCCATATGCGACAAAGCTGGAACACTCGAAAGTGACATTAAACTGTTACTCGTGTATTTGTTTATATGGTGAAAATGAACACGAGTTGTATTTTTCCTATTTACCGGGATTTTTTTTTTTTTTTTAATTTAAAGGTATTCTACGATTTACAAGATATGTAATAATATAGTATTCTAAAGAAATTTTTAGTTTTTCATTGTATTTTTAATTCTTTTTGACTGTCTGTCAATATAATAACAACAAAAATATGGTAAATATATTAGTAAAATTTAATATTTCTGCCTGAAAGAGTAGGGCCTTTTAATAAATCAACTGATGATTTAGGCAAATTTTGGGTGGGATTTTCCGTCCTTTCTTGGACGTAAAAAATCACTTTCCATAAAATGCAACGAGCAGACGTGCATGCATGGGCTTGGATTTTTGCCCATTTTTAGTTTCTGGGTCCATAGAAACCTACGATCCACTTTCTATCTGCCTCCAAACGTCGTTTCAATTGATATTTTTATCGATTTAGGTAAATTATGGAATGCTTAAGAGGGATTCTTCCTTATTCACGATTTACATTGCGGCACACAACAAAATTGATTGTTTTTTTCAATGATTCACAAAAATGAAACACAAACAACGAAAATACACGTATTTCTCCACTGAACAAAACAAAACAATGTCACTTTCGTATCTCCCGCAAATTGCCACCAGATGTCAGAGCGCTTAGGAAGTTTCCACTATTGGAAAAGGAGCAGAAATTTTAATTCACTTTTGTTGCAACAGACAACGATCTACTTAACTCTTTCACCCCACACTCCAACCCCGGTTCTTTAAATTTTAATATATTTCGTCATATATAGATTATATGAGCACAGTAAGGTGCAACTTTTGTTTTCTACTACAAATTTTTGTCCCGAGACATATTTTCCCAGTTCCCAGTTATCTTTTTCGGTGGAATGTTATGTCCTATTGAAAGAATTGAAAGGCACACTTCCAAATTATATATAATTTATTTGATTGCTATTTATACATGATATAAAACAGTCAATACAAAATGAAAAAATACATAAAACTTCGCTGGGATATTTTGTCCCAATGCGCCGAAGTATTCAATGGGATTAGTTGCTCATAATCTTATTGTGTCAATGTCCATTTAATAATATTTTTCTTCACATTTTACCACAATAGGTTCACAGTTTTCAGCTGCCATAGACTAGACCAGTGTTTCTCAACCGAAATATTACCACGAACCGGAAAAAAGACAATTTTCTTTACGTAGACCAATAAAATACATACTTTTTTACGTGAACCGGTGAAAATATTATTTTACAAGAATCATTTATCGTAAATCTCTGCAAATTTACATTAAAAAGTAAATATTTTTTAGTTACTACTACACTTAAAAATTTATAATTTTGTGTACAAGTTCTACAAGCCGTAATCGACAATTTTATACTATTTCTTACTTTGTCTGTAACAAGTAGAAAATTCCATTGTCTTTAATTAAATGAATTTTGATCTAATATTTATTGTATTCTAGACCAGTGTTTCTCAACCGGTGGTGTGCAGACCACTGATGGACCTTAGCAAAATTTTAGTGGTCCCCGAAAGGCTTATAGATTATTATTTTTGAGATATTTTGTTTATTTTTATGAACTTTTGTTCATTTTATTTGCATTTTTTTAATTTTTTAGTGATTTTTTATTACTAAAATATAAAGTTTACATATATAGTTTGTTTAATAGTACGAGGGTTGTCTCAAAAGTAAGTTACACTATTTCTTTTAATCCGTGTGGTTGGCGGGAAAAGTCTGGGAGTCTCAGGGAATTTGCGTCTGGGTGTAGTGGCAGCACTGTAAAATTTCAATACGCGGGCGTCGAACGATCCGGCAGTCAGGCTCCAGCCACTATGGAAACTCCACTTGCTCCTACCACCGATTGCGAAGTTCATGGTGTTATTCGTTTTTTGACGGCAAAAAATAAAATTGCTACTGAAATTCATCGCGAGTTGTGTAGTGTTTATGGTGAAGACGTTATGTCAAGGCCAATTGTTTCTCGTTGACGCCAATAATTCATTGAAGGGAGAACAACATAACACGATGAACAACGAAGCGGTCGCCCCTCCACTTCCCGCACCACGACTGTTGTCGAAGATGTTTGAAGGGTCATTGACACCGTAGCATGTACATCAGGAGCATTTTTATTTTTTGCCGCAAAAAAACGAATAACACCACGAAGTTCGCAATCGGCGGTAGGAGCAAGCGCAGTCTCCATAGTGGCTGGAGCCTGACTGCCGGATCAATCGACGCACGCGCATAGAAATGTTACAGTGCACTCAGACGCAAATTCCCTGAGACTCTCGTACAATAATTTACTGGACCGCGGTACGTTTTCACTTAAGAAACACTGTTCTAGACCGTTCAATAACTCCTGGCAAGTAATGTGATGCTGAACTAAATATTAGAGTAAAGTTTACTTCAGCTTGAGTATTATTAAACACAAGCTTATATGAAAACTAATTCGAAAACTATGTATATTATACCCGTTTAAAATCCGCCTTGGAAAAACGGATACGGATCCGGATTTATATTTTTACAGCTCATCCGCAGTTACAGATATCCGGCACACAACTAGTTTTTACTCAATATGCTATTATTGTTTCTATAATCATGTAAAAAATATCCCTTTTATGTGCCTTCTGTTATATTTTTATTTCAAATGATTTCCTCTTACAAGGAGTGATCGGAAAGTTTCTAGAAAGAGATAGAAAACATAACTTTATGGCGAAAACACCATGTACGTAAAACATGGTATCCATTCAGCTCTATACATTTAGCCCAATGCGTTTCAAGACTTTTCATTCCTTCAGAAAAATAAGTATTATCTAAACTCTCGTAATATCAATTTACAGCTTCGACGACTTCAGTATTTGATGAGAATTTCTTTCCACTCAACCATTTTTTGAGTTTTGAAAACAAAAAGATATCGGAGGGAGCCAAGTCTGGCAAGTACGGTGCATGTTCGATTAATTCGAATTGTAATACATGCAGTTTCGCCATCGCAATTACAGATTTGTGGGAAGGGTTGTGGTATGCGTTATCTTGGTGGAACAAGTTGAATTTGATTTTTTCGTTCAATCTGTCTAATAAAGACGCATAATACCGGCCTGTTATTGTCAACTGACAATAACTGAAGCGCCTCTAGTGAGATTTTGAGAAACTGACGGTTGTAGGATAGTCGAGTTTGAGACAAGCGTGGGAATATGTTCTTAGAAGTGGAAAGACAGTTAAAGACCATTTTAGAGTGTGTTCCCGTGTGTTTCAATAAATATCACATGAAGATACCATTGAACCTGTCAAAAATATCCTACCAAAGTTAGCCATGATGTGAATGCAGTAGCGCCTCTATCGGATCAGATGCCAATTGTTCTTCCATGTTGCAAGTGGTCGATAAAAATGATTCCTCGGTAATACCAAAAGATGGTAGCCATAACCTTACCAGCTGATGGCATCATCTTGGCCTTCTTCAGAGTTCGTTCACCGCGTTCTCTCCACCGTTTTAATTGTTTTTTGATCTACGGAGTGTAGTGATGTATACACGTTTCATCACCAGTTGCACATCGAGATAAAAAAATCTTTTGTATAGTGCTTGAACATGTCTGGACATAGCTGAGAAATGTTCATTCGCACTTGCTTTTGTCATGTCCAAATGTTGGTGTATAATGCAATGGCAATGCAATTTTAGTTGGCGATCATTGGCGGCCTACCAGAACGTGATGCATCCTCTGTTGTTGATCGACCACGTTTAAATTCTCAAATCCAGTTTGCAACTATTGCATATGAAGGAGCAGACTCACCATGACCTACGTTTTTATATCTTTAGCATTTAAGCCTTATGAAAAGAAATGTTTTATCACTGCACGGTACTCGATTTTATCCATGATTAAAAAAATATACGTAATTTGTTGCTTTAGTTGAATGTCACGGCTATACTGTATGGATCAGTCTGGAAATTTGACTGCAGTTATATGGAAGATTAGGCTTTCAAAATATATAAACGACATGCGCACGAAACTCCATCTTTTAGTTCATTCTAGAAACTTTCTGATCACTCATCGCCCCCCTAATATAATCATTCCCAAGTATCTAATTTGGAGCATGCTGTGACTGTTTCATTGGCGGTGTTTAAATGCTTTGTCCCCAATGCACATGTTCTGTCTTCTTATTTTATTATTTGTTTTTAATTTCTATAATACTAAATACTTTATTTTAGGTTTTCAACCAAGATGACCAAGACAGATCATTGAACGATTTTAAAGGAGTCGTTTGTAAACATCTTGGCAACATTGGACCTTGTGCGAACAATTATGCTATACAGATTTAGTTTATAAATGTATTATTAAAACAAAGTAAAACTGATGGGTGTACTCAGAGCCGTTGTGTTTTTTTTTGGCACCTGTTTCTCCTAATATAATGCGGCAACACTAGGTCTTCCAATCAAGCAGCGCCCTAGGTATTTGTCTTTATTATCACTATGGCCCTGGGTTTATATCTAATTTTGTCATAAAAGTTTAGAGATGAAAATAAAATTGAAAACTACATTTAATATACTTATTAGTATTAAATAGTAAAATTTGCAAAACAGACCTTTTTGTGTCCTTCAATCCTCTTGTATCTGACTTCCTTTCCAGTATTGTTTCTTTCAGTTTTAACCAGATGTTATTTCCAATTACTTACATCAAAAGCTGCACGTTGCAGTCGCCAGTGCCGTACGTGTTATGCCTGTTGTTACCGCACCTACCTGTAGTATCCATTTTTTAGCGTCGGTGCAATCAACATGTTGAGTCTGCTTACGACTGGTGGACAGGTTGATTTATATTATGTAGATCCATATTATGTGGATCCATATATTGCATAAGAGGCCTACAATCTAATGTTCCCAGGAATATTCTAGTAACTGCCTACCACGCGTTATTTGAATCTCACATCAATTATGCGTTGCTGGCATGGGGACACTCCACACATGCGCAACGAATTTTCCGTTTGCAACGACGAGTTGTTCGAGTCATTTGTAATCTGAACTATAGACAAGATTGCAGAAAATATTTTGTTGAACTGGGACTTATGACGTTACCGTCGCTATATATATTTTATTGCCTGAATTATATGCATCTCAACAAAGATAATTATAAATTTCAGCAAGAAATACATAATTACGGGACAAGAGGAAAACATCTAATAAGGCCTACCTACACTCGTGTCAATTGTGCAAGGTACTCTAAAAACTATTATTGTATTCTCTTTTATAACGTCTTGCCCGATAAAATAAAATGTTTGTCTTATAAACTATTCAATAACAAGCTAAAGACCTACTTTAAACAAAAATCATTTTATAATTTTAATGAATATATGACAGATAATTTTAATAATTTAATTTAATATTGTAACTTATATTGTATGTATAATGTATTGTTGTAATTCTTTTGTATTAATGTAATTTTTCAATTTATACCTATGTTGACATGTGTAAAAATGTAGATTTAAAACACTAATAAAAATTATTATTAATTATTATTATTATTATTATATTATAACACAAATTCAGTACCTAGTCTATAATCTTGGTTCTCAAACTTTTTGAAGTCGGGGAACACTAAACTCTGATATTTTTTTAGGTGGAACATCTACAATACAACATAAACTTTGAAACAGAGGGCGCGGGTAGCTAACCTTCTCGACACCAAAAAAACAATAAAAAACAGAATAATGTTCGCTAAAACACTCCATTATTATAAAGCAAAAAAGAAACGGAATCGTGTCGCAGCGTGTGATTGGCAACCCGCTGCTCCAAAGTGCTAATTTTTGAAAATAATATGAATATAAATAAAATATGTACCGATATTAATTGATGCAAATATATTTATTCAAAACACAATTAAAATTACAATACTTTTAAAAAATCTCAAACTTAATGATCTTTACAGATCTCAACGATATTGGGACGAATAAATGATAAAGCCACACGCATTTCTTCCTCTAAATTCCCTAGTCTCTCGTGTTTGTTTGTATTTATATTAATCATAGTTGAAAATCCTGCTTCGCAAATATATGGCGTAGAAAATAACAATAATATGTTCAGGGCTTTTTTGCTTATACTCGGGTATTCATCTTTAACAGAGAACCAAAAATTTACAAGAGTGTTTTCATGGAACTGTAATTTTAATCCACGATTTGAAGAAAGCGAAGTCAGTTCTTCTTCTTCTTTTAAAGTAAAACTAAAAAATTCGGAAGAAAGAAACGGGTTTCTTATCCAATCATATTGTTCTGTGTTTAACAATGTAAAATATTTTTCAAATTTTTCTTCTATTGTTGATAAATGTTCCATTATTAAAGAAACAATAGGGGATACGCATAAAATTTATATTTCCTTAAAACTACATTTTTTTTGATATTTTAATGTTAGTTATGTCTTCTAACACAACAAAAATCACATTTATATAATATTATAGCCAAATTTTTTAATTAAAATATTGTAAATTTGAAATAAGCCGACCACGCCACGAAGGTTGCCGAGTAAATACGACTGAGACTGCTGCGGTTTGACGTCACAGATACAGACTAAACATAATCTTTACGTGTGTATATTGTATTGTTTGAGAGTTTTTGTTTTTGTTTTTAAACAATTTTTCACGCATTTATTATTAAAATAATTTATAAAATATATGTACTCACATTAAAATGGTCTTCACAAACATAAAGTTTACTTTTTTCTGAAATATCGGTTTTATTTCGCCTCATAGCTTTCAGCCACAAATTTCGCCTTTTCTCTTGTTTTTCGCCATCAGGTAATGATATAAATTATTTTTTTTTTGGATTTCTAATTGAACTATTTGTGCACATCGGTACTAAACAATATTTTCGACTATGTTTCGAAGTACTGGGGCCTGGATCTTCCATATTTTATATATTTTAATATAAAATTTAATTCGGTAAACATGTATACATTGTTTTTATAGAATTAAACTTTATTTTAATTAAAATCACTCTAACTATACATAACCCAGGCTGTACGCAGTACACTGGGTAGGCTGTACTTAGTTGGGGTATGACGTCACACGTCGTTTTCGCGCGCTACATACATTTATAACTTTTTTAAGCCTTCAAATTAAAAAAAAAAAAAATGCAAAACTGTTTTTTATGTTTATATGCAACAAAAGGAATATAATAAAAAAGATTTAACGTCTCATTTGAAAATTTTGGATTCCCGTTCCGGGTCATTACTTGAAAATTTTGGTTCTCCCATCGTTTATCTTTTGAAAATTTTGGATTCCCCGGTTATCACTTAAAAATATTGTATCTCCGCCACCAGGTTATTACCTGAAAATTTTGGATCCCCTAGATTATCGCTTAAAAAATTTAGTTTCCCCCGATTATCAGTTGAAAATTTTGGTTCTCCCCTTGGTTATTACTTGAAAAATGTTATCTATGAACTTGAAATATCTCACTTATCATTACTTAACAGCCGAAATGCATATAAGAGAAAATATTAAGAGTGAAGAAAGGACTCTTTTCTGTTCGATTCAGTTTTGAATAAGAAGATTATTTAGGAGTTTACATTTACCTATGAATTTGGAGTATCTCACTTATCATTTACTTAACAGCAAAATATGTATAAGAAAATTAGTTTAGAAAGAAGAACGATTATTTTCTGTTCAATATAATTTTTAATAAAATGAATAATTGGGGGAGGGACATAGGGAGCGCTACGCATACACTTAAAATATCTCACTTATCAACAAAAATACATTTAACAAAAACCGTACGAAGTACGGCTATATCAACTAGTGAGTTTCTATTATATTAGCTATTGTACTCAACAATGACCGATGGCGGCGCTGCACCCGCTGTAAAACAGCTGATCGAAGCGAGTAATGTGAAAGTTGTCCTCATTTGTTTACATGTTAAATCTTCGATTTACAATGAATAATAAACAGTTATCCTTACTAAATCATTTTAATTTCTTAAGTGCAACACCTTCTAATGGCGGTATTCTGAAGTTTCCATCGTAACACCCGTGAACTTAACACCAATGAAAATAACACTGCTTTATTAAATCAGATATAACATCGCTGAAAAAATCAGTATTCTGAACAACCCGATGTAAAATCCAATGTTACAATTTGTTTCCGGTGTAGAATTAACACTGGGGCTAACTTTACGTTCGTTTTTATCGAGATATTACTATTAAATCATATATTTTATACAAAGCATACATTTTAATTACATAAACTTTTATGAACATTAACTGTCATCAAATATATAAAAATCAACTACAGCAACCTGTTACCTAGTAACAAGATATATCATTGTCCAATACTTATAAATATAGCATTGCAAGTAATATTTTTTAACACTCCCCCTCAATGCTATATTTCCCAATACCAAAAAGTTCAATGCATCGGCTATGTTTTAACTTGAAAAGAGATTTGGTTAAAACATCCGCTACCATTTGCTGCGTTGGTATGTAATTAATGTTTATTACTCCACGTTCATACACTTCCCTTGAAAAATGATATTGAATATCTATATGTTTTGAACGAGAGTGATAAACATTATTTTTTATCAATTTAATTGCACTTTGATTGTCTGTAAATATTTCAATTTTCTTGTCGGAACATAAATGTATCTCTTTTAAAAAATTTTTCAAGTAGATTGCCTCTTTTGCTGCTTGTGTAATGGAAATGTGCTTGATAGGGCACCGATCTTTGTTTCCGAGCTTGCCAAGTAACTGCTCCCCCTGCAAGTAGGAAAACATATCCAGAGTATGATTTTCTGTCGTTAATGTCATTACCCCAATCTGCGTCTGTATACCCCTTCAGCGACTCTCCATTTGCTTCAAATTTCAAAACCAGATTAGCAGTTCCATTTAAATAACGTAGGACTCTTTTTGCTGCAACCAGATGCTCCTGTCTAGGGTCACTATTAAATTGACTAAGTGCACTTACAGCATACGATATATCCGGTCTTGTACTTGTCGCCAAATACATTAGTGATCCAATAATTGACTGATATAGTGTTCTGTTAACACAATTCTTTTTATCATCAATGCTACCACGAACTAATTTTATACTAGGGTCCAAAGGCGTTGTAACAGGATTACTTTGCGACATTTTAAATTTGTTTAAAATGTCAAAAATATATTTATTCTGATTCATGGTAACGCTTCCATTTTTTGATTGTTTAATTGAAATACCTAGGCAATAATGAATAGGTCCATCATCTTTCATCTTAAAACATTCTGTTAATTCTTTCTTTACTTTACTAATAACTTCTTCATTACTTCCAGCCAGAATTAAGTCGTCAACATATACGGCAATTATAATAATTCCCATATTGCTTTGTCTTACATAGACACATTCATCTGTGAAACATCGTAGAAATTTCATTCCTTTTAATTTTGAATCTAATTTTCTGTTCCATTCCCGTCCTGATTGACGGAGACCGTAGAGGGATTTCTTAAGGCGACAAACTTTTTGTTCTGAATTCTTGTTAACAAAATATTCGGGTTGTTCCATGTAAATTTCTTCTGACAATTCTCCATTTAAATATGCTGTAGTAACATCCATCTGGTGTACTACTAATTTATATTCTGCTAGTGCTAAAATTAATCGTACCGAACTCATGCGTACTACAGGAGCGTACGTTTCTATAAAATCTACACCTTCTTGCTGAGTGTATCCTTTAGCCACCAATCTCGCTTTATATTTTGATATTTTACCATTTTCACCCTATTTTGTTTTTAGTACCCACTTGCATCCAATAATATTCTTGTCAGTTGGGGGGTCTACTAACTCCCACGTTTCATTTTCCAGAATTGAATCATATTCATTTTTCATTGCTTCTATCCAATTCTTACTGTTTTTACTAGACAGTGCATCATTTACAGTTTCAGGATCAGGTTCATTTTCAATGTTTATTATGTTTATTTTTTCCATGTTATATTTCTTTTTAGGTCTTCCTCTTTCGCCAGTTCTGATTATGTGTGGTCTTCCTTTTCCTCTTTTCATTATCTGATCATTAATAGTTTCTTCAGAATTTTCATTTCCTGTCATATCTGTGTTTTCAATTTGTTCTATATTATCTTCTTCGTAGTTTCGTAATTCATTTCCATATTCTTCATTTACTTGATTTTTATTTTCTTCCATTTCATTTTCTAGATTTAAATTTGAACTTCGCTCATTATTCTGCTCTTTTTCTATACTGTTAAAATTAAACCAAATAACGGAATTGTTATTTATTTCTTCTCGATTACTGTCATCACAATTTTCTGATACGTCTTTTTCAAAATTCTCACAGAATTTGACATCTCTAGAAATTATTACTCTATTTTTCTTTGTATCCCACAAACGGTAGGCTTTAGACTGTTGTGCATATCCCAGAAACTTACACTCGTAAGATCTTGGCTCGAATTTTCTTTTATTTGGATTTTTATTTAAGACGAACGCTTTACAACCAAACGTTTTAAAGAAACTTACATTCGGTTTTCTTTTATTCCAAACTTCAAAAGGTGTTTTGTCTTTTATTATTTTGGTTGGACACCTATTTCTTATAAATGCTGCAGTTAAAACTGCTTCAGCCCAAAATTTAGATGACATATTCGCGTGTAATAGCATACATCTTGCACTTTCTACTAAAGTTCTGTTTGCTCGTTCTGCCACGCCATTTTGCTGAGGCGTGTAAGGTGCAGTCAGCTGGTGTTTTATACCATTTTCTACCAAAAATTGTTTAAAAATACGACTGCAGTATTCTCCTCCATTGTCAGTTCTCAGAACTTTTATTTTCTGACCTGTTTCATTTTCAGCAAACCTTTTGAATTGTTTAAATGCATCTAATACGTCACTTTTCTGTTTTAGAAAATATACATCTATTTTTCTAGATTTGTCATCAATAAATGTGACAAAATATCTTGAACCACCATGCGAAGTTATCTCCATTGGACCACAAATGTCACTATGTATTATTTCCAATAAATTGCTACTTCTTGACTCTGATTCTTTTGGAAATTTTGTTGCAGCTTGTTTTCTTTTCAAACACGTGTCGCAATTTACGTCTATATCTTTGTTTATAAATTTTAACCCATTAACAATGTTGGACATTTTTAAATACTTTAATGACTTGAAGTTTAAATGCCCAAATCGTTCGTGCCATCTGATCAAACTGCTGTCATTATTTGTTATCAAATTGATATTTTCTATTCTTCCATTTAATGTGTACAGGTCATTTTTCTTAATTGCTCTTAATATAATTTCTCCATTCTTTGAAGTAACTTGGGCATACTTTCCATAAAATTTGACTATATAACCTTTCTCTGCTATTTTTGGGATCGAAAGTAAATTTCCACGAATTTTCGGGACATATAGTACATCTTCCAATGTAATACGTTATATTTCATTTCTAACCTTAAACGACATTTTTATCCTTCCTATTCCTTCTATACATGCTTTATCTTCAGTTGCCAATTTCACATAGTTGTCTTTTACTTCCGTAAACTGTGTAAAAAATGTCTTGTCATTGCATATGTGTGACGTCGCTCCGTTGTCCATACACCAAGTTCCACTGTTCAAACTATTTTTGATTGTACAGAAAGTTGACTCGTACGTTACTGTCATGGATTTGTCATTTCCATAATTTCTATCATTTTTATAATTTGTTAAGTTGGACTTTTTCTTTCTACACTGGTGTGCCAAATGACCTCTCAAGCCACAATTAAAACAGGTTATTTGCTTTCTTTGTGTAAATTTCTTGCCTTTTGTAACTAAAGCATTTGTTCTACCTGTACCTTCTTCTACTCTTTCTCTGTGTTCAGATTCCTCTAATATTTTTATTTTTAAATTATACAAACTTGGGAGAGAATCACGTGTCTCTACAGCTATTCTAAAATTTTCGAAACTTTCCGGAAGACTACATAGCAATAAAATACTTGTTAGATCTTCTGGAATAACCATGTCTAATTCTTTGATTTTGTCGAAGGTTTCAAAAAATTCTTCAACATGTTTTCGTAAACGGCTCAAATCGTCACATTTCATCTTAACCAATTTTTTAATCAGTGCCACTTTTCTGCTAGGCGCTTTTGGTTGATGGATTTCTTTTAATTTATTCCAGACATCTGCTGAAGACTTACAATACTTGATATGAAGAAGCTGGGAAGGCTTTAATGCCTCATTTTCATGCGGGTGTTGGAAGTGTGGAACGAAAAATTCAACCAATAGGATCGCTTTATTTTGAAAAAACCCGTACCATGGTATCGTAGGCGCGGTGTTACAAGCGCGGTGTCGCAAGTTCAGAAATTTCAACTCTAGCGCCGGCCGCACCGTCGAAACCATAGAAACAGATATATTTTTTCGGAATGGTGAGATCTTTAGCGAGACACCTAATTGATTCCATAAAATTAAAAAAAATAAAAAACCTAAATTGATGTAGCGAAATAGCGACTTTTACAATGTTGTCGGCAGTCATAAAGTTTATTATTATGGATTCGGTTTCAAATATCTGGTCTGCAGAAATGTCATGCAGTGGGTATACTAATAATACACCCCCAAGCAGGGGCCAACAGAATCTTCATTCTAATTGTGATGTCAAGTAAAAAAGATTGTGTATTAAATTATTTTCTTGTAATTGAAGTAACTGTCTGTGTTTGTTTTGTCTCATTTTTTGCAACAAGTTAAAATAATCTCCCTGTTGCCTTCTGTTCCCATGTATATGTATATGGGACGTACCCACCATCGCTTTTCTTCATATCGCAATAAGTCTAAATATACATAAAAAAGAGCTAGACGTCTCCTTCGATTTGACACTTGTATTTCCAAACACTTGTATAAACTTTTAGGTTAAATTTGGGTTATATACAAATGTCAAAACCGAAAACGCGCCCTTATCACGCCTCCAACCCCACCATGAAATTCGAACTTGTAAATATAACACCACGCCTCTCACCCCTGTCACGCCTTTGACACTACCATGAAAATGAGGCATAAGGACAATATAATGTATGCCTTCGCCTTTCTGTCAGACAAGTCCCATCTAGCTTGTTCAGGAGCTTCTGCAGGCTGTATACTGGTTCCAATTACATGATCCCAGTAATCATTTTGAATTAAGAAACTTTCCATTAAATTTTTCCAACTATCATAATTTGACCCATCAAGTTTTTCAATATTAAAATTATTATTCATCTCGGATTTTTAATTTTTTTTTTTAACTAATTCTTTACAGCGTAATGCCTGGGCCCATAACCTATCGAGATATTACTATTAAATCATATATTTTATACAAAGCATACATTTTAATTACATAAACTTTTATGAACATTAACTGTCATCAAATATATAAAAATCAACTACAGCAACCTGTTACCTAGTAACAAGATATATCATTGTCCAATACTTATAAATATAGCATTGCAAGTAATATTTTTAACAGTTTTGACAGCCGTGTAAGAATTATGAAGTGTGTAGTTGAAGGAGAGGAGTTGTTAAACGCTGGACATGTTATGTTATTTTGGAAAAAAATAATGACCATGTCGACATACTATGTGGGTTATGTTTAAAAACAAGCAGTTTGAAATCACCATCTCACGAAGGTACTGGACAGTTTTATTAAGTTTTAAATATGTCCTGCATTTGTAAAGCAGAAGCTTCAGGCATATTTCAGCTGTCTTTTTATTTTGTACCAGTTGGTTAACAAACCAAAATGAAAGATGCCAAGATAAGGGCATTGATTGATTTTATTGGAATATTTATATTCTTTTTTTTTTATATGGTTTCTGTTGTTTTTTTTTTTTTTTGTTGCAGAAACAATACATTGTTTTTGGAAACATTAACCAACTAGTACAGATTTAAAATGCTTGTGGTCTATTTTAAAAAAGCCTGCCTTCCAACAAACAGTACTAACCGTAACCTTTGTTAGAAAAACCCTGCTAAAAAAAAAAAAAAAAATTAAAAACGAAAACAGACGCTTCAGGGAAGCTGTATCAGTATTTCTATGTAAAAATTTTGAGACTGCATGCCCTAATCTTGCGTTAAAGTTACACGGGCAGATATTTAATTAGGCTCGAGAAGCATTGTTATAATTTAGTATTTATTTGTTGAATTTTTTTAATAAATACTAATTAATTAAATATTAATAAGTTAACAAATTCATGTAATATGTAGCTTTGAAATGCTTTTAGTACGCCCTCACTCTTTTCCCCGTATTTTTAGCATTTTCCCATTCTTTTTTCCTATTTACCCCTTCCAAAATACTCTATATCAGTGTTTCTCAACAGGTGGTCCGCGGACCACCAGTGGTCGCCAGAAAACTTTTAGTGGTCCGCGAAAGTTTTGTGTTTTTTGCAGTTTTTTTTTTAAATTTTTTTTATGCACATTTTTATGTAAATAATTTATATCTTGTTTATTTTCTATAAACTGTCTGTGATTCTCTACAAATAAAATAAATATATTTAGTAGCACATAAATTTGTTTTCTTGCAAAAAATGAACCAACAATTATTATTAGTGGTCTGCGTTAGAAAATTATATATTATACTGGTCCGCGGTGCGTTTTTGGTTGAGAAACACTGCTCTATATTTTTATTATTTTCACAAATCGTTTTTCATTTGGAAAAAAAATGGAAGTAAATGTTTCTATCACTTCTTTTCCTAGAATGACAACCAAATACACAGCAGTTTTTGTTACGATAACTTATTATAACACAAAATAATATAAAAAGCAATAATAGTTGCTATCAAATGTTAATGTTACAAACAAACTGGAACATTAAAGTTTAAACGCGATACAAACAACACGAGGTATCCACATGTAAACATTAAGCAGTTACTCGTCTCACGAGTTCAGATTTTGTTCGCCTGGCGTCACTTCATTGCGCTGTTGAGCCCAATTGAATTTGTTCAACGGGTTAAACCAAAGGTAATATTTGAGGCGTGTAGAATCAAAACCGGACGTGTCACATTTCGGGTCAAAATAATCTGAGATACATGTTTTGTTACTGAAGGACTGCTCTATCAAGTGCTTAGTATATTTGACTTGCAAAAGCAACCAATCCCTATTAAAACCGTGGTAAAAAATCAGGTTTGGTTTCAACATCGGTCTTGTCCGAAGCGTTGCTGTTGCAAAATCGGACTTGTCCATACGCACTATCAAACTTTGCAGTATTCGATGCATTTATCAACGGCCATTTTAATTATTTCTTTCCCGTACACGTGTTTATTTCTACAACCAGTGTTACAATGGAGCTTTTGCCTGAAGAATATTACACCGTATTTCAAGAACAGGCTACGTTATTCTTATTACGAAATGACTGGACCGTACAAAATAGCAGCAGCAGAGGTTGTTATAAATACACCGAGCACTCTACATTTTAAAATTTCAAAAATAAAGCAACTTATACTAAAACGCACGTCGAAAAACAACATAAACGTTTTGAGAGAATTAAACTATCGAACTTCAACATCAAATGTTTTACCTACAACAAAAAGAGGAACAAAAATATCTCAGCTAACACCAGCAGAACTACCAGTAAGAGTTTTAGCGAAAGACGGAAAGAAGAAAGATGTTGAAATGCTGCTTACTGTTCATTTTGGAAAGGAATGGCCAACCTTGCCGACATTCACTTTTAAAGACATTCTTCACTGCAATGTTTTGCAAGAAGTTGAAAATGAAGATGATAGTGAAGCAAGAAACGATTTTTTGGAAGAAGTTCCTCCCGTTCAATAACAGCTTAATCATTATCTTAATGCTTTTTTAATTATCTTACACTGTTATGTTTAAAAATCATTTAAGTTTATATTTCCGATAGCAACTATCATTTTTTATACCATTTTAAAATTTACTTTCATATTCTAATAACAATATATTATTATTATTAATATATTAAATAAATAAATGGTTTAAATTTTTGTCTACACCGTTCATAATATTGCATTTATTACTAAATCAAGTGCATTTACGTTTCAAAACCGGTCTTGTCCAGTTTATTGTTGCAAATACGGACAAGTGGGTAGAATATCTTTGATTATTGTTTAACTAAATTTCTTGATCAGTTATTATTTAGTAATTATTCTTAATAGATTGGCGCAGAAAAAAATGTTTTTTTACGTTTGGAAATCGTTTGGAAGTTTTTTGCGTTTTTCTCAAAACTAATGTTATGTGACACGTTCGGTTTTGATTCTACTCGCCTCATTTTTACAATATAAATAAAATATTTAATTTAATATGTATTTATTTTCATCGTAAACTTAGCTACAAATTTGTTCAATAACGTAACAAAAATAAATACAAATCAGGTGCAAATCTGACAAGAGCAGAGAACAAAATAACTATCAGGAATGGTATTTACTGTAAGCGCAAATGTTAAAATACATTAATTAAGTATCTAAACAATTATCTAAACATAACAATAGTCTTAAATAATAAGCTTAACCTACATGAATTTTACAAAAATGAACTGTTAATCACAACATAGGTCAATATCATAAAACTAACGAGTACGATATTAATGGAATAATATGTAAGCAAGTAAAACAATTATGTATGACTAGTCATTCAATTATGAACAGTTTAGTGTATACGTAGTTACAAGTAAAAACAAACTGCAAAACTCAATTTTAAATCATGCGCATTAATTACTTGTTATTAAAATATTTTTATTTCCCAGCTCAGGCTCGCACCTAATTTTAACAATATAATATAGAATCTACGTAATAAAATATATCATATTCTTAATACTTAAACGTAGAAATATTCAGTCAAAATTAAATCTTAACTTAATTTCTCTCTTCTGGCTTATCATCTCTCTTTTTAGGAACGGCTCCGGTTCTGTTTCCTGGAGGAATTCTTCCACGTCCTAATTATAAAAATTGATGTAAGTTAAATATATTTTTGAAACTAATAAGACATAATTTTTCAGGCAACGCTCGCTTAACGTACTTGCGATAATACGTACATTTTATTGCACGTTGTCCGCAAAAAGCATAGAGATTATATAGAGAATCATTATAGTTTGACCTTGTTTCCAAAACGTATTGGAATTTACTCTTCTGTTACACTGAGTCCAGTGGTGCAGTGATAAATAAAAATGTGCAGGAGCTCTCCATTCACGTAAGGAAGTTCAAAATAAGCAAGAAAAAATCAATTTATCAAAATGCAATCTTATTAATTTTTACTTATAGAAGCTTGATACGCCACAAGCACAAACCACAAGAGGACGCAAAAACAATTATAACAAATCGGCGCTCGGTGTATAGGGGAAGTATTTTAAGATCGCAGCGCTATTTCGGCATACTTGGAACCTTCAAAATAGACATTCGTTACATATAAACAACGTGAATTTTAATGTTTACTGGTGGTTTTTGTAATTTTTCTACAATATTAATACTTGTTTTTATGCAATTATATTTTTATGCAAACATTTTTTATAAAAAAATCGCGATAGAATGTCTATTTCTGTAGTGGCTAAAATCCCACCAGATGTCATATCGCTTAGCAATTTTTCCCTATTGCTGTTCGCAGCGCATTTACCGTAGGTAATTATGTAAACTCGCAATATATAATTCGGGGATTCCCCGGTTTCAAGCGATAACAAACATATGCGCGAATTGCTCAATTTTATTTGAGAATCAATTAAAGCAGTGATTCTTAACCGGGGGTGCGAGAGAGCGTTTCTAAATTTTTAATGAAAATAACCGCCAAACCGCTTATGAGAAACATGCCTTGTTGTTTTCTCCCCCACTCCTAAAATTACAAATGAGTGAATCATTTGATGGATACTTTTCCACGGCATATATATAGACAAAATTAATAGATGGATACTCAATCCATTTTTGTTTGACCTAAATTCAATGGACGACAACGTTTTATTAAAAGACGATCTTATCGCAATACGAGCTACTGCACGTATTGAAATTGAAACTTAGAACAGTTCTGGTATACGCAGTTAGAACTTTATCCAGAATTTGCAAAAGCAGCATTAGACACACTTTTACCATTTGCCACCACTTACCTTAGTGAAATGAGATATTCATCACTTTTGCACATCAAAACAAAAGCCAGAAATCTCTTAAATGCATCTGGTGGTTTAACGTAGCCATTAAAATGTAGATATTGTTTTATATGTAATAAAATAGTATGTATTGTAAATGTATTAATTTGTTTGTGCAATAAAAAAATTATCTTGCAATAAATGTGTTTTCGTAAATAAAAATAGAAACACATTTTTCACGGGGTGCGAGAGCTTATTTTCTGACTATTAAAAAGGTTAAGAACCACTGAAAGGGCGGTTTAGATGAGTGATATCGATTTCAAGCGATTTCTGCCGTTCGATTTTTTAATACCTGGAGTACACAACGAAACACAACGGGCGCGCTCAGCCTCAAATAAAATGTGCGGGAGCGCCGACCCCTTGCGCTACAGTCTGTAATACTTTCATATTAAATAACTTACCTCTTCCAAATCCTGGTCTGGTTCCAGAGTTATTGCCGGCCCATGCACCAACATTAGCGGATGGACTTCGAATTGATCGCCCACCTTACAAATAAATTAGTTAGAAAATGTTAACCTTAATTTACAATGTTATATGTACCTCCCAAACTTGGAAAATCGTTAAAGGACGGGCCGTTATTAATCATTGGGTTAGGTCCATTCCACGCTCCCATATTACATTTTTTTTCCATGGCCTCAGCAAGGCAACGACCTGTAAAGAAATATTTTGTTATATGAATGCAATTAGAAAGTTAGTTAGTTAAAATTGCTGGTGCATAGCAACAATTATTTGCGCCTAATACCCATTTCACACTTGATGTTTAAGTTCAGATGTTAAAGTGAAGGTGAGTCAAAGTGTTGGTGTGAAAGCGTGTGGCCAAGGTTTAAGTCCAGCACACTTTAATACGCAGATCTGCGAGCTAAACATCGTCCGCATTAACAATATAATTTCTATTATAAAAAAATACTGTTTGACTTTGTGCTGTCAACATTTTGTATTATCATAAACAAGAATACTGTATTATATCGACGTCATAAGAATTTTATACTTATTGATATAATAAAATTATTTATTTTAATAATGTATTTAATACAATACAGAGCTACAATAATTGAGATAAAATGTATCGACTTATGTATATATTAATACAGGTGTAATATATTCTTTATTGTAATGTCTTTATTGTAGAATGAAATGAAATATCCATATTTGTTTATAATAATTCAAAATGTGCGTCTGCGCAGACAGTTCAAAACTAGTAATTTCCTGACAGTAACTTAAGAACAAAATTACTGTAGCAGGTGACAGCACCGGAGATTTAAACATCAAGTGTGAAAGCAAACCGATGTTAAACATCGGTGAACTTTAAGTTCACTCTTCTTAAAGTTCTACTGTGAAAAGGGTATGACATACATAGTCCATCTAAATGACTAGAGCAGAGTTTCCCAAATTATGCTCTGCGATCTACTAGTATTGATATATATAGCAAAAAGTTTGGGAAACTCTGGACTACAGTATATATTAAAAACAATAAATAAATAAAATCTTGTACATACTCAGTAAAAGAAACCTTGCATGGACAAACACGAATAAGTAAGATAAAAAAGTATGTTCGAAAAATAGAACAGAGGCAGGGTGATGGTAAGAAACTGTAAAAGGACCAATTGCCATCGAATATTACAGTCTAATAATAGAACATATTAAAATAAGGTGCAAGACTTCATACATAAAACAGTAAGTTTGATTGCCCCAAGAAGAGTATCAGCCTGTCCATGAGTACCATGTCGCCACCTAAAGCAAATGACAGGTCATAGCACAGGCCTAACCTGTCCCTGTCATCCTCAAACTGTACAAACTGAGTTAAAAAGTGTAACACAGACAAATCTGTGTTATAGATCTCACAAATAGGAGGACCTTCACCTTGAAGAAACTGCCGTTAACTTTTTTAACACCATTTCGACATAAATGCTATTCACTAAATATATTTGTGATAAAATATTAAGGCGGCGGCATTAAAATTGCCTGTTAACGTTCTACAATAAACGCTGACCAAACCGGTGGCTATAAAAGTTAACGCTGGTGTTTAGTTTGCAAAATTGGCTGATCCTATTTTCGTAAATGTCATATTATTAAAAGAAATTGTATAAAATAATAAATGGTAACCGAGCCGGCGCTAGCTGTTTTGGCACCCGGGGAAAACCCGCCACCCTGCACCCTTTTGTTAGAATATGCAGTGGCGGTTAGGTGCTCGCAATCTTATTTCAAACATATTCTTTTGATTTAGATGGTTGCAATTTAAATATTTTAACATTTCACCCGAATGCTAGCTATGGCTAAGTAAATATGCTAATACAGTGATACCTCGACTTACAAACCTCTCGACATTTGAACTTTTCGAAGCACAACTATTTTCATATCATATTCTGACCTCTAGATACGGACCGTGATGTTTTTCTTTTCAAATGAATTAAAGCCTGTTTTACATTATACATTTTTAACTTTTTTCCCTAGTACTAGAAACAGGCTACTAACAGGCTACTACTACAAGCAACAAATCGAAAACTCCTGAACCACAAAACCAGACACAAGAAAATTGTTCCTTTTTACAATTTAATGAAAGATGATTTTCATACTAATCATGTAAAACAGTAAATTGAGAATAGTTTTTTTTTTAATTTTAATTTTTTTTATGATTTTGTAATCTGGGAACGAATTAATGGATTTCCCATAAGATATAATAGTAAATTGGGTTACTAGATACATACTTTTTAAGATACGAACCAGTCAGGAACAAATTAAGTTTGTAAATCAAGGTGCATTTGTATGTCTAAATATGCTACCAAAATCAGTTAAATATGTTTTCAGATGTGTAAGAAAGTTAATCAAATATATTTCTATAAAAGCTGGTAAAAATGTTAGTAACATTATCAGTAAACAAAGTACTGCTGAACGATCATTTTCTACGTTAAATTATTTAAAAAATCTCCGAAACACGGTCTTCAAACAAGTCAGGAAATTGAAAAATGGACTTTCTTTGTTATTTATATACAGTCCTAAAGAAGACTGAATAGAATTATATATCCAATAAATGTGTACATCTTTAAATTCATTTTTGTATTTAATATGTACAAGATTGATATAGAAATGAAAATTAATAATTCTGATCTAAATAAAAATAGAAAAAATAAAATATTAGAATATGTATATTTAAGCGTTTGTTTTGGCGCCCTGGACCTGTGCCCCTGCCTTTCACCGTCGCTGGATGGTAAAAATATTAATTGTTATAAGACAAAGTTCAAACTTCATATTATTTTTTAAGCCTTTCAGGGCAACTGGTTACTTCTACTAACCACATATCTAAAAATTATTTCTGAAGTTCTTACTGATTTTTGGTAATAACCATAGTGCAAGATGTGTTACCTTAATACGGAATTTAGTGTTTGTACAGTTTATAAACTGTTTGCATCTTCATGAAGATCATTTTGCGTAGCTAACATTGGTAAATAATCTTTATCAATAAAATTGTATTTATAAATTGAGGTATAATTCTGTCCTCAAAGGGTGAATTCTTTAGAGTAAAACTAAGAATGTTCTTTCGTCATCTTTGTGATACAAGTATCCCTATTGTGTTACCAGGCGTAAGTTTATGAAATTGTATAGAAATGAAGTAAATGGAGTATTGACGAGCAGCTATAGTTTTTGCTGAGACACAGAACTTAAAATTATAATCCTTCGAAAGCTAGAAAAATCATTTATGCCTGTGCCGTGTTTCACAATATCGCAGTACATTTTAATGATATATTATTTCATGAAATAATTGATAACAATGATAATGAAGATCACAACAAAGTTATTCCACAAAATCCAGTTTGTAATAATTAGTTTATATTTTAAATTTCTTATGATTAAAAAATATTTTCTTTCAGGCGTTCATATGCATGATAACAGGTTGCAAGAAGGGATACGAATTAGAAATAGCGCAATAAATCAATCAATTATTTAATCATTAATATTACAAAACACCTATATAAAAATAAAATAATTCACATTTTATTCAAAAATGAGATAGACTGTTACAATTTGGTACATTAAGGCACGGTCTTTCCACCTTCAGGTAAACCTCAAGGTAACTATCTAACAGATAAGGTTATCTGGAACTTCATCTGCTGAATAAATATTAATACCAATCAGTGAATTCAATACGTCAGTCTCCGCTAGATAACTATCCGATAGATAAATTTGTATTGAACGACGGGATGACATTTATCAGAGCCGGCCTTAGCAAGTCTGGCACCCCGGGCGAGATTTTTTTGCCACCCTCATAAAAAAAATTAATTACTCTATATAATACAAGTGATCACCTCCCAAATCCAAGTGAAGAGCAAAAAATTGATGTGAAGTGTGAATATTCACACATTTCAGGGTTTCGCAGGTATATAATAAGTGAAGGCGGTATGCTGAGTGTGTAGGACAAATTTTACTTTGTAGTAATCATGACAAATGAACGATATTTTTAAAATAATTTATCGTCTGTTAATCATATAAGACTGGTTATTAAATTTACGCTCCTAAAAATTAAATACAACATTTGTCAAAATATTATTAGAATTTTGACAAAATAATTTCAACATAATAAAAATGCAAAAAAAAAAAACAAAAAATAAAATTCACTCCGTACTCGAACTCGAAACCCTTCGTTTTCCAGAGAATTTTAGCTTCCGACACCAGCGCCTAACCCGTTACGCCATCGTACGCCTTGAATGTGAGTGTCTTACATTGGTATAACTTTTGTACTTTGTGAACCAAAAACCACAAAAAATGCGTTATTTTCCGAAAACATAATCTGATCAAAAATTCCTGTTGTATTATTTCGGTTCACACCAATATACATTACTTAGAATTTTTTTAGATTTTTAGTTTAAACCATCTGGGCTACAGGGTGTGGGACAAATTTTTTTTTGCATAATTTTGGCAAAAATCGCATCAAAATAATTTATTTTGCAAAAATAAAAATTTGATCGTTAATCCACGTACTAAGGGCTTTCATTTGATACCCTACTCAGAATTATAAAAAAATATTTTTTTTTTTTCGATGAGCACATATTTGTTTATATTTTTAGGGGGATATGTTTTTTAGATGTTTTAGTATTTTTCCTATGTGCGGGTCAAAGAGTTGTATAAGCATGCCAAATTTCAACTCTCTAGGTTTAGCCGTTTGGCTACAATTTTAACCGAACAGACAGACAGACAGACGACAAAATGACGGTATAAGGGTTTTTTGGTCATACCTACAAAACCCTAAAAAGAGTACGTCTGGTCACCCTAATTATACCACACAAACAAAATAATACCGTAAAAAAAATTATAACGTAATCCAGAAGCAGAATCAATTATACCAAATATACAATAATACCAAATAATACCAAAAGTAATGCCAAAAAGATCAATTAAGGAATAAGATAAAACTATTTGCACGAAACAAAGTTGTGATGTGATTACAGCCAACAGTAGAATGCATATGTTAACAAATTTTTGTGTGCTTGTATCACGTGAGCGCTTTATTCCTATACAGCGTTGTCAATTAAACGGTTTTCGATTTTTAGTTATTCATTGTATTAAAAACAAAAAAATTTATAACTATTTATGTACATATAATATTTATTATATATCTATAAATTAATTCTAAAAAAAATACATATTTAAAAATTTTCGTGTTAATTGTTAATAAAAATAACAAAAAGATTATTAAGACTTGGCAACATGGCTCCTGCAGCGCTACTATGTAATGCGCCAAGTTATCACACTAAACTAATTTATTACTAAAAACGGAATCCCAGTTACCAGCCAATAAATATTTATTTATTATAAATGCCCTAAATATAACAAAACAATGTATTTTTTCCATTGCATGAATATTTAGAAAGTTAAGGAAGTCCTTATTATTGAATTAACATAAAACATGTGTATAACAGAACATAAAGGAATAAACATTTGTATTTAATACATTTTTAGTTTTATAAAATTCATATTTGTGAGCTATGAGCGATCGCCAAGGTAAATTCGACTAAATCCCGGAGGAAGTACCGGAACCTCTGCTAGTACAAACTATGCGCCATAAATTCCTCTTAGATAGATATATAATCTAAAAATATTAAGTGAAGGCGGAATGCTGAGTGTGTAGGACATATTTTGCTTTGTAGTATTCACTGTAAAATGAACAATATTTTAAAAATAATTTATCATCTCTTAATCTAAGAGCTTTAAAAACAAATTTTATGTTAAAATATTTTTATGTTACTTTTAATTCGAGTGCCTAATACCATTATCTAGGTTTCTTAATATGTGCAGTATTTTTTTTATACAGCAAGGTTCATTAAGATTTTGAAAATTGCGCCAAATGGCTTCAAATTGCGCCAAATGGTTTCATTGGTTGTTTCTAGTCAGAGCTCCTCCCTTTGATTTCGTGTACATTCAAACAGAATTAAATTATAATTTCAACAATTTCCACTGGTTATTAAATTTACGCTTTTAATAATTAAATGCAACATTTGCCAAAATATAACTAGAATTTTGAAAAAATAATTTAAACAAAATAAAAATGCAAAAAAAAAAATAAAAAATAATCTTGTCTCTTCTCGGGGATTTGAACACTCATTTTCTCGGTCTGAATGCTAGTACCGTAACCATTGCACCAAGACACAAGTTATAATTTAGTGTGTTATATAACTATAAGTTTTCAACATTATTAGCAAAAAAACACAAAAAATGCTTTTTTTTTCCAAAAACATAATCTGATCAAAAATTCCTGTTGTACTATTCCGGTTCACACCAATGTACATTACTTAGAATTTTTTCAGATTTTTAGTTTAAACCATCTGGGCTACAGGGTGTGGGACAAAATTTTTTTTGCACAATTTTGGCAAAAATCGCTTCAAAATAATTTATTTTGCGAAAATAAAAATTTGATCGTTAATCCACGTACCAAGGGCTTTCATTTGATACCCTACTCAGAATTTTAAAAAAATATTTTTTTTTTCGATGAGCACATATTTGTTTATATTTTTAGGGGGATATGTTTTTTAGATGTTTTAGTATTTTTCCTATGTGCGGGTCAAAGAGTTGTATAAGCATGCCAAATTTCAACTCTCTAGCTTTAGCCGTTTGGCTACAATTTTTACCGAACAGACAGACAGACAGACAGACAGACAGACAGACAGACAGACAGACAGACGACAAAATGACGGTATAAGGGTTTTTTGGTCATACCTACAAAACCCTAAAAAAAAGGTCCTCACCTCCCAGATCCAAGTGAGGAGCAAAAAAAAGGTCCTCACCTCCCAGATCCAAGTGAGGACCAAAAAAAAAAAGGTCCTCACTTTTAAAATACAAGGGATGACCTGACCGTCCGCCACCCTTCTTGGCCTGGCGCCCTGGGCGGTCTTAAAGCAGCTCGTGACATTTATTCAGCACAGAAAGTATCGCATAACTTTATCTGTCAGATAGTTATCTAGAGCAGTGGGTCCCAACCTTTTTTACTTACGGAGCCCTTTTTAGAATCAATTTCTATGGCGGAGCCCCTAGGCCTATCCTATGTCTTACAAATTAATGGTGATTAGAATTAATGTTACGAGGGAGGGGGTAGATTTTTTATTTAATATTAATTCACTTTTCTCCTTCACAGCTCACATATTGATAGATAGACTAATTTTTATAAAATGAAGCAAATAATTAAAATACACAGATTATTCAAACGAAAATGCATCTCGCCGATCACAATTCCAGCTAGTCATAGAGTCATAAAACGGCTAGAGTCAGAAATCACTCGGACATACATACAACTTGGCCAATTTTATTTCAGAATGTAATTTCCAGTTTTATTATTTCGATTGTTTTTTATTTGTAATTCTTTTGATGTTATTCAATTTTTATTTATTTTATTTCCTGGAACGGCTTCGGAGCCCCTGAGAAGTACACGCGGAACACTTAGGGCTCCGCGGAGCACAGGTTGGAAACCGCTGATCTAGAGGTTTACCTGACGATGGAAAGACTGGGCCTAAATAGACTAAATAAAAGTTTTTTTTAATTTTTTTTATTTTTATGGCCTTTGCTGCTTCGGAATTAGTCAGGACAATTCTTATTTTTGAAATATTCCATGCGTGAACGGGATTCGAACCCGAGACCTTAGCAACGCAGAGCACATGTGTTACCATACGCTACGCCGGTCGGCTAAATAAAAGTTGAATATAGATGTTATGAAGTTTTATTTAATATAACTGTGGAAACCAATTACATATAATGAATATCACATGACTAAAAATTTTTGTACCATTTTTACTAAATTTCGCCACTGTGAATATTTCAATTTCCACCGAAATATTTGGTTATGATTTTCCTGGAATTTCACACAAAAACGTTAAAACTCAACGTAATAGCGCATGCGCGTGCTTGAAAATAGCCTCTTCACAAGGTATGTTAACACCTCGAATTAACATATATCATATTACCAAATTTGAACAAATAATCGCCTACCGAACTGCTCCGAAATGCTCCTAAGAACAGGATTTTTCGAAAACACCCACGTGACTAACTTTAACGTTAATGGGCTGTCTAATAAAGGTGTTTAATATTGTCAAATAATCGTTTCTACTTACTTGTTGTCAGTGGTGGACGAGTATCACAGCTTGTTACAGTGGCTTCTGATGGAGCTTGGGTACTTTGTTGAGTTCTAGTAGAAGCTTCCGAATAATTGGACATCACCGATTGGGGTCTTGTATCAGTTAAAGTAGACTAAAACAAATTCAATTGATAGAAAATAACGGAAATACAAGAGTGCATATAATACGAGGCTAGTGGAATGTTCCACACAGTATGAGATCTGCATCTAAGAATATCATATGTACCCTACAATGCCAGATTTTTATTTTAAGAAATTTTATTTTTTACTGTGTTATTCCTTATTGCTAGTTTTAAACATAAAAAACGCAAATATAAAAAATAAATGCACTTTATATAACTTATATACAAAAGATCATCACTATCCCTAAATTAATAGTTATCTTAAAAAATACTAAGCGTTAAACAACCACTTTAAACGGCTACTGGATCCGAAACACAAAATCTGTGAAAAACGTGCGGAAACATGATGTGGACCACGTGATTAAATTAGTCTACTAAATTGGTCTATGCATATATTTAATACTTCTATATAAATCATTTTATTTTTATATCACGTGAGCTGCAGCATATAGCAGTAACGTTACGAAATTGGACCAAGTGACTTCGTACTTTTTTCGTTCACTCTGTATAAGCCGTTCACTTTTGTAAGAACAAACTAAGAGGGAATTTTGTTTTCAACAGTTTGCACCTTTGAAGCTGTATGTCATGTTGGTATTAAATAATGTCACTTTTTTAAAATGTCGATCCATTTGACATATGTCATAACGAAAAATATCTTAATTATAGTGATCATAACCTTAGCAACCTAAAGTCGGTTTTACAGCATAAGGAATATTTTTAATTGACATTTAAAGTCAGTAACACACCATAAAAGTAACCAAAATAACCAGATCTAGTGTGTTCTTACAAAAGTGAACAGCTTATACAATATGAAAGACTTACTTAATACGTTCAATATGATTTTTTTCTAACTAATTTTTAGATTTTTTCGTTTTTGACCTTGAAAATTATTTTCCTTTAAATTTTGAATGTCAACAAAATTACTTGAATCTATAATCTAATTTAAATTGTCTTCAATTTTTTATTTTTTTTATTTTTTGTCAGTTTAGTAAATATAAGCCAGTGGATCTCAGTTTATACAATATCATAGATTAAAAAAATTAAAATAGTTTTAAAAAAATATTTGAAATTTAATATTTTCTATTAAATTTTAAATATTTTTAAAAATTATCGAAACCGGTCTATTAAATCATTTGCAGTTTTAATTTAGCAAGCCTATTTCCTGCAAAAAAAAAAAAAAATATATATATATATATATATATCAAAAATATATAAAAAAAAACTAAATATAAATACAGTCACCGCTCGCTTAACGTACGTTCGATGATACGTACACATTGTCCGCGCGAACGTAATCGCGTCACACGAAAACGTCGTTTTCGTATTTGATATGGCAACTTTATGGTTAAAAAAAAGGGAAAAGAAATAGCACACAATGTATAATCGGATTCACGAAAAATGTCCTATTATTAAATGACGGGACCGCATTTAATTTTGAAAGATTAAACTTAACGTAAAATTTGTTTCAATAAAACTTGTAGATTTTAAAATTTTCTACAAAAAAAGATTCTTACACTTTTTTTTTCATGAATGATCATTTGCAAGATATTGAAGTTTATTAATTTAATGCTCCTAATATTTTCGTAAATCCGAATAGAACAGTAAACACGTAGTACTAACATATAAATACATGTTAAAAAATAAAAATAAACCATACAATATATAAAATAAACATGTTTAGCAAAATAAATAAGTACAGTAAAACCTCGATATAACGGACTTCGGATATACCGGACAGCGTGTAAGCGATCGTAAACTGCACGTGACTGCACCCTCGGGGAAACACCCGAGTTGCGGGCGGGCATTCGCAGTTTTAGAGAGTTAATAATTAAGAAACAACAAACTTCAAAAATCCAAACAAAATTTGATACATTTTTCAACCTGTTTTTAGTTGCATTTCGGTTATTTCGTTCTCGGTTTTTTGGGTCTTCTTTTTTAGTTCTCATTTGCTCTTGTAGTTCTAATAACTCATTAGTTGTGAGTTCGTCCGCATGTGTTTCTAACAAATCGTTAATATCTTCAGTGTCCATATTCAGTTCCAATTTTTTTTTAAAATACATGTGAATATACTGCTGTGTATTCACACACAGAAAAGCATTCGTAAATACGTGTATATATTCGGCTGCATTCGAAGTATTTACTGATTCTTCTCTGTAAGTATGAGTGAAGGGGGAAAATTGAAAGATAGAAGTTGGTAACACAGTCTTTCAAGCTTCATACGCATATCTGCCTAAATATAACTTCAAAACAATAAATGAATATTGGTCATTTATACAAAAAAATGTACGTTTGTGCGAACAAATGTACGTTCGTACGAAAAAATTTACGTTCGTACGAAAAAATGTAGGTTCGTATGAACATATGGACCGAAAATAGGTACCAATTAGTCGTATTTACATGCATTTATACGGAAATATACCGTCCGCTTAACGTACGTTCGATTAACGTACGGGAATCTGTGTACGGATTGTGTGCGTTAAGCGGGCGCTGACTGTAAATTAATTTTTAGTTTGGTGATTATTAATACACTTAAGAACGCGGTCAAATTTGGTGGGATGTAAATTTTCCAACAGTATTTTTGTTAGGATATTATGTGTTCTAGTAGTACTTTTCAGTGACACCCACCAAATTATTGTATTCATAAAAATATATTTTTTTTACGATGTAAAATATGCTCAAAAAAATGTTTACATAAAAGTACGTACAAAACAGACAATTTATATGTAAAAAATAAACCAGATATTCATTACATATGCATCAAACAATGTTCTTAATAATACTGACTCGTGTAATATAAAATAACGGATTTGTTAAAACTTGGTACAACATACATAGCGTTGAAATTACGAAAATGCACCGATACAATGTAAATTGAATGGTGTTTTATCTGGTCGGTAGGTTAACTTCAGTGGGACATATATGTCCCAGTAGGTTTAATAGGGTTAACTAACATTACCGAAAATAGTCTACATAATCTACTATGCTCTTTATTGTGCACAGTGTACTTATTGTTACAGAACTTAATGATGAACTTACTGTTGCACGAGATGCTGCACGTTTCTGGGCATAGAGTGGATTAGCTTCGTTAGGAACGTGACGACCTGGCACAAGAGGAATCTCTAAATCTCTGCAGCAATTGTCGCATATAAAAAATGCCGATCGGGCTGCCTTGGAAAGACTGCAGAAGTTAAACTTTTCAGTTGTTTCATGATACTGCAACGGAAAAAAACATCAAGATCAAAACAACAATAATAATAATTGAATTTTATTGTTAATTTTGGCAAATATTACAAATAATAAATTGTATTTTCAAGTTCCTACATAACAGGTGTCTCATTTAACCTGGATGATCTATGAGGCTCTCGAAAACTTCAAAATATAGGACTTAGACCAAACGGTTAATTAGACCAAATTATCACTTATAACTACTGCATTTGAATGGCATATCATATGTTTCGATAAAATGCGTAGCACACTAGATATGCCTAAGCAAAAAAACTAAAATTCGCAAAATTTAACTTTCCTTACATATACAGTGGAACCTCGGTATACGTCCTTAATCCGTTCCAGATCATTAGACTTATACAAAATAGGACGTATACCAAACGTATTTTTCCCATAAGAAATAAAGGGAAAATGATTAATCCGTTCCCACGAAAAAAAAATCATATTTTTATTGGCATATTATACATTGACGTGGTCACTTCGAATCACCTCTGGAATAGTGCATTAGTGTAGAGTTTCTTGAAATTACTAATGACCTGCTGGTCCATGGGCTGAATAAGAGGAGTCGTATTAGGCGGTAGGAATTTTACAGTGACGAAGTCGAACTCTGGCAGCATATAGTCTTGCAAGCTTGGAGGGTGAGCTGGAGCATTGTCCATTATGAGGAGAGCCTTCAGAGGCAGGCTTTTCTCCTCTAAATAACTTTTTACAGTCGTATTCCAAACGAAGGTCGTATACCAAGCAAAATGTTTCGCGTCGAGGTTCCACTGTATACTAGCAGTGGTACACAATCGGTGGTCCGCGGACCACTAGTGGTCCTTAGCAAAATTTTAGTGGTCCGCGAAAGGATTATAAATGATTATTTTTGAGATATTTTGTTAATCTTTTTATGATCTTTTGTTCATTTTCTGTGATTTTTGTTCAATTTTCGGTGATTATTTATTACTGAGATATTATATGTAGAGTCTACGTATACAATAAATTTGTTTAATAGTACACTTTTTTTTTGTGGTCCGCGATAGAAATTTAAATATTTTACTGGTCCGTGGTACGTTCTCGGTTGAGAAACGCTGTACTAGCAGATTACCCGCTCTGCATCCGGGACGTACGACTTAAGGTAACCTCAGATCAATACGGGATCCCGTTCCCGTTATGAGAACGCTAATTTCATAGATGCAATTTTAATTTATACAAATGTTAATACACAATCCACAATATTTAAAAAAAAGTAGGACATCCGAGTAATAAAAACACACCTATTTTACCATAAACGATGCCATGAACTATATGTATGTTCCACTGGTGTATTTATTTTTTAAATCGGTGGAGGCATTCTTTGGTTTTGAAGGAACATATGTACATACATTTATACATAGATACACACAAATGAACTAATTTATATAATTGTATATAGATAATAACATAAAATTACTGTAAAATTCCTTTTTTTAAATCAGTGGAGGCATTCGTTGGTTTTGAGGGAACATACATTAAATTAACAATATAAAAGTAACATAAAATTACTGTCAGATAAAATTACTGTAAAGGTCATTAAAGGTATGCTAAAAGTATGAATTGACAAGCATGGTCTATTATCTCAGTATCAATTTGGCTTAGATCTGGAAAGTCCCCTGCCGAAGCTTTATTAAAATTAACTGTCAGCATTTATTGCTACTAGATGAATATCGATTTGGCCAAAGTCTTTGGTACTGTTAACCATCAATTATTGCTACGAAAACTTGAATTATACGGCATTAGGGGTATACCTCTTAAACTATTTGATAGTTACCTCACTGATACAGAACAACAGACGTCAGTGAATGGTAAATTAAGTAGTAAAAGAATTATGGTATGCGGTGTACTGTAAGGCACTATTTTTAGGCCACTTATTTTTTTTTCCCTAATTTATATCAAATCATTCAAAAATTATTTTTTACGCTTATGACACTTTATATACAGACAGCCTATCCTGGTCCGACAGTTTCAAATTTGCATCAACCAACTTGAATCTAGTAAAACAGTGGCTAGATTTCAACAAATTGTACTTAAATATAGATAAAACGCATTTTCTTACTTTCTCCTGCAATAGTTGTAATCAGCCAGATGTGGATACAATTACATTACATGAATGCGATGTTTCCATCAATTGTAATTGCAATTCAATATTAACTAGAAATGACAAAATGAGATACTTAAGAGTAATGATTGATCAACATCTTTGATGGAATTATCACATTATGACAGATTTACAAAAAAATTGCGCTATACTTTATATAAATTAAAAAACTAAGTAATATTTTAGATAAAGTATCTAGTCTAGTATCTGTCATTCAGTACGGTATTCTGATCTGCGGTGGAACTGGCTAAGGCTCATAGTAAACAGCTAATAATACTATAAAAAAGATTTTTTTAAATAATTTACAAAAAACAGATCCATCAAACGTATTATTTAACTAAGCTAAAATATTAACTTATAATCAATTATACCGTGAATTTATTTTATCATAGAACATAGAGGTTTCATTTCTATAACAACCGTTGATTGACAGCAATGTAAATAATTTTATAAACAATTGCATCCCTTCAACAGTAACTCCCTTTAATTGATAGTTTGTATAATTTTAACTTAGTCATATCAAATTTAAAACAAGTATCAGGTGACTTCAGCCTTTATTTAAATAATAAAATTGACGCAGTTCTTCAGAGAAATCCAGACCTTCTTGTATTAACACAAATTTATTCCGATGACTGCCCCGATTAATCCCCGATTTAATCAATATCAAAATTATTTTTGCAGAGCCTCCATCGTTACTTATGAAGTCGAAAGAACTTTTTCAAGAATTAAAAATATTCTTACGCCAAACACAAATAGTTTTTCTAACGAAACTTTAGAAAAAGTCGGCATTATAACTTGCAATTCTATCCAATTCATATAAGTTCATACAATTACCTTTTTTTATTAGGTGTTTTTTTTTTCATATTATTTATTCTAACATTTTCTTTTTGATCTATTGTTATTAATATTTTCAAGTTGAAAACTATATATTGAAAACCTCAATACTACTAGACTAGTGACTATGGTCGGTGTCTAACACAGTAATTAGGATCTTCACAGTTAAATTTAATTGGCCAACGGAGTGGTCGAGCTCGTTAAATCATGCAGTTTTGATTGGTTACAAGAGTCAGAATTGTGAGGTTGCTAGTTCGATTCCCCGTTGGTGATATTATTCAGGCGAGAATAATATGTTTACATTACTCCCATTTTCACAATCATTCACCCTTCATCCAGGTGTAGGAGTTCGCCCCCGGGCGATTAGCTACGTTGCAGAAATAGGGCGATGTAAAATAAACAAAAATCTAATTGGAATGCAAGAGATTAGTCTCATTATGAGCGTATTAAAATTTGATAAAGTAGCAGTCTCGCGTTTGACGAGTACGACACATGAACAAAATTAATAGTTTTTATTGAAAATAAACGTGCCGTTCACAAGCGACAGTGTCGGTTTACGCCTAGCTATGTCTGAGCTCTAATTTAACGCATTACCAATTTTTTAATTCCAACGTTAAAATGTTTGCGTCCAAATTTTTTAAGTAATCCATCGTTACTTAAAGAAGTAACGTAAGTAACCAAAACAAAATCAAAGGACTTCGTCATCAGTCATAAAATATGTGCATGTATTTGCAGTAGGTATTCGCATTGATTGTGGTTCCTAAGGCATAAATTCACAATGAGTAATTCCTTGGTAATCACAGAAAACAGCCGCCATAACATTTCTCGCCGACAACCAGACTTTGCATATCGTTGGTCCTTTTTTTCGCCTGAATTCTTCCACAGTATGATCACACGTGTAATGATGCACCCTAGCTTCGCCTCAGACAACCACACGATGCAACAAGTTATTCTCCTATTTATTAAAAGCCGTTAAAAAACGTTGCAATTGGACGCTGTTTACAACGGTAGCTCCATTGTAACTTGCTAAAAAAATAGTGTTGCCACACAAATAGGCACTAAAATCCCATACTGAGAATTTTCAATAATCGTAGTTTTTACGACAGCAAAGAATTCTTTAAAATTAGTTTTAAGACTGCCGATATATTATTTTATCTATGCCTAAATAAAAAAAAAATTACTCGTACTTACGGGGCAACAAATTCCCTTGGCAAACTCGAAACTATCTTTTTCCAGTTCATTTAATGCAATAGACTTTGCTACATATGCCGGCTCATTCCTTTTCTTCATAGAAGCAGCGTTACGTAGACAGAAAAACAAGAACGGGAGACTATAAATTTTAATTTTATCAGCATCTAAACCTACAAATAGAAAAGAAAATGTTTTATTAATTAATGACAAGAAAGTTGGACACACACGGTATATACCTCTAAGGGCCGGGAGTTCCAGTTGCTCATAAACTGTCCTATAAATTTATTAGCAACATATTTTTTTTTCCGAGAGTTCCACCCTAAATAGTTATTAGGTTGCTAATATAAATAGGCTTATTTGTCTAATACAGTCTGTTTCAAACGGTTAGGCGGAACTAGATTTTGCAATCTAGTTACTTTCATCGTTTAAATCGTGCTTTTCGACCGTTTTGTTTAAGCTTTGTAAATCATACTTACAATAAACATTTTTTGGTTAAGGTTAATATCATTTTAAATTGTCATTTTCTTTATATTTTGATTTTTTGTGTCATTCTTAATACAAATTTCCCATTTATTAATTTTTTTGTCATTAAAATATATAAAAAATAATAATTTAATTATGACATATGTCATTCGTTTACATGGTTTCATTGTTGGAATTTTAAATTGTGACATTCCAACGTGAAAAATTAAATAACCCAAGCAAGATCCCTTCTCGTGACAACCTAAAAGAACGAAATTCCCATTTAGTTCCGCCTAACCGTTTGGAACAGACTGTAACTTATAGGCAACATGAAGTGCTTAATAATCTGACATAACCAAAAACAAGTTCGCAAAATGTGTTAATATTTCAATTTTAATTGAAAAACAGTATAATTTTAAAAGAATATAAAAATGTGTAGTTTTTATATATCCATATTTTTTCTATAATGGTGATTTTAGTGTTTTATATACATTTTAGTTGTATTTTGACGAAATCGACGATCTGTTTGGATGGATTTATAAATTATAGACAATCGTTTTTAGAATATTTTGGGCATTTATTGTAAATGTGGTATATAAAGAACAATATATAAATATATTTTTTTAAATAAACATTGTCTTTTATTTTTATATATGTATTTCTTTCAATTACGATTACAATACATTACAAATAATACTTTAAGCATTACTATTTATATAAAAATGTTAGAATATAAGAAGACAGTCGCAATTATCGGTAGAATAATAAAGATGTGTGGCTGAAAATGGTTGATAAGTTTAATTCATATTGTTTAAGGAATGTAAAATAAACCAAAATTTTGCTGTCTTCTTATTTTCAATTACTTTTGTATTATAAAATGTTATTTTTATTAACTCCTCTTCTATCTATATTATCTTCGTTTTCTGTTTTCGTTTTACTATCTTCATAAGAAATACCAATACAAAAACAAAATATTATGTTGCTTATAAACTATTAGAAGGATTTTGTAACTTGGAAATCACCAATCAATTTATTAGCTTCATAAATATATTATGTGTCTAATAACTATTAGGGAGTTTATTAGGAACTGGAACTCTCGGCCCTATGGTCTATTTCAAAGTAGAAAAATGTGTGTAAGAAGATAGGAGCTATGTGTCCTTGCTTCGGATTGGTTTAGATCGTCATCCCTATTACACTGTTAAAATATTGTTTTTAGTCCAAGTTGATAGATGTTCAGTGTCGTACATTGGAAATATATATTATTTATATTAATTAATTTTTCTCATATATTTTGTTATTATTTACATATTTAGACTTTTATTTATATTCTTGGCGTAGATTTTATGGAGAAAATTCTCCATGTAATTTGTTTTTACGCAGTTATATATATTTTAGGTTATCTGACATATAAATATTTTTTGACACTTGATAATTAACAGATCAAGAGAGAGGACTAATGTGAGGCCAAAAGACAGCCCAGCTGATTGTGCCCAAAGAAGAAGTTATTGATATAATTTTTAGACCTTCATATATACATATATTTTTAATTTTTATTTACAATAATTATTTAAATAAGAAACTTTAGCTCTGAAGATATATTGTTTGTTTTATTGCTTTATTTAAACTATTTTAGCCAAATCTCTCATTTTATACATATATAGTACATAATTTTTAAAATTAATATTTTTTTAACTTTTTCAAATTTCCCATTAAACTGAATTTATGTCGTATAAATAACGTAAGTGTATTATCTGCCTTGTTTATTTCAATATCTTATTAACCTATTTTATATAAAAAAAAAAAATCATTTGCTAACCCAGTTGCTACGCCCATGCCCTAGTTGTAACTTATTTTAAATTTCCCGCTATACTGTATTTGATCAGTGTAAATCGTACTCGGTTCGCAGCGCTATCTACTTTTTTCTACTTTGAAATAGACCATAAGTATAATTATAAGTTGTTCACTTTTGTAAGAACACACTAGATATGGTTATTTTGGTTACTTTTATGGAGTGTTATTGACTTTAAACGTCAATTAAAAATATTCCTTACGCTGTAAAACCGACTTTAGGTTGATAAGGTTATGATCATTATAATTAAGATATCATTTTTCATTGACATTTGTCAAATGGCTCCACATTTTAAAAAGTGACATTTTTTAATACCAACATATCATACAGCTTCAAAGGTGTAAAATATTGAAAACAAAATTTCCTTTTAGTTTGTTCTTACAAAATTGAACAGCTTGTATAACAAAAAATCAGAATAAAAACTGCATTAAATGATCCTAAATTTGCTGTTCAAATCGATTTCTTACACAAAATACACAAAAAAATTATTTTTGTTTGAATTTAAATAGTTATTTCAATTTAATTATTTATTTATTTTGACTTATTTTTCACATTTCTAGTTTGGTTTTAATTAGTGCTATCAGAAATGGTTGCTGTAGTTTATCAAATTAGATCACATATTTTCCGGGGCTTTTGTTTAGTTAGACAGTCTATATTTGCAAAATAATCACTACATTTCAAGAAAAAAAAAAAAAAAAAAAACTGAAGATATTGCACATTAGGTACCGAATTGCGAACATAAAAAAAATCCAGCGTAACTTGTTTTGCATGTGTAAACTTACGCAAAATTTGCATATGATAGTCAAGTAATTTGTTACTGTTTATAGAAACTTACCAAGCTGCTCCATTGTCCAATTGAAAACGTTTTCCGCGATTTTGTCCGTAAACTGGTCAACATACAGTGGTGGATATTCATTGTCTCCCAAGTTATTCTGTAAAAAAATATGGATAATAATAATTATGGCATATTTAGATATTTGGCAAAAATATATTGTTCTTTGACCTATATAGAAGAGAATACGAGGGGAGTATAGATTTGACCTTTTATATAGTTACTTCTCTGCCCGGCTTCGCCGGGGATAATTCGTTATTATTGACCAATATTTTTTTGAAACTTACAGCATACCTACTCGCAAATAGGTGACCGGACAGAAGACAATACTATAAACATATGAAAGAACCGATTTTAAAAATAATTTCTATTCTGATCAGTGTATAAATCGTGTTCAGTAGCAAACTTGGGAAATATATGTCACTGATAATTTCAAGAAAATGCGTTAAATATAAACCAAAAAGATGGTTTTTGTATTATCCGCGAACAAATATCATTATATCTTTAGAAGTACTCAACATATTTTAAAAAATTGTGTATAAATCGTGTACCAACCTTGTCGCTCAAAAAACCTATGTTGTTGCTGATATTTAAAGAAAATTAGTTAAATATGATCGGAAAACATGAGTTTCGTTTCACTCGTGCGCGTTAAGCTTCATTATAAGTTTGGAACTACTGAACTGATTTTAATAAAACACACCCTAAAACATGACCAAATAATGTAGCTACATATAGAAAAAACTGCATGAAAATCGGATCAGTACTTCTGGAGTAATGCGTTAAACACAATCCGAAAAGATAGATTTTGAAACATACGCGCGAACCTATAAAATAATGGGCCAAGCTCGTAATCTTTTACTAAATGTTAGTAGCACTACTAGCGACTACAACATACACTACTAAATATCTGCTGCTCATAACACTAATGGCGTATTCGATTGGACCACTCTGGAACTGCTCTGCCAGCAAACAAATGACGTCATGCTCTATCCGAGTTTTACTAGTGAGCGCGCCAGAGCAACTCCCAATCGAATACGTTTTTATTATTGTTATTATTAATTATTTAAAAATACAGTGATTTCCTAGCGTAAACAGTGCAGGATAATACTTAATGTATAATTTTTATTATTTTATTTTTGTGATTGCAATAATTTATTTGTTTTCTGTTTATTTATATTAGCAAAATTTTACTTTTTTTAAATTATTTTCATTATTTAATTTTTAATAAGCTACAGCACTACTTGTTGAAGATTCAATTAGTTCTAATAAACATACTATAGCTTTGAAATACCGCTACGCGCCATATTGCTCGACGCTGCTCTGACTCTTTAGCCAGAGCAAGAAAAAGTGCCCTCAGTGCACACTCAGTGCAGTTACCTTTCCCAATCGAATACAAATTTTATCAACTCTAGAGTTAGTTATTTAAAATATTTGGCGCACAGCAACAAAGGCTATTTGCGCCTAACGCAGCCCATTTAAATGACTACACTACATATTAAAAACAATAAATTAAACAATCAATAAAATGATAAAATCAATAAAATTACGCATACTCAATAAAAGAAATCTTGCACAGACAAACACAAATAAATAAGATAAAAAGTCTGTTCGAAAATATGAACAGACTCAGGGTGATGGTAAGAGGCTGTAAAGGGGCCAATTACCATCGAATATCACAGTTTAAAAATAGAACACATTAAAATAAGGTGCAAGACTTCACACATAAAACAATAAGTTCGATTCTCTCAGGAAGAGTATCAACCTAACCATGAGTACCCTGTCGTTACCTAAAGCAACTGACAGGTCATAGCACAGGACTAATCATAACACAGACAAATCTGTGTTACACGTCTCACAGATAGGGGACTCTTCACCTCGAAGGAGGTGTCCATGGGTCCACCAATAGTGGCCTATACCGGAGGCGTGTGATGGCGGTTTCCTCCCGTAGTATTTTTATCAAACTTAGTTAATGTGAGGTTCACAAGTGGACGCGGCAGCGTCCATGGTGGAACAGCACACAAAACGAAACTTGCCATTTCGGGCATATTAAAATCAATATCACCCAAAACCTTTGTAGATCTTAAAGAAAGTGTTTTTCATGTTCAAGTGCCAAAATTTTAAAAACAATATGTTTTATATTTAGATTTATCGGGTGCTGCCAGATAGTTTTTACTAGGGAAGAAAAATGAAAAAAATTATTACAGAATTTTTGTGTTTTGCGGTATCTCTCGATCCGGGGAGTTTCAATGAAGATTTTTAGATTTTAGGGGAATTTTTAGATGTGACATTTTTTGTATGTAATAAATATTTTATACTAAAATATTAATTCGTAATTATTTATTGCCCGCATTAATTTTAAAAATTTATACTACAAATTTAAAATAAAACCTTGAACTAAAAACAAAATTAGATTTTTACATAATAAATATATTTTTTCTATTATTTTTATTGTAAATTTGTTTGAAATTCAATATATTTTAAATTATAATATAAATGGAATAATTTCATGATTCATTTTTAATGATTTTGGTTAAAAAAGTAATAAAAATGTGTTCAAAATAACACTTAACAGCAATTTCTTTTCAATTCCGTCGACCGTTTTACTGGTTGTTAGTTTACCACCAAAAAGGTTAACTTGCACCGACGAATGTAAACGTGCCGCCAGATCAGAATACCATTTTTCTAACATCGTTCATCTTCGGACGTATCCGTCGGTGTACGGCTTAACATTTCACTTCAGAATACCGCCATTAATGAAATCAAAGTTAGTAGTGATTATTTAGTAGCTCTTGGAGGTTATATTATCACTGATATTAAGCAATTTAATCTGAAAGTTTGAAGCAATATTAGGTATAGGCCGTACATTTTCGAAACAACACATTGCGCAGAAACGAGTTTTTGACTGCGAGCTTACTGCGTCTGCGCGCACGCAAAGCAGTAGCGTGGTGTATGAAATATTATTTTATTAGTTTGCTGTTTGTTTGGTACCTTGTTTGTGTTTCGGACCACCACTGGTAAAATAGCTGAAGTTCGCGTCGATTTGATGACTCATTGTATTGTTTCGAAAATGAATGAATGACCTATAGCAGACGTTCCCAATCTGCGGTACGCGTACCGGTACCGGTACGCGAATGTCGAACTACCAGTACGCGATAAGCGAATGAAATAATAATGAAAACAATATTTTGCGTAAAATAATGTGTTAATACTTCGCCAGACCCTATTTACTTAAAAAAGATCATCAGTTGAGAATTTAGGAAAGTTATTTTAGGAAATTTAGAAATTTAGGACTCATTTTTCCAAAAATATTTAGCTACTGATACGCCACCATATTGTCTACTACATACCGGTACAACATCTTAAAAAGATTGGGAACCTCGGACCTATAGTATGAAATAGACCTAAGACAAAATGGAGATATTCGTGAAATGCACGAAATAAGGGATCGTTACTTGCCTCAAAAAATATAAAAAACTATGAAAAACCCATTAGTTATAATGAATGAGAGACACATTTTTTAATAGGTTTTCAAAAACAGTAATATATATTCGAATTGTTAAGATATGATTTACAAACTGCATTTGCAAAATGTAGCAGTATTTCTGCTGAATTACAAGTTCTTTATTTTTATTGCTTCACGATACTTCAGTAAAGGTTCATAACAACAACAGATTGGTATATATCTAGTTAATTTAAAAATATATCTTGTAACTGACATAACTTCACGAAAAGTTAGGTTATGTTATATGTAAACTGGCCCGAACTTTAAGTGTAAACTATCTGTTACTAACGTAAAGCACTGTTACACCAACAAACCATGCTTTTCGCTCAGTCACTGAGTGATATATCGCACTCTCTTTATAAACGTCAAATTTAGTAAAACAGTGTTATCACATACTGTTTTACAATTAACTAAAATAAGCTAATAGTGACATTATGGGAACGAAAATAATAATATTATACTATGTAGCCTATTTTACTAAGTGAAGCTTAGTTGTAGAATTAAGTAAATGATTATGAGCTTGGCCCTATATCTTTGAAATTACTGAACTGATTTAAAAATTATTTCAATTCTCATTAGTGTATGAATCGTATACCGACTTTGCTGCTGACGAAATCTATGTTGTCGCTGATAATGTCAAGAAAATGCGTTAAATATGAACGGAAAACGTGGATTTAGCCGGAGGACACAAATTCTATTATAACTTTTGAGAATCATTAGAATATATTCTGATGATGGCCTCATAAGCCGAAATACGTATTAATAAATTAATATATTTTGAAACATTACCGAGTGTTTTATTTTGAGTTCTATAACAAACGAATTTTACATACTCTCCGACAAATATTTCGTGGCCGGGCGTGGCTTATTGTGCGCACAGAGAGGGCACTATGAAAGACAGTGTCAGATATAGAGTACAGTCAGAGAAACAAGTTCACATTCTTACACGTGTACATTATATTTATCAGTTAAGTACGTCTACAAAGACAAGTTCCTCCCATCACAGTCGAACAACAAAACTATAGAAACGTAGCTGCTTGATTTAAGTGATTACTGCATTAGACGTTCACTTTGTCGACTTGTTTATTGGTCAGAGCACCCCCGTTCCGCGTCTTTTTCCAAACTCCAGCAATAGCAAGTAGATTGTAAACAATAAAGGCTTACATTCTATGTAATAATGTAATACAGATGTTTTCCCGCTAAATATACTTACATAACAATGTAAAATTTTTGACTATTAATAGCACGTCCACCTAGTTTGCTTTTTGTCTCCATGATTTTAAATATTTAATATATTTTGAATGTTGCACTTATGCACTTGACTGTAATAGCGTGTGTAGGAAATAATGCAATTCGCCAAAGTTATAATCCCCACTACAAATTTCACGCGCATTTTTCACGCCCGGCCACGAAATATTTGTCGGACAGTACAATATGTACACGGTAAAATGTATGTAATTATGTAATAGCACAATAATGTAATAAAGCAATTAAGCATATATTCAGAGTTTGATACAACGCATTTAGAGTAATAAATGGTTGACAGGTTTTGTAGCTAGCGCTTATGTTTGAGTAAAATAGGATGGCAGACTGTTACGGTATATTTAGAGATGGCAATAATTAATTGATTAATTAACTATTAATCGATAACTTGAACGATAATATCGATAATATGAACATGTATGGTTATTTCTATCTGAGGCAGTCTTCTCCCATGAACAATTAAATGATGCTTTGTCAAGTTCAAAGAAACGGGAAAACAAGAAACAATTAAAATCGCTTAAAGTGCAGCGCAAGACGGGTCACTGAAAATTGATGATTGGTTCACAGATAATGTGGTTTTGAAAGAAATATTTGAAAAAAGTGTAAGTGTATAAAGGCTTCATATTGACTGGTATGTATGGTACTAGTTGTGCTAATTTAATTGATCAATAAAATTAATACATCGCTTTTGCAAATTCTATGACAGGTTATTTAATTTGTTAATAAATAAATTAATAATTGCCATTGCGTAATAATCATTATATCGAGCATTTATGATTTTGTACAAAAATGTGAAATAAGTTCGACATTTCCTTTAGTTCAATATGCATGCCACTAGGTGACTACTACAAAACTTCCACTCCTAAGAACTACAATATGACACATACGTGCGTCCTATTGGCGGAGACACGTGTTTTTATAATGAAGAAGTACGTCAGATATTTTAAAATGGTTGGTTGAAGTTTGTGGCTGTTCAAGAGCTCTCTAGTTCCCTCAAGGTTGCATTTAGGCTCCTTCCTCTGTGTTTATATTCAAAGGTTTAGCATCTTACAATTTATATCACCACATCTAAAACCTGGTAAACAAATTTAAGCCATTTACTGTCAATAAATTAATTTTAAAATCACCCTGTTTCTATCAAGTTGTTTTATTAACATTTACTTGGAAATATTATTACGATACTTACTGTGTAACCCGGATTACTGCTCTTTAAGAAATTAAGTAAGAATGCATAGCTGCCCTTCATGTCACTTCTGCTGCCAAGATCTTGTGGATGTGGAGGGGGAGGAATATCATGGCTTTGTTCAGCATGAGCCTCTGCAGCCAAACGATAACCTATTGGAAGATTATTTCTTGGTTCACCATTGACAATCTCCCCTGAAATATCAGAATCATTGAGTAATGAGACAAATAACTGGTTTCAAGATTAATTAAATTTATATAGAGCTGTAACCAGGTCCGTAAAATCCGCGTATTGATACATTATTCAACAGTCACAATTTATCGTTAAATGCACCCATATTTAAGTGAGGTGACCAGTAGTCATAAGCGACGAGGGTGGTTTTTTAACTTATATATTTTTCTCGGTATGTCTTGACCAATTTTAGTTAGGATTAAGGGTGGCAATAAAGCAATAAAAGTGGCAAATAATCCATAACATGACACAAACGTTGTTAAGATATGGTTATATATCATGGCTGAAAAAATGGAAGCAGTTTGTAAAATTATAATGAACAGTCATGTAAGGAGGAAGGTTTTGATAAACTTTTGGACAGTTGGCAAAATCTGTAATCTTTCCACATTGGCGAAAATTACGTAAATTTTGGTAAAATTGCATCGCAAAGTTTTAACCAAAATTTGATAGTGACATTTCCGTAACATAATAGTGACCTCACTGAATCCACCAACATAAAACATTAAATAACTCTTATCCTGGAGAATAACTTTATTCATTGAATAAGTTTGAATTCAACCAATCAGATTATCTGATTTCGCGATGCACTCTTTATTGTGATTCTTGTTGTCTACATAGTCGACATAGACTACAATTTTTACGCGATGTAAAATAGACATACAGAAAAAACGCGTAGACAACAATATCTGGTTTTAACAGCAACTCATTAAAACACAACGGTTCGCGAAAAATACATACTCTACCCAAATTAAAATATTATAATAATGCTCCATTACCAATGGTAAATTTTCATTGATAATCGAGTTAATATTAAAAATATTTAACTTTCAATTTCAACACGAAATATCTATATTTTTATTATTATTATTTTTTTCATCTTTTGGCGAGAAGGCGCAATTTAGACACATTGTCACAGGCACTTAATGGCACTCTGACTGGACTCAAAGTTGTTTTTTTTTTGTAATTAGAATACAAGGACTCAAAACGGACTTACCAGTGTTAAAGATTACATGGAAAACATCACTTGTATCAACACCATTTCTTAAATTAAATCTAGCAACACCAATTTCTGCAGGATAAAATCGGCCGTCAACAGTTGATTCACAGTAGTAGTTTACATGACAAACATAGAACACCAAATCAGCAAACCCTACAAAAGACAGTATATGTTAAATTCATATTAACATTCACAAACAATAAATTGGTTCAGATATTATGTTATATACATCGATAAATCATAACAAATTGAAACCAAGATTTACAACTAGCGCACGCGACAGATGTTGTTAGGTCGACACATTTTCTATGGATGTGAGCAGGCGACTGGTAGTTTTGTCACTGTGGTTTGAAAACTAGAACATGTTCTATTTTTTTAGCATGTTAAAATGAAACCAATGTAAAATAATAGAACCGAGCGCACGATCTATAGATTAACCGTTTTTTTTTTTTTTTTTTACCGACCGCCAACATATACAGGTGTTTGTTTGAAACGGGGCACCCCGAAAATCTCCTATATTTGTAAAGATACAAAAAATCTTCAGAACAAAAGTTTAACTAGACAAAGAGGCCCATCTAAAGGTTACTATAAGAATTCTGAGGCACTTCCGGTTTCACCGGAAATGATGTCACCTTTTGATCTAGCATAGGGAATCGATAATTTTATATTTTTTTCCTAAAAGTACATTAAATTAGCTTTACAATGACACCAAAAAGTCATATTTTTATGTTAACCATTTCAACCATCAACATAAGTTTTACAAAGTTGAATGTAGCACCTCAATTTTTTAATATTTATATATAACGTTTCCATGGTCATGATAAATAATATCTCTGTTAGAAAATATTAGGTCAAGTTATTTCTACTCTGCTGCTAGAATATAATTTATATAAGTACTTTATGATGGCGGTCGGTCCTGTGGTGGCCACAGTTGATCTTTTTAACTGTGCTCATTCCTTCGCAGTCTCGTAGACCAGTGGTGCGCAAACTATTTTCATTTCCGACCCCCCATTTTGTGTAAAATTTTGTCGCGACCCCTGGATAGACAATTGACGTTTTTTTAATCGTCTACGTAGTTAAAGTGAAATTCTTTCTGGGATTTGCACATACAGGGTGTTTTTAAAAGAGTGTCGGTGACGTCATCGATTAAAATACCGCCTTTTTAAAATAGCGCACCAAACTTATAAACCATCATAAAAATGCTATAAAAGATGTAACACCATAAAAATTCAGTTAATGAATCGCATCTACGCGCTGATGTTAGTAAAGACTAGTATTAGTATGAAGCGGCATATTCGTATTTAGAAATTTAAATTTGATAACTCATCAACACTCTTTTAAAAACACCCTGTATGTTTCTGCCTTATTAGAGGTTTGAATTAAACTCATAATTTTATGAAACAATGGTTTTATTTATGCATATGGGTATAAATATTTTTTTAATAAAAAATACTTTTAAAAAACATAAGAATTCAATGTGAGGTATGCGCTTGAAAAGAGCGCATGATTGCTTCTATGTTCGTATCTGTACTGGAAATCGCAAGCCGTAAAGTAAATTGGAAATCGGAAAAAAAAAAATCGAAAAAAACTGGAAATCGCAATCGAGATCGACGTTTTAATGGCATCTAATTTTGAAAAGCTGGATTCACACGAGTATGTCGATGCAAACTGAATCAAAATATTGACTTTTAAAATCGGCATATTCGTTTCCAATCAATATACAAAATTTTTGGCAAGTCAGACACTTAAATTGAATACGCAGTGTTTCGTCGCTTGAAACATCAATTAACTGTTCTTTTTTATTGAACGGGATATTGTAGATTTTTCATAAAGTTCAGTTAAATTCAGTATTTTTATAGCTTTCTTCTTCGGAATTCTTTGTTTACTCGTAATAAAATTAATTCCTAAATTATATATGTGATCATCGTTAAATTAATTTACAAATGTCTACTTTAAATATTTCTCAAGGGCGCCAAAAACATCGCTACGGCTCTGATTAGATATTAATACAGACAATTGTTTTCGTAACAAAATGTAGTTCTATTTTTATAAAGAATAAAATTTCATTTCACCATTTTACTCGTACCTGATACTTGTTGAAGAAAAGCCTTATATTTTTTATGGTCATATAAATTTCTTTGAATTTGACGACCCGGAAATTTTTTATTGACCCCTCTGGGGTCGCGACCCACAGTTTGCACACCACTCTCGTAGACGCTAGCAGTCCTAGATGTGAGCAAAAAAAAAACTAGTTCACTAGTCTCTTGTAGTGTTTAGGACAGGAATGTGCCGTAGAGAATGAAATAAAATTTACGTGTATATTCTGCGTGTAATATACTGTAATATAATATAATATAATGTATCACTAGTTTGTCTAAATTTTGTAAACAATAATGGAAAGACCCTTAAATTGGCCGGTTTTTTGTTTAAAAATTTGATTATCAATTTATAATTAAATTATATTTTTATTTTCACTACCAATAAACTGTACTTTCTTGTAAACAATTATTTTCCTGGTATTGTTACAAATTGCAAGTGCATTAAATTTATTGGAATTAATTTTATTGCAATAAATGGAATTATGATAGTAAAATGAATATAATATAAACGTAGTACACGTTTCTTTATTTACTGATAAATAAATAGATATAATTATTGCACAAAACAGTTTATTAGAGATACAATTAACTTATTCGAGATTTGATTCTTTCGTGCCCCATTGCATTGATGAAGAATACCTTTATTAATGAATAAAGTAGCTTTAGTAATGAATTTTTTGTTGACTATCTTCTGAATGGAATACGAGACTTAACATTATAACAATCAAATCTGGAGTCGTCAACATTAGTAATGAAAATATCAATTGCAGGAATTGCGATCAGTATCGTTTCATATTATCGATGCCGGGATTAGTATCCTGAAAAAAGTACTGATACTATGTAGTATCAATCTGATCGATATATCTGTAAAGTATCGAACCAAAATGTATCAAGTACTAAAATACTAGCATCGAAAGAAAAGTATTGATAGTATCGTTTCATTCCTAGTCAACATACAACCTATAAGTAATATTGTTTATACCAGCGGTGGGCAAACCGGGGCCCGCGGGCCGCATTAGGCCCTTGTCGGCATTTTATGCGGCCCACCAATATCCACAAACAATTGCTTTTTAAAGTGAAAAAATTGGAAAATGGAGGCGAGATCGTGTTTTTTTTTCTTTGCACTTTAAAAATAGACGTGAGGCCGTTGTTTTTGCTCTTCACTTTCATATGGGGAGGGCACCAGAATATTATGTGCGGCCCGCGCCATCCTGTTATAATGTCAATGTGGCCCGCGGCCCAAAAAGTTTGCCCACCGCTGGTTTATATTATACATTTTTTTAAGAATAGAGTGTGGACAAGATAGGAGCTATCTCGATCTTGTTTTTAATTGGGTAAGAACGTGGAAAAGTTTAAACTGTAGAAAAATAGATTTCTGTCTCAACTTATTCTATTTGTCTCCGTTGTTTTAACCCAAATTTGTAAACATAGGCGTACAAACTAAGTTTACAGTGAATATTTACTACATATTATTTCTAATAAGTAAAACGGAGGTATATGTTTAAATAATGTTAGAATATAAAAGCCAGTGAATAAATAGATTTGAAATTAATTTAGAATATATATTTAAGAGAAATATTTTAAAATGAAACCGTCTGAAAATGAATTAATGTACGTAGGCCTTTAGTACCAAACACAACAGTTGTTTTGCTGTCAACTGTCATATTCTTTGCTGTCAATGAGCACCATATTAATAATTTGTGATGCCGTTATATGTATTTACGTCCGTATTACGTTTGTGTTATGATGATTCGGACTGATTTCCATTATTATTTTATATATTTTTCATAAGTTTTGTAGAAATAATTAATTTTAATTAAATTTTCAATTGTTATATTATTTTTTATATAGTCGGATTGCTGATAGGTGACTGTTACATGTATGTATCAAGTAGTGCACTCACATAATAATCTAGTTACCATTATTCAGCGATTTTAAAAATGTTTTTTGTTTTTTGTCTTAATTGTCAGTGTCTGGTAGTAAATATTGATTAAAATATGGCTTGCGGCCAATTATTAAATTCACAAACTTTAATTTTAAATCTGCTGGAATAAACAACAAATTATAATCCAAAATTTACATACGAGTATAAATTTTTCCTTATTTATAATTATTACCTTAAAATTAATAATTTTGTTTGTTTGAGTACTGCTGTAAATTTATTTTCGCGCTCTAATTAGTAAAGATATCTACGAATTATGCTGTTTCTTTCTAATGCTTTGTTTTTTATTCAAATAATTTTGAAGGTTAGTTGTCAACTTGGATCACTATACGTTACTATGGGTATGCAAATAATTTTAGGGTACATTCGATTTGACGCTCCGAGCGTTCCGAGCACGTTCTGTACACTCAAACGTGTTCGATTTGACGCTCGGAGTACACTCAATTGCATTCGTTTTGCGATCGAGCGAGCATTTAGAGTGCGCTCTATGTGTTCGGAGTTTTAAGACCGAACATATGGAGTATGACTTAATAAAATGGGGAAACGGCGGGAAAGAAATGAAAGTTTAAAATTAAATTATAAATAAAATAAAAATAATAGCCTTAGACAAATAACAATAGACAAATAATATTGTTATTTGTCTATGGCTACAGAGTACGGCCATTTTATGTATTTGTGACATTCTGTAAACAGCAAAAAATGTATTAAAATGCACCGTGCATAAAATTAAAATGGAAAAAAATCATTAAATTAATTCATTAATTATTATTTAATTTTTAATTAATTTTATTTCTTCATCATTGAAAAAAAAAAATCAAGGAAAAACCGATATATATAATTTTGATTCATGACTGACGTGAACTAATCTGACAGTAAAAATGCCGCCTGAAATTGTAGGGTTAGATTTTATAAACAATACGTCACAAGAACGCTCGCTCCGTTAGTGCTTCATGACGTCACCATCAACTGTTCGCTCAGCGCTCGCTCTACTCTGTACAACTCGAATGCACCCTTAATGATATAGACAGAGAAAGCATATAGTATTGAATATCGATACTTGTAGCAACGAACAGTCACTTTTCAGCAATCCGACTATATGTGACAGGTTTGTATAAATAATATATTTTAATTAAATTTTTAATTATTTGAAAATAAGAAAATAGAATTATTGAACTTATTTTTAATTATTGAACTGTTCATTTATCTATATTTTACAATTTATTTAGAAACGTCAAATTTGAATTTACCGCAAAATTTATTTAATTTTAAATTATAAACTTTAATTTGGTACAGTCTGAAACCGGCCGCGCTCGCAGCGCCATCTACTTCGTTCTATAAAAAAATAGACTATAGTATCATACCTCCATTATTGAAGTTTGAATTCACAAGTTTCTCTATGTAGTTTTCCATTTCCTGCATCTTATCGATATTAGACAATTCTCTGTTAATCACCGAGGGAATTGGTTCTCCAAGTGACGTGTATTTCACTTCAGAGTTTTTCTTCCTCATCTCCTGAGCTTTCAACTCGAACGGCCTTTTTTCAGCTTCTCCCAAACTCTAAATAAAAGTATATTATTAAGTATAAAATTAAAAGTATAGTGTCCAAAATAAATAATTTAACAAGGGTAAAGCTGCGTTCAGAGCTCTTTAAATTAGTTGACTATTCACTGTGCGTTGTGGATAAGTTTAGTAGATAGTTTTAACGTTAAAGGCAGCGTTTACAGCTATAGAAATTAGTGCGTTACAAATAGTGCGACATCTATGTGTCTTTAAATCAACTACGACTCGTAAAATGTTTCTTATCTATTATCGTTTTCCTAATTCTGCTGTCCTAAATTGTTACTAACGAAACCTAACCTAATTACCTAAATTGATCATATTTACTGTTCGTCTTTGTAATTTTGGACGAGATTTGTTGTAATAGGCGCGATGACTTTTTGCTAGGTTATGTAAAGGCATACAATGTAAATGTCCTCTACGATGTAGACTGAGATAGTCAATGTGTGTTTATATGTCTGTCTCATTTAAACAACTCACTAACTATAAAGTTTTTAAAACTATCGACAACGTATATCGTATTAAATTTAGTGCTCTGAACGATTGCTCGCGTTACCATATGACAAACTTGTAGTGACAATCAACGGTGCACAAGTAATAGTCTATAGTCGACTAATTTAAGAGCTCTGAATGCAGCTTAAGGTTTGCTGGTAAGAGCCAAGTCTACTTTGAAAACTTTAGTTCAAGTATTTCGAAATTATATATATATATATGATTACCCTTAGCCCCTCAAAATTCATTTTATTAAAATGTATTAAATAGTGCTGTCAGAAATCGATCTTGACGGAACCGGTTCAAAAAAAAAACCGGTTCCGGGTTTACCCGGTTACCTGGTTTCGGAACCGGGTGTAATCGGAACCGGGTATTCGGGAAGAGGTATCCGGAACCGGGTTACTTCAAAATTACGTACCCGTTTTGCCAGAAATCCAGAACCGGATACCCGTTAAACATGTTTCGGTTTCCAGCATCATAACAATTACGGTTATTGTGATTGAGATACGTTAAGTAATACTTGCTGACGTGCATCTACTACGTACGTTTTTTGTTATATACATTTTAATTTTGAATAGAAAAAAAAAAATCTTCTTTATCATATATATTTTTGACATATTATAACTATATCAATTATAATATATGTTGCGCCGAGTTTAATTTTCTCACACTAAAGGATCGTCGCACTTTGACTGACATGAAAATTTTGCATAAAATTCTTAATAATCTATTATCTTGTGTTGAACTACAAAATTTATTCACTATTCGTGTTCCAGTGTACAATACGCGATCTTCTTCGCTTCTTTGTATACCTTTTGCGAACACGAATTCTTACCAAAATTCTCCAATAGTCAGACTCTGTAGTACTTACAATAATAATTTCTCAGATGTTAACCCTTTACCGCATAGTGTGCCATATATGGCACATTCCGATTTTTATTTTTATTTTACTTTTAAGACTGAATCAGAACGTTACTTCCGTTATATGCCACATACACAGCAATGGATCCTGCAGTATCTCAAGTAATGGGCTGCAATAGATTTGAGGATATCAAGCGGAATTTGCACTTCAACGATAACTCTGAATTTATTGAGAAAAGACAACTAGAAGATACGACCTTTTCTTTCATAAATTCGAGGGCGAGTGCTCTTAATCCCTAATGAAGAACACCTAGCAATTGACGAGCAAATAATACGGAATCATTTTCTTTTGTAACATAATGTAGAATCATAATGTTCCATGTATTGCACATACCCTAAATTGTTATTTTAATTATTATTTTTTCATAAAAATAATAATTAATATTTTAAATATAATTTTTTAATTAATTTTTCTATCAATAAGAACCAATTCCTAATGCTCATGAATTATTTCAGCCAAAAATAAAAATTCATGCAGTAAAGGGTTAACATTACCAATGTGTCTGTTTAAATGTTCAATAAATATTGTAAAGACAAAATTTGTCATCAATATTAATAATATGTATTGTAACAGTTTATTATATTTAACTATTTTTATATTCAACTAATTATTGTGTTTCAAGTACAAGTTTGTTTAATTACGTATTAACATAGTAATTATGTAGTAGTGAACACTTCGCTGGGCCTGTCCTGTTTGTGTTCCGAACAAAATAAAATAATATTAAGTAAATAATAAATAACAGTGCGGGGAACCGAAACCGGTTTAACAGATATCAGGTCAAGTAAAACCGTGCACATAATTTTCGAGTAACCCGATTTCGAATACCTAGTTTCAAATATTTTTTGCTCATTACTTTGATTCGACTTCCTTTTTTTTGCGCACTGCTTCGATCCTTCTTCTTTTTTGTTGCTATCACGTCGTTTATCTAACGAAACCGGGTATCTGGAACCGGGTATCCGGAACCGGGTATCCGGAACCGGATATCCGGGTAACGCGAAAATTACAAACCCGGTTTTACCCGAAAACCGGAACCGGGTACCCGAAAAACCGGTTTCGGTTCCCAGCACTAGTATTAAACAAAACAGTTTGATGATATATTTAGACAACTTTTTTATACAAAGGTTTTCTGTTCAGTAAATAATAAGTGAAATATTTCAAATTTCTACTGCACTGAATAGAAAATAATCGATTTAGGCACTAACAGGCACTTACAGATATTCTAGGCACTTAGTTGCCATAATACCAAAATTAATTTTGCCATTTCTAAAAATGAATCGATAGTTGATCTGTCTTAGTATGATTCATAAATATGACAAGTGTGAATAAATTCCTTTTCATTTCATAAATACGAATCATTGAAAATAATTAATTTAAAATGGCATGTTAGATTGGCCGTTTTATTTGCAAAAGCTATCATAATTTCCCCACCTCACGCATAAAAAGCGTCTGTCGAGACAATGTTTTCATTCAACATGTTATTTTCATCTTCAGATTATTTCTATAAATGTCAGCTTTATTCGGAACAAGATACTGCTGCAACAGCATGCAGACTATCAAGGTCAAATTTACCAATATTTTACAATTCTAAAATAAAATAATAACATTGATAATCTACAGTGTTGGTCATAAAATAGTGCAAAAAAAAAATTGTTATTAACTAATAACAATTATGGTTATAATGAATAAAATAAAGTACAGTCATGTGCGTAAAAATAGCAGTATTAGAAAAATATTAGAATAAATACGAAAAATAGTTGGTTTAAGTAATAACTAAGTCAAAATTTTACTGATATATATTAAGAACAACTTTATTATTTTGATAAAAAGAAAGTTTTTTTGTCGATTCATTAAAAAAATATATATAGTATTTGTAAAAATATGCTCATTACGCTGATCAGAAATATAGCAGTACACTTCATAAAATAAATAAAACTTATTTTAATATTAAATATTCTTTATTATTTCTGTAATATTTGGGTCCATGACATTTTTTTCGTATTACTTCTACACATCTTCTCGGCAGGCATAGAACCAAAATAGCTACCATTTCTCCAAGGGAACATATTTCCAAGATGTGTCAATTTCTCTCCATAATTCTTCTTTGTAAGCAGGTTTTGAAGAAGATATTTTAATTTTTACATCAGCCCACAAGTTCACTATTGGATTTAAGTCTAGAGATTGAGTATAGTATAATAGTAGTAACCCTATTTTCATTAAACATATTTTTTGCTTTGAGCGAGGTGTGCTTTAGGTCATTATATTGCATAAATATCCATATAAAAGGCATTTTCTTCTCTGCAAAGGGAAAACATGGCATACTGCAAGATACTGACATAAACATTCACGTCCATTATATCTGGCCCACTCCGTTCCAAGAAAAATATCCCCATGCCATAACACTACAGTCGCCATGTTTTATTGTCTTTGTAGTGTACTTAGGATTGTATCTCGTTCAAGGAGGCCTGCGTACTTGCTTTTGGCAGATACCAGTATTAAATAAAACAATTTTTGTTTCATCAGACCAAAGAATATTGCATCTTTTTGACCCGGCCAAAGTTGGTGTTCTTTGGCAAATTGAATTCTATTTTCCCGGCGTCTCTTGTTTAACAGCGGAGTTTTTCTTGGTCTTTTGGCTTCAAGGCGTTTTCTTACAGTTAATGCAGAAATTAGCAGGTCTAATTCGTTTTTTATTTGTGTATAAGTAAGGAAAGGGTTTAACTTTGCATACCTTACAATTTTTCTATCTGTTGTCGGCGAAGTTTTAGATATCCGACCCCGACTTACATTAGATACCATTTTAGCGGAGCATCTTAGCACATTCTGAATAAATTTATAAGTTTTACCAGAAATCAATTGACGTGTCTCCTGTGTGCAATGTTTAGCCCTACCCATTTTTACTGAAAAATATTTAATATTTTCCGTGGTTTTAAATATAAAATCTAGTTACTTTTCATTATACTCAAAAATGTATTAAAGAATAAAATTGTTTGGTTAGCTAATTTAGTAAAACATGAGAAAACTTGTGGAGACTGCTATTTTTACGAACACTAGAAAAATGATATTTTTGGTTTGTTGAAGGGGTATTTATTATTTAGAAAATGCAACTACATAAATAAATAACTAAATAAAATAAATACAATTTTACAATTTGCATTAAACCACTGCTATTTTTACGCACATGACTGTAAGAATAAAATCTTTTTGTTCAATGCACGTTTGGAACAGACTTTACAGTCTGTTTCAAACGGTTACGCGGAACTAAATGGGAATTTCGTTCTTTTAGGTTGTCACGAAAAGGGACCTTGCTTGGGTTATTTCATTTTTCATGTTGGAATGTCAAAATTTAAAATTCCAACAATGAAACCATGGAAACGAATGACATATGTCAAAATTAAATTACAGTCTGTTCCAAACGGTTAAGCGGAACTAAATGGGAATTTAGTTCTTTTAGGTTGTCACGAGAAGGGACCTTGCTTGGGTTATTTCATTTTTCACGTTGGGATGTCAAAATTTAAAATTCCAACAATGAAACCATGGAACGAACGACATATGTCAAAATTAAATATTTTTTTTAGATATTTTAATGACAAAAAAATAAATAAATGGGAAATTAAGTATTAAGAATGACACAAAAAATCAAAATATAAAGAAAATAACATTTTAAAATGATATTAACCTTAACCAAAAAATGTTTATTGTAAGTATGATTTACAAAGCTTAAACAAAACGGCCGAAAGGCACGATTTAAACGATGAAAGTAACTAGATTGCAAAATCTAGTTTCGCTTAACCGTTTGGAACAGACTGTATTTTTCTTATATATTTTAATGACAAAAAAATAAATAAATCGGATATTTGTATTAAGAATGACACAAAAAATCAAAATATAAAGAAAATAACATTTTAAAATGATATTAACCTTAACCAAAAAATGTTTGTTGCAAGTATGATTTACAAAGCTTAAACAAAACGGCCGAAAAGCATGATTTAAACGATGAAAGTAACTACAGTCTGTTCCAAACGGTTAGGCGGAACTAAATTTTACAATCTAGTTACTTTCATCGTTTAAATCGTGCTTTTCGGCCGTTTTGTTTAAGCTTTGTAAAGCATACTTACAATAAACATTTTTTGGTTAAGGTTAATATCATTTTAAAATGTCATTTTATTTATATTTTGATTTTTTGTGTCATTCTGAATACAAATTTCCCATTTATTTATTTTTTTGTCATTAAAATATAAAAAAAAAATATTTAATTTTGACATATGTCATTCGTTTCCATGGTTTCATTGTTGGAATTTTACATTTTGACATCCCAACGTGAAAAATGAAATATCCTAAGCAAGGTCCCTTCTCGTGACAACCTAAAAGAACTAAATTTCCATATAGTTCCGCTTAACCGTTTGGAACAGACTGTAGATTGCCAAATCTAGTTCCGCCTAACCGTTTGGAACAGACTTTAATAATAATTTATCATAGCTTCTTTTTAATTTTGTTCCATTTTTTTCTAAAAGTTTTCCATAAGCGTAATATATGTGCTTTTTTGTGTATTTATCTAATTGTTGTCTCTTATGCATATTTTCTGATGTTATTTTCTTATTTTGGTTGTATAAAAATACTTTTCAATTAAAAAAATAAATTGACATATAATTTAATGTCAAATATGAATTGTCAAATGTTTTGAAAGATGCCATTTCAGCAGTACCACCCTAAGATGATATTTTAAATAGACAACATAAAAAACCAGTGGCGAAAGGAAACCTCCGCTAGACTTGCCCTCCCATAAAATTTTTTAAATATTTAGATGAATCTTCAAAAATACATCAAATTATGTTCTATACAAATTTTTGTCCAAGGCTTGCTTTACTAGTTACGAATTAATTATCATGACCATGGAAACGTTACATATAAGTATGAAAAAATTTTCGTAATTTTTCGTTTTATCAAAAAACGTCTCAAATAAAAGTTATTAGTTATTGCATTTATAGTAACTTTTGTTCAATAAATTTTTTCGAAATATTTTTCTGTTGCTAAATATTCGCAAAAATATTAAAATCGACACGAGTAAACTCCCCATTTCTAGTCAACCGATTTTCATAAAAAACAATAGGGTTCTTCCTATTTAATAGGAGAATTTTTTAGTACCAGAACGAACTCTTTAAGTTAAACCGTTTTTGAGTTATCGTGTATACACACAGACAGACAGACAGACAGACACACACACACACACACACACACACACACACACACATACGGACGGCACTTCGAAAATAGGTTTTTTGGATTCCCTGGACCATGAAACGTGGTCATCCGTCAAAATCTCGACATCGAAAATTTTCGCGATTACAATACTTGCCCCTTATATATTAAGGTCGGGCAAGTAATGAAATTTTCTCTTAGTTTTGTATTACAAATTGAGACAGATAATACCGATGCTCCATGGTAAAGTACAGTCTGTTCCAAACGGTTAGGCGGAACTAAATGGGAATTACGTTCTTTTAGGTTGTTACGAGAAGGGACCTTGCTTGGGTTATTTCATTTTTCACGTTGGAATGTCAAAATTAAATAATTTATTTTACATATTTTAATGAAAAAAATAAATCAATGGGAAATTTGTATTAAGAATGACACAAAAAATATAAATATAAAGAAAATGACATTTTAAAATTATATTAACCATAACCAAAAAAATGTTTATTGTAAGTATGCTTTACAAAGCTTAAACAAAACGGCCGAAAAGCACGATTTAAACGATGAAAGTAACTAGATTGTAAAATTTAGTTCCGCCTAACCGTTTGGAACAGAGTTTATGCGCGTGACCGAATAATTTCAACCAAAAATTAATTTTGATCAATTTTGATGCGATTACAGTAAAAAATGTGCCAAATATATTTCACTTACAAGAAACTCTGAAAATAACAAAATTCACACTTCACATCAATTTTTTAGGATTCTGGTTCACAAACCTGAAAAATTCACTTCTTTGTCAAGCAACAATGTGACATTTTAAACTAAATATTCGCCATAGGTAACTCGATTCTATGCCTTGACGTTACAATATTAATACGGTGTCTTGATATTAGTGTATATTCAAAATTAATATGAAGTGTGAATTTTCACACATTTCAAGATTTCGTAGGAACAGCCTGTTTCTTTGTTTTAGGTGGAACTATGCTGTATGTCAGCTTAGAAAAATGTGTGAATCAAGAGCTTTTATACCGTTTATACATAACAGTAAACAATGAGCTTAAAAATATCAACACAGTATTCTATCTCATATCTAAAAATTCCAATTTAACAAAGAACCAATCAGATTTCTTAGTTTGTCCGATCTCACCCGAGCAGTAACGATATTGTATTGATAACTTCATGTTGTTCGTTAACTCATTGGCGTGTAGAAAAAAAGGAGTGTTCATTTCATAATTAATTGGTTTTTGTTAAGATATATTATTGTTTTTTTTCGTTATTATTGTTGTTGTTGATATTATTGATATTAAGATTGTAATTGGAAGACGATTGTTGATCGAGATTAGCTCTTAGCGGTAAGTGAAATATTGAACATACATAACCCAATATAAAAATCGAAACTACGTCTATGTGTGCATGTCCTTGGAAATAAATTTGATAACAAAATGTTTCTGTCAACTATTGCATAACTGACAAGAAAATATGACCGCTCTATATGATGCCCCATTCTAAATTTAAAAAGTAGATCTCGGCTGCGTCTCAACAAAAAATCTCACATCTAATACGGAACAAATAATTGGTTGCACTAACTTGTACAAATAGCTATTTCAACTTTTATAGAAATCTGAATTTTTCCTATATACAGGATCAAAGAACTGTATATGCACGCCATTTTATAAAGAGTAATAATTGATTTCTTAAAACTAATAATTGTACTTACACTCCAAATGACACCTGCAGCTTCAGCTACCAGTCTTGTTGAATCATAAAAGATACCTTTCGCTTCCTCTTTCTTACGGAAGTCAATCATAAAATAATAAAAGGCATTTTGAGGTTTGTTGGGCTTGTTTTTACCCTTCTTCGGTCCCTAAAACAGAAATAAAAACCGTAAATAAACTCTTAATTATCATCTGATAACTACGAAAAAAATTCCCACAACATCCACAAGTTTATATACCTCCTCCATTTGAGGTAAAATTTAGGTCATATGCTGCCGATAACAATTTCTTAATTAGTTAGATAAAGTTTTTTGGTGCACAGCAACGATGGCTATTTGCTCCTAACACAGCCCACCAAAAAGTTTAAGTAATATATTAAAATCAATAAATTAAGCAATAAACAAATAAATAAAATCTTATACATCTTTATATATAAAAATCAATCTCTGTTTGTTTTTTGTTTGTTCTTTATACAAAGCAAAACAGATGGACTGATTTTCACCAAATATAGTATTGCCAGTATGTGATGGTATCCATATGAAAATAAGTTCCAGGTTTCTTTGGAAGAGGCGGAACAAAAGGTCTTGGATAAATTTTATAAGGGGGTGTTTTGGGAATATTGCTGTTAAAGTTGAAGTGAACTGAGGGAATCGGAGCATATTACATATCTGGTATTGTATGTATTTAGCTGATCTATGTGTTTCAGACTAAAGTATATGCTAGTAATTTCAGGCGTATATATGCTAACCTCATTTGGAAGATGGTATTTGTGTGTCTCGTTTTCCATAATTATAGCTGAGCCTACTTTATCGCCAATCTTGGATGCATCAGTGAATATAAAATGGCTATTCTCGTATCTTTGTTTGATGACTTGGAATTTATTTTGTATTATATTTGGAAATTTTTTGTCGTATTGTAACAGGCTTAGGTTCATTTTTGGTAGCTGTATAAGCCATGGAGGGACTTTGGAGGTTTTATTTACTTGCATGTTTGGTATGGTGGTATTTATGGAGTTCAGTAATTGGTTTATGGTTATTTGAAGGGGGGTGTGCTTTTTATTACTTGTTACAGGAGACGTAGGATCGAAAAGATATTGAAATGCGGGGTGATTTGTTTGGGTTGCTAAGTTGCATACGTAATCTTATTTATTTTTGTTTGTCTGTGCAAGATTTCTTTTATGGAGTATGTGTAACTTAATTGATTTTATCTATTTATTAATTGTTTAATTTATTGTTTTTAATATGTAGTGTAGTCATTTAGATGGGTTGCGTTAGGCGCAAATAGCCTTTATTGCTGTGCGCCAAAAATTTTAACTAACTAACTAACTAACAAAAACCAAATTTGTATTATCAAATTTTTCATTCAATAAAAGATATTGTAATTTTTAAAATGTTTCAATACTTATGGCCGATAGTGTATGCAGGGTGTTTGGTTTAATCGCCGCACCTCGAATAACTCCTTTATTTTCAGAGATACAAAAAAATCTTCAGAAAAAAAGTTAAACTAGACAAAAGGGCCCACTTACGGAATATAATAAGAATTCGGCATCACTTCCGGTTTCAGCGGAAAATGTTTCAACTTTTTATCTAGCATAGGGAATCGGTACTTTATTATTATATTTTTTTTTCTTGAAAGTACATTAAATCAGTTTTACAACGATATCAAAATATCATACTTAAATTTTAACCATTTCAAAATGGCGACCACTTAACGAAAAACAGCCTACATTGGTCAACAGATCGACTCCTATTTTATTTCATGATAACGCTAGACCACACACTGCACAAATGACTGTGGCAAAACTACAGTAATTCGAGTTGGAACTTCTTCATCATCCTCCATACTCACCAGACCTAATCCCCACTGACTACCACTTCTTCCGCAATTTGGACAACTTTTTAATAGGAAAACAGTTTAATTCCGACAATGCTGTAAAACTGGCCATCCAGGAATTCATTGACTCTCGTCTGCCAGGGCTTTATACCACCGGCCTGAACAACCTGATGCTTAAATGGCAAAAGTGTATAGCCAAATGGGTGCATACTTTGATGAATAAAATAATTCCTAATATTTGTTATAAGTTATCAACCAACTATGCCTTTTTTTCTACAAATTTCATCCTTGACGACCTAATACATTTTTATTTATAAGCAACAGAAGCTTCAGATTTCAGTTTGACTCATAAATTTCTAACTATTTGCTTATCAATCGTAGTTATAGATAAAGCTAAGGTGGTTGTTTACATTATATAAGATACTTTTATAAGATTCTTATCAAAAAATCAACATAATTTTTTTAAATATACAGGAATTCTTAAAATATTATATAAAGTTTCAAGTATAATATTATAGAATTGGTAAAATAACACCAAATGATAATTTCTATATAATATGTACAGAGCTTCCATTACTAATGGATAGGCGTTTGAATTTAGCGCGTTGCCGTGTTAGTATTTTCATCCCTAGCTATTTGTCCCTGGCTGTACATGACGCATTTCATCATATACGTAGATACGGATTAACTTCAGTATTTATTATCAGAAAAGGAGAGTTTCCGTAACGGCCGTCAAGTATATTGTACTATTATAGTCTAGTAGGGGAAGCCGGGGCATAACGGTCTCCCGGGGTATAACGGACTCCCCTCTTTCTGGCTTTTAAAGCATGCCGCCATGTTTGGGTGCATTCCAATATTCCAATCACGTTCAGTACTTCACTAGTGTCTTCCGAGAGTGGTTGTACGACTGAAAGCTGGCGTTTACATTTTGTAAATTGGTGAAACGGTTTTTTGCTGTGTTGATATATTTTTCACACATATCCAGATGTTGATTGGTCCAGTGCAGAGCATGTGGCAAGTGGGCACATTGTTCTTGCGCTGGAGAAGATGATAACGATGAGGAATACACTCACGTGTGTTCATTCTGTGCCAGATTTTAGCTGATTGCCCATTATACCCGGCTCATTCTACCCCTTTTATTTTTGTATTTTTTTTTACTGTCTGTAATACTTAATACAATAAATCATCTTACGAATAAAAGTATTTCGAAATTTTTTATGATATTCCTTAAGATTTTATTAAAGATAATCCTTAAGGTGTCCGTTATGCCCCGGCTTCCCCTACCATGATTCCCAACGTGGTCTATTTGGACCCCCAAGAGTCGATTTCAAGTTGCGTCCATGTCAGCGAGAAAAATAATGGGGGTGCACGAGATGTAAATGGTGATCCACGTGAACTGACTCCATTTTGGCAGGTCATCATCAACATTTAGGCGTATCTTAAAAGTCTTATTACTTCTTCACACTGAAGTACGCTGGCTCTCGAAAGGCATATGTTTGACAAGATTTTTTTTACTTTTAGAGACCTTTTTATAGTTTTTGGATCCCATTTTGAAAGAAAAATTAAATGGAAACCAGACATTACTTATTTAACAGATTTGTTTACAAATTTTAATGCGGTTTACTTGCAGTTCCAAGGTGACAGTCGGAATTTAATAAAAACCGTCCATCATTGCAGCTTTTCTTGCCAGAATAAATCCAATGAAGCAAAACATTGGACGCCACGAATTTTCCCAGTTCCCCAACTTGTCATTGACAAACGTCCAGGATGATAACGTTTAGGTCTACGTTCAAAATTTAAATGTCCTTCACACATACTTAAAAACCAGGTTTGAGGACAGGGCCGGCCCAAGGGCCCCGATGCAATATTAAGTTAGGTGCCCCCTCCCCCAACACATATATATATTTTTTAAATATTTTTGTTTGATAACTATTATGAAATAAAAGAAAATAACATAATCATATTATCATAATACATATCATAATTTTTTTTTTACTTATAAATATATATTTTTTTCAAACAATTATTTATTCGAACAATTGTGCATTAGACGAATTGTTTTTAGAACAATTTACACTGAACTCGGTCTGTCAGTCTGTTTGCCCGTTCGCAAAAGTGTGGCTAACTCTAGTACCTAAGCGGCTCGTCAGATTTGGACAATTTTTTATATCGATAAGTTTTTTTTTTATCTTCACGCATAAGCCTGACCTTTTGAATTTTTAATAGACCTTAATACTTTTTTACAAATACATCTCCTTTTATGGCACCCCCCCTTTAACTAGAAACCTGAAGTGCTGATCAATAAATAAAAGTAGTTTTTTCTAAATTTCCTTGCATGGCGCCCTCTTTTACTAGACGCCTAAAGTGCCGCCCAGTAAATAAAGGTAGTTTTTGCTAGATTTAATTAAAGGTCACAAGATCTATTACAAAAATGAATATTATTTTTATTAAAGCTATTTTGATATTGTAATAGGCTATAAATTTTTTCTTCGACTCGGCGCCCCTTGTTCATGGCGCCCCGATGCGGCGCATCGCCTGCATACCTCCTTGGGCCGCCCTTGTTTGAGGGTGTTTTGACTATGGAAATACCACAGTTGATTAACAATCTATACGGTGACATTGAAGAATCGGATGTCATATTACAAGAAGAACTGATCGAAATGAGCACTAACGAAAAACTTAAGGTGCAGTTCAGAAAGGGGTATCAGCAATTCTGGTTTCAGAAAGATATACCTGTTGCTTACTCTGCACTATGGACTATCGCAAGGAAGTTTTTGGTAGTTTTTTCATCTTCATACCTCATAGAAAGGGGTTCGCGGTTACCAAAACGAAAAAAAAAAAAAGAAAACGGTTGCAAATCACTGGACGTGGAGATTTAAGAGTACACCTCAATAATTTGAAGCTAAATATTAAACAATTGCTATCAGAGCATTAGGTTCATCCCTGTCATTTAACAGAATTATTTGTGTATTCATTCTTTTTAATAAAGGTATAATAATAATAATATTTATTAAATAGCACAATAGGGGATACGCATAAAATTTGTATTTCCTTAAAACTACATTATTTTGATATGTTAATGTTAGTTATGTCACCTAACAAAACAAAAATCACATTTTAATTAACATTATAGCCAAATTTTTTAATTAAAATATTGTAAATTTGAAATATTCCGAGCACGGGGCGAAGGTTGCCGAGTAGAAACGACTGAGTATGACGTCAAACGATAGGGTTTTCACATCACAGATACAGACAGCTACAACATAATCTTCACACGTGTGTGTATTGTATTGTTCGAGAGTTTTGTATTTGTTTTTAAACAATTTTTCACGTATTTACTATTAAAATGGCAGATAAAGATTTTGTTAGGGCTCAGAGTGATAATTTACCCAACATTGATGCATTTATGCACACAACATAAAGTTTACTTTTTTCTGAAATATCGGTTTTATTTCGCCTCATAGTTTTCAGCCACAAATTTCGCCTTTTCTGTTGTTTTTCGCCATTAGGTAATGATATAAATAGTTTTTTTGGATTTCTAGTTGAACTAATTGTGCACATCGGTACTGAACAATATTTTCGATTATGTTTCGAAGTACTGGGGCCTGGATGTTCCATATTTTAATATAAAATTTAATTCGGTAAACATGTATAAATTGTTTTTATAGAATTAAACTTTATTTTAATTAAAATCACTCTCCTTTACATAACCTATAAAAGTTACACAAACAAATAATTCACAACAGACTATGTTCGCTGCATAAACAACCGTTCGCTGGATTGGCTAGTAGTCTCATGCGTCAGTTAGAAAGGATTATGACGTCACACGTCGTTTTCGCGCGCTACATACATTTTTGATTTTTTAAAGCCTTCAAATTAAAAAAAAAAAAATTAAAAACTGTTTTTTATGTTTATATACAACAAGAGGAATATAATAAAAAAATAAAAAAAAATCATGCCTATCCCCTATTGGCTACATATGAATAAAAATTGTACATGTTTTTATTTTTTTACAATTGTCCACTCTACAAAAAAAAACCTATCAAAATGAGCAGCACTGTGTCAGCTGTCAAAAACACATTGGAAGTTAATAAGTTTAGGAAAATTCAATATTAGGCAGGCAGGGGGAGCTACGGAAAAAAAAAAAAATAGCAACTGGTCTACGGGGCAAAAAAGTTTGGGAAACTAAGAAGTAGGCTTCTTCTGTCCTAAACTTGTGAGACATATATAATGAATAAATTAAAGCGGCATGGTCAGTATGAATCAGTGATGGGCGCGTAAGTTACATGATGTAAGTTACCTCATTGTTGACGCGTAAACAATTGATGTAAAGTAAACACAAGAACTCTTGTAAACAATGTAAACAACGTAAACAATGTAAACAATGATTTAGACTTGCGCACTTGTTTTGAATTACAGAACCTCATTTTCAATACATTTTTATAAATAATAAAATTTTAATGAAACGATTTTAAATGAAAAAGTAAGTATATAAAATTAGGACAAGCCAATATACATATTAATAAAAATCGAATTTGCATCATTATACAGGCTTTATATACAAATTAGTAAATATGAATATGAAAAATAAAAAACTTTTTTCTTTAAAAAATTCAGTCTAATTTTTTTAGTAACAAAATACATTAAATTTCACCTTTAAGAAAATTAGCCTATATTTTTTAATAACGAAAAGATGCATTGCAAATTTTGCATAACGCCCTATATTTTCTTTCATTTTCTTTAATTAAAACAAAACCTAGTTCTTCAGATTCCTTCTATTTCTTCAAACTATAGGGGAAATATTTTAAGATCGTAGCGCCACGCGGATTTTTTTGAAACCATTCTAAATCAGATACCACTTGACATTTACTAGTAAATAATAGCGAAAAGTGTATCAAAAAACGACAAAAAATAAATAATTGTTTGGGATTTTCTGATTTTGTGAAGTGACATTACTTGTAAACATCTAAAATACTACATTTTGTGATCTGGTTTTAAGTTATGGCGGTTTTCCATTGTCGATTATTTTAACTATATTGGGGGAAATAATAATTCCCGTGTTGTTTACCAAGGGGTAGAAATCTACAATGCTGGGCATATAATATTGTGTGGAGTCACTGAAAAAAACAGAGAGTTCATAAAGATTTATGCATTATGCCTATTATTAATTAAATTAGAAAAATACGGAATTAGGGGCGCCCCACTCGATCTTTTACGAAACTATTTATTAAACAGAAAGCAATACGTCCGAGTAAATGATTCTAGCAGTACTGACAGGACCGTAACGTGTGGTTTGCCACAAGGAACCGCGATCGCTCCACTGTTATTTATCATATACATTAACGATCTAATGAATATAAACATAAAGGGGCAAATACTAAGTTACGCTGATGACACTGTATTATTTATCGAAGGTGTAAACTGGTGTGAGGTAAGGAAAAATGCAGCGCTTGATTTGGATAAAATTAAAAACTGGATGAATGAAAATATACTAACTTTAAACTATGAAAAATCGTATTTTGTAACATTTGCGTTAAGAAACTCTAAGCAACCCGCCTATAGTGAAATCACGATCCATCACGAAGGCTGCCCAAGAGATCACTGCCTATGTACAAGTAAAATAAATAGAACTGATAAATATACGTATCTAGGAGTTATGTTTGACAGTCTGCTAAAATGGGACTCACATATAAATTCGTTGATAAAAAAAATTAGGAAGTACATATATTGTTTTAAAAAAATTAGGACCTATTTTAATATAAACCAACTAAAAATATTTTACTTTGCTTTGGTCGAATCACTTATAACTTATGGGATAATAGGTTGGGGAGGAGCTAGGGACAAATACTTAAAGAAACTAGAAATAGTGCAAAAATATATACTAAAAATAATTTATTCGAAACAAAGGAATTATTCTACCAGTCTACTCTACTCAAACCTGAAGATATTTAACATCCAACAAACATATATACTGAATATTTTAAAATACATAAATAAAAATAAAATAGATATGGAGAGTACCAACCATGCATATAATACGCGAAATAAAGATAATAAAAAACTTATTAAAACACACAAATGTATAGCACAGCATCACTTCACTTACTATATGCCTAAAATTCACAATGAATACTCATATTACCTAAGAGAAAATCATCTACAGATAACTAAAACCAATTTCATAAAATACGCTAAAAAATGGGTATCACACTTGGATTTAACGAAAATATTCCAAATAAATGCCTGAGTTCTGATTATTGTATTTTGTTCTTTTATTTGCAGTATTTTTGAACGAATTAAACAGTATTTCAAAAAAAAAAAGTATTTGTACATAGATTATCCTTCAGCTAATGAATTGAAAATTAATATTTTCACTCAAACAATTTCTTTGTTATATGTTATGTAAAATAATACACACACACACTACTCAACTTAAATTTTCAAATAAATTACATGCCACACACTGACTGTTTTACAGTCAACGTGGTGCTAGAACCAGTGAGCTTACCTCACTGGCTTTATTATTCTTCTTACTGTTACTAATTGTAATAATTATAATATTGTTAATCACAATTGCACATTATGTTTCATATGTACAAATCACAAAATATATATGTAAAGCTAGGATGAATAAATAAATAAATAAATTTCTACTTGCCTACAAACTTGTGCATAACAAACCCACACACAATAACAGGAATTTTCAAGATATGCGATAATAAATACAAAATTGAAAATATTTTTTGTAGTCACTATCATTAAAATGTAATGAGCAAACTTTGATATAAGGGCTCACTTTTTTTCCAATTTTTAAATTGTTTATCTAAACATCGCGTCGATTCCTAACCTCTTGCTTTCCCAATTTTGTTTCGAACCGTACGGTGTCTGATATTAGTGGAAACAAATGAAACGATATTTCCGGTTTTCTTCTTTGCAATGAATTGCACATAGGCACACAACAATATGTATTATACATTTTTCAATGATTATAATAAAACTTTAAAAACAAACTTCATACAAAACCAATGCACAAAATGAAATATTATCTGATGTACACAAGTTCATGAAACGCTCACCAGATGGTAGGGTGCTTAGCTGCAAATCCCTATTCCTTCGGTTTCTTTCTACCATTTTTTAATAAATTTATTTTTTTGAACTGAATATACTTGTTCATTAACTCTCTATTATTCGTATTAAATAACTAAAACTAACCTCATTATTTGACAGTTTACAAAGTTTACATTGTTTACATTGTTGACAAGTTTACCAATTGTTTACATAAGTTTACACGTAAACGTAAATAATTAAAGTTTACGTGTAAACGCCCATCACTGGTATGAATTTACCGAATTCAGTGCAGAAGAACCCAAGCGACTCAAATTAAGGTTCAAAATTATTCTGAACTAAATTCTGTCTTGTTTTTAATTTTAAAGCCAACAAAAACTATCATGTTTGAATAAAAAAATAGAGGTTCAGATTGTTAGGTACAGTTTTACCCATATTAGCTCTAATAACAGGTACTAAAAACTGTCAGGTCTTGTATATTGGTTACTGATGTAAAATAATGCATCTAACTGATAAATATCAAGGTTGAACAACAAGAGCTTTCATGCTTCTATAAAAACCTAATGGAACACCTGTGTATGAGAAAAAAAAAATGGGAATTCCCTGGTTCGTTAATACATCAGTTCCAGTTCCAGTGTGAAAAAGTATCTAGATACAGTAACTAGATAATTTTTCAAGTATCTAGATACAAATTAGATACTTTTTGAAATATGTATCTGTATGTAGATATTTAAATTTAAGTATCGTGTATCTGTATTTCAGACACTTTGCTCGTTATTTTATTTTTATAGCGTGATACCGAGCTGGTATAATAGTTTAATTATAAATTGTCATTTTCAAAATTGTCTTTTGCTATAAATAAAATGCAGAAAGCAATTGAAATTCTGACGTTTACATGGAATTTATATGGAATGTCAAAAAAAATGTTATTCTTACTCGTTTTTTGTAGCTTTTGAACGTCCATAAAAATAGTAGGTTTTATATGCAATACTTAAGGAAAATAGGTCGTTTAATGAAAGTTTTTGAATAAATATTGTTGCTATTTTGATGACCAATTTAATAAAAACATATGAAAAATTATACCCACACAAGTGGTTTGGGAGTGGACCGTGATTTTGTGAAGACTTTGGGCAAGACAAACTAAGGCCCTTCAAAAGTATCCAGTGATTTAAAGTACACTTTGATAATTTTTTTGAGGCATTTCATCAGTTGCGGGCCCGCCATGCTAGCGTGGAGATTAAGTTCATTTCCTAATTGCAATTAGTAAGATTATATGTGTAGGTGTGTTTCCTAAAGGACATACAAAAACATTATTTTTTTGATATTTCATATAAATTTAATTTGTATGAATAAAGCGTCAGAATGTCAACTGAAAATTTGTTTATAAATTAAATTTTCATGAACGGTAAAAAAAAAATTACATATTTCTTATCAGTAATTTTTTATTCGTGATCAAAATTAATGGCTAAAATTTGATTTAAAGGAACATCCCCTTAACGGGAACATCCCCAATGCGGGACGGAGCAAAAAAAAAGGTCCTCATCTCCCAAATCCAAGTGAAGAGCAAAAAAAAGGTCCTCATCTCCCAAATCCAAAATGCGGGACAAAATGTTAAAATGCGGGACTTTTGCGGGACGCATCTTAATACGGGACAAAATGTTAAAATGCGGGACGAATGGTCACCCTACCTTAACAAGAACATATCTGCGTATCTGTAAGACTAACATTAGTCTTATACGTTAGTACATATGACTAACATAATATAAAATACATACGTTACTTAGTACAAAATTATTCCGTAGAATAGTGATTTACGTTCAATTTAGTGAGCTTTTTGTGAAGTCACCGTTATTTTTGAACAGCCTGTATAATACTGAATAACATGCACTGTTTATTTAATTATAATGCATTGTTAATTGTTAGCTTACTATGTATTTCAGTAAAAATTAATTTCTTAAACATGTTTTATATGGTGTTTTTAATTTTCAATGTTTTTTTCAAAAGTATCTTACTGTATCTAGATATAAAATTTTTGGCATGTGGGTCATTCCACGTCAAGTGGTCTAATTTTTGAGAGAGTCCCTGCTCGACCATCTCCAATTTTGTTGAAACTTTATGGGTGTATACATATATGTTTGAAATGATGATCTGTAAAGTTTTAGCTCCATATGTAGTATAGGGGGGGCACCAGGGGCTTGCCTATGGAACTCATTCGGCCGTGGTGTGGCTCGTTCGTCAATAATCGGCAAAGTTTCACATGCTGCTGTTGCACAACTAAAGCAGCTAGCACCATGAAATTGCACACTCTTGTTCAACTTTTTGTGTTGAACACTAAAACTGTAGTGTCAAAGCTTATTAATGTGTGTATTTGACACAATATGACCTGGAAGTGGCCGAAAAAATTCATCGTAATGAGTTTTTGCCATACTTTGACTTTCCATAACTTAATGAAAAAAGCTTTTGACAACTTTATCTCAAACCAGCTTATTATTCATATGAACATCAAAGCATTGCATAAGTATTAGCTTCCATGTTCATTTGCTTGCTAAGATATTTGCCTGCAAAAATGCCACCGAAGTCAAAATGAGCAAATCTGACCTATTTTCAGAGCTAAATATCACAAAATGGGTCACCTTCGATTTTATTTTTTCTACCACCATTGGATAGAGCAGGTTTTTTGCTGCTAGAATAAGCTTTTTTCATTTTGGAGTCTTTGCACTCTGAGCACTCTAACCAGCAGATAAAACTAATTCAAATCTGGGAGGTCAAACACAAAAATAGTGTGTTAAGATAAAGCCATTCACCTGTCCCAGTGACATGTGAAACTGCAGAAGGAGCTTCATAACTGTAGAATCAAGCCCAACTTTTCTAAAACCACAATTTTAAAATAAAAGATCTTATATAATTAGTTGTCTGACCAATTTATGAGCCCTGTTGCATTTTAAAACTGTTTTAAGTTGAAACTCTTAGGCTTAGTTGCGTAATGATACATTTTCAATTAAACTTTGTCAAAATTTGAGCTTCAAAATCAAATCCTACAAAAGGAATAATTAACGTTTCCTGTTTCTTGTGTGGGGTAAATTTTTTTGCTGTCAAACAAATTTTAATAATTTATTTAATATAATGTATCGTGCAAAATTATTTTGAATATAACAATTATTTGTTTTTCAGAATATTGGATATTTTATTGAATCATATATTGTTTTATTGCAATCTTTGTTTATGGAAATACAAAATTGTGGAGGCGATCTTGCTCCTTGGAGCATCGGCCGTGTGGAGAATTCCACTTGCCATTTAACATCCTATTCAAGCAGAAAAGAGTTGAAATTAATAAAAAACTTTGAATTAAATGAGCAATTATTAATTAACCAGCGTTCTGGATTGAAGTTCGACGAAACATCAGAAATTTGTCTGCATCATGAAGCTTTGCTTTTGACAAAATTTGAATTTTTGCAAAGGTCATGTTGTAATCCTTTTGAAAAGAAGAATCACATCGTGAAGAAGGGTTTACGAGCAATTGATTTGTCAACTGCAAATCAGTTGAAGGACTTAACAATGTGTGACATAAGGCCTGGTGAAAAACTATGTCCCTCCTGCAGAAAACAGTTTACAGAAAGTAAATCAACAGTAGCATCAGCTTCATCGGAATCAAACTGTGGTGAGGAACTGGAGGTTTCTGAAAAATTGAATGCCAGTTTAACGGCTATTGGTGTTTCTCCTCTAAAATTCTCCTCAAAATATAAACTGGTTGGTCAGGGTTGAAATTTATGATGCAAAAAAGCATGGCTTATGCTAATCACGGTGAAGTTTCCCATGCAGTTTCACATTCAAATGTCACTGTGACAGATGAATGGCTCTGTAATCTTCCCACATATTTTTTGTGTTTGACCCCCCAAATTTGAATTAGTTTGCCAAATTTTTATCTGCTGGTTAGAGTGGTCTTAATAATGAAGGCATGTGAAATGTACATTTTCCGAACTTTCCGTTTTGCGCGAATATGAGCATCATGTTTAAAGTCATTTTTTGCATCTTAAACAGAAAGACTCCAAAATGAAAAAAGCTTATTCTAGCAGCAAAAAACCTGCTCTATCCAATGGTGGTAGAAAAAATAAAATCGAAGGTGACCCATTTTGTGATATTTAGCTCTGAAAATAGGTCAGATTTGCTCATTTTGACATTGGTGGCATTTTTGCAGGCAAATATCTTAGCAAGCAAATGAACATGGAAGCTAATACTTAAGCAATGCTTTGATGTTCATATGAATAATAAGCTGGTTTGAAATAAAGCTGTCAAAAGCTTTTCTCATTAAGTTACGGAAAGTCAAAGTATGGCTTAAACTCAGAACGATGAATTTTTTTGGCCACTTCCAGGTCTTATTGTGTCAAGTACACACATTAATAAGCTTTGATACTATAGTTTTTGTGTTCAGCAGAAAAAGTTGAACAAGAGTATGCAATTTCAGAGTGCTAGCTGCTTTAGTTGTGCAACAGAAGCATGTGAAACTTGGCCGATTATTGACGAACGAGCCACACCACGGCCGAATGACTTCCATAGGCAACCCCCTGGTGCCCCACCTATACTACATATGGAACTAAAACTTTACAGATCATCATTTCAAACATATATGTATACACCCATAAAGTTTCAGCAAAATTGGAGATGGTCGAGCAGGGACCCCTAGACCACTTGACATGGAATGACCCATGTAACTGTATCTAGATATTTTTCATAATTCTGTATCTGTATTTGTATCTAGATATATTTTTAAATGTATCTATTACAACACTGATCAGTTCGTGTTTAAAATCAGTTACAATATTGGCACTAATTGGAAACGGCTGTTTCCAATGTTCTTAAACATCCCTCGTACAAAAAAACCGTTAACATGGTTGTAAGAACTTGCAGATATTTATCTTGAATTAACAAAATTGGCCAGACAAAACATACCACCACCTCCTAACAGCAAACCCAGCAAAATAATGTTTAACGAGTCAGGTATTATTTACTAAGATAAAATAAACTCCTTCTGCGAAAACTGGAAAAAATATTATCCACAATACCTTCACCACAATCTCTCATTATTGAAATTCAGGTATTAAATTTAATTTTTTATAATGTAATTTTTTTCATTTATAATAATGTTAAATAAAAAAGAATAGGTTCCGAACATGTAGGTAAGCGTATAAGGGCAGAAAAGGCAAGTCCTCTGTTTCCAGACCTTCAGCCATAAAAGCGCCATTTGGGCAGAGTGACGTTTTGACCAGTCCTATTATTACTGCATAAACAGATACCCATATTAAGTATTAAATACTTTAAGATAAATCGACCCTATAGCTGATTTCACAATATCAAAAGAAAAAAATTCCAAAGGAGGTGAACTGGATTCTAAATCCTAGTCCCTGTGCTTCATAGACAATCATCTTACCACAAAGCCATAACAATTCTTAATAATAATGTAAGGTTAAAATAAATTTCATGTCTGCTCGGTTGCTAAAGAACGATTTAAATGTTTTATCTCGAGTTATTCCTAACTCCAGGTAAATCAAATGTTTTAGTATGTTGTTTTGACTCGAGTAACACTTAACTCATTCTATAGCAACCAGCTGTTAGTTTGTTGTCATTCGCCTTTTATCTATTTTGTCATAAGGGACCCAATATTCTTTGTCGAGTCAGAGTATTGAAAATACAGTCAGGTACTGGGTAATTTCCAGGTACCCATTTCATTACTAACTCTAATGTACTAACCCTCCGTTTGTTACTTGTCGACAGTACAAAACTGAATCATTGCGGATTCGTTTTTAACAAGGAGGTGTAGGTTTTAAACAGCATCTTCTTGTTCATAAGAATAATTTTAACTTCGTTAGTTTTAAATCGCAAATGGGCGATTCCAGAAAATGCTTAAGTATATAAATAAATAATTTGCGGAACAACGAATCGTATAAATCGTATAGGATGTGTATACACATATAAGTTAGGTACCTAGGTTAGCTTCATAACCTCCATTGCCCAACTTTATCATCAGCGTTTCATAATAAATAATGCCCTATATAAACAAAACTCCTAACCTACGAAAACTACGCTATTTTTTGCATTAGTTATACTATAAATATTAATTTATACCAATCCTTCATGCACATCACGCGTAAAATTGTGTAGTTATACAATTTTATCTTATCGCGATAATATTCACCGATACTTTTGCGTTAACAATCAACAGCATTTCTTCCCGGCATTACACTAAAAATTAAAAATATAAAAAAGTATATTACCTTATTGTTGTATGGAGGCTTGTACATTATTTTAAATTTAGTGTTTTAAGTATTGCACTACAAATTTTAGAATTTTATTTTGAACACGTCTTCTCACGAATAATACCGCTGACAATCTGCATGGAGAACGGAGAACGGAGAATGGAGAAAATTGGCATTTAGCAACAGGTTTTCTATTGCGCATGTCCAAGCATAAGTGCGCTGTAGCTGATTTTGCGTTTTTCATGTGCTAAAGAGGGAAATTTAAAATTAAAAGAACAAAAAATGTCACATGCCCTATAAATGGAATTAATATTTAAAGTACAAAATGGTTATCGAGAAAAAGTAAAATAACTTCGACAAGTGACAACTGTCTATATATCTTTTCATTTAGGCAAACTAAATTATTTTTTTGATATTAGACTTGTTAAGGTCAATATCCATGTTTAATTTTTCACGTTTATGGTCCTTGCTACTAAGGCATTTAGCCAAATCCATTCATGTTTAATGTGTTATAAACAAATTAGGTATATAATACCTATATAGTGTTACTAGAACTCCTGTGAGGAGCATAAGATTTCCACCAAGCTACATAACATGTTAAGCTTCGCCATTTCACTATCATATAATATAATAAGCCAGTTCCACCGCTCCACAGTTCTGTTCGAAACGGATCGTCTAACCTCGGAACGGATCGCCTAACCTCGGTTTTTTTCAAAGACTAGATTCACGGAGTGTTTAATATTTATTAATGTAAGCATCATTTTCTTATTTTCCAGATTTATTCTCTATGAACCTACGAATATAATTACATAAAGAAACGTCTAGGGTTTTTTTAAAGAAATATCTAGACTAGGGTGACTATTTTCTTGGAGGAGGCAATGCGGGACGGAGCAAAAAAAATTTCGTCACTTCGAAATATAAGTGAAGAGCAAACAAAAAAAAGGTCCTCACCTCCCAAATATAAGTAAAGAGCAAAAAAAGGTCTTCACCTCCCAAATATAAATACAGAGCAAAATTCGGCCCTGGGGACACCAAATCAAAATGCGGGACGAATGGTCACCCTACTCTAGACACTCTTATATCCTTTGACCGATATGAACAATATTTTTTAGTTTTATTCTCTAAGAATCTACGAATATAATTATATACAGAAATGTCTAGGGTTTCGTAGGCATAAATGAAAAATTCTTGACACCCTATATGCTTTGACCGATATTAACAATATTTTGCAGATTTATTCTGTAAGAATATACAAATTTAATTACATATAAAAATGTCTAGGGTTTCGTAGGCATAAACAAGCAACTCTAGACAATCCTATATCCTTTGACCGATATGACCAATATTTTGCAGGTTTATTCTGTAAGAATCTACAAATGTAATTACATATATAAACGTCTAGGATTTCGTAGGCATAAACAAGAAACACTAGATACTCCTATATGCTTCGACCGATATGAACAATATTTTGCAGATTTATTCTCTAAGAATCTACAAATATAATTACGTATAAAAATGTCTAGGGTTTCCTAGGCATAAACAAAAAACGCTAGATACTTCTATATGCTTTGACAGATATGAATAATATTTTGCAGATTTATCCTCAAAGAAACTGCGGATAAAATAACATAGAAATATCTAGGGCTTCGTAGGCATAAACAAGAAACTCTAGACATTCCTATATCCTATGATCGATATGAAAAATATTTTGCAGATTTATCCTCTAAGAAAATGCGGATAAAATAATATATAGAAATCTCTAGGATTTAGTAGATATAAACAAGAAACTCTAGACATTCTTATATCCTATGATCGATATGAAAAATATTTTGCAAATTTATTCTCTAAAAAACTGTGGATAAAATAACATGTAGAAATGTCTAGGGTTTCGTAGGCATAAACAAGAAACTCTAGATACTCCTATATGCTTTGACCCATATGAACAATATTTTGCAGGTTTAGTCTCTAAGAAACTGCGGATAAAATAACATACAGAAATGTCTAGGGTTTCGTAGGCATATACAAGAAACTTTAGACCGATATTTTGTAGATTTATTTTCTAAGAAACTACCGATAAAATAACATATAAAAATTTCTAAGGTTTTGTATGCATAAACAAGAAACTCTAGAAACTCCTATATGCTTTGACCGATATGAACAATATTTTGCATATTTATTCTCTAAGAAACTGCGGATATATCTACATATAGAATAGTCTAGGGTTTCGTAGGCATAAACAAGAAACTCTAGATATTCCTATATCCTTTGACTGATATGAACTATATTTTGCAGATTTATTCTCTAAGAATTTGGGGATAAAATAACATAAAGAAATGTCTAGGCTTTCGTAGGCATAAACGAGAAACTCTAGATACTCCTATACCCTTTGACTGATATGAACAATATTTTGCAGATTTATTCTCTAAGAATTTGGGGATAAAACAACATAAAGAAATGTCTAGGTTTTCCTAGGCATAAACGAGAAACTCTGGACACTCCTATATCCTTTGACTGATATGAACAATATTTTGCAGATTTATTCTCTAAGAATTTGGGAATAAAATAACATAAATAATTATCTAGGGTTTCGTAGGCATAAACGAGAAACTCTAGACGCTATTATATCCTTTAACCGATGTGAATAATATTTTGCAGGTTTAACACTATATAATACTGACCTTATTTTTTATTTACAAAATTATTTAAACTGATTTAAGATTTATTTATTTATTTTATTAATTTTAAAGGTAATAATGTGTTTGCCAACACAGTTGGCAACGGGTGCAGTAGTATTTTAATAATACTGCTTGGTATAGTTTTAAAAAGGTTCTTTATTCCTCACATATTTTATATATTCTGTATAAAAATCTATAAATTTACCTATAGAAACTATACAAAAGTAATTACCTAGCATCACTATTTAATTATTTATAAAGCTTACAACTGACGCAACTAAGTACAGCAATTCCTCCATTTACGCGAGTAACTGGTTCCACGAAAATTGCGCGTAACTGAAACCACGTAAAGGGAGCCCTGTAAAACTGTTTAAAATAGGGTCTATTACATTTTCTTAAATAAAAATTTCTCAGCTGCTCTAAGATGAATTCGCGTATATGGAGGAATTACTGTATAACAAAGTTAGGCAATGTAACATTCTTGCTCACCCTATTGTTGGCCATTGTCTTTAGTTTACCACATGCTTTTACCTGAACCTCGGCCTTCTTCAAAATTCTACGTCTACAGGTTTGTCCTGGTTGCTCGCATTTTTTTTTACCCTCAGGATTCCATTCGATCTCGTTCCTTGCTATATCGACAAGATCTTTTCTAAGTGTATGCCCAAGCCAGCCCCATCTAACGAGCCTTTATTTGCAGTTTAATGGGTTGTTGGTTGGTTATCTCTCACAGCCTTGTAGTATATACGAGGGCCGGTTGAAAAGTAATCGGCCTAGGCAAGAAAACACAACTTTTTCAGCAAAACTCAATTTATTTTTCAACATAATCTCCTTTTAGAACTATATACTTCATCCAACGTCTCTCCAATATTTCGATGCCCTCCGAATAATACGATTTCTCGAAGCCCTCAAAATAGGCCTCTGTTTCAGCGATGACCTCCTCATTTGTGGATAAGGAACAGTACTTTTTTCTTCGCCAAATGCGGCCGCTTTCTTTTCAAAATCGACGTCGAATCGATCCAACAGCAATAATATACGCCCGTGATCGTTTTGCCATTTTCCAGGTAGTCGATGTGAATGATACCGTGCGCATCCCAAAATACTGTGGCCATGACTTTGTTGGCCGACAGACTCACCTTGGCCTTCTTCGGCAAAGATTCGCTAGGAGCAGTCTACTGTTTCGACTATTCCTTGGTCTCTGGTGTGTTGTGATGGATCCATGTTTCGTCCACGGTTAAAAAACGAGAAGCGACCAGAGAATGGTCGCTTCTACAAATTCCTCGTCAATCACACCTGAAAAGGAGACTGATAAGAGATCTGTTGGGTCTCACTGGATACCAGTGAGAGCCAAACAATCAAAAGAGGAGTCCAGTGTGTCCACCAAAACACCTGGACTACCAAGTGAACGTTTAGCCAAAAAAATGGCTGTAGACCCGCAACCTAAGGGTAAACCAAAAATCATTAGGTTGCGGGGTAACTCCACTAAACAGAAATGTGCGGCACACTAATCCAGTGGAACTGTACCGGTGTATTCCAGCGCTACGAAGAACTGCGACTTTTATTGTCAGATTTTGCATCTTCATGTGTTTGTCTACAAGCAACAAACTTCAAGGAAACCGACACATTCTCTCCTCGAGAATACTCCGTGTTTCGAACGAATTTCTTTACGGGGGTAAGAGCACGTGACGGCGTGGCAATTTTCGTTAGATTCACATTGTACTACGATCCTGTAGACGTTGACACTGAGTTGCAGGTCGTAGCAGTTCGTGTTGCACTTCCCCTCCAGTTGACGATTTGTTCTATCTACCTTCTCCCTGATGTTCGAACTGATATCCGAGATGTCGAGAATATCATCGATCAACTCCCACCATCCTTCATAGTACTAGGCGATTTTAATGCCTACAACGTGTGTTGGGGATCGGTGCGGAACGACAGAAGGGGACGTCACCTGGAGAATATGTTGAACGATTTGGGTTTGAGCTTTTTGAATGACAGCAGACCCACGCACTTCTGTGCAGCAACGGGTACATTCAATGCTATAGATCTTAGAGTCGTTTCAGGAGCCATCGCTGCGTTGTTCAAAAGGGATGTGCATCACGACCTGTGCGGTAGTGATCACTTTCCAATTCTCTTAAGGCCTCTCTTTAATACTGTTGCTGAATCCCGCTGGCCACAGTGGCTTCTTCGGAAAGCAGATTAGACCAAGTTTGCAGAATCATTCTCTCATGAGGATATTCCGAACTTGACCGTAGTCGAGGAGGTGAATCATTTCACAAATTCCATTACGAGCGCGGCTAAAAGCAGCATACCGCTGTCATCCACTCAGCCCCGTCAAGTTCCCGTACCCTGGTGGAACGAGGAATACGACTTATCGCTACGTCAAAGAAGACACCTCTTCAATATATTCCGTCGTTGTCCAACAGAAGAAAACATATAGCCTTTCAGCGATTGAAAGCTCGTGCTAAAAAGATTGTGAAAGAAAGAAATCGTGAATCATGATGTAAATACATGTCCACCTTTACAGTTGCCACTCCAGTGTCCAAAGTTTGGGAAGATCCGGAAAATATCCGGTCTAACTACAGCTACAACCTTTGCTGGTATATCGGTAAATGGCAACGTAGTTACCTCAGTGGTCGAAATTGCTAACACTTTGGCATCTAATTTTGCGTTCAATTCCAGCTCTGAACATTATCCACTTGAAAGCAGGTAAGAGTTTCTAACTTGTAAAGCAGGTCTAGAATCTATACCTCTTAATTTCTTCTCCAGAAATGACGAGGTATACAACCATTTTCTCTCATGAAGAGCTAGACAGCGCGATGTCTTCTTCTTCTTCTTTTCAATTTGTTGGCCTCGGTTTAAAGCCAGTCCGCCAGCGCTTAGCAATACGAGGATGGTGTGAGGATGTTAGAGGTTTAGTCTAATGGAAGTTAGGAATTCAGAAATTAAGGAGCATATTTCGATGGACGGGTTAGACAGTATACCAGGTACAGAGAGAGGGGCAGGAAGGTGTTTGCTTAGCTGTTGGTATAGGGTGTTACTTTTATCAGTGTGGTTGGGGCAGGAGAATAGGATGTGAGAGATATCAGCGGGTAACCCGCATGAGTATAAGTTAGAGGGGATTATGTTGATATGGTGGAGATGGAACGGAGTGTGGTTGTGATTGAAGCGAAGACGACAAAAAGAAGAGATGTGTTTTTTGGTAAGGGGAAGGTTGTGGAACCAAGGGTGATATGGTACAACAGGTTGGAGCGAAAATTAAAAGCGCCCTTTTTCTTCCGCTGAGGAGACGTACTCTTGTTGCCAACATATTCTTAGCTCCCTCTGAACAGCGGGGAATAACTGCCTGAAGTTGACGGTACAGTTTGTGGGTGGTGTTAAGAGATTCGCGCCGTCGTTTGCCAGGTCGTCGGCAGTAACGTTTCCGGGGATACCGCTATGACTGGGGGTCCAACCCAGACGAACTGTAGTACAGGAGGACAGGAAAGAGTGAAGGAGTTGTTTTATTCGGAGGGTTACACGGTCAGACTTAGGGAGGATGCCTGTGGTCTGGATTGCTTGAAGGGAACTTAGTGAGTCAGTGAGGATTAATATATGTGAACGGTTAAGGGTTGGAATGAGGGAAAGAGCATGCATAATAGTATACTGCTCAGCGGACATGATGTGCATTATAGGAGGGAGCTTTCGGGATATGTTAATGTTATGGGAAGGGACATGAATGCCGTAGTCGGTGGATTGGGAAGATTTGGATGCGTGGATGCGCTGGTTTTCGAAATAAGTGGACTGTATCTTCATTGGTAAATTCTTTATTGAAAACTACTTAACATCCTCATGGTAGACTCTACTCACAGAGAACAGTCTCTATACTCAACAACTGTTCTATGACTCTACACATTAGAGTCTACACACTCACAGTTACATATCTCAACTATACTCTACGAGCAACAAATCTGTACTGAACCAACCAACATGTGTGCTGTCCATCCCCTCCATACAGCATAAAGCCAGTGGCGTAACCAATGCGTCTGTATAAATAAGAGTATACTGAGGGTAGGACTTCTGCATAATAGATAGGAAGTGTGTTTGAAGGTTGCTTTTACCTTTGTCAAGGCCTATATTTGTGGAAATAGGGAGGGGAATGATTTGAGTGTGGTAAGGGGTGAGGTAGCAGGGGAGGGTGCGAAGTTTGTTTATGTGGCGGATTTCAGGCTGAAGGTTATTATACTGGGTGCAAAGCAAGGGTTTGGGTTTATTGCGGCAATATCTTAGGGAGTCAAAGTTTACTTTTAGTTCATTAAGTGAACGGATAAATGGATTGTTGTGTATGGAGAGCTGTTGTAGGATAAAACGGGAAGATAGGTACTGGGACCTGATTGTGAGGAGTGGTTCTGAGGCTTCGGTCAACAAAGCGTTCGTGGGAGTGGATCTCATGGCTCCCAGGCAAAGTCTGAGGCCTTGATATTGGATGCGATTGAGGAATGTATATCTAGATTTGGTGAGTGGTGACATTATCGTACAGGAGTAATCGAGGATGGATCATAGTAGGGCGCGATAAATCAAGAGCATAGTCTGAGGATGACCGTCCCACCAAGTTTTGGTAAGGGCCCGAAGAATATTTAGGACATTCCGGGACTTTGATGCAATGAGGTTGAGTTGGGGTTGCCAGGTTAGTTTACGATCAAAGGAAATACCTAGATACACGTAGGAAGATGTGTAGGGCACAGGTTGATTATTTAGTAGGATTGGGGGAAGGTGAACTGGCGTACGACGTTTTGTAAATATCATGGCTTTGCTTTTAGAGGGAGAAAGGGAGAGGTTGTGCTCCTGAAGCCACGAGTTAATTAGAGCGAGGGCTTGGTTAATTGAATCGATGGCGGGAAGCAGTTTGGGGCAGGATAGGTAAATGACAAAGTCATCTGCATACTGGATGCACTTGATTTTAAGGATGTTCAAGGACTGATGTAGGGAGGCAGTATACATATTAAATAGAAGGGGACTTAGGATCGAGCCTTGCGGCAGGCCTTTAAAGGAGGTGCGAGGACCATGGAGTGAGTTTTTGTGCCGGATGTATATAGATTTGCGACCAATAAGATTCAGGATAAGTTGGTTTAGGTTTGGTGGGATTTTGAAGGATTCTAGTGTGTGTTGTAGGATATTAAGGTCAACATTATCAAAAGCAGCATGGATGTCTAGGAATAAGGCTATGAGGAATTCTTGCTTACAGAAGGAATTGTGGATATCTATGGACAGTTTGGCGGAGCAGTTTGTGGTGGATTTACCTTTGCGGAAACCATACTGGGTGTCGGGGAGCAGGCATTTATGTTCTAGCCACCAATCGAGCCTATTCTTAATTAATCGTTCAGCTGTTTTTAAACAGCTTGATGTGAGGGCTATAGGGCGGTAGGAGGAAGCCAGAGAGGGGTCTTTATTAGGTTTTAGGATAGGGACTACATGTGAAATTCTCCAAGCTGATGGGATATCTTGACCAGATAGGGTTTTATTTATAAGGGATAGTAGGATTTCTTTAAGATTTCTAGGCAGGTGTCTAAGATGGAGGTAGGCTATGGAGTCCGGACCTGGGCAGGAGTTCTTACCTAGGTTAAGTACGTTGGTGAGTTCGTGGATTGTGAAGGGCGCTGAAAGGAACGGGATGTTTATTTCACGGGATAATATTGGTGGTGGAGAAGGAACGAATGCTGGTGTCAGGTTTTGAAGAATTTCATCTATGCATGTTATGGTCTTGGGGTTATATCTGGGAGAGGATGACCGTCTGTAAATCCGGACGGTTTCCCTAACCTTCGAGATAGGAGTATCCGGGTTAAGGGAGCTGCAAAAGTTAGAAAAGGATTGCTTTTTTTTTTTCTTTGAACAATCTTTTAGCTATAGCTATAGAGTTTTTTGCTCTTATAAAATTATCGAAGGTTGGGTGGCGCTTGTGATTATTCAACGCCATGTTTCTGTTATTTTTAGCAGCTGCGCATTCGTCATCCCACCAAGGGGTGAGGTTCGGTCTGCGGAGAGGCTTAGATGTGGGAATGGATTTTTCAGACGCTTGGGAGATTATATTTTGGAGGAAAAGGGCTTGTGCTTCAGTAATATCGAAATGGGGAATGGATGTTGATACCTCAGAAGCTGAACTAAAGTACTGGGACCAATTGGCTTTTTTTAGGTTATATTTGGGAGTGTGGGGTTGGAGAGGTGGGGGGTTGGAAGCCGGCCCTATATCCGCATGGATATAGACTGGGAAGTGGTCACTGCCATGGGTGTCAGAAAGGGTCTCGCATATAATGAACATATATGGAAGGAGAGGTGATCGTGAGATCCACAATGCTCGGGGGTTTCCCAGGGGCAGTCAGTCTGGTGGGTTTGCCGTCGTTGAGGACGCATAGGTCAAAGTGGTCTACGACGTCCTCAACTATTCGGCCGAGAGGGGAGGTAAGGTAGCCGCCCCATCGCACGCCATGGGCGTTAAAGTCGCCACACAAAATGTAGGGTTGGTTAGGTAGGATACAGTGCTATCAGGGGGGATGTATAATGAGATAAAGGTGACATTATGGACTTTAGCAGCTATAATTTGGAGGTGAAAGTTGGAGTATATGGGGATGTGTTGGTAGTCGATGCCGTTACGAATCACGATGGTCGACAGCGCGATGTCAAAGTGCAAGGATAGCTCTCCTGCTTCAGATGCGATACATTACCGTATGATCCGCAATCTTTTTTTTATACCTGGGAAACTTATTATAAGCACCAGCACCAGTAGTGTCGGATTCTCTCGAACGCCTACCGACTAAAAACCATGTTAACCTCTAAGTCCGCAGAAGAACTATCCTCTAGCTATAGACCTATATCACTGACCAGTTCTCTCTGCAAACTCTTGAAGCGAATGATCATCAAGCGTCTGATTTGGTTTTTAGAATCAAACGACTTGCTGGCCAACACACAGTGCGGGTATCGCCGTCACCGCTCAACAGCAGATCATCTGGTCAGATTAGAGACAGCTATCAAGAATGCTTTCGTTGAAAACAAACACCTGATAGATGTGTTTTTCGATATTGAGAAAGCCTATGACACTGCATGGATATATAGTATTCTCGGTACTTTGCATCCCTGGGGTCTCCGGGGACTCTTGATGTCCTTTATAAAATACTTCATGTAGAACCGGCGCTTCAGTGTGCGGATCGGAAATACCCTGTCACAAATGTTTGCACTGGACAATGGGGTCCCACAGGGCTCCATACTGAGCGTTACGCTATTTCTGATTGCCATTAACGGTGCAGCTTCATGCATTCGATTACCTGTACAGAGTTTTGATATTTATCGACAACATTGGTATCTTTGTTGCCGGACAAAAGACTAGTACAATCGAACGTCAGCTTCAGCGGATTATCAATTGTCTCGATACATGGGCAAACGAAAATGGCTTTAAATTCTCGACCGGCAAAACTGTGTGTGTCCATTTTTGTAGGAAAAAGGGTGTCCCAATTCTACACTCACTGTAATCTCAATCCTACACTCACAGTAAACGGAGCACAGTTACCTTTACCGATACTGCCAGATTTCTGGGTCTCGTTTTTGACTCTCGTCTTACTTGGCGGGCACACTTTTTGTCCGTCAAGAAAAAATGCCAAAAGTCGCTCAATTTGTTGCGGGTCCTCAGTTACAAGACATGGGGTGCAAACTGCACTGTCATGTTACGTCTATACCGTTCTCTAGTGCCGTCTAGGCTGGACTATGGATGTCTAGCTTATGGGTCAGCTATACACCAAGATATACGAATTCTTGACACTGTACATCACACTGGGGTTTTAGATTGGCTACAAGTGCATTCCGCACCAGCCCAATACCAAGCCTGCTCTATGAAGCAGGTGAACCGTCATTGTACAATCGTCGTAAAATTTTATCCCTGCGATATATCGCTGCTCTCAGTGCCAATTCAGATCATTCTGCGTATGATCCTATTCTACAAAATAGGAATACAGAGACTTATGACAGAAAACCAAGGCCTTTTGGTCTGAGGACTTTTGACATTTTGAGTGATATTGATTTTAATATGCCCGAAATGGCAAGTTTCGTTTTGTGTGCTGTTCCACCATGGACGCTGCCGCGTTCGCTTGTGAATCTCACATTAACTAAGTTTGATAAAGATACTACGTTCTCTATCGAATGCGAACATGAGTTACAAAGAACACTGGTCTCTAGGTTCGAGGATACCGTCATTTTTACTGACGGATCATAACACGGAACCAGGGTTGGGTGTGCGTTCGTTGTTTTGAATCCACGCCAAGAGTTTCAGTACCGTCTGCACTCCATAACGATTGTGTACACTGCTGAGCTGTACGCTATTTTAAGGCCCTGTATTTTGTTTCATCAGAGCAAAGTCGGTCAAGTGTTATCTTGACGGACACGCTGAGCGCTCTGAACAGTATCCAAGATCCAGTGCATCCTCTTGTACTAAAGAACCGGTTACTACTCCAGAATTTGAATTATCAGAATGTGAGGGTAAAGCTGTTTTGGATACCGGGACATGTTGGTATTAAAGGCAACGAAGCAGCTGATGTAGCTGAAAAAGCCGCTTCCCACAGACCTATGATTGGTGTGAGTTTCATAATTCCAGACGACGCAGAGTCATCTGAAATATCTGGTTTTAGCCAGTTGGCAGCATGAGTGGAGCAACAAACAAGACGTTAAGTTGAGACAGATTAAGGGAGACGTTAATCCATAGGGTTCTTCCTGCAGGATTAACCGCAGGAAGGAAACCGCCAGCACACGCCTCCGTATAGGCCACTCTTATATAGAAAGTTTATATTATCTCATATATCAAAATCCAAATACTCCGTATAGACCACAAGTAAAACAAAAAACAGCGTGCTTTTCGTTGCATCCGCAAATTCTATCGTTCTTTAAGTAAATGTTTCTATTAAATTTTCTTGTCCGTGATTTAGAAGCAGAGGCAAAAACATTCCGAGTTTTTGAAATGTCCAAATCCGGCAGCGGTCTTCCCAGTTGTTTTATTTCGAGTTTTTCCTCGAGGGAAATGTTTTTAGGATTTTGAAGGTATGACCAAAAAACCCTTATACCGTCATTTGGTAATCTGTCTGTCTGTTTTGGTAAAAATTGTAGCCAAACGGCTAAACCTAGAGAGTTGAAATTTGGCATGCTTATTCAACTCTTTGACCCGCACATAGGAAAAATACTAAAACATCTAAAAAACATATCCCCTAAAAATATAAACAAACATAAGCTCATCGAAATTATTATTTTTTTTAATTCTGAGTAAGGTATCAAATGAAAGCCCTTAGTACGTGTATTAACGATCAAAATTTTATTTTTGCAAAATAAATTATATCGATGCGTTTTATGCCAAAATTGCGCAAAAAAAATTTGTTCCACACCTGTACCCTAGATCAGCGGTTCCCAAACTTTTTTGATCGCGACCCGGTACGAGGTTTTAAAATTTTTCGCGACCCACCTTATGAAAAAAAAACTTTTTTTTACAAAATAAATTTTATTTTAAAGCAGTAGCTTTATAGTAATAAAGAGTAATAAATAGTAATAAAGAGTATAGTATAGTAATAAAGAGCACAAATACACACTATTCTGGTGATTAACTGACGTAAAAAAAAATAACATGTACAAAAATAAATTTTTTTGTTTTTACAATTTTTTTCGCGACCCGGCAAAATATTTCTGCAACCCGGTGCCGGGTCGCGACCCACACTTTGGGAAACGGTGCCCTAGATGGTTTAAACTAAAAATTCTAAGTATTGTACATTGGTGTGAACCGGAATAGTACAACAGGAATTTTTTGATCAGATTGTTTTCGGAAAATAACGCATTTTTTGTGTTTTTTGGTTGACGATGTATAAAAGTTATAGTTATGTAACACACTAGACTGGAAGACATATCCTGGTCTAATGGTTAGCTTGCTCGCCTGCTATGCAACAAACTAATGTTCGCTCCCGGGCAGAGGAGACATTTTTTTTTTTCATTTTTTTTTTGTCAAAATTCTAGTTATATTTTGGCAAATGTTGCATTTAATTTTTAAGAGTGTAAATTTAATAACCGGTTGGAATTATATTTTCATTCAATGTGTCGACCAATGGAAGCCATAGGCGCAATTTTCAAAATCTTAATGAACCTTGCTATATAAAAAAATACTGCACATATTTAGAAACCTAACTAATGGTATTAGGTATTTAAATTAAAATTAACAAAAAAATATTTTACCATAAAATTAGTTTTTAAAGCTCTTAGATTAACAGACGATAAATTATTTTAAAAATGTCGTTCATTTTGCCGTGATTGCTACAAAGTAAAATTTGTCCTACACACTCAGCATGCCGCCTTCACATATTAGATACCTGCGAAACCCTGAAATGTGTGAAAATTCACATTTCACATCATATTTTTTTTTCAATAGGTTACTAGTACTGTTGATTTCTAGCAGTAACATAAAACAACACACACACACGACACAGTAAAAAACATTTAAAACGTTTTCTGAGGAACTTATCTTCCGTGTAAATCGAGGAATAGGTGTATAGCACAAGTAAAAAAAAAACAAACATTGTTTTTAAGTATTTATTACCCTTTCACCAACAAATATATAAAGCATATAATTGAAATTTTGTATATAAATAAAAATAAATATCCTTTTTAACCATAAACTGGCCATCACAAGATATGGAATGATTATCAAAGAAATTATTAAATATCATATAATTCTATATCAAGATGATTATTTTAAAATATTTAAATTTTAAGACAATATCTACAAAGTGGGTGGAATGTATTGAATCATGTACAACAATTTTCATTAACTGTCGTTGTTGATATTGTACACAAATTTCTCATAAGGCACTGCCATATAACATGGCATATGTATTGCACAAAAATACTGTATTTTAAAATAATTATTTACAATAGGAACAGTAATACATTGCAAATATATGTTGTTAATAATATTTATAAAAAATTTAAAATTACTATCACACAATAATTTTCAGTTTTGTAACGATACATTAAAAAATATCTCATGCATTATTATTTAAAGGCGCAAGAATTTCTTAGGGCAGCTATGCGTCGGCCGACGAGGGCGGGCCCGGGAAAATATTATCTCTGGTTACGGGCCCCGAGAAATCAATAATTCTGGATCCGATGATAGCGACTTACAGAAATATGCAACAAAATTTCAAATAATAAAATAGGATATTGATTTGTAAAACAAAAAAAAAAAAAAAAATCACACCTACAGGGCCACATTTACCACTAGGCGCAGGAGGCGATAGCTAGGGGCCCCTCTCTACAGGGGTTCCCCATGTAGGATTCTTTAAAATATTTGTTTAAACATAGATTTACTACAACTTAAAATATTTTTGCCAGTACAACGAATCCAATTCATAAATAAATCGATTGAATTAAATCTTAAATCTATATTAATAAAATTTGAGGGTCATCTGTTTTTTTTTTAAATTATATTTATTTGTTCTGCGTCATGTTTGGTTTCTACTCGTTTCAGATGGTTATAAGATATTATCCGCAAAAAACAGATTTTATCTGTCTGTCTGGCTGTTTGTCTCTGCCCGAGATTCACACATATAAGACTGGACATATTTTCACGTAATTTGGTATGTTAGAGTAAATCCAGGCTTTACACATAGGCTATATGGCATCTCAAAATTTTCACTCTAAGGGAGAGATTTTGGGTTAAAATTGTTTACTAAAAACTTAAAATATCTCCCTTATTAATGACAACAGAAAAATATATAAAATAAAAATTTGTTTATAATAAGAAAGCAAATATTTTTTATGCATCTTTTCAATTGGATGAATATTTGGGGAGTTAGGGGGGGGGGGGCAAGCTAAACCTAAATTTTTGAAATATATCTCTTATTACTAACTTAACAGCAAAAACGTATATGTCAAAAACTAGCGTCAACAATGAAGGATTTATAATTTCAATTGTTTGTATGTGTATTTGGTTTTATTTTTTAACGTATCTAAATTCCAAATTATTCTTAATTTCGGTCCGCGAATCACGGGACAGGATATCACCAGTTAGCCAATCACGGAAGAGGCTGTCACCTGTCAGCCAATCAAGAGACAGGGTGTCCCCAGTTAGCCAATAACGAGAACCTTAGGAAAAATTGAAGTCACAATGTTATCGACACTACATACAAACACTGGCTAATTATTATCGTACGATGATTTATAATAAGAAAACAATCTTTTTTGTCTTATATACTTTTCGATTCAATAAATATTTGGGCAGTAACATGGGGTGCCCTAAAACTTAAATTTTGGTATATTGCACTAATTATTTTAGGTAGGTATATTTTCACTTAGAATAAGGATTTTTTTTTCTGTTATATGCAGTTTTAAAAAGATTATTGGGGGGGGGGGTTAAAAAATAAATGTAAAAAAAGTTATTGTCGCCTCTGTAATCCTCTGTTAACTCTACCGATAATTGCAGTGTTATTAATTAAACACTTATTTAGGCAAATTTTTCAAGTAAAATAAAAATTGCAAAAAACATTTGCCTTTTTTACTTACTTTATAAATTTCTTTATAAATTAGGGAAGAGGGCCCCAGATACCGTTTGCGCCTTGATGTAAGTAAATACGGACCTGCACACCTGGGCTCCGGGAATTTGTCCCGGCTTCTCTCCCCTCACGATGGATCTGACTCAGCAATCATACACATGACTTGTCGCTTGACTCCGAGTCATACATACTAACAACCTGGTAATAGTAGTCCCAACGAATAAAAGGCCACTGTAGTCAACTAGGCTTTACACAACCAAGTCATGTAGTGCAATAAGAAACTTAATCTTGTATTTTCTTCCAATAAAATATATAAATTTCATATTTGTACCATACACTTATGTATTACTGTTCTTATTCTTGTAATAAAATAAAATTCACCTAATTAAACTGTACTTTTGAGCAGAATTACCTACTTTTCTTAATTTCTTTTATACTAAATACAGTATTTTAATTTTGATTTTTTTTTTCTTATCATAAATTAATGCAGCAAGACTGGCTTAAGTTAATTTTATATAAGGCATATAATGATAGTGTATGTATAAATAAATAAATACTGTACATATGAAAATCTACAATAAAAATTATTGTGTAGTCAAGCAAGCAGTTACTACATACACATAGTTCGGAATGAAACTAAACTTATAAAAATGGTCCAACGATCTGAATTAATTCTTTCGATATGCTATTTGGTTTTAATATTAGTTATTCTATATCATAGAATCTATAGTAATTCAACATTCGTAAGTGTCTCATAATTTACATACAAAGTATGAAATAACTAGCAAAAATGTAACAAAGTCGGATTTTTTATAAAGAGAATTACGTCACCGAGCAATCAGGCCTACAGCTCAAAATTAGACTGCGCTTGGGGAATTTCAAGTGTTTAAAGTGCCTTTGCTTTTATATACTAGCTCCACCATCTAAACTGAATAGTAATTTACTTCAAATAAGTACGTTTCATACGTATTATGGAAACATCACAGCAGGGATACTAGATTTTACAATCATAAAATACGGACATTATTGTAAAAAAGAGAAAAACAGGGAAAACGAATAAAAATGACCGAACAAGCCCTTCAAAATACAGTTCGTATTAATTGCGGAAGTCTGGTAACTCTAATAGTAGGCAATTACTTGTGGTGGTGTCATTCATAAAAAATCCGACTGTACTTAATCTAAAGTACAAAGACGTAAATTTAATACAGTAAGACCCTAGTTAACGGTACCCTAATCAATGCTGTTTCATTATAACAACATTTTGCCAACGTCGATCTTACCAAAAGTTTCACAACAGTCACCCAAATTAAGAAGCAATTATTAGAAACAGACCCAGATTATAAGTAGAGCTCTAAATCGATAGTTCGTTCAAACGTTAGAATACAGTACAGGCCAAACGGAGTAGTTCTCTTTCATACTCTTTAATGAGATTTCCCAATAACGCTATCTTTTCCCTTCTTAGTGACGTTACCGGCTGTAAAACGCGCCGATCTGTGAAGACGTGGTATTCTACAAATGATTATTCATTTTTGTTGTCACCTGATGGTTGTATAGATTGCAGTAATTTTTGTACAGATAGCAGATACGGTTACAATAGTGTAGACGTAATACCACTCGTTTTGTAAGTGGGATAATGAGTTCCATACCTAATATGAGCCAGATTTTTCAAAAAATTCTTGACCGTAACAACCATAGGCTCACTCAGCCTTCTCTTAAATGAGTATCTGTATCTCTGAATTAATATTCGGGAAAATGGGGCGTGCTTCAGAGGGTACGTAAAGCCAGTGGTCTCGGCTACCGTAAAAAGCAGTCGTTAGGTTATACCAGAGAGCGCTAGTCACGACTTGAAAATCTCCGACACCTAGGCATTATGCCATACGAAATAATAAAAAATGTACAGATTCATTTAATTTCAGTGAATTAACAACAAAAGAACATAAAATTTCGCATAACATTTTGGGATCATTGACATATTTGACACTTTAACAACATTTGGCAACACCGCTTCCATTTCCCATAAGAGCAATGCTGTATTCTACGTTTGAACTGACTGGGAGCTATTCTTATTTACGTATTACAATGACCCAGTTAACATAATTGACAACTTTCATGTTTATAACAAACGCAAGATGAAAAGAAAATGCGCATATGTATAGTTTTAAACAGTACGAGCCCATATTTAAAAAATGGGGGTGTTTATACAATGTTTTTGCAAAATACATAGAAAAGTCAATCCAGCCTAAATACAACGGTTAATAACGCGTCCCCACCACTTGTACTGCGCATATGATTTCCTTTTCATTTTGCTTTTGTTATACTTTAAACACTAAATAAATAAACTATCATATAACAGCAAACATAATAAACTAATCGATTCTTGTCATCTCGGCTTACAATTTGTTACGAAACTGAGCAGCTACAATCGGAAATTCCTATAATGTTCCAAAAACAAATACTATTTGTAAAACATGTAAAAAGTTTTGGAAACTGTGAGATTTAGCTATAAGGAACTTTGTTGCGCTGTGACTGTACTGATATCTGTAAAGCGCCATCTTCAAGACAAGATGTTTCTGTCCAACAGAGATCGAATTATAATCATAATTTATAACAATTATATTTACTTCAAACACTAAATAACGAAGTAATCTTATAACAAAAGAACAGTTAACATATGTATAGCACACAGCAACAACGCCTATTTGTGTAAAAAAATAAATAAAATCGATGTATGAATGTTTTATATAACTTGGGTTGGTATTTATGCTGAGTATCCCGAATCCAAATTCAATAAGACCTAGATTATACTGATGACATCTGCAAGAAATCTGCATTCTGGCCCTGACAAGAATAGACATACAAGCAAATCTTGACAGCATTATTGACGTAAAATCCACAAAACGAAGTACATCTGTATTGGAAGCAGAAATAACGACAGGTTTTACAACAGCGAGAACTTGATACAGCAGAAGAATTCTGCTACCTAGGTCGGTGTTACGCATAGGCGGTGCAGGCGCTCGCATGTTTCGTAAAATTTTGAGACTTTAAAAAGTTGAATGCGAATATAACAAATCTGTGTTTTACCTTTATTACTAGGACGGAAAAAAACTCTCCTGTGGCGACGAAATGTCTAGCGCCGGCGCTGCCTAGGTAGTATAATTAACAAAACGGTGGCAGCAAAAACGATTTTTTATTGTGTTTTTTGTTACTAAATAGTAAAAATAAACAATGCATTTCGTGTATGCTAAGACACATAAGAGACTATATCATCTTGCCCTAAACCAAGTTCTGTATCTTCAACATAAATATATTCTCTAAAAACAATGCAAATACTCGTCTTTTTTAACATGTCTTCACACTAATGCAATTCCAATGGCAAGACAAGATCTTAAATAAAGATTTTTGGAGTTGAACCAGCCAACGCAATAGTTTAGTTTTTTGTTTTTAAGGTAATAATTATTTACAATAAATATAAAAAATATTAATATACATTTTTTGAAGTAAAACAATCACCAATCGAGCAGTGATGGTAGCCGCGTTATGAAACTGTATCCCTCTCGCCGACAATCACATCCGACGACACTCCGACACGTTAAACTCAGCAACGTGGTGGGAGAATATATGGTGTGCTACAAACATGACCAGTTTTTTATGGTTCTGCGCATGACGTCATATTGAGAGCACCATTCTGTAAACCGCTTAAACACATATGTTTTCTGTGTTATTGTTTGGTATTTCTAAGTATTTACAAGTGTTTTAAAAACTTAGATTGCAAAATGCCTGCATTTGCGGTCCACCTATACACTAATTATTCTCGGAAAAAGAAGGGAAGCCATATAAAATATTAGGTTTCCTAAAAATGAATATTTGCTTATACTCTGAAAGGTTTACTAGACATCTTAAACTGCATAACAAATATAAGCGAACAATACGGACTTTCCTTAAACACTAAGAAAACGAAATTCATGGTCATTAGCAAGAATAATACGCCTTGACACTTTTTGCAAATAATAGTAGTATTGAAAAAGTACAAATTTACTTAATTAGGTGTTATTATTAACGATCAATGGGATTTACCCAGAGAAATCAGATTGCGCATAAAAATTGCCAGGGCAGCATTTACAAAAAAGATTAAAATCATCAAAAACCACGACTTAAATTTGGAAACAAAGATTAGACTTGTAAGATTTTCAGTTTTTTCTACTGTCTTATATGGTGTCGAGTCGTGGACATTAATGAAAGCTTCATCTAAGAAAATCGTAACTTTCGAATTGTGGATTTATAGACGAACACCAAAGTCTTAGAAATAATGAAGAAAGATTTGGAGTTAATGTTCACCATTAAGAAAAGAAAGTTAGAATACTTGGGCCATATAATGAGAAACGAAGAAAGATACAGACTTCTCCAACTAGTTATACAAGGTAAAGTGGAAGAATAGGGCCTAACAGCCGTCGTATATCTAGGTTGAAGAATTTAAGACTGTGGTTCAATAAAACAAAAATTAAACTGTTTAGGGCTGCAGTTAACAAAGTCAAAATGGCCATAATGATCGCCAACATCCGAAACGGATCTTAAGAAGAAAAATGAATATCATATCGGTGAGGTAATGCTTGTCATCGCTTAAATAAATTCGATATTAAATATTCAACAAGGTAATATTAGATAATTAAAAGTATTCATTGGCTCGCTGGGGATAGATGAGTTAGTCTCGCCAACCAGCTATGCATTACATCGTAAACATTAAAATATCAGAACACTGAACAGTAAATAAATTTCAGCAACGAAATTATTGCATTTTTAGGAATTTAAATTATCTTTATACAAATTTTGTGTATATATTTCCACCTTATTTCAATTCCACTATACCTTGTATACCAATACATGTCTGCTTGTAGTACTTCATACAGCATGGCAAAAATAAAGATAAAGTAGCAAAAAATATAGTTTGGTCCAAATTAAAAAACATTAGAAAACCAATATATTCCAGGCCTCAATCGTTTTAGATCAGGGATACTCAACTTGTATAGAAAAAAGTTATGACCAAATAGCTTACGAGTAAGTTAATAAAATATATACAGTTTTTCTCGATCTTTTGATTCAGATCATAACGGACCACTTAAAATGTAAAACACAATATCATATTAAAATATTACACAGAGAATCTATATAAAATAGTTAATAGTACCAAAAATAATTATGAAAACAATATTTTCTCGTGTCATATTTTAATTCTTAACGAAAGTATATTACGAGTAACATTAAAAGACTTTCCTAGGTACTTGTAGTAATAATAATCGCACAGTTTTTTTCTGTACACCTATAATAATATATTCTAAACATATATTTATATCTTTATATCTAATATATAATAAACCTCTTTAGATAAAATGGACGGATCTTAATATTACAGACCAATTTTTAAGGACTTTATGAGGAATTCAACCATTAAAATATTACCTTAAATATTTTTTGGTGCAATGTGTTCCTCTCAACAGGCACAAAAGTCTATGTTTTAAAACAACCTTCATAATATAAAAATTAGTGATACTTAACATAAGATTTATAGTTAATGTTCATGAAACTAACTTAGAACAAAACTAACGTGTTACTACCAGTTCACTAAATTATACCAATATTATTTGTATATCTATAAACACAATATATATACTACAGAGTGATTATTTAATGGCGAGACGACGTCACTGGAAGTTTTAATAATTAGCCGTTTCATACACATCGTAGCAAGCGATTATGCGCGCATGCGCGTAGTAGACACTTCCGTCATCTCCAAATTATTGAGTCAATGATTTCCTGCCATTCTTTTATTTGATTTTCTATTATTTTATTTGATAATTCGGTGACGTCGTCTCGCCATTAAACAATCACTCTGTATATATTTAACAGTAAATTTCGTTTATTCGGAATTCTTTTCCGAAACGGTTTGTGGTAGATACATTGGAGGGCTGTATGAGAAAGACATTAAAAGAATTCTGGGAGGGAAATTCTGAAACGTGAATAGGACTAATTTGAAATAAAGTCGCACAAGCCTTACAATAAAAGGTAGGGAAAATAAGAAACTTTATAAAACCCAGTAGTGACAATAAATTTAAAAGAAAAGGTGTGTGTGTCGTGCATTCTACCGGTCGCAACATACAGTATGGAAACCTTAAATATAACGGTTAAATGTGTCAACTAAAAAACATAAAAAGCAAGCCATGGCATTGGGCACAAAAATGCACATTAAATGAAACTGTATTGGTTAAGTCTTTATGGTGCGTAGAGAGAGGTAGTACTATGATAGACAGTGACAGATACAAAGAAGCCAAAGAAACAAGTATCAATTCACATTCTAACACTTGTACGTTATATTTATTAATTAGGTCTATAAACTGAATACCAGCAATCACAGTCGGACATTTAAACTGTAGAAATGCAGCTGCTTGCTTTATGTGTGAAATGCACTTGACGATCACTTTGTCTTACTTATCGGCCAGAGCTCTTGCGTCCCGCGCCCTTTTCCAAACCATTTCAAGCCAATTGTAAACAATAATAACGGCTCACGTGCTACGTAATAATAGACAAATACGTAACAATAATATATAATGAGGGGGCTAGAAGTAAAAAGATTTAAGCACATAAATTAAAGTTTCGAGAAAATTAGCTTCAAAATTAATTGCTCTAGGAGAATTTTTTAGTTTTAAGACAAGTAAAACAGCGAATCTCTCTCCATCTTAATAGGTATCCATCAGTATTGTTCTTAGGATCTTGCAGTAAAATGATTCAAGCGTACTTAAATCGTTTTAGTAATAACTGAAATAGCAATTTATTTTTTTCAAGTTCGACAGAGGATGTTAGTAAAGCGAATTCTGTCGAAATCGTTTTACTATCTAATAATAATAATGTTTAATAGACAAAATATGTACTTAAATTTAGAAAAAAATTCACTTGAATCATTTTACTTCTAACCCCTCAAATGTAAGTATGTGTTTATGCACTTGACATGTATGCCTAGGAAAGAATGCAATTAGTCAACGTTTAGAACCCCAGTTACTGATTTCACGCACTGTCAAACTTAACCAGAATTGTCTTTTGGCTGAAATATCAATTCTTGTCTTTTTATTTCAATTACATAATACTTAATGTGTGGGAAGAGTAAGACCAATATATTATTTTTTTAACTACATTTGACTTCATAATAATTTGACAAGATTTTAAACTGGAATGGCGTATCGATTCCGAACTATATATGAAACTATGTATATTGAAAAAGGAATTTTATTCTGAAATTATTCAAAATTATGCGTTTTGCATAATTAAGAATGGAGAACAAGCTTCATACTTGTTAACTAGAATCAATGGATGCGTCTTGACAGCCAAGTCTTCAAAATACAGCCCCGCTTGTATTCCTCGTCTTATAAATATAATAATTTAGTTTATAATGTAATGTTTATAGATATACAATTTCATTTGTAATAATTCAACTAAATGGTGAAAAATAATAAAAACTTGATTTGGAATATCAGTAATGGAACTTAATATCATTTAAAAAAAAAATGCAATAAATAAAAATAAATTTAGTGACCAAATATTCTAACAAATCTAGTAAATGAAAACGAAGAAAAAACTTTGCAATAGTGAATATCACGATCATATTTTCAAAAAGATTTTTTAAATCTAATTTACTAATTGTCACTGATGACTTTTACTTAGTAAATGTGAATTAAATTCGTAAACATTGGAACATTGTTCACCACAAATATTACATTTCCAAGGATTGGAATCTGAATGACAACCTTTGTGTAAAAAATATAAGGTTTGATCAGGAAAGGCAATTCCGCAAAAAATACATTGCAAACTTGACAAAGTACGTTTAGCTGCAGATCTCCAAACAGATGAATCGGAAGGTTGTTCCGGACCAGTAGATGTTATCGTTCCATTTGTAGTCGTAGCAATAGGATCTCCTGGAGAACTTTCAGGATTTTGGTTAGGTGAATTACTTGATCTAGCTCTCGAACCACTTCTAACCACAATTTTCCTTTTCAAATCTTCCCTGAGTAAAGATTTCAATGGAGATACTTTAATAATTGAAGAAAGGCTACTCGACGTTGCAGTTTGCATTTGTACACTTCCGGATGGTGATGTACTTAAATTAACAGGACCGTTTAATCGGTTTTTATCATAACCTTCATCGGTAGTTGGTTCTTGTTTAATTGGAATGAGACTAATGGACGGAGTTATATTTGTTTCATTTTCTAAACGCAGTGAGGCACTTGACTGCATGTGGCTGCTGGATGGTGCATTCGAGTTGGAATCAGCTGACTGTGGAGAACTTGGACACTCACCATTTAATCGTTGTGATGACTCTCCACTTTGTATTGGACGTTGGTCACACTATGAAAGAAATTAAAAAATAAAAACAACTTCAAAACTCATAGTAGATGAATAATTAATTATTTAAACACTTCTATTTTTAGAATTATATACACAAATTTAATGAGAGTCTTAGATTTATTGTAATTTTGCGCTCATTCAGAATTTTTCTTCTTTTTAGGTTTCATAAGTATAACTAAGAAACTCTTATACCGACATTTATGTGTCTGTTTGTACAATAGGGGAAACTTCTTAAGCGCCCTGACATCTGGTGGCGGTTTTCGGAAAATTCGAGTGTGACATTGTTTTGTTCAATGGAGAAATACGTGTTTTATTTTTGTGAATCATGGCAAAAAATAATTCATATTGTTGTATGCCGCGATGTAAATCGTAAATAAAGAACTTTAACATTCCATAATTTTCCTAAATCGGGAACAATATCATTTGAAATGATATTTGGAGGTAGAGAGAAAGTGGATCGTAGGTCTCGGTCATAGATAAATGTCTCTATGGATCCAAAGATTAAAAATGGACAAAAATCCAAGTCCATGCATGCGCGTTTACTCGTTGCATTTTATGCACTGTATGGTGATTTTTTACTTGCACTTGTAAAGTGATTTTTTACGTCCAAGAAAAGACTGAATACAGCCTCTTACCCCACCCAAAATTTGCCTAAAACATCAGTTGAATATTAAAAGGCTCTTTCGCTTCTTCAGGCAGAGATTTTTATTTTTTACTAATATATTTACCATATATTTGTTGATATCATATTGACAGACAGTCAAAAAGAATTAAAAATACAATGAAAACTATTGAAATTTCTTTAGAATAGTATATTATTATAACATATCTTGTAAATCGTAGTTTACCTTTAAATAAGAAAAAAAGCCCAAGAAAGTTTGGAAAATAGGAAAATACAATTCCTGTTCATTTTCGTGTTCAGTTTAATGTCACTCCCGAGTGTTCCAGGGGGGAGAGGTGGGCGAGGGAATTAGAGGCAAGAAGGATTGAGATTGGGGAAGGATAACAGGAAGGTGTAAAGGAAGGAAAGGAAGGAAGGAAGAGGCCCGGTGGGAAGCAGAAGGGGGGAAGAGGTAGGAAGGAAGGGGGCTGAGGTTACCTGGGAATGGGGAGGAAGGGACATAGGAGGGGTGAAGAAATGGTTGGAAGGGAAGAGAATGGAATAAAATAAATAGTAATGTAATGTAATGTATGGTAAATATGACGTTGGGATGTTGATAGGAGATACGATATGTTTTGTGATTGTAGTAAATACCCTAAACACCGAAAGGTCGAGGGGAAATAGAAGATTATATATAGTATATTATAACATATCTTGTAAATCGTAGATTACCTTTAAATAAGAAAAAAAGGCCCAAAAAAGTGTGGAAAATACAACTCGTGTTCATTTTCACCATGTAAACAAATAAACAAGTGACAGTTTAATGTCACTCTCGAGTGTTCCAGTTTTGCCGCATATGGCGCTGCGATATTAAAAAGTTTCCCCTATAAATGAGGAAGCAGTTTATGTTTGCAGTATTACACCAACCATGTCGTAATATTGAAGTATGCCTGTACTGATTTTATCCACAATAGTCTTAATTATACTACAATTTTATTTTACTTATGTTTATTTATTTGCATATAAGAACACAAACAAGACTACCCCAAAAAAGTGCCCCCTTGTTACAAAAATAAACAGATAAAGTAAGATAAAAATACAGTTCTACAATCTACGTACACTGGTTCTACAATAATATGACATTTGTACATGATGTCTTGAATTTGCCCAAATTTTTGCTAAATAAATCCACTTCTGAGAATTTTGTATTATACAGGGTGTTTGTTTGAAACGCAGCACCTCGAATAACTTCTTTAATTTAAGAAGTACAAAAAATTCTTCAGAAGAAAAGTTAAACTTGACAAAATGGCCCACTTAAGGATTATAATAAGAATTCTGCATCACTTCCGGTTTCAACTTTTTATCTAGCATAGGGAATCGGTACTTTATTATTATTATTTTGTTTTCCTTGAAAGTATATTAAATCAGTTTTACAAAGATATCAAAATATCATACTTAAATTTTAACTATTTCAAAATGGCGACCATTTATTTACAAAATAATAAATAACATAAATCGTACAAAGTTAAACATAGCAAGCTTTGAAAATGATTTTGTTACATAAAAAAACCAAATTAAACCTGCAATTTGTTTTGCCTTTTAGTACGAGTTTGAAATTAAAGGTGATAACATCAAATCGTTTGTAATTATGGCTTACGTACGTTATTCAAATGAAGGAATGACAGATATGGTTCTGACATTCTTGAATGTCAGATAAATTCTGTTAGGGACCAGCAACTCTACCAAGAAATGTAACCTGAAGGTAAATGTTATCAGACTTAGAACATGGGGCAAGAACAGCCATCAGGAAAATTCAAGAGTATATCGTTCTAAATGTAATGGAAGAGTTTTTATTACGAATGAGAGAATGTGTGGATAACAACGGCGGTCATATTGAACATTTACAAATTTTCCTTAGTTTATTACTAACTTATACTTCGTTTTATTTATTTTTTTTCCTAGTTACATAATGTTATATCTTTTTATAATTTAGTTTCTACGATTTTTATACAATATCATTATATCGGCCAAAGCACGACGGTCACTCAACGAAAGCATATTAAAAGCTGTACAGCATGTTTTATAATTGAGGTAATCTATTTCGGTTTTATGGTAGAAGTATTTTAGTGATCTTTTCTGTATATTTTCCATCCGTTTGATATGAGTTTAATAATTAAATAATCGATTTATACCTGTATTGGTGAGAATGAAGCTGGTGCATCCGCCATTGATATTTCTACATGCGGGGTCAAGAAATGCATTGGCGGTGTTGCATTATCAGCTGATCTTGCTCCCGTTGAGTCTCCTGAGTCACTGTAATTTGCAACACTGACAGACAAACCACTGAGTGAGGTCAGTGATCCATCCAGTGATGATAAACCTGCAGCAAGTAATGTTGAACTTCCAGCAGGTCCAGGATTGTCCAAGTCAATGCCATGCCTACATAAAAAAAAAAAGATTTGATAAATTAAATGATTCAAAAAACGAATGTCATATGAGCAAAAATAGAAAAGATTTTTATTATGCAACTTGATTATTGCATTTCTGATATAACAAATTTACGTTTTCTAAACACATTAACGTGTTAATAGGAATCCCGCACGGTTCAGTATTAGGGCCTATAATGTTCGTTTTATACAGTAATGACCTCCCTAAGTATGTAGGTTTCGAGATTATAATGGGCGCGTTCAGCGCCCTAAAACAGTTTAGTACGTTCACTACGTTTAACTTCTGAACGTTACCGTTGACAGTCAACAGTTTGCTAAACATCTCAACGTAAAAATTTTACGTTTAGTTATGTTGACTTGTATACCTAACCTACATTTTTATCGGGAAATTTATACAAGATACAAGTTAAATAACACGGGAGCTAACAAATTGATTAATTCTGCCACTTGAGAACGTGACAGTCTAAAATGGTTTTTATCTATTAGAAATGGATCCATCTCTAAATATTTTTTAAGGTTATGTACTGAAACTGTCAAACACGCGCGTTGAAATTAACCGGTAACCGTTCAGACATTCACCAAATTGTTTAATCAACGTATGTTTGCGTTTAGACTTAACGGTTTAGGCGCTGAACGCGCCCATTGTTTGTAGATGACACAAACTTTTTATGCAACGGAAGAGCTAAATACTTTAATTGTCTTAAGAAACGCATAATAAGGTTTAACGTTAACAAGCTGTTGTTAAACACTGAAAAAACGAACTAATCACAAATAATCACATTACCTTTGAAGAAGAACACAGTGCAAATTTTCTAATGATACATACATATAGATGCAAGAAAACATAAATAAGCTATGTTCAAAATTATCAGCAGCTTACTTTGCTTTATGGAAAATTAGCAAGATAATAACGAAAGAAGCAGGAAGAATGGCGCTCTTTTCCATGCTCACATAAATTATGACATAATCCTATGGGGTTCAAGCACAGATACGGATAAAAATTTGTACTGCAAAAGAGAACATTAAGAATTCTATAGGGTACTCGGCAAATCAGTGCAGTTGCGTCACTGGAAACGTCACATGTTTTTGTTACGTCATATTTAGTACGTTTACATTCAACCATTTAACTAATGTAATATTCGTACGCTGTCACTTGTATCGAAATGAAATTGTAAGAATAAGAACAGAATAGAAACAAATAAACTATTCTAATAGGCAAACTAGTTCTAAAAAGGGCTGATGCGATCCAAAAAATATGATCAAAGAAAAGTAAAAAGTACGTTGAATTTAACCTAAAAAGCTATGCACTACACACAATATCAAATGGAAATCTATGAGATATCCTATAAGAAAATATATAACTAAACATAAAACTGCTAAATAAACAACAAACTATATAAAAAAAAGTTTTTAGAAATAACTATAAGTTAGATATATGTGAACATAAGTATCAAATCACATCAGAACATATTATAAAATGTCAAATGTAAAAATTGTTTTATTTAGTGATACCAATACAAATGTCCCTATATTAAATAAACACTTTTAAAATTTGTAAATCTTCAAAATGACAATCGAACACAAACTAAATATGACTTCAAAAGGTATGTTTTAGTAAAATAAAAGAGTGAAGAGCAATATTAGTCTATAATTCATGCAAAAAAAATCGATTTAGTTATTTTTTCGCCACTAAATTTGTCATTGCAGTTATGACGCAAAATGACCAACTGCGTTGATTGAACGACTGACCTATACCTATCACTGTTTTACAATTTAAAACTATATAAGTATAAGTGAAATAATAAAATTTACCTATTGAAAAAATGCACCCTCAAACTCTTCATAGATCCAGCTCTATAACTACATAACGGGCAAGATTTGACTAAATCATGTTGTCCCACATGTTCATTTTGAAAATGCGCTCTCATTGCAATCTGTCTTTGGAAACCTCTGTTACAAATAGGGCAGTGGTAAGGCAACGTCTTGGTATGTGTAGTAAAATGTTCAGCAAGATGATCCTTTCTGAAAAACCTCTTCTGGCAAACCCGACATTCATACGGCTTGACACCTGTATGTCTCATTTTGTGACGTCTCATATTCGCACCGTTCGAGAATTTCATGTTACAAACGTCGCACTCAAACATTTTTCGATGCATCCTGTCGGGTGGAGGATTGTTGTTTTCAACTTTAACTTCGTTTTCTGTCGCCATTGGTACTTGACAAGTTGCTAAATGGGCTGTTAAGGCGGCTTGGTTGCTTGCTTCAAAAGTATCACATCGTTCACATCTTAAAACTCCTTCGCCTGAATCGTAATTCGCATTGGAACCTGTTAATAATTATAAATAATTAGTCAAATGATTAAAGAGAAGAAATAATAACATCTGTTAATACTGAAACAGATGATAGACTTTTTAAATAGGTTAAAGTTAGAGGATTTCACCCTTTGCAGTTTATGAACCGATATATAATAGTATATTTAAAATACCTGAAGTGACCAGATGCACTAATTTATTGAGTATGTTACTGACTGCTATGCATGGATTTAACTGATTTAAAACAGATTTTTTGTCCTGATTTAAAAAAAAAAAAAATGACGTGAAGTGTGCATTTTCACACATTTCAGGATTTTGTACGTATTTAGTTAGTGAATGATGATTATTAGAAGACCAAACGATGAATGCCTATCACTACATAACACAATTACAAGTGTTGGTTTTGATAATTTTTTTTTTTTATTGAGCTGATTTCTTGTTTTACAGTACTGGTCTAGCCTGATCAGATTTTGGGATTTTTTAGTAATGTCTTATATTAATACGTAATGGCTATTTCAAACGCGCAATAATGCAAGTTTTTACCAGTTTGTTAGTTTCATAGTTGTTTTTTCAACATAAACAAAAAAATTGAGAGTACACGAGTACATAAGAAAAGTTAAAAAAGATCTGAGTAGTTCAGGAAGCAAACAAGGCCGTTGCTTTAGTTGCCATGGAAATGATAATAAATGTTCAAAGAGATTATGAAATTATTATATTTTTGTTATATATTACATTTTTGGATTTTGTGTGATTTTCATGTTCGCAATGTTAAAAATAATTTTTCTTATAATGCATTACTCATTGTTATTACTGAAAATTAAATTTTTTAAGAATTGAGTGTGGGCAAGATAGGAGCTATTTCGATCTTGTTTTTAATTGGGTAAAAACGTGGAAAAGTTTACACTGTAGAAAAATAGATTTCTGTCTTCACTTATTTTATTTGTCTCTATTTATTTTAACCCACATTTGTCAACATAGGCGTACAAACTAAGTTTACAGTGAATATATTACTACCTAATATTTCTAATAAGTAAAACGGAAGTATATGTTTAAATAATGTTAGAATATAAAAGCCAGTGAATAAATAGATTTGAAATTAATTTAGAATATATATATATATTAAGAGAAATATTTTAAAATGAAGTATGAAAATGAATTAATGTACGTACGCCTCTAGTACCAAACACAACAGTTGTTTTGCTGTCAACTGTCATATTCTTTGCAGTCAACGAGCGCCATATTAATAATTAGTGTGTGTTATAGTGTCGATTAAATATAAACTTGAAGTGAAGAACAATCCATTGATGATTCGGACTGATTTCCAATATTATTTTATATATTTTTCTTAATTATTTTTTATGTTTTGTATAAATAATAAATTTTAATTACATTTTCAATTGTTATATTATATTATATTATGTGAAGTGTGAATTTTCACACATTTCAGAGTTTCGCAGGTATGTAGTAAGTGAATGATGATTATGTGGGATGCCAAAACAAATTTTATGTTAAAATATTTTTTTTGTTAATTTTACTTCGAATGCCTAATACCATTATTTAGGTTTCTAAATATGTGCAGTATTATATATATATATATATATATATATATATATATATATATATATATACACATGCACGCACGCACGCACAAAAAAAAAAACAGAAAAAATAAAATTGCCTTAAGAGCGGAGCGAACCTAAGTTTGCAAATTAAAACGCGAGCATGCTAGACATTACACTATCAAAACATGCTGGTTCACTGTCTTAGGTAAGTTGTTAAATATTTTACGTGGTCAAGCAAAAAACACAAAAAAATGTTTTCCGAAAACATAATCTGATAAAAAATTCCTGTTGTACTATTCCGGTTCACAAAAATGTACATTACTTAGAATTTTTTCAGATTTTTAGTTTAAACCATAGGGACTCAGGGTATGGGACACATTTTTTGCACAGTTTTGGCAAAATCGAGTCTAAAAAATTTATTTTTAAAAATTAAGTTTTGATCGTTAATCCACATACTAAGAGCTTTCATTTGATACCCTACTCAGCATTAAAAAAAAAATATATATTTTTTTTTTCGATGAGCAGATATTTGTTTATATTTTTTAGATATTCTAGTATTTTTCCTATGTGCGGGTCAAAGAGTTGTATAAGCATGCCAAATTTCAACTCTCTAGGTTTAGCCGTTTGGCTACAATTTTTACCGAACAGAAATACAGACAGACAGACAGATAAACCAAGGACAAAATGACGGTATGAGGGTTTTTTTGGTCATACCTACAAAACCCTAAAAAGGCATAAGACTTATTATTCGGGTTTTGTCCGAAATTAAATAAAAAATCTGACATACCTGGTGGGAACGGTTGTAAATTATTTCATGTAAGTAAGAAGCCCCATGCATATACAGAATGCTTCTATTTGCTTAGTTTTGTCCGCAGTATTTTGTCCCAAATTAAGCAGCTTTTTAAACAATGCTAGAAAATGGAATTTATCTAAAGATTTCTTGCATTTAAAATTGTATTGAGTTCGAAAAACAATTATATGTATTCTTTAAACAACAACAAAATAACAGAAGAATAAATTTATTTTTTATTTGTACAATTAAATTATACTATATACCTTTATACGAATTAAACATTATTAATATGGCATATAAATAAAAAAATTATAGCTCTTAATAAAAAAATATATAAATATAGATAACAAGACAGAACAAGGTTAGGAACTAGATTTAATACGAATTAGTATATGGTACCGAATCTTATTTAATTCAAGCAAAAAATTAATTCATTTGAGGTGATAGTGTGTGCGACGCGGATGTGGCAAACAGAATTCGCAAAGCAAGAGGCATATTCATCCAACTTAGCCGTATATGGAATTCTGCGATCTATTGTACCTCATGAAAAGTACCATCCGCAGTACATTCAAACATCTGTACTTCTGCACGGTTGCGAAACTTGGTTCGTTAGAGAAGCTATCAAGAGAAGTGCGAATATTTGTAAATCGATGTCTTCGAAGAATCATTCGTATTTATTGGCCACGTAGAATATCAAACGAAGAATTGGGGGAAAGAGCTGGCCAAATAGACATATTTGCAAATTACGAGAAGCAAGTATGGTTGGTTAGGGCGCAGTCTTGGGAGAGCTCCTAGCGAGGTATGTCACTATGCACTAGCATACAAACCACAGGACAATAGGAGAAGAAGACGACCCAAGAACACCTGGACTCGCTGAATACTGTCAGAGAAAATTACATGGGGCTCTCAAAATCAAGACACAAGACTCAACAATAACATCACTAACTTCAAGCCAGTGGCAGATAGACGAATTAGATTGAAACGTTTTATTGACAGCCTATGTTCTTTTTCGAGACAGTCCAAAATCACCCGATGATGGACAAGCCTTGATGATGAGGATGAGAGTGTATGTCATGAAGCAAACTGGAATGCCCTTTTAGATTTTGGAATATTCAAAAAATTATAAATATAAAAAAAAAAAAATGGAAGAAGTCACTAATTAAGTTGAAATAACTGATTCGTTAATACCTATAAAAAGTAATTGTAGAGTAAAGCAACAAGATACTATTCTGTATAGTTCTTGAAAGAATTATGAAACGAAATTCCTTACTTGTGATGCATATTTATTTAGAAACCGACACCAATATCTAACAGACGCAAATGACGTGGCAACATAGGAACAAGCCAAACAGAAATTTAGGATGCACATTTATCTTTTACTAGCGGTATACCCCCGCTGCTTCGCTACCGAAAAAAATAGTCGTAGCCCGCTTAGATCGGGCCCATTTCGAAATCGGTTAAAGACTGGTTGCTGCAAATCGTTTTACATTTAAACATATTTATTTGTTTTAATCTACCATTGTATTTATATGTGCTTCTTATACAAATAATTTATTTACGAATTTCTTTGTAAACATTGGTAGTACAGACATTTAGTAACAACACGTATTAAGTGTCCCGTTGTACTTACCCAGAAAAATGCCACATAAAATGCCCATGTGAGAATCACTCATCGTCAAAGGCAGCGCCGGTTACGTGAAATATTTTATCTTGCACCTTACGAAAATATTTATTATAATTTTTATAATATTTATTATAATTACTCCGTGATTATTACTGATTTATAAATCGTACCTATATTGGTCGGAGCACTTTTTTTCGTTAATAAATATTCTTGCCACCCAAGTAAGTTTTTTTCTTCGTATTGCTTTAGGGGGTTACAATAATGTTCAACAGCGAATTTAACGTTATAATTGTCGTCAAAAATGAAAATAAAAAAATTGTGATATATGTACATAATAATGTATATCCTCGGGAACATTTTTGTAGCAATATTAAACCCTAAAATTCGTTAATATATATTTTGAATATGTGTATCTTTTATAGTTTTTTATTATATGGAAGATTTTTTCGACTCTTTTCTAAATATTTCTTAATTGATCGGGATCCTGGTGTCATACCGCGATGATATATAGCTTAAAATCTTTCCAGACAAATTTGCAATACGCTGTTGCAAATAGCACTAAAATCGGTTTAGCCGTTTTTGAGTTTTAATACATATACAGATTCTAAACAGACGCCTATGTGCCAAAACGAAATAAAACACAGGCCATCCGAAGGGTTTTATAACTAACCTTGAATCGAGATTTGCCATTTACGGGCTGATCAGAGCAAAATACTGAATTTCGTTTTTGTACATGTGTATGGGTAACCTTTGTAAGCAAAAACCAAGTCGAAAGATTTCTTTATTTATTTATTTATATTATTGATATTATAACAACTTTTGTTATACACATGTTTAACGTTAAGTCAATAATAAGAGAGATATTTCAAGTTTATAAGTAGCGCTCCCTCTGTTCTCCTAAATATTAAAAAGCTACACTAAACAGAAAATAATCGTTCTTCAATCAAAACAAATTGTCTTTATAAATAGTTGATGTAAAGTAAATAATAAGCGAGATATTTCCAGTATTTTAGTTTTAGCTTTAAGATCGTAAAATTAGGAAAAATTTTGGGTGATAAAAATTTTCACAAAACTTTTCCGAAATTTTCCACCCTTGGGCCAACGAGGGCCGCATGCCAATTTTTTTATACGGGTTCTATGACCCAAACTTTAAATCTTTTCATCGGCATGCTGCATGAAAACGCGGAAAATCATATTTTTTTTTATTACAAGATCACGTGACCGTTTGTGCCCTTTGGGACCCTGCAAATCGCATGCCTATAGTTTTTAAGACTTTAAACTTGTTTTAACTTTCTTTTGATATAAGGGCAAGCATTATTTAATCAGAGAAAAATACAAAATTTAGTGCAAAGGTAATTTTCCATATAACCAGAAAGCGTGCAGGGGTTTAGTACCCTCCTTTCTTTGTTGTAACTGGGTAAATATTCTCTCCTCCAAAAGCCATGCTGTATGAAATCGGAGACCATAAATTGTCATGAGCTGAGCTGCCGGTCTATTAATAAGCTATTTTTTTAAATTTGTAGCAATAAATAAATAAACAAATAATAGGCAATATGAATGACAATTGAAATTGGAAACATAAACTGTCCTATTCTGAGTTAAGCCAATATTAAAAAAATTGATGTGAAGTGTGAATTTTCACACATTTCAGGGTTTCGCAGGTATTTAATAACTGAATGATGATTATTTGGGATGTCAAAATATTTTTTTTTATGAATTTTAATTCGAATGCCTAATATCATTACTTAAGTTTCTAAATATGTGCAGTATTTTTTTTTTTTTATATAGCAAGTTTCATTAAGATTTTGAAAATTGCGCCTATGGCTGCCATTGATTGCTTAAATCATAAGCCCCGCCCTCAGATTTCCTATACATTCAAACATAGAATTAAATTATAATTTCAACACTTCCCACTGATTATTAAATTTACGCTTTTAAAAATTAAATGCAACATTTACCAAAATATAACTAGAATTTTGACAAAATAATTTAAACACTATAAAAAATAAAAAAAAAAAAAACAGAAAAATTTAAATTGACAGGAATCAAACCAGAGTTCGATTCGAATTCCTTCGTTTGCAAATTACGAAGCGTCTACACAATGCACTACGCTACGAGAACTTACTTATATACTGTGTTACATAGAGATTTAAATATTTAACAAATTTTAGTTAAAAACACAAAAAATGCGTTATTTTCCGAAAACATAACCTGATCAAAAATTCCTGTTGTACTATTCCGGTTCACACCAATATACATTACTTAGAATTTGATCAGATTTTTAGTTTAAACCATCTGGGCTACAGGGTGTGGGCCAAAATTTTTTTTGCACAATTTTGGCAAAAATCGCGTTAAAATAATTTATTTTGCATAAATTAAATTTTGATCGTTAATCCACGTAGTAAGGGCTTTCATTTGATACCCTACTCAGAATTTAAAACATTTTTTTTTTCGATGAGCTCATATTTGTTTATATTTTTATGGGGATATGTTTTTTAGATGTTTTAGTATTTTTCCTATGTGCGGGTCAAAGGGTTGTATAAGCATGCCAAATTTCAACTCTCTAGCTTTAGCTGTTTGGCTACAATTTTTACCGAACAAACAGACAGACAGCCAGACAGACAGACGACAAAATGATGGTATAAGGGTTTTTTGGTCATACCTACAAAACCCTAAAAATCACTCAATATTTGAGATGCAGGCAGATAATATTAAAAAAAAAAAATACTATAGCATAGCCTAGGGGTCGGCAACGCGGTGCCCGCGGGCACCAGGGTGCCTGCGAAGCAATTTCTAAGTGCCCGCCTAACCATGCGAAATTCTATTTCCGAGCCGATTTTAGTAATAAAAGTACTGTCAAAAAGACTAGAAGTGTTATAGTTTTATAAATAAATATAATTTAATATTCATTAAATTTTATTGTAAAACTAAATTTTAAAACTATTCCCAATATAGACCCAATATGAATGAAAACAATAATAAAAATGGTAATAGAAAATTATTGCGATGGAAATGCTACCACCCATCAATTTGCCAAACATTTTGATACATTATTGGAAGAATTTAATACCAGATTTGAAGGCTTCTACGAATTGGAGGCATTTTTAACATTTTGATTAGTCCTTTTTCTGAAAGAAAGGATGATGTGACTAATAAAATCGCAACATATTTCGGTATTTCCAATAAGGAGGACTTAGAATTGGAAGTTATAAATATAACAAATGACATTGAATTAAAATCACATCGTAACGAAGAAAAATTCTGGAACTTGGTGAATGGGAATAGCTACCCATTGTTGAGAAAATGTGCTCTAAAATTGAAGTCACTCTGCGCGTCGACATATGCTTGTGAATGTATGTTTTCTAATATGAAATACTTAAAATCAAAATACCGAACAGGCCTCACTGATGCTCATTTGGACCAATGCCTGAGAACTGGAAATTCTACTTATGTCCCACATTACAACGAATTGGCCGCGAATTTTCATTATAAAATATCGCATTAATTATCACTTTGATATTATGTATTTTTTTTATGAAAATTAAAATTTTAAATTGCATTAATATGTTTATGTTTAAATTTTACCCCTCCCCCCCATTTCTTTGTCCCACGGTGCCCGCCGAACTCCCGCATTTCTGAAATATGCCTAGTTAGTAAAAAAGGTTGCCGCCCCCTGGCATAGCCTATTTCTTTGGTTTAAGCGGAATTGACATCTAGTAATTTTTATCGGTTAAGTGAGGTTTTTGGTCATTTTATTTGAGTGAGCTCATGACAATTTTCAAAAATTAAAATTGCATTTACTTTCGCCTAAAGGTTTGGAATAACCTATATTTAGTTCCGCACAAAGCTAAGAAATGAACTATAAGTAGTTTCATGGCTTCCTGCGGAGCTAAATAGAATTTATATTTTTTTAAGCTGTCATAAGCTCACTTTTTAACGACTGAAGTGGACTTTTGATAAACAAAATGATTAAAAACCTCCATCAATCAATAAAAATTCCTAGATTTCAAAATCTAGTTCCGCACGAAGCTAAGAAATGAATGATATGTACTGTTTCTATATGTTTACTTTGAAACGAAACCTAACGAATAAAACTTATACCAAAAACATGAGGTTATGAGTTCAAAGTAGTGTTATAATACACTTCAAAAAAAGAAACTTTAAAGGAATACATTTTTATGGTTACATTTTCTATTAAAACATATAATTTTAAAACTTACTTTATGCATTGAAAATAATTAAAAATTAAATAGCCACAATGTAAGTTTATATTATATGTCAGAAATTTATAAATTTAGAAAATGAAATGTTTTACGTATTAAATATAGTATAATAAAATTTCCTTTTCGTAATTAGCAGAAAATTAAATTATTTGTTCGGATAAAAACAGTTGAATACTATACAACAACTTGTTGCTATGTGTGTTTGAATCTAATACCTGTGACTCTGTCAGAATCATTTCTTTCTAAATCTTCTTCAGGGGTTCCGCTTCCTTCAGCAACAGTACTAGGAACCCCAGAACCTGAGTCTGCTTCGATTTCTCCGGCAACATCTGCCATTTCTTTATCGATCACCGATCCAGCCTACAAATGGGTTTTCGTGCCATCAACAACACTGCAAAACAACACAATCATTAACCAAACACTTTTAAAATGACAAAAAACAATGCTTTATAGTAACAATAATGTAAACAAATAAATTACAACAAAATTTAGAAATATGCAGACGACCTATTTTTCTTTGCGGGCAACGGTACACTTTCCAAAGTTTATTAACATGGTACGTTTAGCACGCGAAAATATTACATCACAGCTTGAGAAAATGTAGTTCATGCATAACAAAAATAATGATAAAATTAATTTATTTGAAATTAACAATTGATTCCTACGTTAATAAATACTATTTTTATAAGTAAATTTATTTTTTTCAGAAGCATACGTCAACTAAATAGCACGTCTGCTATTTGGAAATTAGGCTACAGAATAGCAGTACTGTTCTTAAATGAGTGCACTGCACTTTATGCATTGGCACACACAACACAGTGAAGATATCTTAAAAACACTTGTTGTTTGCACAACTACACACTCACTTTTATTATTAACATATACTCACATTATTTACAAATCTTGTTAAAGATTAAAATTAGCGAATTTCATTTAAATTACGTCTGTATACGATTGACCGCTTTTCGGCCATTCCAGACAGATCGCGGATGTGTGAATGGTGTTTTGATAAGTAGCGGCAGCTAGCAGTAAATGCACGATGCGAAGGTTTGCGACAGGTGCGATAGATTACACTACTGGTAACATGGCGGTTCTTGATTTTTACCTGCTTGAAAACTTAGAAACAGGTGTATAGCGAGCGATTTTAATTTAAACCACGTCATTATATAGAGCAATAGTATGTATTTGTGTTATATTTGTAAATAAAATTGTTTATAAAAATGACTAATAAGAGCATATGCTAATAAATATACCTAAATAATAAATAAAGCAATAAAATTTTATTACTTTTTTGTTTCATTGTTACCTAACTTAAAAACAATTGCATAATAATATTGTTTTGTAAAAGTTGTAAGCGGATTGTAAAAATATATTTATTATTATTATTATTATTTATAACACTTTACGTAGGACGACCAGATGTCCGGGACGATCGGGGTAGTCCTAGTATTGAATGGATGTCGCAAAAGATACTCCTCTTGTCCTGATTTTGTAGTATTAGACGAGAAAATACATTGTGGGGCCTCGAAATTAAAAAAATATATATATGTGAAGTGTGAATTTTCACACATTTCAGGGCAGGGCCGGCCAGAGACACGGGCGAACAGGGCGCGAGCCCGGGGCGATGCGAAACTTGGAGCGCAAAGTTAAGGATATTGAATTTTATATTATGTACATGTATATATATTATTTTTCGCGGTTTTGTGAGTGAAATTGTTTTATGGTAATAGGTAAGTATGAATCATATACTTTTTCAACAGTAAACCCTAAGTAAATAATGTTAACGATACCAATTACTGTTGCTAGTGGTGAGCAGTGGCGGATTAAGCCTTCGCCGGGCCCAAGAAATTTTTGATTTTTTTTTTTAAAAAAAAAGGACCTCACCTCCAAAATCCGGGCCCTTGAAATTTACGGGCCCAAGACAAATGTCTTTTTTGTCTCGGGCGAAAGTCCGTCACTGGTGGTGAGAGAAGTTTTAGTAAGTTAAAATTGATAAAAAAAAAAAAACTATTTACGCTCTACAATGAGCAATGAGAGATTAAATAACCTGGCGACAGGGCCGGCGCTAGGATTTGCGAGGCCATGTGCTAGAAGAGCCGCGGGGCCCACTGTTCAGATCCAAGTGAGGAGCAAAAAAAAAAAGGTCCTCATCTCCATGCGCGGGGCCTGTTGTTGAACCGCGGGGCCTGCTGTTGACCGCGGGGCCATGTGCGGCTGCACATGCTGCACATGCCTCGCGCCGGCCCTGCCTGGCGATATTATCTATCGAAAATTATATCGCATCGAAATTAGATATCACCGAAATAGTCAAAAATTTCGCTGATTTTAAAGCTCGAAAAATTAACTTGTAGCTTGTAGAAAATATGTAATCTGTATAAATTATTATTTAACGTAGTTGTTTTTTCAATTTAATAAATAAATTATTAATGCACATTCAGTTTTTTTTTTTTTTAGTAGATGATTCTTCTTTTATAATAATTTTTTTTTTTATACCTATCATTCTTTAATGGGCGCAATTCAAATATTTGCCCGGGGTGCTAGAATTCGTCGGGCTGGCCCTGTTTCAGGGTTTTGTAGATAGTTATTGCTGGATGTCTAGGACAATATTGTTTCTATTACCACGTCAAAATAAACAGTCTTTTGATGATCATTTTAATTCGTTATTTGCGTAGTAAGAGCTTCTATTTAATTTTTTAACTAAATTTAAATAATTTGAGAAAATTTTGTCACAATAAAATTTTAATTAAAAAATTCCAGTATTTCTTTATTAACCCTTTGGCACTCCGTTGTCGCCGATAATGCGACATTTAAGAGCGTAATGTACCTAGGTTACGCGCAACGGAAATGTGCATTTGGAAGGGTCAAAGAATTTGAACCAAATTTTGTCGGATCAATTTGATTTTTTTTTTTAATTTGAAGATAAAGATTGGCCACGTTGGATTTCAGAATTAAAATTTGGTTTTATTTTTCATTTTCAGTTTAACAATGTCCTAAACTTTGTGTAACTTCACATCACTGTTACTCCGTAAATCAATAACAATTGCAAATTCCATAACTGAAATCCTATAGATTGTACTTTTATCTTTAAAATGAGCCCTTGTTTATGAAAATTAATTAATATATAGCACCACTGTCGTTGCAACGGCGACAAGCTTGTATTTCTTATTTGAGCGCTTTTGTATAAATTGATGCGTGTGTTTATCTTAACATCCGACTTCCGACGATAATTTGCGAATTTTAAGAATTTGTCTTTTTAAGGAAAAATCAGTGTAATTTCAGCAAAAACTTAAATTACAAAAATTGTTTAGAATAAGAAGACAAATATTTTATCATAATGCATTTTTTTGATTGGATATATATTTGGAGAGTTATGGCGGGAAAACTCCAAAAATTAACATTTTTAAAAACCTCCCTTACTAATGACTTAACAGCAAAAACTTACTAATGTACGAAAGTAACTAATATAGTGCTGGAGTTGTTGGTATACTATGGTCACTAGGCTGGAGTGCAAAGGGTTAAATTAATAAGAAATATGTATAATAATTGATAAATGGCTTCATATTTTTCAAATTCAGATAGGTATTTCTCACTATTAACAATGTGCTATTTGTTTTATAAGCATTTCAGTACTATAAATGATTTATTCTTCTTTGATAGGCGGAGTTTACACACATGAACTCGATTCTCAGCTGTTATTTTTTTAAATTTATATTTTCTATTAAATTTTTAATAATATAGTATCATGTTAGAAACGCGTATTTCTCTGCCAACTACAGATGCATGAATAATTGCTATTGGTTCCCCACTCTTACGGCCATGCATTCTCGATTCTAACGTTACAGTATACTCTATACTAAACACACAGCCTAGTTCTAATGTAATTTGTTGGGATCATACGGAACATTAATCGCCTTTTTTTCGCATCATATATTTTTGCATATTTAAGCAGAGTCGTGGACTCAAAGTTGGAGTCGATGAGAAAAGGAGCGCAATCACGATCTTGAGCCCAGTGGCGGGGCTAGCTCTTAAAATATGGAGGGGCCAGGAAATATTTGAGTAAAATCTGGGGGCCAGGAAATACTTGAGGAGGGCATCATTTTTTATCATTATTAATGGACAGGTGAAAATACAAGTGATGCCCTAAAAAAAGGGTCTCACTTCTAAAATATAAGTGATCATTTCCTTAAAAAAATTTATGTGAAATGTGAATCTTCACACATTTCTGGGTTTTGCAGGTATTTAGTAACTGAATGATGATTATTTGGGATGCCAAAACACATTTTATGTCAAAATATTTTTTTATGAATTTTAATTCGAATGCCTAATACCATTATTTAAGTTTCTAAATATGTGCAGTATTTTATTTATACAGCAAGGTTTAGTAAGATTTTTAAAATTGCGCCTATGGCTTCCATTTGTTGCTTATATCATAAGTCCCGCCCTCTGATTTCATCAAACAGAATTAAATTATAATTTCAACATTTCCCACTGGTTATTAAATTTACGCTTTTAAAAAATAAATGCAACATTTACCAAAATATAATTAGAATTTTGACAAAATAATTTAAACAAAATAAAAACGCAAAAAGAAACAGAAAAAAATAAAATTAACAGGATTCGAACTCTGCAACGTTCGCACTGAAAATTACAAAGTGCATCACAAAACCAACTGAGCTACCAGAGTTACTGATCTGGAGTGTTACATAGCGAATTAAATATTTAACATATTTTAGTTAAAAACACAAAAAATGCGTTATTTTCCGAAAACATAATCTGATCAAAAATTCCTGTTGTACTATTCCGGTTCACACCAATGTACATTACTTAGAATTTTTTCAGATTTTTAGTTTAAACCATCTGGGCTACAGGGTGTAGGACAAATTTTTTTTTGCACAATTTTAGCAAAAATCGCATCAAAATAAATTATTTCGCAATTATTTTGGGCTTTCATTTGATACCCTACTCAGAATTTAAAATATATATATTTTTTTTTTGATGAGCACATATTTATTTATATTTTTAGGGGGTATGTTTTTTAGATGTTTTAGTATTATTCCTATGTGCGGGTCAAAAAGTTGTATAAGCATGCCAAATTTCAACTCTCTAGGTTTAGCCGTTTGCCTACAATTTTTACCGAACAGACAGACAGACAGACGACAAAATGACGGTATAAGGGTTTTTGGTCATACCTACAAAACCCTAAAAGCAAATCCTTGTTGCGTACACATTTTTCTCCAAGCATTTTTGGGGGAAATGCGCCGCCACTGCTTGAGCCCCTCCCAAGTAGTAAAAAAACACGTTTGAAGGGGCACATTTGATTTATAATTGAACATAAACCCCTACCAAGAAATTTGGAACATTTCTGCTTCTGAGTACTCTAAGAATTTTTTTTGGCTTATGAGGTCCCTCCACCCAAGAAAAAATGTGGGTGTGTGCCTGGAGGAGTCGATTACTTTATTGTGGAGTCGGAGTCGGTACTAAACACCCGACATTTAGGACATATTTTAACTAACTCGGTATAATAAGTATTTATAGGTAAATCAAAGCAAGCAGAAAGAAATTATAATAACGAGATGAAATATCATCTATTTTTTTACCGTATATTACAAAAGTTATTTTTAATAACTAATTGAATTTAAGGTTATATTATTAAATATTTTTTGTTTTTTATTTTCTTTTGTACTTTTGTTATTGCAGTGCCGAATAATTAAAAATTAAAATATACGAAATATATAAATAAATGAGTGAATAAGTACTTATTCATTTATTTACATTTAAATTATAAATGTTAAAATTCCGGAGTTTCCGGAACAGCCCCGTACTTTATTTATTTAAGTATTTTGTAGAGTATTTGATGTACAGATTTATTTTGCCATGAAAAATAAATATACAAAAGGAGCCACGATTTTTATTTGTATTTTTAGTAGTTTTTACATTTTCCGTTTATTTACATACTGTAGCAGTGCCTGATAAATACTCATTATACAGGATGTATAAAAAAAGAAGGAACACGATTTTTTCGAAAACGTGAAGTGTGAGCAAGTTGGGAAAAAAAATTGATAACGAAAGTTTACCCAAAGAATCGAACGGTAGTTTTGAAATTTTCCGGAACAAACCGAAAGTACAGATAGCAAGGACAACTTTAACTTTTACTTAAACATTTTTTAACATCTTTTATGCCGGGTTTACATTGGTAGAGTAACAGAGCTAGTAACTAGCGCAAGTAACTAGCAACTAGTCACTATCCCTGTGTAAACAGTTGACATTGTGGCTAGTAGAGTACTAGCTGCCAGTAGTTGGGCTAGGATAACAGCTAGCTCGTCGACGTATTTACTAGCTACTATCTTTTCCACTAGTACACAAAATTGATACATATGAAATTGGCGCCAAGTGGTAACCTGTCATAACAAATAGAAAACAACACATATCAAATAAATTATTATTTGTTTACATAAATTTTGTAACATTGATGTATTATTTGATGATTTCTTTTCAATTTAACAATACCATGTGATGTATTGTATTTCAACCTTTTCAAACTCTTTTAAAAATATTTATTTTTATTAAAAACATTTATTTAATATACATTTATTTTTCTTATAAGGGTTTTCCGGTGGTCATACTTACAAAACCCTAAAAAACCTTAATAATTGAAAACCTAAAATGTGTGTAAATTCATTCTTCACATTTGTTAATAATTTTATGCAAAACACAATATAGACAGGAAATTTGTTGTAAAATTTTATGGTCATATTCAAAAGGGATTAAACCATAAATAGGTCTAATGCTTTAATCTTTGCCAAAAATACATTTTAAACTTTTTTTAATTTTGGAACAAGGGCTCGGAGGTAGGGTTAACCAAAATTCCTAGAACACATGGAAATATGGGACATTTTACGAATTGTGTAATTATTCAGTCATTGAAAATATTTCTTTTGAAGTGTTCGCATCTCCAATCCAACATTTTTGGTGTGCCAAACTTTTGACTTATTTTTTTCACTATTTTTTCTTTTTTGTATTGTGCTATTGCTGTAACACCGTCTATAAGAGTTTTGTAAACGTAAGTAATATTTATATTTGACACGTATATAATTGTTATCAATCTATTCTTAATATTATAGCCGTAGCTTAGCTAAAGACGTTAAACTAGTTTTACATAATTTTTAGAGTAATATAATTTGAAATGATATAATACAAAATACCATTTTTTTAATGGCATCAAGTCGGCGACGATGTATATTCATATTCATAAACTATTTTTTGCAAAAAGATAATTTCACAACAGAATCACAGTGAAGATGTCAAATGTGTTTTGACACTTACTATCCAGAAAATAAGATAAGTATGTCAATTGTGTATGAACACCTACTATCCTGAAAATAAGATAGTAGAGTAAAGCGCCTAGTACTTGCGCTAATTACTAGCTCTGTTACTCTACCAATGTAAACCCGGCATTACTGTTTACGAAAAATTGTAATTTCTATTGTGGGAGTGGTAATTTCAGAAATAAAATTTCATCTTTATTTAAAATAAAATTATTCAATTAGTTAAAAAGTATTCAAATTATTCAATTATAAAAACTTATCTATTTTAAGATAAACATCCTCAAAGATTAGTTGAGCTATCACATATTTTTCTAGTTAAGCGTTAAAAAGATACGCAGTGATTTACCGTTGTATATTATATGATTAGTTTGAAAGAACGTTATTGTTTAGATCAAAATAGCAATGATCAAATGTTTACACAGAAGGTGATAGTATTCAGTGATATGGACTTCGTAGTAATTAGAATCAAAATTAATTATTTGGGTTTATAATTTATTGGTCATAGAAAGATAAGTTTATAAAAGGGTTTGTTGTCAATATGGAGAGCTGATTATTTTTACAACGACAAAAAAATGGGGTCAGAGATCAGATTATTAGTTTAAGAAAAGAGTTGGAAAAATCTTGTGAGAGACAAAGCAGTGATGAGTAAACCGTTGCCGTGTACAGACGAACCTCCCAATGCATTTTTGGTAGAAAAACCCGGTAGTTTGTAGTGGGTAAACCAGAAGTAATCTGGAAGTGTTGAGGTCAGTTTTAAATGAAATAAACGAACCTCGTTAACGGATTAAACACCGTGAGTGTTGTGAGGTGTTTAGCGGCTTATGAGGTGAATACGGTGATTGTGACGTTTTGTGTTGAGAGTCTCTCATGGGATTTTATAGCCAGCATTAAATTGTAAGTTTAAATGAAATCAATAACCTTTCGATTCTAACTAAACATTAAACGTAGATTAAGTAAAATGCAGACTTTAATTCAAACACCTTTATTCCTCTCATAAAGAGTCTAAGCAACCAACCGGCGGATCCTTCAGATTTTCAGACTTGATACCGCTCGCAAGTCTTGGAATCCACTATGTGGAAGGTCCTTCAAAGTAAGTATCATGAAGTACAAATGAAATTATTTAAATTCATTTAGCCAACCTTGACGTTTCGACCGATTCTAGAAATGCCCCCACACTATAATAGCTACATAACATAACATAACTCGAAGCTTTTCTTGATTTGTCATACAATATTGGATTATTTTCCACTAATTCAACCAACCTCGCTTCTTTTTCCATATTAAAAAAATTGTACACAACAAACAAACACAATAATAACCAAAAAAGTATACAAAAACTTCTCATGACAATTGTCAAGCACGACGCACGCTCTCCACTCTATTCTGTGATTGGCTACGCCTCCTTAAAAATGAATGTTCAACTTGGTGAATTTTTATGTTATGTAGTGGTGTGTCTGTGTAGTGCGGATGTATTATAAACAGGTCAACGATAGTACTATGATTCAACTTTATTAAGTTATGGAGCCATGCTATGCCTTATGTTATGGGTCAATTATAAACCAGGCTTTAAGTATTTTTACTTAACGTATTAGTATTTTAAGTGTTCAAAGCGCCTTCCATTTTCATTTAAACACTTTCGCATCATTACTCTTGAGCTACCTGTAGTTTGGAGCATAATAAAAATATTTAACATTCAAGTATAGTATTTCGAAAATGAAATGGCCACTCTCACTTGCTGATTCCAATAATGACTGATAGTATAACCATTATACCTGCTGAGTTTATGGTTCTGTTAAAAACAGTTGCCAGGACCGTAATAATTATTTAAAATAAACGTGTTTTCTTATATGCTGTTTAGAATGAACTGTATATACTCACATGACATTCCTTCACATTTTTATCAGGCTTAGGACTGGCTATATTTGTATTATAAATATAGGTATGTTTAAAAATCGTTTTGTTTTTAAGACTTTATAGTCTATATTAAATACTTCAAATATGCACAAACAAAAATCATTCTTTTTTTATACTTGTCAATTTATGGTAATTTAAAATTATTAAAATATTAATCATTATCACTATTACTATTGTTTATATCACTATCAGAGTTTGTGTCACTACCACTGTCATTTAAATTAATAATTATTGAAGATTTATTTGGTGGATTTATAAAAATTTGTTTCAGTTGTTTTTACATGTTCTACACATTTTTTCCACAAATCACTACTTATTGCAGTTGGTTCGTCTTTAATTAATTGTACTACAGTGTTACTTTCTGTCGGTGTTGTATTTTTCCGGCGCATATTACCTTTTAATTGGCTCCATATTAGTTCCATACTTCTATACTTCCACATTTTCGCACTCCAAATCACCTTGCACAGATTCACTACAGAAATTAGGAATTTCTGCAAAATCAAATGGTCTCCGAAGAGCCATGTTGTTAATGTATGCACGCTATGAACGTTAGAAATGAACTAACAAACAAGTATAACAACCCCTAAAATTTAGAAACAATAGGATTATAAATTTGGAAAATATCCTTAATGGTTTTGAAGAAACTTCAATTGAACTTACAATTCAGTTACATCTATTCTATTTAAATTTAAAATTAACTTAATACCCCTTATATTCTTTTTACAGCGACGTCTTAAGATTACTGCCATAAACCCATTACTGCATTGTTAAGCTTCTAACAAGAGTGGCCATTTTATTTTGGAAATTCTATAATTTCGACACAGGGAAGCAATATAACACATTATGTCCCCCCCCCCCCCCTTTAGCTACGGTGCTGAACATAACAAAAGTACGGTATATTTACTTACCTTTCGTTAAGTTTGGCCGTCATCATTGTTCGACCAGGATACGATGGCCTAGTTTCCGTGCGGCGAAATCCCGGCCTCTCGCAACTGCAGTTGAAATTTTTAGAATTCAGCGGATCTATTCTGTAATTTGTCGACAGTTACTTTTACACTGTCATTACAGTGTGCATAAAAATGATCTATTTTTATGCATACCCTATTGTAGGAATTTTCGACAGGACACTGTAAAAAGAATTGTCGGAAAGCTTACAGATGTTGAAACAAACACCGACTATTTTTTTTTTCTACTGTTTTGAATTCTTCGAAATGTTTACCTAATTTTCGAAAATCATAAAAAGTAAAAACTTGAGGTTTGAATTTTTGAAATCCAGTTGACCTTGAATATTGACAGTGAAAGTAAACATATTTTGTTCAGAATGACCCTATAAACTCGGTCACTTTTTGTGTGGAATGGGATATATTTACTAATACTGATTCCGTAATTTTAGTAATTTTAGTTAACCAAATGAAAAACAGACAACAATATTTTTTATACAATTTTAATTGCTATAAACATATAAATACATTTACATATTATCTTATGAAGCAGATATGGAGTTTGTACATAATTTCGGAGAATACATATTGAAATGTTTTGTACTAGTAGTTCGGCCGGCGGAAAATTAGTCTGACGTTTGCAACTATTGTGAATATGCTTAGTAACATTAGTTATTATAACATAAACAGATTGTTCATTTTAATTTGTCCATTTCTGTTATCTCGAGAACTTGATATTTCCTAAAGAAAATGGATAATTTTATCCATGATGAAAAAAATATGTTTGATGTGTACATTTTGTGTCATAAGAATACTCATACACCAGGAACTTCTCTGGCAGGGTACCATTCTCTATACATTATTACTTTGTCGAAATACTAATCCAACAAATAGTATTGACAAATTACAAATATGCAACAAGAAATGAAACAAAATAATAACAACGAGATTTTGTTATAATTAATATAATTTTTTTATTTTGAATTCATGGCCAAAAAGTAGATTTTTTTTCGACCGCATCTGTATTTGAAGGCCGAGACGCAGCCGAAGACTTCAAAAAGATGAGGACGAAAAAGATCTTTTTAGCAAAGGTGCACATTATATTTTTTGGGCGACCAAAAGTATTTTTATTAGAAAAATTATATTTATTTATTTACATTGGATAATTTTTTGTTATTGAACAATTATGACTGTCAATTGTTTACGTGTAACCATAGAGATCTTGTAACTTAAAAAATGACACATAGATGACACTAGCTTCCAGCGGTCAAAAAAATAAGCGAATCGGCCTAGGCCGAAAAAGATATACTTTTTAGCTAGTACTAGATGATAAAAAAGAACTGTTTTTGATATGGTCGCCCAAAAAACATTTTATTTAATAAAGTTGGTACAATAACCTGCAAATTTTACAAAACATAATTGATAGCTACAAGCTATTCCAACCGTTTAGGCGGAACTAAATGAGAATTTCGTTCTTTTAGGTTGTCACGATAAGGGACCTTGCTTGGGTTATTTCATTTTTCACTTTGGCATATGAAAATTCAAAAATTAAAAATTCCAGCAGTGAACCTATGGAAACATAGAATGCTTTCCAACATTCAACACATCTTTTAAAACTAGGTCCAAGCCTATTTTCTTTGACGTACTGATACATTTTCACGCGTACAAACTCTTGACATTTTAAATAATCCTGATTGAGATCTGGTCTAGTAAATAAAACCTATACCGGCTTATAATTAATTATAAGCTAGCATAATTAAACGGTATTTATAAATTGGTTATTATGATATAACCAAACTTTTATCTCTTACTTCAAATTGTTAAATTGGCAGTGAGAAGTAGCAAAAGACAGAAGCAGTTGAACGCCTCTTTCTAACGCTAATGCTACAAGAATTTTTAGAAGTTTGAATGACATCAGAAGTTTGAAAGTGTATTGAAAAGTATAATATAAAACAGCTTTATGGCTGATTTGTTTATATTGTTCAATTGAGAATAAAATAATCCATCGGATAAGAAAAAAAATGATGTGTTCCCATTTAAAATACAAACGTTGCATAACGTATTTTGAGAACCCCTGGTCGAAATAAAAATTGTTTCGCTGATTCTTTTATAAAATGATAATTGTCGTCTAATTGAACCAGTCTAGTAGCTCTTATAGTTCACGAGTTAGAAATAATGGACAAATTGTACATATTGATTCTTAAAATTTCTGGCACAACGCCTAAAATATTCAATAATCGTTTATTGTAGTCTGATAATACATTTCTGTTACTGCATCAGATTAATAATATTACATCGGCCAAACTATTTCAATGATATGTACTTAGGCAACATTTACAGCTTAAAAATAAATTTATCTTAAAACATTATAAGCGCTCATATATTTATTAATAATTCTGTTGAACTTCTTTAATATTGACGATGTACATTTTTAATACTGCGTGCAAAAAACAAAAAGCCGTTTTGTCAAATATTTTAGAAACTAAAAATACCTTGATCTAAAAATAAAAAATAATGAGTTTTGGAAAGATATTTGTAGTACAGGAAGGAAGTAATTTCTTTCAAAACAGGACGTCGTTTGTCATTTATTTGACTTACACCTGGTAGAAGAAAATGGCGCGAAAATTTAAACAAATGATAATTAAAAATTAATAAATATATTGTTTATAGGATTTCGTAGGTATAACCAAGAAAGAGTTATATAGCTTGTTTCTTTGGTTTAAGCGAAACTAGATTTTGACAATTAGTAATTTTTAGATCAATTTGTTTAGCAATAGCTACATTCAAACATGAAAAAAATAGGTCGTGACAACTTAAGAAAATTAAAATTCTATTTTGTTCCGCCTAAAGGTTTGGAATAGCCTCATTTATCGGTGTCAGTAACGTATTTAAAAAATATATTTTAACGAAATTTTGGTCAAAAATGCCAATAAATTTTTGTCTATATCCTATATCTTACACGAGCTGCTTCAAAAATCTGAAAAATCAGTATAATGTACACGTATGTGATTAGTATGCTTGGAATATTAGACCTGATTAATATTTGACAGAAGAAATTTTTTGTATTATTTAAAAAATAAATTATTAAAAAAAATAATAATAATAATTTGGTATTATAGAAACGATCTTAATCGTAAATTAACTAACTAATAATATGTACCATAAATATAGATATTGTTTGTCTCAGGCTTTAGTGGAATGACTTCTTAACGAGCAGGGTAACCCCAACGCTGCGGGGGTTTTATTTTGTTATGTGAACGAACCGGATTAAATAATAATTTGTAGAAAGCTGTACAGTGCTACTTCCTAAGATAATGTTCAACATTTCAAAAAAAAAAAGTATTACCCTGTTTTACTACCCCTATAATACTCTTTAAGTTCTCTTGTAAGTTGAGACAAACTATATAAGAGAGTATGATTTTGGTTGGTAGTTGATTATTTAAAGGTCACCTTATTCAAAAGACAGTTCTGTTTAAACACATAATCTCAATATTCTGTGATGTTCTACACATTACATATGAATATTGCTGATACATATTTAATGTATCAGCAATATTTATTAAAAGAGATTAAACTCAACAGTTTTAATTGATTCGAGAATAGTTTCGCGCAATAAAATATGGAGGGGAGTAAGAAACCGAGAAAAACCAGGATTTGTTCTTGGTCGTTTTGATTAGTAATCATTATATCAAACTTCAGCAATCGCGTTCCGTAAATAATATTTTTTCAGCAATTTTGAATTTTCGGAACGATAAATCGCATTCTTGGCTGAAATCTAGTATTTACGATACATAAGATAAGTTTTTAAAAAGATTTTAATTTTATTTGCTATGTATATTTCAAATAATACTGTCCTCTGCCTTGTTATCCCGAGAGGATGGTATAAAAACGATATTGAATAATTGTGTATTTTTGTTTTTTGTCTTTAATTTAGTGTACTGGTACTAACTAACTAGTACTGGTAACTTATACCATTTCTTCTGTACTTTCTTACACTGATGCACACAAACTGGCCAGATGTGTGTGTTACAAGAGGTTTAAAGCCTGGTTTATATACATATAGGTCTATAACTGAAGGCATAGCATATTAATACAAAGAGGTGTACTGTTCTGAACATCTGTTTATAATAAATAGGACAAAGAGACTGTGATTTTTATGCTATAGATGTGATATGGGTCTATTATAAACTAGGCTTTAGGCAATAAACACGGCATTAGCTATTTCAAACGTTTAAGCGGAACTAACTGGAATTTTTATTTTCCTAAGATCGTCATGAGCTCTCTATTTAACAATAGAAGTTGGCTTTTGCTAAACAAAATGAACAGTCAGTTATTATATAGGCTATTCCACATGTTTAGACGGAACTAGATTTTGCAATCTATTATTTTTTTGCAATTGTTTGAATCATTCTGTTTGGCCGTTTTGTTTAAACTTTGTAAATCATAAAGTCTATTCCAAACGATTAGGCGGAACTAGATTTTCAAATCTAGTAATTTTTATAACAGTTTGATTTACAGATTGATTGAAGCTTTTACTTACAATAAACATTTTTTGGTTAAGGTTAATATCATTTAAAATGTAATTTTCTTTATATTTTGATTTTTTGTGTCATTCTGAATACAAATTTCCCATTTATTTAATTTTTGTCATTAAAACAGGTAAAAAAATATATATATATATTTGACTTAAGTCATTCATTTCCATGGTTTCACTGTTGGAATTTAAAATTTTCACATGCCAAAGCTCAAACATGAAATAACCCAAACAAGATCCCTTCTCCTGACAACCTAAAAGAACGAAATTCCCATTTAGTTCCGCCTAAACGTTTGGAACAGCCTTTAGATCATTTCTTTGGTTTAGGTGGAACTGAATGGGGGTTCCATATTTTTAAGTTGTCACGAAAACAGAGCTTGGCTAGGCTATTTCATTTTTCATTTTGGCATTTATTATTAAGTTACATTTATTAGAAAAATAAAATACTTAAATAACATTTTAAAATTTTTGGAAAATGTAAGAACTTAAGAAATGAGACATTTGTATTAAAAATCACACAAAAAATCAAAATGTAATGAAAATGACACATTTTATAATGATATTAACTTAAGGCGGCGCACAACCCTATAGTCCTCAATAGTTTCTTATACAAAACTAATAATCGGAAATAAAATTAGTAACAATCTACATATCAATATTTGCAGCGAATTTTTATCTATCTAATAGGATATTTTTAATTGTAGAAAAAACTGTTAGGTAGTTGTAAATAAGCAAATTGCATTATAGACGCCATCTTGTAAACCAATCGACGAATATTTGCGTACGATGCGGCAAATTGTACCTAAAGCTTCATTCTACAAATATGATTCTAGCTATTTTATTGTATTGTGAAAATTACTTATAGTTATTGTACTTGGTAATCTATTTTTGCCGCCATCTTGAATCTGCCGCGGTTTTCAAAATTGGTGTTACTGGTAAAAATGATTTATTTTTCGTGAAGAATACGTGTACCAAGTGGCATTCTATTATCTCTAAGTATAATATTTTTCGACGAAGGCTCTAAACTATAAGTAATCAAGTCGAAAAAAAATTGACGTATTATTTGAACATTTCTACACAAAACTATATAAATATAAAAGTTATTCGAAACCCACAAATAGATTTAAAAAATTACAGAACAATATCGCTGATGTCTATTTTTAAGTTATTGAGCGATAATATTTTTACTATAAATGTTTCTACAATTAAAACTATCATATTAGATAGATACAAATTCGGTGCAAAATTTGATGTATAGGTTGATACTAATTTTATTTCAGATTGTTAGTTTTGTATAAGAAACTAGTAACCTCCGGGGGTTATACGCAGCCTTAAGGCATAGCATAACCTAACCACTTAGTGGCACGTGAAGCATTTTTCGGTGGCACGCCAAAATTTGGGAATTAATTCCCAATTTTATTTTTTGTTATAAACACATTGAAAATAATGACAACTTCCTACAAAAAGTATTATCTTCAGAAAAATATAGTAACTTTTAATGTTCTATAAAATAAAATTCTGTGATTATTGTGTAAAATCGAAAATAAAACACGCTTTCGTAATTTTGATCCAGTGTAATCGTAAACTCAGAAGATACATGAACTGTAAGAAGAGTATACGCCAAGGACGGGCGTATGTGATGAGCTGAAAAAAAAAAAAACATATCGGACCCATACGTTAGGTCGGCCTTTTTTTTAGAGGTGGCACGCGCTCTGTGTCAAATAGAATTATATGCAAAAAGTGGCACGCGAGCACATTTGGGTTGCCGACCGCTGGTATAGCCTATATATTTAAATTTTTTAAATGCTTTTTTCATTGTATGTAAAAAATCTCCTCTAATATTTATTAACACCTCGACACTTTCCATAAAAGTAATTCTGATTTTACAGAAATAAATACATTATTATTATTATGAAAAGTTCCGCTTAAACCAAAGAAACAACCATACCTTGTTTAGAATAGTTACATTAGATGAACAAACAAGAAATTATCTCAAAAAGATTATTGAGATTGATGCGATTATAGCAAAAAGTATGTTCTACAAATACCTATGAAATCCTAAAATGAGTATAAATTCACAAACATTATTATTATTATTTTTTTCAATTAATCCATGAACTTGCATGCAACAATAGTGACCTCTTGATCACCTGTCATTTACAGGAATACCTCGCTTAGTCCGGATAATCAGTTCCGCCAATATCCTGGACTGTTTGAAACCAGACTAATCGAGGAACTAAATATATACAAAAACCGATAATTAAAATCGCAAAAAATAAACCATACAATAAGCGATTAACAGTATAAAGAAAAAAAACGATCATGTATGTATAAATAAATAATTTTGTATACAAATTTTTTAGAATTTATTTTTATTTTGTTCCATACAAAAAAGAATTGTTTTAAAATTTTCAAACCGGACTATAGTGAATCCGAACTGATCGAAGCCGGACTATTCGAGGTATTCCTGTATAAAATAACTAAAATACTTTTTCTTACAATGAGCTATTTAGATAGATACAAATAAATTAAAGTTACATTAAATATAATAACATTTATACAAAATTCCATTTATTTAGACTAGGAATATGTGTTTATTTTTCTACATTATGTAGGGTAGAATATTGTTACTATTTACACAAAAATATAAATTATCTGATATGTCAGATATACATACATTAGATCTATTGTATAAATAAATTTATTAGTACATGCTACAATTTTTGATATGAAATTCTACATTCAGAGAGTAAATTAATAAGAGTATAAGATGAGTGCATTAACTCTTAAAATTAGATATTTAATATCAGCAGTGATATGGTTAAAAGTGATGATGTTTAACAATTTTACATAACTACCAATAATTTGTTTAGATTTTAGACTTTAATTTTAAAATATGGATCTTTCCATAATGGAGCTTGGCTCAAAGCGACCTAGTTTCACATGCTGAGGATTACGGGTTTTAATCCTAGCCAGGGGATTGAGAAGTGACACGCTTGAATACAGTGATGGCTACCTGATGGTGGATAACTGGTGGCTAAATTGATGTACTAAGTACAGTTTGAACATATTACGTATGTTTTAGTGTTGAATTTTTGTTACTATGTAGACAGAAGTTGTAAAAAACTATAAAAGAAGAATAAATTGTAGCGTTTATCGCTGTCATTCAAGAAAGGACAAAGATAGACAGTTTAGTTTCTTTTTACTTTTCCTAAGAAAAATGGAGGGAAAGTTAATATTAAGTCCATATTGGGAAAATATTTGGTTATGGACAGGAGGAAGGCGTGGGAATATGTTTTGAGTTACGGCAAAAAAGTAACTGATATACGGGTCTATTCTATATCTTTTGTGGTTAAAAAGATTTGGTTAAAAATGATGGTTAAAAAGTAACATTTTAACTAGGCGTTAAAATTTTAACCCTGTTTCATATTCTGTATCTTGGGTTATAAGCCAAGCGTTAAGTTCTAACTTTTTAACCTTATGGTTAAAAGTATGTTGTGAAATTATCTACAAGGGGACATATTTTGCTAGTGTAAGTGTGAATTTAATGTAAACAAATGTTATGGTTGAATCGTGAATGAACAACGTTCAAATATCATAAATCTATTTTGCGGAAAAGTACAATATTTATATATAAATAATTATGGGTGCAGAAAGTAAATAATATAATATTACCATAACATGCAAATGTATCAATATTTCCTTTCTTTCTTCTATATTAAGATACTTTTATTTTCAGGTTATATTTACCTTATTTTTATATTTAAACAAACAGAGAAATTAAAATTTATAAATGTATCACAGTTTTAATGTTCTAAATATTTACTTGCAATATATCGGGAAACGAGAAATCTTTGATTCTTCTCGGATTAAAAAAAAAAACAACAACATTTGTAAAACGAGATATTTCGTAGAAGTTTTAGAAAAATGAAAATATTTTAAAATGTTTCAGGTAAATTAAAAGAGTTACTCATATCACGCAGTTGCCTTTGTTTAATTCGAACTGATCTCGTAAAAAGCATATGTATATATTTTTTGTTCACCTATATTAACTTTTCACTTATCAATTTGTTGTTCAATTTGTTTCATTAATAATTGGTTTAAAATAAACAGACTTGCCATGATTAATTCTAAAAATGGATTTTTTCTGGCTATTTGTCGTTTAGAGGTTAGAATTACAGCTGGTTAAAAGTTAACACTATGTATTTGGCTGGAGTTTAAATTCCAAATATAACCTATTGCATTAACCACATCGAGGTTAAAATTTTAACGCCATAGAGTTACAGAATAACAAAATATTGTAAAGCGTGGTTAAAATTTTTAACTTCGACCTTGAGGTTAATTTTTATCTTTTTAAGATACAGAATAGACCCGGATATGCGAGATTGTTCATTGCATTTTTGCGAGATGATGCTGTTATACAACGCGATACATGTGTAGCGCTTATAAAATCAAAAATATTACAAATTTTATTCCCATTTTAGTAAAATAAAAACGTATTGTGCCTACAGTAACCTGCTCGCTACGTGCAAATTGACGGCTAAGTACTACTGTCGTGAATCATATTTCCTTAGTTCACAGCGCCGCCACTCATGTATATGTACGGTAGACATTTTTCAAAAAAAATAACAATAAACAAATTTAAGTGTGATACAAAAGCTCATAAAAGTAACGGGTAAAAAAATATTTTTTTTTATTTTAATGCAATTATTTCTAAAAAGGTGTAAAAAATGTTAGTCCCCATCTTCAAGCCCTTTTTTTTGTAAGCCTTGTTCATTTACTATAGTCTTTTCTTTAGTTTAAGCGGAACTAAATGGGAGTTTCATTCTATTAGATTGTCACGAGAAGGAACTTTGCTTGAGTTATTTCATGTTTCATGTTGGCATGTGACAATTTAAAATTCCAGCACTGAAACTATAGAAACGAATGACATTTATTATAAAATATAATATGTACATTTTTAAATATTTTGAAGACAAAAATAAATTTGTATTAAGAATGATACAAAAAATACTGACAATGACATTTTATAATGTCAGTCAATTGAACTTAGAATTGCAATATGAGTATGATGACCAAAGGCCCGATTTAATAGATAAAAAGTACTATGTTTCAGAATCTAGTTCCGCTTAAACGTGAGGAATAACCTATAGATACCATGCAATGTACATTTTAAAGTACGGTTTAAAAGTTACAATTATGTAAAATTGTTAAAAAACAAATTGTTTACAACAAATACAAAAATAATTTCTACATACACTGAAACTGATTAAATTAATAATAAAAGGAACTGTTTTCAATTATTTAACATATAAATATAAAACAATTCTGAACAATAATACAATGACACCATATCAAATATGACATTACAAACAGTGACGATACAATCATGACAATGATTTGTCCTTATGCACGTGTGTCCAACATTGTCTGCTACGACGGAGATTTCGACATGGTATTCGTGTTGGATTCCTCGATGTAGACATTACCAGGACCGATTTTGGAGTCCTTCCGCACTGAAACAGGAAACGTAGGTCCATATGTCATTCAGAAATAACCACATCTTTCGCGCTAGAGCCGTTAGAACTACTTCCGGTTACGAATGGGGCAATCGTGACTTAAGAGATTTTATCGGCATTTTTTTGAGTTATTTTTAAATGTATATTCATAATGACGAAGGATTTAGACGGTGCATTAAATGAATATCAAAACGCGATTGAATGTAATATTAAAAAATAAAGAAAATAAAGGCTTGGATAAATCAGGTAACTATGATTCAACAAGACAAAAACAGAATTTAAGCTCCTTATTCATATAGTTGATGCTGTAGGTCGTAACTTAGGACGTAATACAATAACTATTTTTTATTTCACTTTATTAACTTATATATAATTATAATATAAATATAATTAACAACACGAGTAGTTTCGTCTTATTAGGACATTTTCAAGTGTAATATTTACAAACTTACATCTAGGTATCCTAATCGAGTATACAGTTTGGAAAAGGCAACTAGGCTCATAGACAATTTAGGCCTGGGAATATTGCTAGGCAACAACATAATGTTGTTAACTTATAATTGTTTTCGAGATATGGATGTTTATCAGGTTTCAGAGAAAAGACAAATAGTGAAATGGAATTTAACAGGAAATTCTTTCCGTAGAATTATCGGTTTATTTGGACTTTTGAAAATAGACATATTCAGTCTTTTACAACAATAAGACGAATAGTAATATTTTTTGAACAAATCGGTTGTGTTTCTCCCAAACTTCATAAAGTGATGATCATGAATCCAGTGCCGCAGTAAGAGGGGTGATGGCCCCTAGCGTACTAAGGAAAAGGACACCGAAGAGCTTGACTAAGGGGCGCCACATTGCGAAAGTGAGGACTTTTTTTTTTTGCTCTTCACTTGAAATTTGCGAGGTGAGGACCTTTTTTTTTGCTTATCACTTGGAATTTGTGAAGTGAGGACCTTCGTTTTTTTTTTTTGCTCTTCACTTGGAATTTTCGAGGTAAGGACATTTTTTATTTTTCAAAACGCAGTTTTGCCCCTAGCGCAAGTTTCCGTACTGCGGCTCTGCATGAATCCGATGAAGAAGAAATTCTTCATGATGCCGTTTGTTCAGAAATGGAAGAAAATCTATTTCAGTCCAGCAGGCAGGTTGCAGACACCATGGATATAAGCAAACGTAAAATTTAAAAAAATCATGATTATAAATCATATAAAATTATAAAAACCCAAGAAATATTTCTTGAATAAATTTCAAAGAATGGTATTTTGTGAAGAAATTATGGAAATGTTAAATCAAGATCCTAATTTTTTTACGGATGAAAGTACATTCCTCTTACATGGACGTCATAATCCCTCTGTAAAACTAGATGTGTGGACTGGAATTATAGGAATTACTGGAATAACATTATTATTGGGCCATTTTTTCTGAACCAAACTAAATGGCTTGAGATATTTAAGTGTCTTACAAAATCAAATAATCCCTGCACTTCAAAGCAGAAATATCAGGTTGGAGGCCATTTGGTTGCACCAGTATGGCTGTCCAGCCCATGACAGTGCAGTTGCACAGTGTTTTAACAGGAAAATAATCCGAAGCTCTGCTCTAAATTCTACCAAGAATTTATTAAACGAAAGAAAAAAGAAACAATTATTGAAATTATAGAATGGCCATCGCACCATCACAAACACTTCTGTTTTCGATCGAACTGTTAAGTGAAAAATCGTGCAACAACCAGCGCCATATAACTACGGGAATAAAGATATTCCCATATTAAATAATGTCATGAGAAACTTTCCTTCAATTCTCATAGTTGAAAATAATATCCTGCCCATGACAGTGCAGTTGTACGGCAATATTTGAATGCTATGTTTTCCAATCAACTAATAAGCCGAAGAGGAAGAATTAAGTGGCCACCAAGATCGCCAGATTTATCATTAAATGAATTTTTCCTCTGGGGATTTATAAAAAGTAATATTTACCGCCATGATACAGCACGGGCTCAAAATTTGGATCAACTACATGCAAGAATTATTGAATCTACGGAAACTATTACACCCGAAATGTTAGACAAGCTTTTTATAATAGGTTGGGGCGCTGATTAGCAGCTGAAGGAGGCCTTTTTGAACATAAACATCTTCTATAAATTTTGTTTTTATTTCATGCATTTCTTTATCAAGAAGCTTAATAGCACTAAGCGAAACATAATATTTTTATATTGTTTTTAAATGTTAATACACGACTAAACCTATAAACTGTGTCTTAATAATAATCAGTTGTTAAAGCTTTAATAATTATATAATCATTAATCATTACTAGAGTCCGGCAAAAATATGCAACGGTACTTTAGTTAGGTGTTTTTCGATAAAAAGCGGCACATGTGTTATCTGTAGAAATAAAATGTAATTATATATATTTGTAATGTGCCCTGCCAGTGGCGTAGCGACGTGGGGGCGGGGGGTGCGGTCCGCCCCGGGCGGCAAAAATCCTCAATAAATAATATCTTGTAATCTGAACTAAAAATTTGAACCATTTCTTTTAATATTTTCGTCGCACCTACAATTCGGACCGATTAAAATGAGCACAGAACTTTTTATTATTTAAATGTGACGGAACCGGGGAATAGCCTTTCTTTAACACGTTAATCGCCACGTCGGCCATATGTGTCTGACACGAAGAAGTTCTACATGCGCCATGTCAGACATATATGTCTGACATGGTTACCTTGCGGTAATTCCCCGCGTTTTATTTTGTACTCGGATTGTTCACAACGAATATTCAGCGAGAATCGATTCTTTCATATAAAGAATAGAGTTCAATATTGTCTAATAACACCTGCAACATCAGTCGTCCAATTCACATGGGCAAATTAACTTGCTACAATTCATTATTTTCTTTAAGTGCGTCTTGTGATTGTTAAATTATTGAACATTCTCGAAACTCGAAAAATTGTATGTAATCTCAGTGGTGTAACATAGCGGAGGCGGTGGTGGCGGCTCTTTTTTGGGGCGGCAAATTCTGTAAATTTTTGAGCCTTTTAGATTTAAATACCTAAATAAGGGGGCGGCGAAATTGGCATCCGCCCCGGGCGGCTGAAACCCACGCTACGCCACTGTGCCCTGCTGACAAATAGTGTAGCGTATAAAAATTTAATATCTTATCAAAAACTGACTAATGGCAAAGGAGTGAGCGGAATTACCTATGTCGGATATAATCCCAAAATAATGAGCTGTCGTTATTAAGATAAGAATTCATTGCGGTACAAGTGTTTTATTCTTTTGTTTTTTGTTGGTTTTTTGTTAAAATAAAGTTTAAAATAGCACGCCTATGGCAAAAGTACCGTTGCATATTTTTACCGGTCTTTAATCATTACTAAAAATATTGAAATATTGTAATTTGTACTGGAATGAAATTAAAAATTAAGTCTGTATAGTTGGCTATGATATTCATTATATCGATAAATTGATATGAGCAAAATGCGTGTCATCGCTTTCTAGATATTTTTTTCTAAATATTGTACTGAATAACAGTGTCACGGAATATCATAACCCTACAGTAACAACATTATGACAGCTGTTGCCTAGCAACATTCCCAGGTCTAAATTGTCTATGAGCCTAGTTGCCTTTTCCAATCTGTATACTCTACTAGGATAATGATGACAGTGGGGGTGTATATTACAATTGAAACTAGTCGTGTTGTTAATTATAATTATTTAAGTTAATAAAGTGAAATAAAAACTTAGATATTGTATTATTATGGTCTTATTCATCTCACTACATACTTGGTCCAGTGGCGTAAATAGGGGTAGCAAGGTATGCCGTCGCATAGGGGTCCGATGTTCAAGGGCGGCGTTAGACGTTCTGCTGAATTAGAGCTACATATTTAAATTTTAAATTAAAAAAGAAAGACTGTGATTTATGCCTATATTATAACATATTTATGATGTAGATTTTGGGCCCTTGGTTAAAGTAAACAATTTTGGTGCATAGCAACGATGGCTATTTGCGATTGAGGCCGTTGGAACTAATGTCACTGGATTATAGAAAGTAGCGCAAACCTTTGAAGAAGCCGACAGACCCCAGGGTAAGTTAGTGTCTGCGCTGTCACATCTCTCTTTCTCGCTCTAATTTAATAACCTCCTTTGTCAGCGGTTTGAATATTTAAGGTTAAGTTTCATTTAAATTTATATATTATATCCATTTTATTTAATAAAAATAAAAAAAAAAATAATTGAAATTGTACCACAATTTTGTTATAGTGCATCTTTGATTAAAAAAAATCGTGATTACAATGTTTAAAATAAACATTTTGGTAGTACTAGTTTCTTATTTTTTTACTGTTGGAATCACTGAAAATCATTTGTGTTGGCGACATTTTTAGCCCCAGTATGGCCGCCGTTGCGCTACTTTGTATAATCTAGTGACTTTAGTTGGAACTAGACAAAAACGAAGGTACTATTTATAATTAGGTTGTTTAACCCGTCAACAATTACGGGGTTTTAACAAAAAAATATATTTTTGACTATAGGTATTAACTTATTAATACCGACAACATTCAGTTAGGAGACAAAAAGGAGAATCCTAGACAACAAAGCCTATACTCAGAGCCGCAGCAAGGGGGGGGGGGCGGAGGGGGCAACGGCCCCTAGCGCACTAAGGAAAAGGGCGCTGACGGGCTTGCTAAGGGGCGCCATTGTGAAGAAAGATGAGGACCTTTTTTTTTGCTCATCACTTGAGTTTTGGGAAATGAGGACCTTTTTTTTGCTCATCACTTAAATTTTAAGAGGTAAGAACCTTGTTTTTATTTACCAAGGGCGCCAAAACACGGCTCTGCCCCTAGCGCAAGTTTTCCTTACTGCGGCTCTGCCTATACTTATAACGGACGATAATGGATGACGCTCCTTTTCAAATCACACATAATTTTAAGGCAAAATGATTAATTTGTTAGTTGATTATGTAAGATTAGTTAAGATCGATGATTGAAACATGAACCCTAACAAAGCAAGACAAAAATGAACTTGTTTGTTTTAAAAAGAAGATTCTGCGATACAATTTTCAAAAATTGAAAGCACAGTAAAACCTTGGATTGCGAGCATAATTCATTCCGTAAACGCTATTGTAATCCAAGGCACCCGTATATCAAATCAAATTTCCCCATAAGAAATAAGAGAAACGCAGATGATTCGTTCCAAAACCCAAAAATATTCATATAAAAATGATTAATGCAAAATACGCAAAACAAATTAACCTGCTCTTTTTATTTCAAATAGAATCGTGGTTGATGTGAGGGAAACGAGAGAAAGAGGAAAGGAAAAAGAGGGTTATTGTGTAGGACGACTTTCACTATAAATAACGCATGAGAGACGTATAAGAGCATGGGAGACGATTATCCAAAATCCTGCAGCGAAAGAATGAAGAATCATCAGCTCAGTTGTGATCACGCGACGCTTGGCAGACGAAGCATATACGTGCTACTTGTATTGAAAGACCTCGCACAGTTATCAAGTTAAAATATATTTAATTTTTTTTACTCGTCTTGCAAAACCCTCGCAGGCCAAGTTCTCGCAATCTAAAGTTTTACTGTAGTCGCAATTACAGCAGTTTTTTTTTTCCTTAAGTTTGATTGACTTTGAATTTCTTCATTTGCCAGCTTCAATTTCTCAATTTTGTGTTCTAGTATATGAATGATGAGGGGGATTGTTTGGGGAAGAGGGGAGGTATAAGGAGATTGCCGAGAAGCCGTCACGGCAGGTTATAAGGTTTTGGGAGTCAGCCATGGAAGGGTTTACAATAGAGATGATGGTTATTGTGAGATGAGATGTGATAAATTATTTAACTCTTTTTTTTCCAAATATTTTGTTTGTATTTTGTAAATATTCACACAACGCTTTTTCTACTTCAGTATTTTCTTTCATTATAAATAATATATTTTCTACGCTTGTCGGAAAAACAAACATTTAATAGACAACAAACAAAAATTAATAAATAAATACAAACAGAACATATTGAATTCGGATAAAACTCACAAAAAATGGGGTATAGAACAGTGGAACAAAGTTCTTTGGACAGACGTGTTGAAGTTTAAAACATTAGGCAACAATAGGAGAGTGATTGTTCGCCGCTCAAAAGAAGAAAGGTCGTTTGAGGAGTGTACCGTGTCAGATGTTAAACACGGAGATGAAAACATAATGGTTTGGGGTTGCTTTGATGACAATAAACTTGACAAACTAGAAAAACAGACGGTAAATTAAACTAAGAATGATATTAGAAAAATCTTCAGGAAGGTGTAATACCGTTTCTGCCAAGAATTTATTAAACGTAAGAAACAAGAGACAATTATTGAAATTATGGAATGGCCATCACAGACACTTGATCTGTTTTCAATCGAACTTTTTTGTGATGAATTAAATAGAAGAGTGAAAAATCGTGCATCAACCAGTGCCATACAACTACGGGAATAAAGATATTCCCACTGAATAATGACATGAGAAATTTTCTTTCAATTGCCATAGTTGGAAACAATATCTTTCAAGATAAGCAGTGTCGATGATCTTGAGTGGACTGTAACTTTATAATATTCTTGATTGTCAGAAAATATACAAACCTAAATTTTGAAATATTTATTTTCCTATAAAATAAATTCTTTCCAGATATGCCAAATTCTGTGGATTTTTGCCTTTTTCTTCAATTTAAAATTGTCTTTTTTTATTTTTTAAGAATCTGTTGAACTCGCATTTCTCATCTTTTATTTGTCAACAACTGCTTAGTTTTTATTTTTCACGCCTACTATATTTTTGACATTTCAACAAACTATACAAGCAGAATGGAAATACATAACTTTAGATAAAAAATATTTTAAGAAATTAATAAATAGAATGGGGTTATTCTGTTTGTAAATTTGGGGCAAATTTGTTAGGAACTCATTAAAAATGAAGGTGCTCATTTTAATAAAGCAAAAATTTAATCCAGATAAGTTTGTTGTTATTTTTAAGTTAGTTTTGTCATGTTATATAAATCTTTGATTATAATAAAACATCGATAACTTGATTTTGATAATATTATTTAAAATTGTTTGGTGACGAGTTATGGTGACGATACAACTTTAAGTTATATCAAAGTACAGATATAATCAATAAATTTCAATAGTGTAAGATAGATAGAACATCTGGAGCAAGTGCATGGAAATATCTAAACAGTAGGTACTTAGAAAAAGAAGTGCTGGAAAACCAAAGAGAGATTAGTTGGAGAAAGATCTAAAACAACTTAACGTTTTAAAATAGAAAACGGTTTCAAAGAACAGAACAGACTGGAAACAATCCTTGAAAAGGCCCAGAAAGGTCGAACCTGAAATTATGATCACACTCGAGGCTAAATTGACCCTTAAGCTTACTGGGATTTGAACCCACGTCCCTGGCTCCTTAAGCAACTGTCTTACGATATTCATAGCAACCACGAGCTAATAAAAAGGAATAATTCGTAGAAAATATACAGGTTACGAAATTTAAAGTGAAAATACAATGGGTCTTAGGATAAGCAAACGTGGTAATTATGCCAGATCCAGTGCTCGTATAATGCGGAATGACCCGAGCAACACTGCTTTCTGCTTCCTGCAGATCAAAGGGGTGGCAGATGATCTGCAGGCGGGAATGGCTTCGGTGGGAAGTTCTCATATCACCCAAAACACCATCTATCAGGACTACAAGCTTAACTTTATACCCGGGATACAGATTTTTAAGCTCGGATAAGAGATCCATATACTTGGACTTCTTTTTCACCTCCTTGGAGAGATATTCTTCTCATCTGGACTTGAGAATAGGATCACAAACATCTGTTTGGTCTCGATATCCAGGAGGGTTTAGGCCGGGGCTTAGTGGCTGTCAGTAACCTCGAGGTGGGGAAGGAATAATTCCAATAAATACGGCACTTTATCACCGATTCTACGTCAGAAGGGATCTATGTTATAACCGGTATTGGGTCAATACCATAGGCATGTCTAAGATGGTAGTAGAACGCACGGAAAACAGCATTATGTCGAGACACGTAGCTCGACACTAAAAGAGACGGTCAAGTAGACAGAATGTGCATAATGGTTTCAGGATGGTGGTGGTGTAACCCACAGAGTGTGGACTCCATTTGGAAGATGTGGATTCTGTACGCCAAATTATTTATAACACCAGCCTGACTCGCAAACATAATTATAATTATTACATGAGCCCGTATAATCTGTCGTGACATACTGCCAAATTCAATTTGAAAAACGAAAATAAGACGTACAGTGCGACTAAATATTTATTCTATTTGTAGCAAAGTAAAAAATAAAAATAAATAAAAAATAACCCCGAAAAAAGTTATTCGTAAATCCAAAATTCGTATACCAAGGACTGCCACTAACAGCGACTCCTATTTACTATCTTTGATGTTAAAAAGATCCCGTCTAGCGGTATATTGTTTAGCGTTCTAACAGTGCATTAACTTCATTTTTGTCCGCCTCCGCCGCAGAATATTCTTAGGGCCCCCTACTAGGACTGTCAATTTTGTCTAGGGAAATCAAGCATCATTTAGATGGCAAAAGGGCCCCTAAATGACGTGCCATTGTTCAAAAGTAGGTTTCTTATCTAGAAAAACGGAAGATAGGTTCAAAGAAAGTGATTTAGAAACATTCCTCATATGACCTCAGGATACGTCTCGCATTCTATACTTTTTATTTAATTTTTTTATGTCTGTGTGCTGGGTACATAACTTACCTAGTAGTTGTTCTAAATATACACAATGGTTATTCATATAATTTCCATCTGTTATAGGTGCTGTATTAGGTTCTAGGTTTTCACTCAGCTCACCAGATGTCACCATAAGATTCAATCTTGCAGACAGCTCCTCGACATCTGGAAAGAATAAAAAAAATATGAATGACATATGATTTAAATTTGAAACTGAAATATAAGATATTAATTATGTCTGTAAAGTTAAAAAAGCCGCTGTCACTTTTTAGGCTTATTAAAATAATAAGCAGTGACTTGCATCCGATCTCTAAATATAGAACGAAGGCATTAGAATTTTGTAGGAAAGCGTTTACGTTAATCTTATAAACTTACAAGCTAGCTAGTAGGAGTAGATTAATTTATGGATTCATTTATTTAGTAACTTTTTTAAAAGCCTATTAATACTATTCTTATTATCTTTTAAAAATGTAAGTGCAGTGTGAATTACGCACATTTCAGGGTTTTGTAGATATTTAATGATAATCAATTTAGGTGCACAAACTCTGGCAAAAAAATCATCATGTTTGACTCAGTATCCATAAAAAATATATATTTTTTTCGAATAATACATATATGCATAGGGGAACCTGTTGTACCTTGAGCATAATGTACCTTGGAACAGCTTTTAAGTTATGTAATACATGTAGTGTTTCTACGAGTGCTACCTTTTAAGTTTTTACAAAAACTAAGAAAGAAAAATTTATTTTTGGAATAAACTTCTTTATTGCTTTTCAAAATATTCGTCTTTAAGATTCATACACTTTTGCATGCGTTCAAACCAATTCTCAAAACATTTTTTCCACTCTGAAATTGGTATCTCAAAAACATGGTTTCGAAGGCTTTAACAACTTCTTGAGGTGATGAAAATCGCTGTTCACGCATTTTTTGTTTGACACTGGGCAACAAAAAAAAAGTCATTAAGGGGATAGATCAGGTGAATACGGGCAATGAGACATTAATTCGATGTTTTTCTCCTTCAGGTAATCAATTGTTTGACGTGCTATGTGGAAGCTTGCATTGTCATGATGAAGAATGATGCGACGTTTTTGGTTGTTTTTCCTGATTTTGTTGATGACTTCTAGCAAACAAATTGTAGTATACCATCTAGCATTAACTGTTCTCCGATCTTCTAATGGAATGGTTGCGATATGTCTAGTACAACCGAAGGAACAAGCAAACATTTTCTTGGAAGTGCTTCGTGAACGAACAACTTTTGTGGGTTTCGGTTCATCTTGGAAGACGCAAACAGTGGATTATTGTTTAGTTTCCGGTTCATATGAATAAATCCAAGTTTCGTCACCTGTAGCGATGTTGTATACGGATTTTGCAGTGCCTAGGTTGAATTTTTTTCGCATTTCCTTACACCAATCAACACGAGCTAAATGTTCACTTTCATAGCTAAATGTTCATGCAAAATCGTATTTATTGCAGTCTGCGATATGCCAAAGAATGTCTCTATTTCACGGTAAGTCACATGCCGATTTTCTTCAATTATTTTGCGCACAGCATCGATGTTTTTTAGAATCACAACCGATTTTGGCCGACCTTCACGAGATTCATCACTGACGGACGCACGATCACGACGAAATTTTGCAAACCAATTGTAAACAGTCTTTTCTGATGGTGCTGAATGTAGCACCATTACTTTTGGTAATGACCAAAAGTTGACAGAAGCGAATCTATGCATTGTTGTTGAGTTAGGCCTTTACTAAAATCATTCAAAATCATCCAACGAAAACTTTCACGAGTAATATCCATTTTTCACAAACTTGTTTTTTAAACGCTCACTGTCAACAAACTACTCGGTCAATTTATAAACTGACACTGATTTTACAATAACAAATGTCAAATTTTACGAATGTAATTATGACACATTTCAATATTGCCATCTAGTGGTCGTTTGTAAAAACATAAAAGGTAACCCTCGTATCTTTAGAACTAATGAACAGATTTTAACAATTATTTCAATTCTGATTAGTGTATAAATAGTGTACCAATTTTGCCGCTGACGAAACCTGTGTTGTCGCCGATAATTGCAAGAAAATGCATTAAATATGAACGGAAGACATGGATTTCGTTTTATTCGCTCACACAAATATAGTTATAAATTTGGAACAATTGAACCGTTTTTTATAAAACATAGTCGAAACCCTGACCTAGAAAAAATGTTACAGATAGAAAAAAACCGCATGAAAATCTGATCAGCAGTTCTCGAGCGAAAAACACCGGACGAACGGATGGACCGACCAACAGACAGACAGACAGACAGACAGACAGACAGACAGACAGACAGACAGACAGACAGACAGACAGACAGACAGACAGACAGACAGACAGACAGACAGACAGACAGACAGACAGACAGACAGACAGACAGACAGACAGACAGACAGACAGACAGACAGACAGACAGACAGACAGACAGACAGACAGACAGACAGACAGACAGACAGACAGACAGACAGACAGACAGACAGACAGACAGACAGACAGACAGACAGACAGACAGACAGACAGACAGACAGACAGACAGACAGACAGACAGACAGACAGAGACATTGACTTTTATATATATAGAGATAGAGATATACGTACTACACATTAGAGGCTATTTATTGCTTGTTAAGTTGTAGGTAATTCATGTTTTCGGATTTGTTGAACCATATTTTGACACTTCGTGAATATAATCACGACGAGGCCCGTCGTAGAAACAGTCTCGACGTTATCCGTGGATCATAACGTGCGCGAAGAGCAATTTTATGTCGTGAACGTGCGTGACGTGAAATTTTATTTATCCTGCGTGCGTGAGTTAACGTTTCACTCTCGTGAGACGTAATTACGACACAAAAATTACTTACGCGCCCGTTTATATCCCAACTTTCGGATATCAAAGCCAAGTCCCATAATCAATAAGCCATGAATGTATGAAGGAATGAACAAGATATTAATTGAAATTATTAGTTATAGAAAAAGTTCTCTTGTTCAGAAAAATCCCTTGTACGAGTATGTTAATCAAGTTCCAAAACCGCTTTTGTGGTAAAATGGTTTAAATCGATTAAAACTACTCTTTGGAACTAAATGCACTAATTAAACCATAAAAAAAACTTTAATGAACATATATAGTTAATGAATTTAGCGGAAAATCGTAGTTTAAAATAAATTTAACAATCACTGTCTGTTTATTTACACTAATTAACACTATTACAAATTACATCATCGATTTATTTCGAGCAAAAATCAAACAAAATTTCATTAGGGTCAAAACACAGCTGACTATTGACTATAACATAATAATAGAACAAAAATAAACAAACCATCGACAGCAGAGCCATCTTCATTGATTGAAGAGAAATTAAAGCTAATGTCAACTATTTTGGGAGAAAAACAATTAGAAATTGTTGATTGATTTTAAACTTATAAAAAGCAAATTATTTTCAGGAATGGATGCTGTACAATTGACAAATGAAAAACAGCAGTTTTCTATTATTTCAGATAAGAAATCGATGAGAAAAATGTCAACTGTTTTGCAAAACAAAAGGAGGCAAATAAAAGAACACTCATGAATAATGAACCGAATTTTTACTGCATAAATAGCATTACGTTTACCTTTAAGGACTGTTTACCATCCGAAAAAGTACAGGTACCTATTCTTAAAAGGGTTGTAACCCTAGAAAATCGAGCACGGGTGGGGGGGTTCAGGGATTTGGACCCGCGCCTAAACATTCAACTTACACGTTTTTAATGAACATATTTTTGGAGTTATTGAACAATTATATAGGTGAGCCTCCGCCAGAAAAAATCTTGCTTCTTAACTCCTCTAAGAAAAAGTTCCATATATTGTTCTAAAGCATGAAGTCAGCATAGATGTTGTATTAAAAGCCTATTTCTCCCTCTTTCAGTCCCACCTAACCTATGGGTTAATAATCTGGGGACATTCACCTGGAGCCATAGAATTTTCAGCTTACAACGTAAAGTTGTAAAAATAATTGCCAGTGCTCCTTTTAGAGCGGATTGTCGAGATCTTTTTGTGAAGCTCAAAATAATGTCATTGCCTTCACTATTTATTTATTTGTGTCTATTGTTTATACGCAAAAACTTACACAATTATATCCCTTTTAGTGAAACGCACGAGCACAACACGCGTTGTAAAAATAACATCCGTGGTAAATTTTTGTGTTTAAATAAATCCAGGAATTGTTCAAATTACTTTGCTGTAAAATTTTACAATCTTTTACCAGAGAGCATTACTACACTACCACTAGACAAATTCAAACTTAAACTTAAACATTTATTTATAAATAATCCATTTTATACATTTTTTGAATTTGTATGACTTTTGTCCTCTAATATTGTATTGACTGACTGAAAGTAGTTCTTTGTATTTGTTATTTGGTCAATAAAACTATTATTATTAAGGGGTTTGTCAGGTCTTGACAAGCGTCCACTAATCTCAAACTTCAGCAACCTTTTGAGCCACCTTTTTTTATTATTATTATCATCATTATTATTATTATTATTGTTGTTGTTTGGCAAGTATCTCGTGATAAGGCGGTCTTTATGGTGCGCATAGAGATGGTGCGATATAATAGACAGTGACAGCTACATAGAACAGTCAAAGAAACAAGTGTCAGTTCACATTCTAACACTTCTATATTATATCTAGTAGTTAGGTCTACAAACTTAATGACCACCCATCACTATCGGTCATGAAAACTGTATAAACGTAGCTGCGTGCTTTAATATGTGAGAAATTCACTTGACGATCATTTTATCTACTTGTTCATTGGCCAGAGCTCCCCACTCTTGCGCTCCTGCGTCTTTTCCAAACTTATACTGTTTCAAGTAGTATTGTAAACGTCTCACATGCTATCAGAGCCGCAGTAAGGAAAACTTGCGCTAGGGGCAGAGCCGTGTTTTGGCGCCCTTGGTAAATAAAAACAAGGTTTTTACCTCTCAAAATTTAAGTGATGAGCAAAAAAAAAGGTCCTCCCCTTCGCAATGGCGCCCTTTCCTTAGTGCACTAGGGGCCGTCGCCCCGTCCGCCCCCCCCCCTTACTGCGGCTCTGCATGCTATGTAAGAGACATTTTCCCGTCAAATAGAATAATATTAAATGTCAGTATGCGTTTATGCACTTGACTGTAGATGTAAGTCTACGAAAGAATGCAATTCGTCAAAGCTAAGAAACCCCATTATTTATTTCACACGTGGACTTCACACCCTGTCATGAGATTTATGTCGAACTGTACATTGATGAAGAGCGTATTAATGTAGTAATGGAATTATTTACTAATTGGTAAATGAGTTAATAATTCTGTAATATTGCATAGCAAAGTAGTAACTATTTCTATACTATTTCATATATAATTCTATAGAATTTCACGTTGGAATTTCTCGAATTTCTCGCTGAGTGACGCAGTGTAAAGTTAATACATGAGTCTGCAACTTAACGTTACAAAGGTCGGGACCTTTGTAACTCAAAGTTACCTATTGAATGACCTGTAATTTCTGGTTTAGTAATGGTTTCCATAGTGGTTGGGGTAAGGATTTAATTTGTAAGTTGCTCAATAAAACTTTTCAGGGTTTCGCAGGTATCTAAAATAGTAAATGATGGTGGCTTATGGCAAAATGAGCAATATTTTGAAAATCGTGTATCGTCTGTTGATCTGTATCTATATAATAAGATTTTTCATTTAATACCTACACATAATTTAAAGGAAACATTTTTTCAAAAATACAAAAACTTCTTTATTATATAAATTATTACAAAAAAATAATTTGATGACAAATTTCTGTTGAACTATTTCGGTTCATATCAACGTACATTATTTAGAATTCTTTCAAATTCCAACCTTCTGGGAAACAGGATGTGGGAGAAAATTTTTTTGTAACACATTTGACAAAAATAGCCTAAAATCTAGGCATCAGCGGGTTTTATTTGATATCCCAATAAAAAAAAAATAATAATAATAAAACAACATTTATTTTTTCTTTAAATATATGAATATTGTTACGTGGTTATAATAAAACATAACACGAATTTAGTTGTGATTTTAAAAATCTTTATTCAACTGTTCAAATATTGGACTTTACTCTAATTAATAGACAACAATAACATTTAAACAATAAATACCACTAGTCACTGCACTTAAACCACAGTTAATCCACAGTTAACTGTTCCAGGTTTATCCCTCTGCAGTCCAGACTAGTCAAGGTATTCGATTAACTATATCACTTAGTTACCGTACTGAACTTCACTGACTCAGTATCTCCACTTGAGTTCAATCGCTTGTCTAACTCTACGATCATGTTGGATGTATGAAACTGACTTATTGACGACCTTAAGTGCCCCGCTTAACTGACTCAACCGCTTGAATAAGACTAACTGTTCGTAAAGACTCACTGAGTTTCACTGTCTGAATAATAATGTCCCTCCAGCTGCTGATCGCGCACTTCTTAAGCGGACCCTAAAACGTGCCATAGATTTCTAGAACCTTCTTCTTCTTCTTTGGGCACTATCAGTCAGGTTGACTTTTGGCCTCACTCACATAAGTCCTCCATCTCGATCTATTAATTGTCAGATCTTGCCAAGTACCCTGTACACCAATTCTTGTTAGATATTTGGTTAGGTGATCTCTCCATCTCTTGCGAGGTCTTCCCATTGGTCGACAGGTATTCAATCTTCCTTCCCATATCTTCCTAACCATTCTGTCATCCCTAGAACCTTCAGGCAACTCAATGATCAAGGTTCGCTGTCCGCTTCAAGGGTACTGTATTCTTTTGCAGGGCCGTATTATTAACAATATGTATTTGTTTATAATTTTCGCGCGATGTGTATTTTTGAAGCGCGATCATTATTCTTATGTGTGGATCAAGAAACTATATAAGAGGTTCCTTTTGATACAACATAATACATTAAAAATAATAATTGTTTCAACGACACAACAAATTTCATATTTTTCGAAAAACTAATCTGATCAAAAGTTACTATTGAACTATAATATTTCGGTTCCAGTCAATGAACATTGTTGAGAATTTTTCGATTAACCCCTCTGGGAAACAGAATGTGGGACCAAAGTTTTTTTCTCATTTTTAGCGAAAATCGTATAAAAATATTTGTTATTTTCAGAAAAAAAACTTTTTTGATTAACTATCTACGCATCAGGAGGTTTTATTTGATATTCCACTGAAACAGTTTATAAAATATATATTTTTTCTTTAAATACATTTTTGTTTATAATTTTCGCGCGTTGTATTTTCTTGGTACGAGTAGTGTTTCTGATTTCTCGACATTTTTCATTTCTCGAGAAATGAAAAATTAGACTTATTTTCTCGAGAAATCTCGGGAAAAATAATTATTAGAATATATATATTTTTTAATGTTGAAAATATTGTAGAGGACAAAAACATGTTAAAATTATAGTCAACTTTAAAGTACTAAAGTATTCAAATAATATTAGAACAAATGGATAACGAGGCTTTCAAAATGATTTTGAAAACGGCACGTAATTGCATGTTAATTGAAAATACATATGTACAGAGAAATTTTCAAGAAATTAAGAAATTAATAATAATAGTAATAATTATTTTATTTAACTTAAAGGTAATCTTTTACATAACAGTTTTAAACTGAACAAAAAATGAAATGTAATTGATTATAATAAATAATACACTAAATTAAAATAAAATATTGTAACAATAAATGCTAATTAGCTAAATATTATAAATCGCTTCTTATCAGTTGCGTTGCGGAAGACAAGACAAATTTTATAAAAATTAAATTATATCAGCAACTCACTAAACATTATATTTTTGAAAATAGTTTTTTAAAAGCACAATGCTTGTCGGCCTTGGTAGCGTAGAGGTAGCGCTCCTGCTTCACGAGCCAAAGGTCCCGGGTTCGAATCCCGGTCAGGGCATGGATGTTTGTAAGACACAGTGTAATTGGGGCATTTAGTCCTGTTCTGTGTTTTTAAATAAAAAAAAAAAAATGCGTTTTACGTGGCGTCGAGAAAATTTTACGTTTCTCGAGAAATGAAAAATGAGAATTATAACTTTTTCTCGAGAATTTCTCGAGAAAAAGCACTAGGTACGAGTATTATTCCAATGTGTGGATCAAAAATCTATACAGGCATGTTAAATTTTAACACTCTAGGTCCAACCGTTTAGTCAAAATTTCTACTGAATAGACAGACAAATATGTGACTGTATAGAGGTATTTTTTTTTTTTTTTTTGTCACAGCTAAATCCTAAAAATCTCGTCTCTCTGTTGTATAGTTCATAATGCAGTCTCCTGAGTTTTCTACTTTTGTATTTGGTCAACGCAAAGAGAAATCAACGTTGCAAATAAGGTGAAGTGGTTCAATATCGTTTCCGGCAGCAGTAAAGAAACATACACATTTTTTCTGGTTTGTATATATATTATCAGTTTATAATGCTCTACAACGTCTTCCAAATTCCACTCTTCACTGCTTTCTATCTTGACAATGCTTTTTCTTTCAGTCTTCAAGTGCACAAGTTACAAAATACAAAAATAGAAGTAATAAATTGAAGATTTGATTATATTCGTTAATATTATACTCCACCACACAAATATACATATATTTTTAATACCTCGCAATTCCCAAATTTCGTATCACAAGTCCCAGATACTGCACTATTTCAAAAAAATGTATGTAAAGTATGAATTTTCACACATTTCAGGGTTTTGTGGGCATTTAATAAGTGTAATAAACCAACAGAATGCTGGATGCTTAGGAATATCTTTTTTATAATCATATAAATATCAACATTTTTTTTATCATTTTTATTCGTTATTTGAGTACTAAAAGCTTCCATTTAATTTTTTCAAACAAAATTTAAATAGTTTGCGAAAATTTCGTCACAATAAAATTTCAGAAACGTATTTCTTTCTATTATCAATGTGTTATTTGTTTTATAAGTATTTCACTGTCATAAATGATTTATTCCTCTTTAATACCTTAATAACAAAAATTGATGTGAAGTGTGAATTGTCACACATTTCAGGATTTTGTAGGTATTTAATAAGAGTAAGAAGCCAACAGAATGCTGTATGCCTAAAAATATTTTCTTGATAAAAAGTCTCGATAATCAGTTTTATTCGTTATTTGACTAAATTTAAATAATTAGCGAAAATTTCATTACTATAAAATTTACATTAAAAAATCCCAGCGATTTTTCTGTATTTGCTTCGTATCTAAGTCTTCATTAAATTAATAAGAAATATATTAATAAATGGCTTCATTTTTTTAATTTCAAAAACGTATTTCTCATTATTAACAATGTGTTATTTGATTTATAAATTTTTCATTACTAAAAATGATTTTTTTCTTGTTTAATAACTTAAAAACACCAAAGGCCAATAAAACAATAAATAAAAAAAAAAAAAAAAAACTTAGAAACAAAAAACTTTTTTATTATATTATTAATTTCAAAAGAAAACATATACTATCTTAGCCCGAAATACAAAAAATTCATAACATTATTAGCCGTAATTTAGTCATTAATTAAAAACAAAAAAAAATTAAATTTCTTCACAATAAAATGTAAATTAAAAAACACTAGCGATTTTTTCTGCGTTTGTTTCGTATAAAAGTCTTCTTTAAATTCGTGATATTAAATTCATTGATAAATGGTTTAATATTTTTTCAATTTTAAAAACATAATTATCACTGTTAAAAATGTGTTATTTGATTTATAATTACTTCACTACTAAAAATGATTTATTTTGAAACAAAAACTAAACTAATTCAAACAATAGGTTGAATAATGGCGTATAACAGTAGGCGCTCCGCCTGTAGGCTCCCTACACACATGAACTCGATTCTCAGCTGTTAAAAACCTTAGTCATAAATACAAAAAATTCATAACATTACTAGCCATTAATTAAAAAAATAATCAATTTTGTCTAAAACACAAAAACTGCAATATTTTCCAATAACGCAACCTAATCAAACATTCGTCTCGTACATTGACGACTAAGATCAATATATACATTACTCGTAATTTCAACGATCAATCTCTCTGGGAGATAGGGTGGGGGACAAAAGATTTTCAACATATTTTTGGCGAAAGTCACATAAAAAATAGATTTTTCAAAAATAAAAATTTGGGTGTTTATTCACGCATTAAGAGGTAGTACGTTCCATTTAAGTGGAATGCACACGAAGTGTTATATTTTTAATTTTAAATATTCCGAGTTTGTTATACTATGCAGTCGCTATTTACTTCCCCTTTAAAGCCTCTTTGACCAAATTTATTGTATATCTTACTTAAGCTGATACTTTTCTTCATTCGAGTTGCATTTTTAAGTATGTATGTTAGACTTAGTTACAAGAAATTTTCCTTATTAGCAATACAAGAAAATTTGGTTTCTCAGTTTTTAAAATAATCATAATGTGTCACTATTTTGTTATGTCCCAAATAAACTTAATTCGAAGTTTGACAGTATTTGATTTGCAAAATTAATTTTCATTTACTGTTATTTGCTTCAGTTGCTGTGAAAATTTGCAACTTTTGTATAAAATATAATTTTCCAGCATGAATATTCAGTGTTTTGAATGGAATTAATTATTTGGAAGAGCATTTGAATTTTGATTAAGTTGAGAACAATACGAAAGTTTTTCACTACATTGATTCTAAATAAGAAATTTATTATTTTGATAATGTAAATATATATTTACGTCAAATTTAAATTTCAACTCGAATAAATTTAATAAATAACAAAGGTAAATCGTGATGAGGACGATAGAGAACAGAATCAGGATGGAATATTGAAGAACTAAGAATATTGGTATACAAAATACCGGGAAAGACACTTAATATACAAAGATGGAGGAATTGTGTGTGACGAAAAATCAACGAAGTGCCAAAAATGAGATACTTTTGCTGAAGTACAACCGTCTAAAATTGTTGGCATTAGTAACATGTAAAGACAATTGAAACAATTTTTTTTTTATAAATCCACCAAATAATTCCTCAATAATTATTAACTTAAATGACAGTGTTAGTGACACAAATTCTGATAGTGATATAAACAATGATAATAGTGATAATGATTCATATTTTAATAATATTAAATTACCATAAATTGACAAGTTCAAAAAAAGAATAATTTTTGTTTGTGCAAATTTGAAGTATTTAATATAGTCTATAAATACTTTAAAACAAAACGATTTTTAAACATGCCTATATTTATAATTCAAATATAGCCAGTCCTAAGCTCGATAAAAATGTGAAGGAATGTCATATGAGTATATACAGTTCATTCTAAACAGCATATAAGAAAACACGTTTATTTTAAATAATTATTACGGTCCTGGTTACTATTTTTAACAGAACCATAAACTCAACAGGTATAATGGTTATACTGTCAGTGATTATTAGAATCAGAAAGGGTGGCCATTTCATTTTGGAAATACTATAAAATGCATTTTAACGAAACAACGCTGACCGAGCTAGCATTAACCGGGGTCTTATTGTAGGTTTTGCTAATATGTATACTTAATGACGTCAGTGTTGTAAAGTAGTATGTAGTAAGCATAGTAATGTTAGGCCGAATTTCGACACCGTTATATGTCCATTGAAGGTTTCTTAAACTAATTCATATTATGTTCACGGTTCACAGTAAGAATGTCAACAGTTTTCATAAATCAATTTATTAACTCTTAGTGTACGACAGTAGTCCTCAAACTGGTCGATAGAAAAATGATGGACCTTTGTTGTCCGAGGGACGGTTGGTTTTTGGGGCCGTAATCAGCACATTTACTATTCTTTTGGATTTTTCGTCACTTCTGGTCACCATTTGAAAATTAGATATCCCTGTCCCATGTCCATCACTTGATATTTTGGATTTCCCCTGGTCAACACTTTTAATCATCAATTTTTGATTTCTCCCGTCCGGTCATAATTATCTACTACCAGTAATATCAAAAAAATTTGAAAGTATATTATACAACCAAATTGTAACTTATTTTGAAAAATATAATCTGTTTAATAAGCAGCAATTCGGTTTCAGGAAAAATAAGTTTGCTGATGCCATTCTGTCATTTACTAATGAAGTATTACTAGGTTTAGAAGCCCGTGAATACTGCCTGTCCACGTTTTTAAATTTAAGTAAGGCGTTCGACTGCGTGTCACATGAATTATTACTGACTATACTAACCAAGTATGGCTTTGACCAAAACACTTGTACACTTTTGAAATCATAACTCATTAACAGATTGCAGTATGTTAAGTTTAAAGACATAGATTCACCATCCTTGCCTATTACCTGTAGAGTTCTACAAGGATCTATTTTAGGGCCTCTTTTATTTTTAATTTTTGTCAATGACTTTCTTCCGTGTATTAAAGACTGCTATTTTATGTACGCTGATGATGCCACGTTGCTGATCAGATAAAAATCTAAAAACTAGCCTTTTTTTAAAAAATGATGAGTTAATTCATGATTCGCATATCTGGTTTTCATCAAACAAAATATGCTTGAATATTGACAAAACATAAATTATTAATTACATTAAAGCATTCTGAGTTTACTAATCCAGGGTCAGTAAATTTTCTAGGCGTTCATAAAAACATGGAACCATCATGTTCAAAATCTGGCAACTAAGTTACGTAGAACCATATATTTAATTCAAAATATTGTTGATTGTGTATCTGTCAATGTTTTAAAAATGTCCTACTATGCTCTATTTCAGTCTCACATCTCATACACCCTGATTGCATGGGGCATAGTGCTTCAGCAAAACTTCAAAAAAGTTAAATTCGTATTTCTCCTATATACTTAATTGACGGCACTGTATTAATTTTGTAGCAATTAAAATATTTTCCTGATGATGTGGGTTTACCCACGAAACTAGTCGAAACACAAATATGGGTCTATTCTGTATCTTTTGTGGTTAAAAAGATTAGGTTAAAAATGATGGTTAAAAAGTAACATTTTAACTAGGCATTAAAATTTTAACCTTGTTTCTTATTCTGTATCTCAGGTTATAACCCAAGCGTTAAGTTCTAACTTTTTAACCTTATGGTTAAAATTATGTTTTGAAATTATCTACAAGGGAAGGTATTTGGCTTGTGTAAGTGTGGATTAATGTAAACATGTGTAATGGTTGAATCGTGAATGAAAAACGATCAAATATAATAAATCTATATTGTGGAAATGTACAATATTTATACATAAATAATTATGGATGCAGAAAGTAAATATTATAATATTAACATAACATGCAAATGTATCAATATTTTTTATCACTTTTCTTTCTTCTATATTAAGTTTACCTTATTTTTATTTTCCAACAAACAGAGAAATCAAAATTTATAAATGTATCACAATTTTAAAGTTTTAAATATTTACTTGCAATATATTGGGAACTCTTTTGGTTCTTCTCGAATTTTCAAACAACATTTGTAAAACGAGATATTCCGTACAAGTTTTAGAGAAATGAAAATATTTTAAAATGTTTCTTCAGGTAAATTAAAGGGGTCACTCATATCACGCAGTTGCCTTTGTTTAATTCGAACTGATCTCCTAAAAAGCATTTTTATATTTTTTTTATTCACCAATATTAATTTTTTACTTATTAACCTCTTGATGTTCAATTTGTTCTAGTAATAATTAGTTTAAAATAAACAGACTTGCCATGATTAATTCTGTAAATGCATTTTTTTTTTGCTATTGACGTTTAGGGTTTAAAATTACAGCTGGTTAAAAGTTAACGCCATGTATTTGGCTGGAGTTAATATTCCAAAAATAACCTACTGAATTAACCACATCGAGGTTAATATTTAAACGTCATAGAGTTACAGAATAACAAAATATTGTAAAGCGTGGTTAAAATTTTTTAACTTCGACCTTGAGGTTAATTTTTAACTTTTTAATAGACCCGCTAATGAGTTTAATTTAACACCTACACCTACCACCAGCTGATCGCTCCACGACTTCAATTAAAAACATTATTATTACTATTATTATTATTATTATAACTTGAATATTTTGGATTCCTATCATCCGGATATAACTTTTAAATTTAGATTCTTCCCGTCTTATCATCACTTGATAATTTTGGATTGCTGTCGTCCGCTCATAATTTGAAAATTTTGGATATTATCTCACCCTCGCGGTTGCCACTTATTATTTTTTTAATTCGATAAGCTTATATATACATCTAAGGGGGTCGACGGGTCAAAGTTTGTGGACGACTGGTGTATTATGTCTTTTATTAAATTACATGCGTAGTTTCGAATTTTGGTGATATGAATGTGTAATGATTGGTGGCTCCAAACAGAACGGCTATTTATCATATACTAAGGACATTTGAGAAGTTCATGACATGATGTATTGATGTCGGCACTATACCTAAAAATTCTGCCGAGTTGTCTTATAAACAACTGGGTCAAAATGGTCTAACGCCAACGGAAACTAGGCAGAATATGTTAGATCAAGCGTAAGAAACCTTTTTACTATTGAAGGCAACTTGAAAATAAATGACAATTTATCAAAATGTCATTAACATTATTTATTGGTCATCTTATTTAAATTATTTGTACTTAGCCCATGCACGCACCCTGGAGAAGGTTCACGCCCCCCCTCCCTCAAGACCTAAATAACACGTTGTTCTAGTGTTTTAAAGGAATATATTTGAATTCTAGAGCTCATGAACTTTTTTTTCTGTCATCACTTGTAAACTGGAATTGAGGACCTTTCTTTGGGTCTATACTGGTATTATAGACGGGAGGACCTTTTTTGTTTTTAGTCGACATTTGAATTTTGGAAGTTAGACTTTTTTTTGGGTGAACAGTTGCATTTTGGAAGGTAAAGTGTTTTAGGTCAGCACTTGTTACAGATTAATTTCCCGATTCTTGCCTCTATAAAATAATTGTCCTTTAAACCTCCACCCCCCCAGATAATCACGGGTACGCGCCTCACCTTGTCTTACCATAAATACTGTCACGAAGCTTTCATAATGCATAGATACATCTTAAACAAGAAACATTATTTTTAAAAATTACCACCTCTGGCCGTTACACAGCTTAAGTCTCACCGGTCACTCATCAATAGAATTCCGAAAGGTTTCTTGAAAAGATTTTCTTTAAACAATTATTAATATTGAGGAGACTTTCAACCGCCAGAACGTCAGGGTGTATGCTATAAGTTCACGAGAAGATCGTGAGAAAGCGCCGACGATCCAGAGGGACCATTAACCTGCTTCAGTTATGGATTTTATGGGTTGGAAGCTATGACGGTACCACTAGGCTTAATATTTTAGAGAAATGCTGCATTCAGAACATTTCAATATTGCCAACTAGTGGTCGTTTGTAAAAAAGTTAACCTCGTATGATCTTAAATACATTTTTATTAGATTTTGATCGAGTAAAACCTACTTAATTATTAAATATGTTATAAAATCTCGAATTTGCAGTTTTTGCCCAAACTATGCAACTGATCAAAATCAAACAAAAATATATGTAAAGATCAAATATTATTTGTTAATTCTGCTGTATTATTTTTTCCAAATTCTTAACCTTTATGAATTATTTACAAATACAGTATTTTCCTTGCGTGTACAGTGTAGGATGCTCTTAAGTCCAATACAAAAGGTAATCTTATGTATTACTGAATTATTTATATCACAAAATAAGAACTGCGACCAGAACAAATGCACAACATGTAAGTTTAAGGAACACCGTTACAAAAAGCTAAACTAAAAATTTCTATCAAATTTCTTGCTGCATGTTTCATAAAAATTTTAAATGATTTTAAGACCACATCTGGTTTACTTGCTTGCTAATAGTGTATATGAATGAAATGAGAGTAAAAAACCTCACTTAGCCACCATTTAACTTAGGATCAAATATTTATGCATTCATTTTAAAGCAGGAGAAAATTAGTTTGGTAGTTAATTAAGATATTTACTCATTGGGTAGTTGTGGGTCAGAGGAAGCTCTTGAGAGCAATCTATGAGATGTAGGAGTTCCAAAAGTATAATTTAAAAATTTTGCCCGTAGTGTGCTTAAAGCCGCATTTAGAGCTCTTAAATCAATAGCTTATGCACTGTAGATTATAGACTATTCACTGTTATCAGAAAATTTGTCATATGGTAAGACGTGAAACCGTTCAGACCTCCAAATTTCATACGCTGTTTGTTGTGGATTGTGCATAATTTTCTAAACTTATAGCTAGTGAGATGTTTTAATGAGACAGACATATAAACACATTCTCTGTCGCATTCTATCGGTGACACCGTAGTTATCGAATCCCTTTACATAACCTAACATAATGTAATAATTAACAAATCTTGCTCAAAATTACAAAGACGGACAGTAAATATGATCAATTTAGGTAATTAGGTAGTTAAAATCTAAGACAACAGAATTATAAGAACGATAATACATATAAAATATTTTACGAAGCTAAATAGTAGGTTTCAAATTTCACAGATGGCGGACTATTCGTAACGTATTAATTTCTAATTCGCTATGAACGTTATGAGCAACGTTAAAAAGAATGCATAGAAACATAAGTTACAGCTAACAAAGCACAGTCTACAACCTCTTAATTTAAACAGCTCTGAATGCGGCTTAACTCTTAAAAAGACTTTTTTTGGTACGAAATTCATTTTACTAACCAACAGCTTTTTAGGGTTTTGTAGGTATGACCACCAAAAACTTATAACGTCACTCATGTGTCTGTCTGCCTGTTCGGTAGAAATTGTAGCCAAACGGCTTAACATAGAAAGTTGAAATTTGGCATGCTTACACAACACTTTGACCCACATATAGAAAAAATACTGAGAGTTCAAGAAAACAAGTCAGATAGAGATAAATACAGACAAATATGGCTTTAATAAAAAAAATTAATATTTTTTTTAAATTTTGAGTGGCATATTAAATGAAACCTCAATGCGTGGATCAAGAAGCAAATTTTTATCTTTGAAAAATCATTTTTATGGAATTTTCGTTAAAAATATGTCAAAAAACTTTTGTCCCCAACCCTATCTTCCAGAAGGATTGATCTAAAAATCTGAAAAAAATCTCCATAATGAACATTGATGGGAACCGGAATAGTTCAACAGGAATGTTGGACCAAATATTTTTGTGTGGTTGATTAAAATTTGTTTTATTTTTTTAATTTACCTATTGCGTGGTATCAAAAGAAAGCTCTTAAGACGTAGATTAAGGAACAAAAGGATTTTTTGAAATCGTTTCTTTTAACATGATTTCGGTCAAAAATACTAAAAAAGTTCTTGTCCCGCATCCTTTTACCCAAAGGGGTTAAACTAAAAAACTAAAAAAATATATAAGTTTAAAACAAAAGGAAATCAGATTGCGTTTTTAAAAAATATTTGTGATGGATCCTTGCGGAATTCCAGTATTGAGAACAGTGACATCCGAAAGAACAGAATGTGACTGATCTGAGCGAATTTTGACTTTTTGAGTTCTACAGGACAAATAGGACTCGAACCAAGCTAAAGCCTCTCCTCTAATTCCGTACCTTTCTAATTCTGCCAGAAGAATTTGGTGATCGACGCAGTCAAAAGCTTTTGAAAGCTCAACAAATTCTCCTATTGAAAAATCTCCTGTTTCCTGTATCAACAGCTTTGTAAATGTACTAATACTAATCTCATTAGCCATAACTGCCATAGGTGGTGTAGCTTCAAATTTCAGCCTACCCCCAAAATTGATATTGACTGAGACCTACACTTTTCCTGGAAATTTTTGACCAAACCGGCCTAATTATTATTAAAAAAATGGAAGCGGAACGGGATTGGCCCGTTGGCCTGCTTCCATCATTCAAAATTCATGGAGTTGAGGGGAAAAATGTAACACAAATACATATCATGCCCCCCCCCCCCGGCTACGGCGCTGACTGCCATGGCTGTTTTAAAGTAATTAAGTTTATTACAATTTTGTTTTCATTTTTACTATCTATGAAAATTACTACAAAAATAAATATTTATACTAATGAAGAAACTTGTTACTTAGATATGAGCAAAGAATTCGACAGAATTTTACATAGTGCAATCATTAAAGCATTGACTGATTGACTCTCCGACGTGATCTGCGAATGGTTTGTCTTATACCTCGAGGAGAGGCAACAATATGTTGAATATAACATTTGTAGATCTTCATTTTATACTCTGGTTTCTGGTGTTCCTCAAGGATCCAATCTTGGACCGCTACTATTTTTATTAACTATTAATAATGTAACACAAATATTGGATGAATGTGATTGTTTATTATTTGCTGACGATACCAAATTGTTTAAAACGATATCATGTTTGGATGACTGTATGACGTTAGAAGAGCAGTTAAACAACTTAAACAGTTGGATTCAATTACAGGGCCTCCATTTAAATTCTAAGAAATGCAAAATGATATCATTCAGCCGAAAAAGGGACATATTAATTCATCCATATAATTTGAATAGAGTATTAGTGGAAAGAATGGAGATCATGACAGATCTGGGTGTTTATTTTGACTCAAAACTAAGTTTTAAATATCATATTGAACATATTGTTGCACAAGCTTCGAAAAATCTTGGTTTTGTTTTACGGACGGGATATGAATTTAAAAATACTATAACTTACATAAATCTGTTTAATGCATTTGTTAGACCTAAGTTAGAGTACGCTTCAGTGATATGGTCGCCATTTCAAAATCAATACATACACTGTATTGAAAAACTCAAACAAAGTTTTTTAAGATTATTAGAATTTAGAATGACGAATACTTATTCCAAATATGTATCTCGTGGGGTTTTACAAAATAAGTATGGAGTTATGACACTGGAAAAACGTCGTAATCTGCATAGCCTACTTTTATTATATAAAATTTTTGACACTACAGTATCTTGTCCGGACATTTTGGCTGAGTTTGACATTAATTTGGCTAAGTTCCAACAAATAGTTGGAGATGTAGGAACTACTTGTTTAATGTAACCAAGTTCTCTACAAACTACAGTAAAATGAGTCCCATCTCTAGAATGTCCCAACTATATAACTCTCTTCTGATCAGTGACACAGACATCGATATTTTTAACATAAGCTATGCTGGTTTTTGAAGCGCTGGAACTAAAATATTGCCTTAAATTTAAAATTTTGTACATAATCCTTTAAATTTTGTTCTTTATCCTTGTGGTTTTTTTTTATTTTATTTTATTTTTTTTTGTAATATGAAATATTCAATAACATATTATATTATTGCTGTTATTAGTTAGAGTTAAGATAGCATTATAATTAATATAATAAAATGTACAATTCAACTTATATATAGGTATAAAGGCACATTTTGGACTTCGGTCTGTTGTGCTGTTATTTCTAATAAATTAATTAAAAAAATTTTAAAAATGTGGTTTCATAATAAAAAATGTAGCAAAAATGGAACAGATGCCAGAGAGGGAACCAGACAAACATATAGACAGAAAGATGCATGAATGACGGTATAAAAGTTTCTTGGAAACTACAAAACCCAAACAAATCTGTTTGGAGTTAATTCGTTTAGCACTTAAAATTATAAGAACGTATCTTATAAGAGCTTTATCCGGGGCCTTAATGCATATTTCTTTTTTCTAGAGATATTTATAAAATACTAACATTACACATTACATTTACACTGCTGTAATGTTGGTATTGTGTCAAATGTCAACAAATTTACTCACTGTTGCTCTCAGTACATATTTACCACACTGTATACAGAAGTAATGTTCAATAATGCTGTTTGGTTTCGGTTGCGTAGTGAGAGTAAAATGGTTTAATTTTCAGTGCTTCCTTCAATATTTACGTGCATTTGTGTATTCTAACTTAAGTTTATTTAAGACATAAATCAATATAGACAGTTACGAGTTTTCGGCTGTCTGTTTTCTATGTAATATTACCAACATAAGCAAACCAAATATGTATATTTGGAAGATTTTATACTAGTTGCAAAATATGAAGGAAACTTTCATAAATTTTAATACTGTAAATATTACTTCTAGTATGATATATTACGTGTGGCTATAATGAAACAATGAAAACGACGAGAAATGTATTGTGCCGTTCACGGTATCGCTCGAAGTAAACAAGTTATATCGTATCTCAAATTATAAGAAAACCGACGACTTTATAAACAAGGTAAAATCCATCACAGCATAGGATCTTCGAGAGGCAGTAGAGGACTGGAAAGAACCAGATTATAAGAGAACAAAGAACTAGCATATTTATTATTATTTAAAAAATTTATTTAAAATTTCGCAATCTTAACCTGAAAATTTTACATTTCTGTACCCATAAATTTTCTTTTATTATCAACAAAAACCTGCTGTAAGGGTGCAACTGACTTAATTTTCTTATATAATATTTAGAGAAACTCTATACCTATGCACAGTGGTCCAGACAGAAGCGGATTGGCAAAATTTTCCGGCCCCGGACAATTTTAATAAATAGGCCCATAGGGTCAAGAGCTGGCATCATTGGATCAAGGACTGGCGACCATTGATCCAAGAATTGGTCCTATTGGGACCGGGCCACTGGGAAATTGTCGGGTTCCCTGTGGCCCAGTCCGCCACTGGACCCAGAGACCTTGAAATCTTGTCCAAAACCCCTTTCTCCTACTACGAGCTAAAAACCTTGAGTTTTTCGAGGCGGAAATGTTGTTTTGGGATAAAAATAAGAAAAATCTTTCGTGAACAACGGTTTAAAATATATTTACACTCCAGACAAAAGTACAAAAGGGTTAAACGGTGTCCACACCATGCCGCTGTTTGCCAGTTGGCAAGGCCATTTGGCAATACCAGAAGTAATGTAGACGTGACCGTTGGCACATGCCATCGTGCCAGCGGCAAACCAACAAGAATCGCTCGAGTGTCGGTCTCCTTCAAAGAAAGCCGATAAGAACGGAGAGTGGGGACGTACCAACCACTGGCATCACGCGGCTTTAGGCTTAAATTCGGGTTGTGATTCAGACGCCGATGAGCAACGTTGTTTATAGATGGAGTGGACAAACGAAAAAGTGCTTAATTTGATCGATTTATACCGGGATCGTCCTGTTTTATGGGACTGTCGTTTAAAGGACTATAAAAAAGGACTATATCGTTTAAAGGTTTGCTTTGAAATCTTGAACATGTAACTTAACGAATGGTAAGAATCTCCTGTCGCCAGGAATCGCAAAGTAACCGCTAGACGTTCATGGGCAGGAATAGCTCTTCTGAATGACGTATCTTCCTTCTTGATATTTGGTGCAACCAAATTTAGAAGAACTTCAAAATCGCTACTTGTCATTCGAAAAAAGTTTTTGAAACCACATCCTGTGTACTCGAGATTCAATTCGTCCACATCGTCCAATACTAAATCCTTCATTAAGTCACGTGCTCTATATCGTGATCTACTTTGAAGACTTGGACGTACCCAAATCGTCGTTTGCGCCGTTTGCGTATTTTTTCTTCACTGTCAAGTATGATAACAGCAGCTGAAGCAATTAGTAAATCCTCCTCGGTGAACAATGTGCGACTGAACTAAATGCCAACACAGATGTGGACGTTTTTACAGCCACTGGCTTTGCCAACTGGCAAACAGAGGCATAGTGGGGATGCGCCTTTATTAGTCTTTTCTTTTTATGACTTAGACTTAGTTATTTCAAAGATACAGATCATTCTGAACCATTTTCGGACGGTGGTTGCGGTTCCTCTATTTCTTTTAGGGGACTAAATACGGATGTGGAAAACTTCTTTTACTGTGCTTTCGAGCCTTCAGCTTCCTAAGTGTGGTGATCTTTGGGTCGCTTGTGATGAGCAGCCGAAGGAGTACATTTCTTATCGTCTCCTCTCTCGAACAATTTCGAAAATGATATTTTCGGTATTCCTTGATGTGTATTTTCTGGCCTCTTGGGCCTTCTCCGACATCTGCTCGATCGGTAAGAGTGTGCGAGATGATAGAGGACCCATAGGTCATAGGCAGCGATGCACTAATAACTAATAATGCTACAATTCTAGGTACATAAAAGGAAAGAATTATGTATTCAAATATTTAAAGCTGATCTCCTTATTTTCTTTTTTTCTTACATTCTATATACTATGCATATTATGTACCCTTGTGGTAGTTTGTAGTTTTTACTTTTCTAAAAATATTTAAAAAAAAAAAAAATAAATAACAATAGGACAGGGGTTCTTAAACTTATGTAGTCCGAGGACCCTCTCTTGAATAACAAAATTTTTTGTTGCGGACCCCGTCCCAACCCCATGTATTTTACGTCGTTCCTGAGACTTAATTTTTGGCTCAATAATCTCATAGGCACTACGTTGTAATAAATATTGGTAAAAATGTATCACTGGTTATTTTAATAAATGATCTTGTGCATTTATAGAGGAACATTTTTATTAGCATATAAAATAAAAAACATAAAATTAATAAAAATAGTAGGAAAAAGAATAAAAAAAAGTTACAAATTATAATACGTTAAACTCATACAAACATTTCTGGGACAAATATTAGTCAAAATAGATCTTATTATAATATGTTTTCTGTAAATAATTTGCAGTTGAATAAAAATAATTAAATTTTTACTAATTATTGTTTAGTTATGTCAATAACTAGTTAGATAACAACAAATACACATAGTCTTGACCATGTAGGATTTTTATTAAATGAGTTATTTGAATAAAAGCGAAACGTTTGGGGATGTAGAGTTAATGTCAAAATTGTTTCCGCGGACCCCTGGGGGTCCGCGGACCAAAGTTTAAGAACCGCTGATGTAGGATATTAAATAGAAGGCTCTTAGTAAAAAAATACTCACGATTAACGAAAAGAATAAATAAAATAAATAAGAAAAATTATTAGAATTCGATTTTGCCATTAGTTGTAGAAAACATGTTAATATTTTGTGAAGAGTGCGGAAAATTTTGTTTTTGTTTACCTACATTATACTAAAGAGATACTTACATATTTATTTTAATATATTCTGCAGTTCTTTTCAAACTAGTAAAAAAAAGTAAAACTTTTACTGTAAAATAAGTAAAATTATAAACTTAAAATAACAAATTTACATTTTGCATTTTATGATAATACTGGTCGACAACTAAAATGTAGCGGTGATAAAATTAGTTAATTTTGACTAATATTTATATTCTATATACGAATATGACAATGGGTGCGTTTTGTTGTGCCAATTCTGGTTTCGGTTTAATCAGAATACGCGTTTTGTTGCGACAATATTCTCGTTCTATTCATTCTACTCATTCGATGACTCGAGGTCGAACGACTGGAATGAATAAGTGTGGTGGGGATGAAAAGTAATATCTATTTGAATGCAGTTGTTTTCATTTGGTTTTTAAATGTATTAGAATTAAATCTTGGTATTACTGCTTCAAAATTATTTTTACTTTTAGCTATTTTCTCATTTTGTGTCCTAAAATAAATATATACCTGTATGATTTTAATATAGTATTGTTAAATCTAAACTTAAAATGTATTTACAATTCAATTATTCGTTATAAAACATTACGTTGTAGAATATTTGCTTCAAATATAAAGTTTTCTTATTCTGAATTTATTATTTAGATTATCCATTTAGCTGAAATATGTTCGTTATTTGTTCTACAACCATAGGACTAAAATGTAAATGTCATTCCATGTTTACTTCACGATCAAAATTGTCGTTTTGTTGCGCATCAATTCTAGTACTTCTAACCAGCCACCAACAAAACGCACCCAATTAAAATGCATTTCTAGCTCTAGTTTTAATGTGCTAGTTTCAATGTCCCATTTTCAATGTATCTATCACTTTGTGCTACATTTTTAGAAATATTTCGCCTTATGGTGCTTGTGTAGGAAATTTGAGTAGGAAAAAAGCAAAGATTAGTGATGTTTTACACTGTTTGCAGTTTAATCACTTTAGCCAGTGGCAGAGACGGGTAAGGGTTGGGGGGAGGTTAAAGCCCCTTAGAAGCCGGATTTGTGTTTTGTCAACATTTCAATTCGCCCTCATTTATTTGATCATAACTTTGATCATCCCTCCTTTTAGTCATCATTTCAAATCGTCCTTCTCTTTTTGATCATTGCTTCAATTCGTCCTCCTTTTTTATCATTACTTCAATTCGTCCTCCTTTTTTGATCATCACTTCGATCCGTCCATATTTTTCGGGCATCAGTTCAATTCCTTTGGACCCCCCCCCCACACATCTCGGTTACACTACTGATCTATGCATTGTGTTTGACTGAGCAAACTTTTAAATCATGCCGCGTGTGTTAATAGTGCGAATAATTTTTATTTTGTTTCTAGTTACTCATTTCAAGTATTAAATGCCGAGTTGTGCAGATTATTTGTGCAGAATTAAGTGCAGAGCTGACTACACAATACCGGAAGATAAAAAAACGTAGCAACGTACTGGGTTGCTATATACGTATTTTTGCGTTTTAAGGAATGTTTACAATTTAAGGAAAGCTGGTGCAACTGAGCATTAGTAACAGTTTCAACCCCGAAATGATCCCTCAAAATGAAAATTTTGAGATGCCATATAGTCTACGTTCGAAATTTGGTGTTACTCTATAATCGTACCAAAATACGTGAAAATATGTCTAGCCGTTTTTGCGTAAATCTCGGACAAACATACAGAGAGACAGAAATGGATTTTTTGCGGATATCGCCATATGATTATCTGTAACGTGTAGAAACGAAATATGAGGCCGAAAAAAAAGGACTATTTCATCAACAATGCATAGATTCGCTTCGTTCAACTTTTGGTAATGAAGTACCATTAGAAAAGACTGTTTACAATTGGTTTTCAAAATTTCGTCGTGGTCGTGCGTCCGTTAGTGATGGACCTCGTGAAGGTCAACCAAAATCGATTGTGATTCAAAAAAACATCGATGCTTTGTGTAAAATGTTTGAAGAAGATCGGCATGTGACTGACCGTGAGATAGAGGTATCCTTTGGCATATCGCAGACTGCAATACATTCGATTTTGTATGAACATTTAGCTGTGAAAAAGAACTTTTCCCGATTTATTCCGCATAATTTGACCAAAGCTCGAAAAAAGGCTCGTGTTGATTGGTGTCAGGGAATGCTAAAAAAATTCAACCTAGGCACTGCAAAATCCGTATACCACATCGTTACAGGTGAGGAATCTTGGATTTATTCATATTAACCGGAAACTAAGGAAACTTCCAAGATGAACCAAAACCCACAAAAGTTGTTCATTCATGAAGCACTTCTAAGAAAATTATCGCTTTCTATGATAAAATGAACCGATGAATCAACCTAAAGTTGTTCGTTCACGAAGCAAGAAAATGATCGCTTGTTTATTCGGTTGTACTGGACATGTCACAATTATTCCTTTAGAAGATCGGAGAACAGTTAATGCTGAATGGTATACAACAATTTGTTTGCCAGAAATCATCGACAAAATCAGGATAAACAATCAAAAACGTCATCATCAAAAATTTAAAAAAAAAAATCAAATTCTTCATCATGAAAATGCAAGCTCCCACACAGCACGTCAAACAATTGATTAATTGAAGGAGAAAAACAACGAATTAATGTCTCATTGCCCGTATTCACCTGATTTATCCCTTTTTTGTTCCCCAATGTCAAACAAAAAATGCGTGGACAGCGATTTTCATCACCTCAAGAAGCTGTTGAAACCTTCCGAAACCATGTTTTTGTGATACCAGAGTAGAAAAAATGTTTCGAGAATTTGTTTGAACGCATGCAAAGTGTATAAATCTTAAAGGCGAATATTTTAAAAAGGAATAAAACAGTTCGTTCCAAAAAAAAAGTTTTCTTTGTTAGTTTTTGTAAAAAGATATTTTCGGGGTCTGTGTAATCTGTTTTCTCATATTTATAAACATAAGAGAGCTAAAAACATTGAAAACATTTTTCAGATGATTATAGAACCGCTAATTTTCAACAAGTACTACCAACATGTATTTTATTAAACTTATTAAAGTGTGTGCGACGTATTAACGGTTGGCATAACTGCATTCTCTCCTAGTTTTCCTTTCGTTTCGCGTACTATACATTAACCTTATCACTTCACTTGATGTTTTAGAAAGTTTATCAATATCCACGTCAAAAATAACCGCGTACTCCATCAAGAAGCCTACATGAACTATATATAACCTCAATGTCTACTCAGCACTCGGACTCCCTTCGCCTCACTTCCTCTTACACCAAAGAACTAGAAACGAGAATTGTCCAGGAAAAGCAACTTTAAATCTTACGCGACATTTAACACGTTCCATTGTTATTGGATTTCTTTTGTTGCGAAAAAAGAAAAGCCACGGGAAAAGATGAATCCGATGGAAAAAAATGAACAGCTTTAGGTGATTTCTTGTTATATCAGATGTCATTTTTTGGTGTAAATGATGTTTTATACTATTATACGTTATATCTGAAGAAAGAAAATATGAAATAAGTCTCGAATATATAAAATGTTAGGATTCTTTTTAGTTAAGTAATGAGCACGATTATACAAGGTGTCTCAAAAGAAATTTTATATTTATTTAGCTTACTGCGTGAACGCAACGTATCCGAGGGTCGCGGGGGTTATGTCAATCGGTAGCCTGGCTCTTGGGAATTCAGTCGCTATGGAGCGTTTCTCGGGAGCAGACCGCGCGTTATCCGTGCGAGAGTTTTACAAAAACGGTGATTCGGCGACGGTAGCGCGTAGAAAATTCTGCAGTATTCAAGGTTTTCGCCACTTAAATGATGCGCCAAGCATTCCTCTCATTCGACATTGGGTTAAAAAGTTTGAAGAGACTGGTACAACGCTGAATAAATCAAAATCCGGACAACCTAGGTCATCAAGAACGGTAGAAAACGTGGAGAATGTTAATCAGTCTGTTCGTGACGACCCGAACCTTTCAATTCGGAAGCGCGCAAGTGCTTTAAATGTGCATAGATCATCATTACATCGCATTATGCACAAAGACCTAAAGCTGCACCCCTACAAAATTCAATTGGTGCAAGAATTAAAGCCCCAAGATGCCAGTCAGAGGCTTAATTTCGTAAATCAGGTGATTGAGCGATTTTCAACGTTTACCAACATTTTGTTTTCGGATGAAGCTCATTTTCATCTTAATGGCCACGTAAATAAGCAGAACTGCCGCTACTGGAGTGCAACGAATCCGATACACAAACATCAGAAACCCCTACATTCGCCTAAAATGACCGTATGGGCTGCGATGTCGGCGCGAGGAATTATCGGCCCTTACTTTTTTGAAGACGAAAGGGGGCGTGCAGTTACAGTGAATTCAGAGCGTTATGTGGAGATGTTAGACAACTTCTTGGTACCTGAACTGCAAAACTTTCCTGGCTATAACCAAAGAACATGGTTCCAACAGGACGGAGCAACTTCACACACGTCCAATATGTCTCTGCCACGTGTTCGTGAAATTTTCTCAGGCAAATTGATCTCCCGGAGAGGTGACATAAATTGGCCTCCACGCAGTCCAGATTTAACCCCTATGGACTTTTTCCTATGGGGTTATCTTAAATCTAAAGTTTACGCCAATAAACCGACTTCACGGGCGCATTTGAAAGAAAATATCCGTCACGAAATGGCAGCCATCCCTGAGTCCACCTGCCGAGACGTCATAAGTAATTTTACTGTTCGATTAAATGAGTGCCGAGAACGCGAGGGTCTACATTTAGACGATATTATTTTTAAGAAATAATTCCCCAAAAAGTGTATTTTAATAATTAATACACATTTTTTCTATATATGGCTTCCTTTTTTTTTAATCGATCCACTAAATATAAAATTTCTTTTGAGACACCTTGTATTATAGGTACATTTTTGCTTATTTATTTATTTATTTTTTTCTTCAAACAAATTCTTGTTACGCATTCTTTTCACTTACAGCGAAAAAGTTTTCCATTTAATTGCGCAACAGTTTAGCTCAATTATTGACAACATGTTCAGAATTCCATAAGTCGATTTTACAAGTTTTTTTTTGTGTGGGTTTTACGCCAAAATGGTCTATAATTTTAGTTCCCCACCCTATTTTCTATACAGGTTGGTCGAAAAATCAAAAAATTGGCAACAATGTACATTGATGGGAAATGGAACAATTCAACAAGAATTTTTGATCAGATTAGTTTTTTAAAAAATCTCGATTATTGTGTCGTTGAAAAAAAAATTAATAAATAGAAAATAATAATTTTTATAAAAGAACGAAATATATTTTATACTTTTTTACATTTTCATTATACATGATGCCTCCTGTAAACCGTAAGAGATACGAAGTCGGTTAAAACCAATAATTTTCTAATTTTTTATAAGTTTTATAAGTTTTATATCATTCGAAAGAGAGAAAAAATCTCGATTTAATGCATATAAAGACAATCTTGAGCCTCATATGAAAATTGAAAGTTGTGGAATTTAATTCATGGCTGTGAATTCTTCGTAAAAAAGTGCTTGCAGAACGTGCAAATTAGAAACTTGTATGAATTGAAACTTGTATGAATTGAAACTTGTATGAATTGAAAAGTTATAAGGCAAAAAGTAAATCAACCAAAATCAGTTTTTTGCTCGTATCTACTGACCTGTGCACTTTTCCGGAAAACCAAATACATCATTAAAGTGGCCAACTAATGCGGCAACTTTGCCCCAATTTAACCGACTTCGTATCTCTTACGATTCACGAGATCCCAATGGTTAGGCTGGAAAAACGGGCACCTTGTATAAATACAATGTCTGTCAAAAATGTGCCAAAAAGTTTTGTTCCACACCCTGCAACCCAGCAGGGTTAATCTAAAAATCTGGAAAAATCAGGGTAATGCACATTACTATGAACCTGATGAATAGTATAACAGAAATTTTGGATCTGATAATTTTTTCGAAGGTTATCGACTTTTTTACACCTTGCCAGAGATATTTAATTGACTAACTGGAGAACTGGTCATCTGTCGTGCTGTAGGTACATCTCATAATTAAGTATGATTGTCTCTATATGGAAACACGTGGCTTATTTTTTCAAATGCTATCGAATTTGTTGTCACTTGTTAGATACTCACTAAACCCTGAAATGTGCGAAAATGCACACTTCACATCATTTATTTCTATTTCATTAACTGAGTTTTGCACGATTCAATTTGTTGATCAATTAATTGAAAAAGTTGGCCTTCAATTAATTGATGTGTGTAAAGTGTAAAAATTTCGTCAATTAATTGATCAATTAATTGACAAAAAATTTGATCAATTTATTTTGAAAATATAACAAGTTCTATTTTTCGTCAATTTTTCATAAATTTTTTAGGGAATTCTAGGTATATTTTTATCTGTTAAGATATTGACAACTGTTTAGTTGTAGCATAACCTCGAAATATATTATTTGTGTTCCGTTTTCAAATCTAACATAACCTCAAACGTTCTAATTTATCATCATCAAGGTTATTTCTTTTGATTTTGTTCACACCTCGTAATTTTGTGAATATTTTTTCAATATTTTCATTTTGATAAATATGTCAACATGTTTTACAGTTGGTAATGTAATATTTTTCAAAAAAAAATTATAAATAAATTGATGTGTGTAAAGTGATGTTTTTTTTCCAAGGTTACCAATAAATTTTTCAATTAATTGACAAAAAACTTGATCTATTTATTGATCAATAAATTGAACTGTGTAAAACCAACTTAAAGGTTATTAATAAAAGTTCTTTACACTTATATTAACTGGCGAAAATTTATTTTCAAAAATATTTTGATTTTGACGTGATTAAGAGGGAAATGTAGTTACGTTTCGCGCAACATTAACCTACATTTGCTTCGGCCGTAGGATTTAGACCAAATATAGTCGGATCAATTATTTTTTTAAATTGTCAATTCATTCAATAATCGCTAGAATCGGTAGATGTTTTTCACATAAATAGTGTTTCGGTAGTGGGGGCATAATTGGTACTAAATATTAATTAATTTTTACAAGCAAGGGTATATTTTAAAGATAAAAGTACAATCTAGTGTATCCGTGAGTTGAAAATTGCAAATTTTATTTATTTACCGAGTGACAGTTATGGGATGTTAAATAAAGTTTAGGTTTTTGTAAAACTGAAAATTAAAAATCAAACAAAATTTCAACACACGGACACACAACGGTCAATCTTTGTCTTCAAACTAAAAAAAAATAAATTGATCGGACTATATTTGGTCTAAATTCTATGGCCGAAATTAATGCATATTTATTTTTTGCGAAACTTAGCTAGACTTCGTTCAACATAAGAAAAACACAGGCGGATGTTAGTGGCTCCGATGTGCAGAATCCAAATTTCGTCCATTATGTTATAAACAGTTAGTTGAACACATTTCAGTGGCGTCACTTACTTTGACTACACTTATTGTGAGATATTGTTTGTTTATTTCCGTTATTATTATTTATTTATCGTACGTTTCAAGGTATACCATGTACTAAAATGAGTAAAGAAATACATGATTTTGTTTGTTTGGTACTCGTATACCCAACAATTGTTTAAAACCCTTATGTACGCCAATGTGATCAGCTGTTTTCTCGCACAGAAGTGGAGACGCAATATATGATACCCTGTGTTTTTCTTATTTTGTCACTTACTAAATATTTACGAAACCCTGTATCGTGTGAGCTACTTCACATCAATAATTTTTTGTTGTTTGCTCTCCAATCATATCCATTTATCGACAGGATATCTTCCTCATGTTATAAAGCTTAAATTAATAGATCAATGTAAAAAGTGCTTTCAAAACTAAAAATACGTCTTAATATTTTGAGTTCTATAGTTTTACATGAAATATTATTCCTAGTATTGAAAGCTCTCGAGTCAGTTTAATGCGTATACTGAGCTTTCATTAAAATTTAATGCTGCTAATGCTTAAAAATGTTATGCGGGAAATATCTGTCAAGCAGCGCTTATACTTTAAGTCATGCGAATATTTGCAATGCTCTTGTCAGACTGCTAACTCAATTTATAGGTATATATCAGATCTTTCAAAACTATTTACAACTACTGTGTATTCCAGCTTAAAGCTTAAAAAAATGCCAATGTTCCTGTAAATCAGTAGTATCCAACCTGTGGGATCAAACTTAATACTCGATATGTTGCACAGGTCGGATTGAGTTGGAATGCAGGCGAAAAACCACTTGAGTACGGGGAGGGGGCAGAAATTCAGAAAATTACTAGAGGCTGGGAGAGTAAAATTTCAAAAACTATCTTAAGAGCGGGTGGCATATGTAGATTCAGACAATCGTTTGAATACGGAGGGGCAGAAATGTCGTGTGAGTCATTTAAAAATTAGTCGCCAGCCGAATCCGGCCCGCGGGCTTTACGTTGGTCACAACTGCACAGTGGTCCAGACTCCTTGAAAACTTGGCCAAAGCCCTTTCTCCTACAACGAGCTAAAGCTTTGAGTTTTTTCGAGACGAAAATGTTACTTTGGGATAATAATAAAAGAAAAAAAAACTCGAATAAAGATTTAAAATATATTTACACTGCAGACAAAAGTAGAAATGTATGACGTAGTCTCAGCATTTCAAAGACACAGATCATTTTCAGTTGTCTTGGGACGGTAGTTGAGACTCCTTTATCTCTTTCAGGCAGGGCCGCCCCTAGCATTTGCCGGGCCTGGGGCAAAACTGGATTTGCGGGGCCTCATCTATATATATATATATATATATTGAATAACGATATTTTGTTTAATATTATTAACTATTAACAAAATGCACATACATATCAATGAAAATATAAGTTTTTTCCAACTATTTATAAAACTTGGAATAATATTTTTAATGTATTTTGTTATTTTATTACTTGACGGTCAAAGCGCGGGGCCCTTAGAGGCGCGGGGCCCTTACAGGCGCGGGACCTGGGGCATGTGCCCCACTTGCCACCGCCTAGGGGCGGCCCTGCTTTCAGGAGACGAAGTACTGATAAAGGACAACTTCTTTTTTATTCTTCTAGGCCATTGACTACTTAAGTGTGGAGATCTTCGGATCGTTTGTTACGAACAGCTGAAGGAATAAATCTCTTATCGTCTCCTCTCTCGAACACTTTCGAGAATGATGTTTTCGGTATTCCTTGATGTGTTTATTTCTGGCTTCTTGGGCTTCCTTCGACATGTGCACGATCGGCAAAAGATTGTGCGAGATGATAGAGGATTGCCTTTATCGTTGCTTCGGTTCGTCTATGATAAGGCATCCTCGGCCTTCATAGCTTTTTGTATACAGTATGAATTGTCTATACAGCGAGTATACAGTATGAATTGTCTATAAATTTTCATGTTAAATCAAATGTATTGCAATCTAGGATATGCCAAAGGATGCCTCTAGCTCACGATAAGTCACATGCCGATCTTCTTCAATCATTTTGCGCACAGCATTGATGTTTTTTTGAATCACAACCGATTTTGGTTGCCCTTCACGAGTTCATCACTGACGGACGCACAACCACGACGAAATTCTGCAAACCAGTTGTAAACAGTCTTTACTGATGGTGCTTCATTACCAAAAGTTGGACGAAACGAATCTATACATTCTTGTTGACTTAGGCCTTTACTAAAATCGTAAAAAATCATCCAACGAAAACCTTCACGAGTAATATAAATTTTTTTACAAACTTGTTTTTTTCAAACGCTCACTTTCATCAAACTACTCGGTTAATTTATAAGCTGCCTCTGATTTCACAATAACAAATGTCAAATTTTACGAATATAGTAGTGACATATTTCAATATTGCCATCAAGTGGTCGTTTGTAAAAACATAAAAGGTAACCCTCGTATTTTATTTTTCATAAATTTTCCTTTTGACATTCAGATTTTGTCTGCAAACATGAAAGGATCACGGAGCTCGTTACAACTAGAGAAAACAAAAATCCTGTTACTTCAGCTTAAGCGTATTAAACAGAGCATAGAGAAAAAGATAACAATGGATATGTATAAAAACAAAAAATCTTTACTACTTCATCGCATTAATCGGTTAATGTGAGTGGCATTAATCAAATCATGAACTGGAAAACATGAAAAATCGGTATTGAATATTTCCAATATCGTTTCTGTTCTTGAACAAAATAACAAAATATTGTTCCCGTTTCCGTTGTTTAAAAAATTCTGGTAATATTGTTCTTATAATTTCGTTTTCGGTTTGTTGTCATCCTTGATAAAAGTTGAATCAAAGACTTGGGAATCGATAGTTTTTCCAACTATAGACTCTGACTCCTCCAAAAAGTTTCGAGTCCTCGATTCTTCGACACCCGACTCACGACTCCGACTCCCCAACCTTGGTTTTGGTAATTTTTTCAGGACTATAGTGTGCTGCTGGAAATTATTAAAAATTTCTGTTTCTGTGATGATTGTCAACCTTGAAAAGGATATAGGAAGCGTCGAAGAAGAGTATATTTTAATAAAAAGTTTTTGACAAAGTATTAAATAGCCCCACACCCACTATTAGGCTGAAGACAGTGCGTGGTACTGTTATTACGCCTACAAGAGTTAAGGTTACTCACCCCTTATCTATATTTTAACGCGCTGCTATTATTTTTTCATAAGTTTTATCAATATACGCACACACTTACATGCAACACGCGAGGTATATTTAGATTAAACCTTAAAAATATGTCTGCAGATATAACAAAAACTAATATTTATAATTTATATGTTTACTTAAAATTTTTGGTAGTAAGTAAATATTATTTTAATGTTAATATTCAAAAGAAATATGAAATAGAGCAGATATTTTTGACTGACGTTAAAAATAATATGTAATATAAACATAATGTAGGTGTATGCCATGTGTCGCTTGGGCGGAGGTGCAGGAATAATTATGGGTCATGACACCGGAAATACAAAATATCATTATAATTATTAGTGGCAATATTCCAGATTATGTTTATAGATAGATGTGACAATTTTTAACTGATATGATACCAGAAAAAAAACATGCGTGACATCATATTTGATTAACCAAAACATATTTAAGCAAGTTGGAAGAGATAGGAATTAGAAGACCAGCGCTGGAACTTCTAGGATCTTATTTAAACAATAGAAAACAATGTATATATTGTGGAGTAATATTTTCTGAACTCGTTAACGTGCTAATAGGAACCCCGCAAGGTTTAATATAAGGGCCTATCTAGTGTATCGGCAGTATAAAGTATGTACACTTCCTGTCGAAGCTGCACAAGCTAGCGAAATTGATGTTTGAGTACAGATATTTTTGTATTTTTAATAATTCATTACTTTTTAGGGTTTTGTAGGTATGACCAAAAAACCCTTATACCGTCATTTTGTCGTCTGTCTGTCTGTCTGTCTGTCTGTTCGGTAAAAATTGTAGCCAAACGGCTAAACCTAGAGAGTTGAAATTTGGCATGCTTATACAACTCTTTGACCCGCACATAGGAAAAATACTAAAACATCTAAAAAAACATACCCCCCTAAAAATATAAACAAATATGTGCTCATCGAAAACAAAAATATTTTTCTTAAATTCTGAGTAGGGTATCAAATGAAAGCCCTTAGTACGTGGATTAACGATCAAATTTTTATTTTTGCAAAATAAAATATTTTGATGCGATTTTTGCCAAAATTGTGCAAAAAAAAAAAATTGTCCCACACCTGTAGCCCAGATAGTTTAAACTAAAAATCTAAAAAAATTCTAAGTAATGTATATTGGTGTGAACCGAAATAGTACAACAGGAATTTTTGATCAGATTATGTTTCCGGAAAATGACGCATTTTTTGTGGTTTTTGGTTCACAAAGTACAAAAGTAATACCAATGTAAGACACTCACATGCAAAGCGTGCGATAGCGAAATAGGTTAGAGCACTGCTAAAATGAGCTGGAAAACGAAGGGTTTCGAGTTCGAGTACGGAGTGAATCTTATTTTTTCTGTTTTTTTTTTTTGCATTTTTATTATGTTGAAATTATTTTGTCAAAATTCTAGTTATTTTTTGACAAATGTTGTATTTAATTTTTAAGAGCGTAAATTTAATAACCAGTCTTATTATATGATTAACAGACGATAAATTATTTTAAAAATATCGTTCATTTTGCCGTAATTACTACAAAGTAAAATTTGTCCTACACACTCAGCATACCGCCTTCACTTATTATATACCTGCGAAATCCTGAAATGTGTGAATATTCACACTTCACATCAATTTTTTTATGGTGTAATGTGCATGCAAGATTTAAAATGTGCATTGTAATGCAAATTCATTTATTATTAAACCAATTTTTAAAGAATGTAGTTAAAAATGTCTATATTAATAACGATTTTCTTACTTATACTTCTGGTTCCATACCCCCTTTAGCACAGGATGCTAAAAAAACACATTTAGGCATGCAAGGCACAGTGTTAAAATGGTTTGAATCATACCTATATAATAGAACACAACGAACAAAATATTTAGATTCTATGTCGGATAAAATAAATTGTAACCAAGGTGTGCCTCAGGGAAGAGTGTTAGGACCGTTAATATTAATACTGTACATTAATTATTTACCTAACGTAGTTCAGAAATGCAGGATTAAACTGTTTACTCATGATGCTTTATTATACTACTGTCATGAAAATGAAGATATTTTAATAGAAAATATAAACTTGGAGCTAAACACTATTAGTGATTGATTAAATATAAATAAATTAAAGCTAAACTATGCTAAAACCAAATCAATATACATAACATTTAGGTTAAATAAAGTAAAATTCACAGAAAGAAATCTCAAAATGGCAGTAAATGAATACGATATAAATTATGTATCAGAATTAAATATTTAAGAGTTATAATTGACCAAGAACTCAATTTTAAAAAACATGTCGAATATAACTAAAAAAATTGCAAAAACAGTTAATTTCTTGAACAGAGTTAGTGTCAATTTAACAACGTGGGCAAAATTAACATTAAATAATTCGATTGTTTTGCCTCACCATAATTATTGTGGTACAATTTTTGTGCAATAAAACGCAGTTAGATAAATTACAAAAATTGAAAAACAAGGACAAGCGATGTATTTTAAAATGTAACACGTACACAAGATTGTTTGACATGTTGAAATGTTTGAATTGGTTAGATGTAAGTCAAAACATTAATATAAATATGCTATGCTTTGTGTATAAAATTGTAAATAACTTAGTTCCCAGTTACTTGAATGAAAATATTAGGAAAATTTCTGATGTACATAGTTATAATACAAGAGGTAATGATAAACTATATATTGAGAAACTAGAATTGACTTGAATATTAGAATATTTGTTTAATTTTGATGTAATTATTGTTATTTTGTTAGAAATTTATTATTATTTATATTATTATTATTATTATATTATTGAATGTGATATCACACAAACAGTATTTTGGGAAAATTAATGTATTAATTCAAGGCCGAAAGGCATGAATAAACTATTATCTATCTATCTATCTATCTATATTGAGAAACTAACACGAGCGAACACGAATGACTTTCCCTTGATGACGGTTTTTTTAAAAGTCTGGAAATCAAAAAGGCAAATAATCTTAATATTATATAGCTAATGTATCAAATTGTGAAGCAATGTATAAAATTGTGAATTAATTTAATTCAATTATTTTTCATATTGTTATTAAGGGGTTTGTCAGGTCTTGACAAGCGTCCACTAATCTCAAACTTCAGCAACCTTTTGAGCCGCGTCATATTAGAGACTAGTGGAGCTAAATACACACGACTGCATCCCAAACCCTGGCGATATGCAGCCACGGAAATTATGCAGCCAGTGCCCGCACAATGCGGAGCGACCCGATATTGTTATTATTATTATTATTATTGTTATTTTTGTATAACTTGTAATTATATTTATATTTATGTTAAGAGTATAATATGGATCTTCCTAGCATTAGCTAAATAAATAAACTATTATTATTATTATTAAAGGTTTCCATTACCCGCCATTGGTTCACACTATGCGAGTCTACTGTATTTTCTCTATTAAATATTTCTCTAAGATAGCACCATTTTTGCAGGATCGATATTTACCTCATTATAAAACTAACAAGCTAATTTCTTCTGAAATCAGTCTTTTTATCAAAAAGCCTCAAAAATATGTCCTCATTATATAATATCAAACAAAGTGGTTCTTTATTCCCCTACAGGGAAACGAGAATCTTCCAGTAGCGGCTGGTGAGTAAAATATTTGGGGGGACACTTTTTGATACATATACTGCAATTGTGTCAAGCCTACGGTCCGCGGGCTGAATCAGGCCCAACAATAAGTTTCAAACGTCTCGCACGAATTTTCTACCCCTTGTTTTTTTGTAATCACTACCTCGCCCCCCGTCCTCAAAAGATTTTCGAAATTTCTCCACTCCCCGTGTCCTTAACTGATTTTCACAATTTCTTCCCCACGTTTCCAAATGATTTTTATAATTACTGCCACCCGTCCCCTGTGTTTTTTAAATATCTAGCACCCAATCCAACTCAATCTGGCCCGTAAAACATATTTAGAATTAATATATACGATGTATCATGGTAGAGGGAATACTATTTTTCTCGAAAACGCGATGTGTAAGTTGGTAAAAAAATATGATGACCAAAGTTCACCATACTAAAAATAAAAATAATTAAAAATATTTCGCTTTCAAATCATACTTTCAAGTACGACTTGTAAGAAAAATATTTTTTATTATGTATATTTTTTTTATTATGCTCCGGGCTAGGCCCGTAGTTACGGCGTGGCGAAAGAGGCGCCCGCCACCGGCACAGCCGTGTAAAGGGGGCAAAATTTTTAGTGGCTGTTTTTTTTTAACATCACTTGCAATATGGAGGTGAGGACCTTTTTTTTGCCAATATTACTTGTATTTTGGAGGTGAGGACATTTTTTTTGCTCAGCACTTGTTTGTTGGAGGTGAAGACCTTTTTTTTGCTCATCACTTGTATTTTGGAGGTGAGGACCTTTTTTACTCATCAGCATTCGAAATAGGGGCGCCAAAATATTCGAAAGGGCGCAACTTGGACACTTGCCATCGGCGCTTAATATCCTCGTTACTGCCTTGCTCCGAGCTACAGATAGGTGCCCCATTCTAAATTATTACCATTGTTTTTTACTGAACTCTTTATCAAATGTTCTATTTTTATTTTTGTTCGAATGTGAAATATTCAATTTTGGCAGATGAGGATCAATATTTCAATTATTAAACTAAATTATTTATTAATAATTTAGTTTAATAGATAAGAACGTTAATTTTAATATAAACAGTGCGTTATCCAGTTTCTCGTCTGAGTACTTATCACAAATCAAAACAAACGAACTAAGCTAAGGACACCAGCTGAAATTCACTAACACACACTTAACCTCGTCGCTGTTCCTTTTCCAGTTCATTTTTAGGGTTTTGTAGGTATGATCAAAAAACCCTTATACCGTCATTTTGTCGTCTGTCTGTCTGTCTGTTCGGTAAAAATTGTAGCCATACGGCTAAACCTAGAGAGTTGAAATTTGGCACGCATATACAACTCTTTGACCCACACATAGGTAAAATATTAAAACATCTAAAAAACATCCCCCTAAAAATATAAACAAATATGTGCTCATCGAAAAAAAAAATATTTTTTTATAATTCTGAGTAGGGTATCAAATGAAAGCCCTTGGTACGTGGATTAACGATCAAATTTTTATTTTTGCAAAATAAATTATTTTGAAGCGATTTTTGCCAAAATTGTGCAAAAATTTTTTTGTCCCACACCTGTAGCCCAGATGGTTTAAACTAAAAATCTGAAAAAAATCTAAGTAATGTACATTGGTGTGCACCGGAATAGTACAACCGGAATTTTTGATCAGATTATGTTTTTGGAATTTTTGTGATTTTTTGCTAATAATGTTCACAAGTTATAGCTTTGTAACACGCTACATTGGAACGTGTATGCTGGTGTAGTGGTTTTGCGCTGGCTTTTATTGTTTAAATTATTTTTTCAAAATTCTAGTTATATTTTGGCAAATGTTGCATTTAATTTTTAAAAGCGTAAATTTAATAACCAGTGAAAATTGTTTAAATTATAATTTAATTTTGTTTCCATGCACACGAAATCAGAGGGGCGGAACTTATAACAACCAATGGAAGCCATAGGCGCAATTTTTAAAATTCTTAATGAACCTTGCTATATAAAAAAAAATACTGCACATATTTAGAAACCTAAATAATGGTATTAGGCGTTCGAATAAAAACTAACAAAAAAAATATTTTAATATAAAATTTGTTTTGGCATCCCAAATATAGTCGGATTGCTGATAGGTGACTGTTACATGTATGTATCAAGAAGTGCATTCATATAATAATCTAGTTACCATTTTTCAGCGATTTTAAAAATGTTTTTTGTTATTTGTGTCAACTGTCAGTGTCTGGTAATAAATATTAATTAAAATACGGCTTGCGGCCAATTATTAAATTCACAAACTATAATTTTAAATCTGCTGGAATAAACAACAAATTATAATCCAAAATTTACGTATGAGTATAAATTTCTCCTTATTTATAATTATAACCTTAAAATTAATAATTTTGTTTGTTTGAGTACTGCTGTAAATTTATTTTCGCACTCTAATTAGTAAAGATATCTACGAATCTTGCCATTTCTTTCTAATATTTTGTTTTTTATTCAAATAATTTGGAAGGTTAGTTGTCAACTTGCGTCACTATACGTTACTATGGGTATGCAAATAATTATAATGATATAGACAGAGAAAGCATATAGTATTGAATATCGATACTTATAGCAACGAACAGTCACTTATCAGCAATCCGACTATAATCATCATTCACTTACTAAATACCTGCAAAACCCTGAAATGTGTGAAAATTCACACTTCACATAAATTTTTATTATTTGCGTAGATAAATACATTAGAAATCGTATGTGGCAACACTGTGTATTGGGACACTACACACTACGAGAAGTGACCTGAGCATTGTTTTCTAAATCTAAATGTTTAAAATCTAACATTTATATGAAAAATCTTCGAATTAGAAATAATAAAAATAATTATTTAATGCAATTTTAAAGTATAAATGAAATTTTAAATTCAGTTTTTTTAATAAAAATGTTTAGGAGGTCACTGTCCCAGCGCTACCCTAGCCGCCACTGGAATCTTCATCATTACGTTCCACAACAAATATTTTTGACATAATATGTTCCGCTGAAAGCTATAGACTGTACGAAATACGCCTGAAATTTATCAATTTGGACATGAGTAACAACATAACATAAATACAAATGATGTACAGAACAATGCACTCGCACCCTTCTAAATGGAACACTTCGCTCCGCTCATTCAATTAATGTTGTTTCCAATATATTAAAATTACGACCCTCCAGAAATTCAATTTGAACCCATGAAATATGCAGCTGAATAAAGTAAATAACAATTACGTAGAAATTGTTTTAGAAATTTGAGGAAATATTCACGCCCACGTTGTTTCTAGGTTTGTGTAGGATAAAATATTTCGAAATAATCCATTCATAAAATATGTAATTGTAGCTTTTGTTGGTATTACCACATAACAAATTGTTCTCTGCACAGTAATTACACTTTAATTCTTTATTGCATGAATTACTTTAATTTTTAAGGTATCACACAGGAATAAATCATATAGGGCCAGTTGCACCGCTTACACTTTAAACTTTAAAGTATAATGCTGCGTTCACAACCTGGAAATTAGGAATTAGAATTAACAATAAATTAGTACTGGACATTAAATTTGTACGTAGAAATTAAGTAGTGTTTACAATGAAAATTAAGAAATTAAGACGCTGACAGCATTTTAAATTTCTATCGATTTCTACTTTAACGATCGATATTTGGCAGTTGTTTATATTTGCTAATGAGGTTTTCAGAGTTTCATAATTTTGAAAGAATTAAAATAGAGGGAAAATTTATATCTAGGCTCATAGAAATTAGAAAGATATGGATAACAGCTTACTGCGCATGCGTCAATTATAAATTAACGTAAGGGTTTGGAGCTTGCAAACTCTTTATTTTAATTTATAAGTATTAATTTAGAAGCTTGTGAACGAAAACGTACAGTTTAGTTGATTTTTGACAGAAATATGAAAATAGTTTAAACTTTTTTGCTGGAATTAGAACTCGAAGGATGACAGCGTGACGATTTGTGTTAATCATCAAAATATTTGAAATACTAGGGAGATTTTAAATACTAGTGATACGTTTAAAATACTAAGCTAAATACTAAATAATAAGCAATATTGGAAATATTACGGAAATATTTGAAATTTATATATAAGAGAGTTAGTCAGTTAGTTAAAATTTTTGGCGCACAACAACAAAGGCTATTTGCGTCTAACGCAGCCCATCTAAATGACTACACTAGATATTAAAATCAATAAATTAAACAATAAATAAATAAATAAAATCAATAAAAATACGCTTACTCAAACACAAATAAATAAGATAAAAAATGTTCGAAAAATTGAACAGGTGATGGTAAGAGGCTGTAATGGAGCCAATTCCATCGAATATCACAGTCTCTATATAAAACAAATTAAAATAAGGTGCAAGATTTCACAAATAGAACAGTAAGTTCGATTTTCTCAGGAAGAGTATCAGCCTGTCCATGAGTACTCTATCGTCACCAGTAGCGGCTGGTGAGTAAAATATTTGGGGGGACACTTTTTTTCCCATATATATCTATTAAAATATAGTTATACGAGAAAAAAGTAAATAAATAAAAAATACCTGAAAATATGTTCTGCAACTAGAAAAACTGACAAATCTGGCACTTTTATTAAGATTTATGGTCAATATTATTATTATCATTTTTGTAGTTATTACTTCTATTATTATTATTATTATTATTATTAAAATTTCAATATTATTAAGACAATGCTTTGTAGTCAGAAACATAACATATTTGGTTATTAATAAAGCAGATACCTACACATATTCACATGTATTTAAATATTAGATTTAACCTTTTCGTTATGTTCTTTAATTGAACGTTTATACGCAGTATCAAGTTGAAATCGTATATTTACCGATCCCAGCATGACAAATTTGACCGAATAATGCATATGTTTATGAGACACATTATGTTTAAGAACTTTATCTTTGAAATGTTTAATATCTTTAACACTATTTACTGTCTTTATTTCATAAGCGTCTGATGAGCAAATCAAACACAGGAAACAAAAAAAAACATATTATTTATCACATCCACACAACCAACTTATATTTAAATATTGTTTTTCACTAAACTTTAAATGTTCTATTTCCATTTTTATCCTGTTGGGAAATATTCAATTTTGGCCGATGAGGACCCATATTTTTACCGACCTTTTATTTATTTAAATTTATTATTATATAAGGGAGGTATTGTGATCATACCGATTTCGAGATTTCGATGGATCTCCACGAATTGAGGTCCCTACATAATGTTTTGACTATTTTTAGCATGATGTCTGTCGGTCTGTCTGTCCGTCCGTCTGTCCATCTGTCCGTCCGTCTGTCCGTCCGTCCGCCTGTCTGTTTGTGTACACGTGTAGAGCAAATTCGGCTAAAAGGATTTTTATGAAACTTCATATTTAAGCTTCTGCCATCAATGGCACAAGTTGATCAACTTTTGGTAAAAATCGGTCGACTAAAAATGGCAGTTTACTCGTGTCGATTTTAAGATTTTTGCGAATATATAGCAACAGAAAAATATTTCGAAAAAATTTATTAAACAAAAGTTGCTATAAATGCAATAACTAATAACTTTTATTTGAGATGTTTTTTGATAAAACGAAAAATTTCGAAAAATTTGTCGTAAATTTTTGTAAAATTTTTTCAGTCTCAAATTTTCATACTTGTATGTAACGTTTCCATGGTCATGATAAATAATATCTCTGTTAGACCAAGTTATTTCTACTCTGCTGCTAGAATATATTTTATACAAGTACTTTATAATGGCGGTCGGTCCTGTGGTGACCACAGCTGACTTTTTATTAATAATTTTGTTTCATAATTAAGCACGTTAGTTTTATTAAAATATATAGTATATTTTAAAAAAACTAACGTGCTTCATTCGATTCATTTTCACGTTTAAGTACTTGTCACAAATCACAACGGCCGAACTAAGCTACGGGACACCGGCCGTAATTCACTAACACATACAACACTAACCTTCGCCGCTGTTGCCGTTACTAGAAAATTTTTGCTACATATGTAGATAAGAACATTAGATATTGCATGTGGCAACACTGTATCTTGGGACACTCCGTGAAGTGTCCAACAACGCTCGGAAGAGCGTTGTTGTCTTGATTTAAATTTTTTAAATCTAACATTTATATGAAAAATCTTTGAATAAGAAATAATAAAAATAAAAATATGCAGATATATCTAGCTACTTTAATGCAATTTTAAAGAAGTACAAATAAAGTATTAAATTTAGTTTTTTTACTAAAAATTTTTAGGAGGTCACTGTCCCAGCGCCTCCCTGTCTCAGCCGCCACTGATCGTCACCTAAAGTAACTGACAGGTCATAGCACAGGCCTAGCCTCTCCCTGAAATCCTCGAACTGCATACACTCGGTTAAAAAGTGTGTTAAAAAGTGTGACAGTCGGTTAAAAAAAAAACACAGACAAATCTGTGTTACACGTCTCACAGATAGGGGATATATATAAAAAAAATTAATTAAAGAAATATTTGAAATACTAGAGGGGATTTGAAATACTAGGCAATTATTTGAAATACTAGAAAATATTTGAAATACATCTAAATTATTTCAAATACTGACGTTTCCAGATAACAATTACAATAATACAAATACCACGGATAAAAAATTTGCAAATCCAAATAACAACAGCATTTTTTTGAAGTATTTGAAATACAATATTTCTAATACCAGAAAGTAATTGAAATACTTTTTCAAATATTCCCAGCTCTGTATAGCACAAGCATAACATAAGAATCATAGCAGCTGTTCAGAACAATGACACTCCTCTGTACTCATCTTTATGCCCATGCAATGTCTAATGCTATGGAACTATTATAAACCAGGCTTTAGTTCAAGTTCAGTTTGGGTCACTATGTCCTGCAGTTTAGCTATCATATCTCTATGGTTAGGCGCTAGTAGACATAAGTCGTCCGTATAATCAAGGTTTTCTAGGCGTTTCTGGAGTGTCCCAGTTCCGTGTTACATTAAACAGCAGTAGGGAACGAGACAACCTTGTTTTACTCCATGTTTTATAGGCTTTCGTTGTTAACTTTGCCTTACTGCATGATGGCATTTCTGTACAGCTCTTAACAAATATCTAATTAGATAGATACAAGTTCGGTCCAAATTTGTCGAATAGATTAATAGTTTTATATCACAAACTTATGAGTACTATACTGTGCCTCCATTTAAGATCATTATTTTGTATCTCAGTAAGCCATTTTCATGAAATTAATGAGAGAATATTTTTATAAAACACTGAAAAAAATATTTTTTTTTACAGAAACCGCAGCTGAATAATTTGATATATGTACTTAGTATTGTTATTTTTGTATGTTTAGATTTCTTTTGTAAAAAATATTTGTTTTATAATTTAATGTCGACAAATTACCATTGTGAAAATGTTGTATATTTAATAAATGTTGAAATAACGAACATTGTAAATTTTCACTGCTTACTTTATTACTTACTGCATTTAATAACTGTTTACTAATTTCAGCTTTCGCCATTTTCCTTCTCCGACATCTGCTCGATCGGTAAGAGTGTGCAAGATGATAGAGGTCCCATAGGTCATATACAGCGAGGCACTAATAACTATAGTGCGTTCAAAGGTGAGTTTGCAGTATAGCTCTTATGGCAAATGGAAGCGGTGTTGCCAAATGTTGTAAAAGTGTCAAATGTGTCAATTATAATAATATGAAAAACTCGTATGATTTACAAAAATCAACTCTTATAAAACTCAAAATAACACTCAACAAAAACAAATGGCCATTTGTAGAATACTGCGTCTTCACAGATCAGCGCGTTTTAGAGCTGGCAACGTCGACAAGCAAGAAAAGGATAGCGTCATTGTGTAAACCCATTAGAGAGTATGAAAAAGAACTACTCCATATGCCCTGTACTGCAAACTCACCTTTGAACGCACTATAATAATGCTACAATTCTAGGTACATAAAAGGAAAGATTTATGTATTCAAATATTTAAAGCTGATCTCCTTTTTTTTTTTTTTTTCTTACATTCTATATACTATGCAGATTATGTACCCTTGTGGTAGTTTGTAGTTTTTAATTTTTTTTTTAAATATTTAAAAAAAAAAATAACAATGTAGGACAGGGGTCCCCAGGTATTTTAAGTCGTTCTTGAGACTTAATTTTTGGCTCAATAATCTCATAGGCAATACGTTGTAATAAATATTGGTAAAAATGTATCGCTGGTTATTTTAAAAAATGGTCTTGCGCATTTATAGAGATGAACATTTTTATTAGCATATAGAATAAAAAGCATAAAATGAATAAAAATAGTAGTAAAAAGAATTAAAAGGTTACAAATTATAATACGTTAAACTCATACACACATTTCTTGGTCCAATATTGGTCAAAATAGATCTTATTATAATATGTTTGCTGTAAATAGTTTGCAGCTGAATAAAATTAATTAAATTTTTATTAATTATTGTTTAATTATGTCAATAACTCGTTAGATAACAACAAATATAAAAAGTCTTGATCATGTAGGATTTTTATTAAATAAGTTATTTGAATGAAAAAATAGGGGGATGTAAAGTTAATGTCAAAATTGCTTCGCGGACCCCCGGTAATGGCTACGCAGACCCCTACGGACCCCAGTTTAAGAACCGCTGATATAGAAGACGACGGTCGCGACTAGCGCTCTCTGGCATAACCTAACGACAACTTTTGACGGTAGTCGAGACAGCCGTCTTTACGTGCCCTGTCCGCGGACCCCAGTTTAAGAACCGCTGATATAGAAGAAAGAAAAGAATGAAAAAATATTGTTATTTATATATAAATACTGTACTTTTCCCCAATATAGATTTATTATATTTAAACGTTGTTCATTCACGGTTCAACCAAAACATTTGTTTACATTAAATCCACACTTGCACTAGCAAAATACGCTCCTTTGTAGATATTTTCACAACATACTTTTAACCATAAGGTTAAAAAGTTAGAACTTAACGTCTAGTTAAAATGTTACTTTTTAACCATCATTTTTAACCAATTCTATTTAACCACAAAAGATACAGAATAGATCCGAAAAGCATTTAAGTTGTAATGTTTGTACTTTATTTCATTGCTTTGAAAATTAATGCTTTGAAGATTTTATATAACATTAAAATAATATATTTAGTAACTAAAATTTTCCGAGAAGCCCTTTCGCAGATGGAGTACAAAGAAAGGAAGCAGATACTCATAAAACAATACATGTTACAAACATTTGTTTACAGTTGTAAATAAAATTTAAACAAGACAAAAGCGTCATCTACAACCACTGAATCAATTAGTATTAAAATACACGTGTACAACATCGTGTAGCTGCGTAATATGAAGTTGTCCTGTACGAAATGCTTGGGTTATGAATGTAAACAAAACATTGTTGCAAAAGAAGCGTTAATGAAGGGATCGCAGTGTTGGCGAGGTGAATATGGCGAGATGAGCCAGGGAGGTGTAGAACGAGTGTTCGGTACGTCACTTCCTCTCTACCTCTGTCGTCAAGGATAGCACGTGGACGCGTGAACGGAATATATAGCGGACAGATCGGAAGCCGCACTAGGAACCTAACACAGGGCTGTCTCCAACTTATTCGAATTAACGTTTTTCACTAATGAAGATATATACCTTATCCAATAATCGATACGGTTCAAACTCGAGTTCTGAGATAAATATTTCAGACAAAGGACAGGCAAAATGGATAATAATATTTTGCCAAATCTTCATTTGCTGTCATTATAAGAAGTCACTAATATTGTACAGTATCGAATTATTATTAATAATTACCATATCAGAGAGTTGTCGTGGCTCCTTAGTAAGATAATTGCTTAAGCCAGTGATTCCCTAAAAGTGTGTCGCGGCACATTAGTGTACCGCGAAAACTTAAAGAAAAAAAATCAGCTGTGGCCACCACAGGACCGACCGTCACAAAGTACTTGTTTTATTTATGCTGCTTTATCAAAAAATGTTTCAAATAAAAGTGGTTAGTTATTGCTTTTATAGCAACGTTTGTTCAATAAATTTTTTCGAAATATTTTTCTGTTGTGAAATATTCGCAAAAATCTTAAAATCGACACGAGTAAACTCCCATTTTGAGTCAACCGATTTTTACCAAAAGTTGATCAACTCGTGTCTTTGATGTCATAAGCTTAAATATGAAGTTTCATAAAAATCCTTTCAGCCGAATTTGCTCTGCACGTGTACACAGACAGACAGACGGACGGACAGACAGACAGACAGACAGACAGACAGACAGACAGACGGACGGACGGACAGACAGACAGACAGACAGACAGACGGACGGACAGACAGACCGACAGACATCATGCTAAAAATAGTCAAAACGTTATGTAGGGACCTCAATTCGTGGAGATCCATCGAAATCTCGAAAAGTCAAAATCGGTATGATCACAATACCTCCCTTATATATGTTGGCGGTCGGTAAAAATCGAATACTTAGGATATATGAGAAACAAGAAATACTAGGTACCTCACTTATAATCTTAATCTTGCCATGCCATGCTATTAGCCAACCTTCGTTGCGGAGATGGCACATTAAGAAGAAGTACTACTGAAAAGATCTCGAATTTTTGGGTTGGGTCCTTATTTTTCAAAATCGATATTCCGTAATTAGTTGATCAAGGGGTCATTCAAGATATGCATGAATGATCAAAATTAATATAAACGGTTATAACGGGAATTAAAAAATCAAAAAACCCCATCGCTTGATGGTACTTCAAAGGAAATGGTTCGTTTGGGTTCGTATGTATGCTAATTTGTAAGAGCCCAAGCTGTATGTTAGAACCAATGGAACTCTTATAGAAATGTTTTTATCTAAAGAACTAACATAGATGTTTGATTTATCCCTTTTAAGTAGCTAACTGTTAGGCATTAACACTGTGAACCGTTTATCTGATTATTCTGATTTAACCCGTGGTAGTATATTACCATAAATACCATCACAAAGTGAAATTTCACAGGATGCGTAAAGATATTTTAATTATTTATTTAGTACATAATACATAGATGCATCTAAAACAAAAAACACAAATAAATTTTCAAAGCGACCACTTCCGGTCGTTAAACAGTTCTTAAGTCTCTGCGGCCACTCGTCAACAGAATTACGAAGGGATTCTTCAAAAAAATATTCAAAAAAAAGGTTTTTAATATTGAGGAAGATTTCATCCGTTAGAACGACACGATGTATGCTACAAGTTTACGAAAAGCTAGAGAGAAAGCGCCGACGATCCAGAAGAACCATTACCATGCTTCAGTTATGATGTGATGGGGCTATAAAGGTACAACAAAGCTTTATTTTTACAAGAAAGGGGCAAAAACGTCGGTTAGGGACTATTAGGAAATCGTGTTAAAGTCGATAGTCAAAGAACTGAATAACTGCCTCTTCGCTGGTCACCACTGGAGTGGTGACCAGCAAGATTCAGCATTCTGCAAGATCAGCACCAGCCTATAGGGTCAGGACTACGCAGAAGTGCTTGAAAGTGCCAGCCTTCATTTCTCCTCTTGCTTTCATCTAGCAGCTCTAGACGGTTAAGTACTTCAGGACATGGCCTACAAGAAGAAACACACTAATATCACTAGTCTGAAGCGCTCCCTGATCAAAGCAGCGGAGGGTGTTCCTGTAGAAACTCTTCGTAATTCTATTGGCGAGTGGCCGCAGAGATTTAAGAGCTATGTAACGGCCGACGGCGAAGTCATTCTGAAAAGTGATTGGTGTTTCTTGTTTAAGATGCACCTGTGTTTTATGTATCTGAAATACATTTAACCTAGTGGAGTTTCATTGAAAACTTTGTCACAGTATTTATGGTAAAACTAGACATTTTTCAACTAAATACATTCCCGAGATAATTCGGGTGCTTCTAAATTGATTGACTTGATTTGTTTCAACTTTTAGTATATTAGTACAGTGTTTCTCAACCTTCTGTGACATGGGGCCCCCCAAAACAACGTAAATATTGTCTGCGGCCCCCCTATATATATATATATATATATATATATATATATATATATATATATATATATATATATATAGAGAGAGAGAGAGAGAGAGAGAGAGAGAGAGAGAGAGGGAGGGATCACACGGTGTATCAAGATAGAGGAAACACGATTTTTCTCGAATATACGATGTGTGAGCAAGTTGGGAAAAAAATTTGGTGATGAGCGTTTACCCAAATAATTGGATGGTAGTATTTAAATTTTCCGGAATAAACCGGAAGTACAGGATATCAAGGACAAATTCGATTTTTTATATAGGGACGTATGGCATGTTGGGTATATTTGGATAAAGCTTTTGAAAAGAAACAACTTTTACATAAACATGTTTTTAATATCTGTTACGGTTACCTATAATGGCTTGCAAGTATTTTTATTTACAAGTGTTCAAAGTTGCTTTCCATTTTGAACACTTTCGCATCCTTACTTTCTAGTTAATAGTAGCTCGGAGCATAACAAAAAATATTGCACGTTCAAGTCGTAGCTACTTGAAAGTACTTGAAGTACCTTCAACGCGAACCGTTTTAATTAGTTTAAATTAGTTATCAAAATAAGTATAATTTATGTTATTTATGTTTAAAAGGTATATTTTAATGAACATTAATGTCACATATTTATGAATATATCTTACAAAATTGAGCGTTTTTCTATTATAATTTCATGCTTCGATCTTACATGACTTCGCGGCCCCCAGACGAAGCATTCACGGCCCCCCGGTTGAGAAACGCTGTATTAGTATATGCTTGAGATAGTGATTGTGGTGCATGAGATAAATCGCGGTAATCAAGTTTTGTTAAACAGTATTTTTCCATTATTATGTATAATAAATAAATAAAGTTAAAATATATTGTTTCATTTTAATTGTATGCATAGTTAAATATCATTTTCTTTTCTCAATATTTTCATTTTAATTGGCAAGAGACGCGGTTAATTAAAATAGTTATCTAATAAGTTTGTTCAGTTCGGCTCAATAGTTGAAGCAGTTTACATCAAATGCCTGATTTACTTTAATGAAACTCTAATGAAAATTTACCTGCATTCCAACTTGAATGGTAATACTCTGGTAGAAGATATTTTAGTTGGTAGAACCAATAGAAGTATTGATCAATATGTATGCACTAAATAGACAGAAACTTCTACACCATAATTTCCCAAACTTTTTTGCCCCGTAGACCCCCTGCCTGCTTAATATTGAATTTTCCTAATCTTATTAACTTCAAATGTGTTTTTGACAGATGACACAGTGCTGCTCACTTTGATAAGGTTTTTTGTAGAGTCGATAATTGTAAAAAAAAAGAAAATCATGTACAATTTTTATGAATACTTATATTGAAAAGACACAAAATGGAAATAATATTTGGATTTGAACGAAACAAATCAGAACCTAGTAAAATTCTTACATAAAATTAATACACAAATAATGCTGTTAATGAGAGGGATGAACCTGATGCTCTGATAGCAATTGTTCAATATTTGGCATCAAATTAATGAAGTATAGTCTTAAATCTCCACGTCCAGTGATTTGCAATCGATTTATTTTTTTCGTAAGAAGATTGGCAACCGCACTAAAACCCCTTTCGACGAGGTATGAAGGTGGAAAATCTATCAAAAACTTTCAAAAGATAGTCCATTTTAACATTTACGGAACGCTTAAATGTTGATGATGACCTGCCTAAATTGGGTCCGTTCACGCGGACCACCATTTATATCTCGTGCACCCCAAATTTTTGTTCTCGCTGACATGGACCCCCTGCAAGTCGAAATCAACCCTTGGGGATCCATATAGACCACTTTGGGAATCATGGTTCTACACCGTTTCTGTTATCTAAAGATGACCGACTTTATTTCTTGATTGACATATATTAGGAATTTTTGCCTGTTGTGTTTTGCCAATTTGCCCTTCCACCTTTGTTTTTGGTCGACCTATGTTTCGTTTTTCTGATGGTTAATATTCGTAGAAGATTTTATCAGCCTGTTATACCATTCGATGGACATGTTTCTTCGAGAGAAATCTAAATTCGTTCCTTTTATTTTTAATCCCGAAAATTCTCTGTTTCTCTTATTTCTGTAATTCGTTACATGTTTATTCGAGAGTGCCCTACAACAGATATCATTTCTGCAGCTTATAGCCTGTATTCTCTCATTTTTAACCTTACCTAATGTTTGATTTCATACAAACATAGAATAGACATAGTCTAAAAAACATTGCTCCTTTCCGCCCTGTTTTTACTTTCTTTCCAACTTTTCTTTTATCATCCAGTTTGAGTTATTATTGATATCTTACTGTTAAAGTCAAGTTTTCTTGTTAATACACAAAGAAACAGTTTAATCGATGACACCACTATGAATTAGTGATGGGCGCGTGCTTTTAAATTTCCGTATCACGTCGTGACACGGCCGGTCACGATGAAAACTTGAATAAACGTGATTAATATTTATTTTTCATGCGTGATTGTGCGTGATTACAAAATTTTCGTGACATGTCGCGAGCCCAATCACGGCGTAAAGTACGAGTAAACACTGATTATCAAATCCTTTCCTCAACTTGCTCACACATCACGTTTTATGGCCGGTTGCTAAAGTAAGAATTATTCCTAACTCAAGTTAAAATCATTTGTTTTTGCATGTTGTAATATATAAAAACAAATGATTTTAACTTGAGTTAGAGAAAACTTTTACGTTAATTTTTTATTACGTTAAGATTTAAATGTTAATAAAACAAAAATTTCACTCAATAGTCAGTGCGTTAAGAGAGTACCTACTGTATGTTATCTTGGTTATATCATCTGTGATGATTTAAATGATACAGCTGACATTGATAGACAGTGTAATGGTTGGTTTATATACGGAACAAGAATAAGGAATAGGAAATAAGAATAGAATACAAGAATAAAAAATATTAAACCGTTTATATAGGACATAACATTTCGTCGCTGCGCCTGCGTACTTACGTTGGCCTGTGTTTAACGTTTGTCACTTGACAGGTTCTTAAAACTTACAAGAAGAATAAATAAAAATAATACACATTTTATTGTTGTTTACAACCCTCTGATCACAACTGAAAAACATCTGTTGAACAAACTTTATTACGGCAGACATTTTGATTGCTGTGCGCAGGCTTATCGTGTCTTATTCTTGAAATAAGAATAAAATGTTGAATGTTACCAACTATTCTCATGTAAAATTTCATTCCTACATAAACCGATATACGGCGCAGCCATGTTTTAACATCTTGTGTACTATTCTTATTTCCTATTCCTTATTCTTGTTCCGTATATAAACCAAGCATCACTCTGTATGTGTTAAAGCAAATATGTTAAACCATAGATTCTTTAGTTGCAGTACTGTTATACGTAAATACCTTTTCAACACGTTTTCTGGCAGTATATATACATCTGCTCTTTGGGCTAACACCACCAAAACTGGTGTTCTTAAATTAGTAGTTTGCTACAACAATGCATTTAGAGTTATCAATGGGTTTTATAAATATGGTAGTGCAAGTGAAATGTTTGTTATGAATGAAGTTAATACTTGTATGGCTGTACTTAGAAAATACGTCTAAAGTTTACGCAGTAGATTACTTAAATCTAAAAACATGTTGATTCGGGAGTGTCTACGCCAGGCTTATCCAACCCGGGGCCTGCGCGCTACATGTGGCCCATGACGGCTCTGAATGCGGCCCAACGAAAAATCGCCAACTTACAAACTTTTAAATACAAATAATATTTCACCTTGCTATTAATTTATAAGCGATGTATTTTTTAATTAAATGCGTTCTTTAGCAATGAGAGATCCATACATCATTCTGAAACTAATTTTTTTTTTTATCCTTAGTATTAGTTTATTAAAAAACAACTCGTCTTCTTATAATGTGGCCCAGGGAAGCTAAAAGGTTGGACACCCCTGGTTAACGCTTTAACAAAACGTTTCACACTTGTTGGTCAGCTCAGCTGATATATTAAATATATATTAACTTGCAATGTTTGGATTCACAATTGTTAAACTTGAACTCTTGAACACTTGAACAAGTTTGTCTTGTCTTTTATTATTATTTTTTTGTTTTTCTTTTGTTTTTGATATTTTGGCTGTTTAACAAAATTATTATCATTATTATTAATTAATGAAATTGTTGTTCAAAACTATATCAATTGAGAGGGCTAGAAGTAAAAGGATTTAGGCCCGGTCTTTCCACCTTCAGATAAAGTTCCAGGTAACTATCTGACAGATAAGGTTATTTATAACTTCATCTGCTGAATAAATGTCAATACCAGTCAGTGAATCCAATACGTCAGTCTCATTATCTGTTAGATAACTATCCGATAGATACATTTGTATAGAAAGAAGGGATGACATTTACTCAGCAGATGAAGTTACAAATAACCTTATCTGTCAGATAGTTACCTGGAACTTTATCTGAAGGTGGAAAAACCGGGCCTTAAGCGCATAATTTAAAGTTTCGAGAAAATTAGTTTCAAAGTCAATTGCTCTAGGAGAATTTTTTAGTTTTAAGATAAGTAAAACAGCGAATCTCTCTCCATCTTAATGAGTATCCATCAGTATTGTTCAACAATATAATATTTTGATTACAACAAAATTTTAGTGGGTTTGAATTTTATGAACTTTTGTCAACAATAAGTAAACACTCACCAAGTAAACTTTCCTCATCAAGTTTATTTTCAATATCAATCATAATTCAAGATTACAAAGATACTTTTTCTTTGATCGATTCATTGACGATATATTTGACGGTTGAGCAATTGTGCTATTACAGTTCTGTGTTAACGCGGTTCTCACAGTGTTCCCATCCGTACGTACAAACGGTGGGTTGTGAGTGTCCACGTGTATGATGCTTATCTGGGATATAGGAAGTAGCCGACAAAGAATGTCCGCGAGACACCGCGAAACACATAGACGGAAGAACTGATACGAATACAATATAAAATTTTGCAATAACACCGGAAATATCAATTCGTTTCAGATTTTACAGACATTTAAATATATCTTCAAGTTTATTATCAAATCCTCTTCTATCTCAAACGGATTTTTATGTATCATATTCGATTTAAAGTTTGGAGAATTTATGTACCTACTAGTAGCTAGAGTACCCGTACTTCGTAATATACTGATAGAACGAAATATAAGCCGCAGTTTCGTTCCTAGGAGAATCGGAGTAAACCGAACTGTCGTAAAATGAACTTAACTTATAGTGAGGATATAAAATTAGGTTCTAAGTAAATAAATAATATACATAAAGGGTATCTATAACGCTAGTTTATTTGACTTAGTACTCGATGACGCGTACTTAGCGTTTACATCTGTAGTTTACTGAGCAGATTGTTTGATTTTATCTGTGTTTTTCATAATGGTAGTAACAGTTGAAAGCGGTAAATTCATTATCCTGCACACATCGGGACGTTTTCCCCCACTTTCCATTTGTCTTTATAACTTCCATCTTCTTCTCAAGGGAGATTGAAGTTCTACCCCTTTTAGGTCCATCTTGAATTAACAATTCCTTTCTCCTGTTTTCAGGCATGGTAATTGTTTTACTGTACCTTTTTGTATATGCGTATGCCAAAAAACACCTATTTTATTGAAACAAATAAACTAATTACGAATCACTAAACAAGATATACGCCAGAAGAGTAGAAGGATACTTATACGCGATGAAACTGGAGCGCTGTACAGTCCAGTTACCGCGGTACTTTCCTGATCAGATCTGGGAATCTCAGGCGTACAATAGTTAATTCCGATATATAATATATAACTTCGAAACACCCCCTTAAAATAAAAATTTTGAAATGCCTTATAACATATGTTCGAATCCTGGTTCTACTCTATCATCACATCAAATTACCTGAAAATATGTCCAGCCGTTTTTGTGTGAATCCCAGATTGACAAACAGACAGAGAGACATACAGACAATTTCTTTTTACGGATATTGTTTTATAATCTTTTGAAACGTGTAGAAAACAAATATGCGGTCGAAAAAATAAAAAAATAAAATATAGATAAAGCCTCCAATATCATTAATATATGTAGATGAGTGGCATTTTTTCAATCCAAAGACTAGTCCTGTTGCAACAATTTAATTTTTTTTGGATCTGCAAAGATATTTTTTTCCTTTTGAATTAAATTGTTAGGCTATTTGGTAGAGTACTGGGGAACTGTAATTTTATTTATAGGTTTTTAAGCATCTTTCAAATGAATTCGTAAATACGAAGATATATTCGATTCTAATTTGAGGATTCAATTCTAAATATAATTTGCAGATTCGTTTTATTTCATCTTGAGAAGTTTAATGAAAAATAAATTAAGAAGCAATCAATCTGCCATTCTCAAAAGACAGCTGCAAAATACATTTTCATTATCAAAGAAAGAAAGAATTATCACAAAACAAAGTATTCATCAAATCCTAATAATGAAGAAAAATGATTTGAATCTCTTCTAAATGAAAATAAAAATAAATGTTTTATTCTTTGTCTTCGTGTGCAATTGCAGTCGAGTTGAAGATTAGTCCCTCTCTCACATAAATCCTGCGATACCTCACATACGCTGTGTTGTTAAGTATCAAGCCCTTCTGGTCGGGCCGCCGCGTGGGTGAGAGGCGCCTTTGTGAAATCTTACATAATGGCACGCCCAACCCAGAAAAAAAATAGTAATAAATATATAAAATTATAGATAAAAATAAATTTATTTCAGGTTACTAAATTATAATAAGTAAATAAATACAATACGAGGGTTACCTTTTATGTTTTTACAAACGACCACTAGATGGCAATATTGAAATGTGTCATTACTATATCCGTAACATTTGTTATTGTGAAATCAGTGGCAGCTTATAAATTGACCGAGTAGTTTGTTGACAGTGAGCGTTAAAAAAAACGTTTGAAAAAATTTATATTACTGGTGAAGGTTTTCGTTGGATGATTTTTTACAATTTTAGTAAAGACCTAACTCAACAACAACGCATAGATTCGCTTCGTTCAACTTTTTTTAATGAAGCACCATCAGAAAAGACTGTTTACAATTGGTTTGCAGAATTTCGTCGTGGTCGTGCGTCCGTTAATGATGAATCTCGTGAAAGTCGACCAAAATCGGTTTTAATTCAAAAAATCATCGATGCTATGCGCAAAATGATAGAAGATCGGCATGTGACTTACCGTGAGATAGAGGCATCCATTGACATATCGAAGACTGCAGTACATGCGATTTTGCATAAACATTTAGCTGTGAAAAAGATCTGTTCCCAATGGATTTCGCATAATTTTACCGAAGCTCAAAAAAAGGCTTGTGTTGATTGGTGTAAGGGAATGCTAAAAAAATTCAACCTAGGTACTGCAAAATCCGTATACAACATCGTTACAGGTGACGAAACTTGGATTTATTCATATAAACCAGAAACTAATGAACAATCCACTGTTTGGGTCTTCCAAGATGTACCGAAACCCATAAAAAATGTTCGTTCACGAAGCACTTCCAAGAAAATAATCGCTTGTTCCTTCGGTTATACTGGACATGTCGCAACCATTCCTTTAGCGGAATGGAGAACAGTTAATGCTGAATGGTATCAACAATTTGTTTGCCAGAAGTTTTAATCAGTTTCAATTTTGAATTAATGTTATTTTTTATTTCCTTAAGCAAGGACACACCGTCAATATCCCGATTATCCGATTTTTTTCATCGCTAAGTATGATGTGTATATCTTTGCAGTTTGCAGTGTTTTGTTAAATTTTGATTACTCCATTCTTTTAATTTCCTTATGTCCTGAATAAGTTTGAAATGTTCATTATTATTTCTTAATTGCACAAATCGTAGCGTTTACAGCTAAGGAAATTAGTGCGTTACGAATAGTGCGACTTCTGTGCGTCTTCAAACCAACTACAGAGGCTTCGTAAAATGTTTACTATCTATTATCGTTTTCCAAATTCTGCTAAAATGATCATATTTACTGTTGGTATTTATAGTTTTGGGCGAAATATGTTGTAATCGGCGCGATGACATTTTGTTAGGTATGTAAAGGTATATAAAGTAAACTTTCTCTCTGATGTAGACTGAGATGCAAGAGTTCATATACAGAAGAGTTATGCAAGTGAAATATAGGAAATCCCTTCGTAAAATGTTTATTATCTATTAATCGTTTTCTTAATTTTACTAATTCTGCTGTCCTAGATTTAACTAACTAAACCTAACCTAATCACCTAGTTTTTAGGTATACTTTTTTTTCCCCCAAACATTAGCCCATTAAAAATAGTGTAATAAACTCTAATAAATACAATCAATTAGGTAGTTAGGTTAGGTTTAGTTAGTAAAAATCTAGGACAGCAGAATTAGTAAAACGATAATAGATAATAAATATTTTACGAAGGGATTTTCGGTCTTTCACTTGCATAAATTTTGTGTTTATGAACTCGTGTGATTGATGGCCAATATGCCAATATGTCTGTCTCATTAAAACAACTCGCTAACAGTAAGACTGGAAATCTATCGGCAATCAACAACGTATAACATATTAAATTTAGAGCTCTAAACGATTACTCGCGTTACCATATGACAAACTTGTAGTGACAATCAACAGTGCACAAGTCATAGCCTATAGTCGACTAATTTAAGAGCTCTGAACGCAGCTTAAGTTTGAAAAACTATCGAAAATCGACAACGTATAACGTATTAAATTTAGAGCTCTAAACGGTTGCTCGCGTTACCATATGACAAACTTGTAGTGACAATCAACAGTGCACAAGTCATAGCCTATAGTCGACTAAATTAAGAGCTCTGAACGCAGCTTAATTTTGAAAAACTATCGAAAATCGACAACGTATAACGTATTAAATTTAGAGCTCTAAACGGTTGCTCGCGTTACCATATGACAAACTTGTAGTGACAATCAACAGTGCACAAGTCATAGCCTATAGTCGACTAATTTAAGAGCTCTGAACGCAGCTTAAGTTTGAAAAACTATCGAAAATCGACAACGTATAACGTATTAAATTTAGAGCTCTAAACGGTTGCTCGCGTTACCATATGACAAACTTGTTAGTGATAATCAACAGTGCACAAGTCATAGCCTATAGTCGACTAATTTAAGAGCTCTGAACGCAGCTTAAGTTTGAAAAACTATCGGCAATCGACAACGTATAACATATTAAATTTAGAACTCTAAACGATTACCCGCATTACCATATGACAAACTTGTAGTGACAATCAACAGTGCACAAGTCATAGCCTATAGTCGACTATTTTAAGAGCTCTGAACGCAGCTTAAGTTTGAAAAACTATCGACAATCGACAACGTATAACGTATTAAATTTAGAGCTCTAAACGGTTGCTCGCGTTACCATATGACAAACTTGACAATCAAAAGTGCACAAGTCATAGCCTATAGTCGACTAATTTAAGAGCTCTGAATGTAGTTTAACTTGGTTAGGCTGACCAGACGTACTCTTTTTTGGCTCGTCATTTGTATTTCTAGTAGAGTGAGGACCTTTTTTTTGCTCATCACTTGTATTTTTAGAGTGATGACCTCTACGGAGCATACTCTATTTCTGTAAAAAAAATCTGGTCAGCCTAAACTTGGTCAAACATAGCATGTTTTCTTCATAATGACCATTTGGGTGACAGAAATTCGTTTTTGTATCAATTCATCAGTCAACAGAGAAAAGTTTAAGTATCTTTTACGTAGGATTATTTTTTTCTCGTAATTCCATGCTGGAACATAGAAAATGAACGAGACTTTTTGATCTAATTTTGTTTGTTACCAGCCTTTTTAGTTTTACCAACATGCAGCTTGTTTTCCTTCGTTCAAAACTGTTCGTCTTTAGACGTTTCATGGTCGGTCGATTTCCTAATAGAGTCCACTCAAAGGCTTTACGAGTAATGTACGTAATACAAAAATAAAAGTAAATGCTTTAAAACTTTAAAAATCAAAAACTTTCTCATTACCTGTACAAATATTTGTTACGTTTAACATTTTTAAATTAATCTTGAGAACAGTGAAGAATTTAAATTATATGCAAGCAAAGCTGACACTACTTGACTGAAATATATTACCTTAACCATACAACAAGGGAGGTAAAATTGTAATAAAAAGTAGACATAAAAAAAGATGTATTATTTAAGAACACCTGAAAAAACGACCACACAAGAAATAGTTTTATGTGAAAAATTTTAATAATCGTAAATATTAAATGGTCGTAAAAATTGTGTTCTCGAAGGAAACAACAAGATCTAAACTGTTTTTGAGGATATTATTGTTTAAAAAATGTTACAGCAACATGGGCCTTATTGTCTTAAATAATTGAACTATTCTCATCCCAACATGGAACCAGATGTTATTAAACACATATACTGATGTAAGTTTGTAAGTTTACACATTTCATAATTTGATAGGTTTAAGGAATCATTTTTTAGGATTAAATCCGTGATTCTCAACTAGGGTGCTGAAGATATATGAAAGAGGTTCCGTAAATTTCGTAGAATAAATACGGACCTAATACGGAAAAAACAAAGGGCCTTGAATTTATTGAATTTTATATTAGGGTGCCATCACCTAAATAAGGTTGAGAATCACTGTACTAATTAGTGGACGTCCATTGAGGGCTGGAGGTTCTGAATGCTGGATATCTGGATAAGTGAATATTGGATCTTTTGAAAAACTATAAGTAATAATACTAATAATACATTCCTATATACAATGAAGAACTAATGAAAATAAACATAAAAAAAAGTATAGAAAAAACCAAAACCATGGTTGTCAGCAGAAGCATACGGAAGTATAGAATTGAACTTGGTGAAAGACTAGAAGAACAAATTCAAAAGTTTAAATATCTGCGATCAGTGTTGACAGACAATGGAAAAATAGATGTAGAATTAATAGAAAGAGTAAGAGCAGCTAGAAAACTTTTTAACAGTATAAAATCTGCATCCCTCGCAAAATCGGAAGTTCAACCAGAAACCAAGGCACAAGTTTTCAAAAAGGTGGCAGTTCCAATCCTAACAGTCTGAGTCGTGGTCGATGTCAGAAAAATTGAGTAGCAAAGTAAGAGATACATAATTGAGATTTCAGCAAACACAGCAAGCAAAGTCCCAATATATTTTTACGGAGAATATAGAACCACGGTCACCGTTATAGTGCGATGCAACATGAGTTTACATATAGATATAGGCAGTGTCTATAGCAGCGTTTCTAAACCGGGGGGCCGCGAAGTCATACAAGATCGAAACATGAAAATATAATAAAAATGCACTCAATCTTGCAAGATGTAATTTTTATTCATATTTATAAATACGAATATCTTATATTTATATTCTTAAAAATATACCTTTCATAACATAAATAAAATAAATATTCTATTTATTTTTATACTTAATAAACTTATTTTGACAACTAATTTAAACTATTGGCTATTTCAAACGTTTAAATTGTCACTAGCTAACTTTATAATGAGTAAATGGGTAAACAAAATGATCAAAAGCTTCATTCAATCGACAAAAATCACTCGACTTGAAAATCTAGTTCCGCTTTAACCAAAGAAACAGACTATAAGTAGACTATATCCAGGTCAAATAAATTGTATGTGTCGGTTGATGGGTTTCTCTGACAATGGTTCGCGTTGGAGGTACTTCAAGTATTTTAAGTTGTATTTTGAAGTAGGTACGATTTAAAGTGCAATATTATTATACCGTTGAGATTTCTGAGAAAGATAGCGGGTAAAACGATACAGAATTAGAAATACGGTTCATAGAGAGAATGTTGGAACAGTTCCCGTGGAGTTAATAGAACAAAGCCAGTTGAGGTGGTATAGGCATGTGTGTAGAATGGACCATCAAAGAGAATCAAAATTGGTTTTTGAAATAAGGACACCTAAAAGGAAGTTCAGAGGAAGACCAAAAAGAAGGTCAAAGTCATGCTATTTAAGAAGCAACATACAGGTTTTACATATAATGTTAATGAAGTGAGTTATTTCAAAAGCAACATATCCATAAAACAAATGCTTTTCGTATCCATAGAAAAGACAAAATATTATTTTTTTAAATATTTTTGGACTTAGCTACTAAGGACATTATTATTTTTGTTTGTATGTAAATATAAACAAACTAATAAAAATTCATTGTTTCTAATTTACCATGTTTTAGCCGTCTAGGAACTTTATCATCTCAAATAACTATTGTATCTAATCACTATTGCATAATCTGTTGCCATGGATATGAGCTTGCTTTCATAATTTGCTATGTTGCAAATGAAATAACTCACTTCATTAACATTATATGTGAAACATGTATGTTGCTCCTTAAATAATTCACCCGGTATATTTTTTTAATTGCTCTCCGAGCTACAGATAACTCAAAAGTAAGGATGCAAATGTGTTTAAATTAAAATGGAAGGCACCTTGAACACTTGTAAATAAAAATACTTTACTTCCAAGTCGTTGTAGGAAATATAATCGTCATTTAAAAATATCACAGTTTTTTGTCAACCGTAAAAGATATTAAAAAAATGTTTAAGTAAAAGTTGTTTGCTTTGAAAAGCTCTATCCAAAGATATCCAATATGACATACGTTCCTATTTAAAAACTTGAAACTGTCTTTGATATCCTGTACTTCCGGTTTTTTCCGGAAAATTTCAATACTACCAATCAATTTTGTTTATTAATTTTAGTTCAAAATTTTTCCCAACATGCTCACACGTCGCCTTTTAAAAAAAGAAAACTCGTGTTCCCATTACCTTCATACACCATAATAAAGGGGGGGCCGCAGACAATATTTACATAATTTCGGGGGTTCCCAGGCCAGAAAAGGTTGAGAAACACTGGTCTATAGGACAAAATAGTCTATGTATTTCTAGGCATATCTTGCTTTCTTCTGCCTTACGTGTTTCAATTGAGCGCCAACCTGTTTTTATTTCCACTTCCCCTTATTAGGGAGTGACTGATCAACTTGAATTTCTTATTGAGAATATCCTTGTAAATCTCGGTTTGGCGGGTAATACGTCATAGCTCTTCATTAGATATTCTGTGGCCAAAATAAACGGCACAGTCTAGTTTGTTCTTAAGTGGCGGCGTAGTCTCGCACGTTTCACAACCAGACAACATTGATTTTACGTTTATGGCAGTGTCTGGAACTAAATAGTTACATGCCCGAAATGTGAGAGAGCAACGTTATAGCGCAGCGATGTTCATATGCAATCGAGCGAAATCACATAACGCAGCGTATCAAAATAGACAAAGCTGACCGGCGTAGCATAGTAGTAACACAGGTGCCTTGCGTTGTTAAGGTCTCGGGTTCGAATCCCGTTCAGGCATAGAACTTTCAAAAATTAGACTTTTCCTGACTAATTGCCGACGTAACAAAGGCCCTAAAAAATCTGTAGAAAAGGTTTAAATTAAAAATGAAATAAGAATCATAACATCTTTAAATAAAATGTTAACATCTGAATACAGTGGCGGCGCTAGTGGGTGTTCCGGGTACGCCCGGGCCCCCCTAAAAGTTGCTCTGGCCCCCAGTTGGCCTCCCTAGAATTGCTTGGAAAAAAATATATTTTAGATGTGAGGACCTTTTTTTAGGTTATTACTTGTATATTCATATGTAAATGATAAAAAAATATTTCCTGCCCCCCACAAATTTTACTCAAATTGTTTTGGCCCCCGAGATTTTAAGAGCTAGCGCCGCCACTGTCTGAATATAAAAGGATTATTTTTTCTGGGGGGCATTGTCTATTTGCCCTTACATAAAAAACGCCCTTGCATATAATTCACAGAAGTGTGACATTTCCCCCCGGAGAAAAAACGTGAATAAAGTAGCAAGTAAACGAATTTTAAATCCATCTAAAATTTATTTGAAGTAGAATTTAATTTATACTGTATTTTAAAAACGTGTGACATCTGTGTCATCTTTAGCGCATGCGAAATTTAATATTATAAATTGTTTATATTATGTTTGCGTACTTCTTTGTTCTTGTTTCTTTTTCAACGCCTGATCCATTGTTTTTTTTGCTCTCTTGTTCTCGACCTTCTGTTGTTCGTTTAGAATTTCTAATGGACAGAGATTTTTATTTTAAAGGGTGCTATGTAAATTAGTGACGCTTGGTATGCATGTGCGGGTTCCTAGGGTTTTCTTTGTTTGGAATGTTGGTACTTGACACTGTACGATTGCTCTTAGTGCTTTTAATTAACGGATATTTAAAAGTCAAAATGAAGGAGAGTTGAATATTAATTATATAATTTTTTGATTTTAAGGATTACGAGGAATAAAATTAGTATGTATAAACGTCTGAGCGTGTTTTAAAGACATTTTAAAAAAATAAAGGTACATTTAAATGTATTAAACGTTTCGGCTTAAAAGAAAAGCGGTAAAAGAGATTTAATTATATTTTTATTTCTGGTATTTTCAAAATAATCATATGATGACCATATTTTTTTGGAAAAAAAAGTATTAATCTTAAAAATGTTCATAAAAATGAGAAAACGGTTTGTATTTATTATTTTATAAACAAAGTCTCAAGACTAAATCTAATATAAATTGTGTGAAAATATCTGTCAAACAGTGGCGTGGCATCCATAGAAACAAGAGATGCACTGCATATAGCAATATTTTTTTGTGAAAAATCTTTAGCTAAAAAATAATTTATAAATTTATTTCTTATTTGTTATACGGGGGCTACCTTTTAAGTTTTTACAAAAACTAAGAAACAAATTTTTTGTTTGTTTTATTGCTTTTCAATATATTCGCCTTTAAGATTTATACACTTTTGCATGCGTTCAAACTAATTCTCGAAATATTTTTTCCACTCTGAAGTTGGTAACTCAAAACCATGGTTTTCGAAGGCTTCAACAGCTTCTTGAGGTGATAAAAATAGCTGTCGACGCATTTTTGTTTGACATTGGGGGACAATAAAAAGTCGTTAGGGGATAAATCAAGTGAATACGGGCAATGAGACATTAATTCGATGTTTTTGTCCTTCAAATAATCAATTGTTTGACGTGCTGTGTGGGAGCTTGCATTGTTATGATGAAGAATGATGCGACGTTTTTGGTGGTTTTTCCTGATCTCATTGATGACTTCAGCAAACAAATTGTTGTATACCATTCAGCATTAACTGTTCTCCGATCCTCTAAAGCTAAAGGAATGGTTGCGACATGTTCAGTACAATCGAAGAAACAAGCGACCATTTTCTTGGAAGTGCTTCGTGAACGAACAACTTTTGTAGGTTTCGGTTCATCTTGGAAGACCCGAACAGTGGATTATTGCTTAGTTTCCGGTTCATATGAATAAATCCAAGTTTCGTCACCTGTAACGTTGTTGTATTCGGATTTTGCAGTGCCTAGGTTGAAATTTTTTGGCATTCCTTTACACCAATCAACACGAGCCTTTTTTTTTAAGCTTCGGTCAAATTATGCGGAATCCATCGGGAACAGATCTTTTTCACAGCTAAATGTTCGTGCAAAGGATGCCTCTATCTCACGGTAAATCACATGCCGATCTTTTTCAATCATTTTGCGCACAGCATCAATGTTTTTTTGAATCACAACCGATTTTGGTCGACCTTCACGAGATTCATCACTGACGGACGCACGACCACGACGTAATTCTGCAAACCAATTGTAAACAGGTCTTCCCATTTCTAATGAGGTCCTTCATTACCAAAAGTTGAACGAAGCAAATCTATACACGTTGTTGAGTTAGGCCTTTACTAAAATCGTAAAAAATCATCAAACGAAAACCTTCACGAGTAATATCAATTTTTTCACAAACTTGTTTTTTTAAACGCTCACTGTTCACAAACTACCCGTTCAATTTATAAGCTGCTACTGATTTAACAATAACAAATGTCAACTTTTAGAAATATAGTAATTACACATTTCAATATTGCCATCTAGTGGTCGTTTGTAAAAACATAAAAGGTAACCGTCGTACGACGAAGATATGTATATATATGTTCCACGCGGAAGATACCGATAAAAACACCACAAAGGGAACCAATTACTGATAACTGATAGCTAACTACATAAACAAAGTGTGTAGTCAAATCGGGTCTGGCAAACCTGTAAACACTATTATTTCAATTATTACGTCAACTATGACGGATGATTGTTTATCCGGTTTGAGTAAGTTTAGTGTGCACCGAGAAAAAAAATACTAATAGAATAGATTTGATAGAAGGTCATTAATGCTAATTTCATTAATGCAGAGCTGATTCCATAATTTCGGAAGATAAAAATCCAAAGGGGGTGGGGGGATTCGAACCTGCGTCTCTGTGCTCCGTAGACAACCGTCTTACCCCGGAACCACGGTAACTCTGTATTTATGAATGATTATTTAATAAATTACTAAATATTTTCAAAAATAACCTTTCATATTTTACCCCCATTCTAGAAAAAAATTCTGCGGTCGTTCAGTATTTACAGTGCACGTAATTAGCAAAATTTCTGAAAATTCTATTTGTAACCATTCCATAAATATGCAATTAACTACATTGCCAGATATATTTTAAATTGAATTATTGTCCTCAGACAAATGAACCAAATGTCGAACATACATTAGAAAACAGGTAGTTAAATTTTGAAAGGTTATAAATTCATATCATAATTATTCTATTTTCGTAAATAAATTGTCTCTGAAAATAATCGCTTATAAATAATTTAAATTGCGATTTAAAATTCATACTTCGTACAAAGTAACGACTTGAGCCAAAATAGTTTCAACGTCCGACTATTAAAACCATCGTTCAAACATCCTACTATCGTTAATGCTCACATACATAAATAAAACGATGAATTAAAAAACTATTTAAATTGATTTATGTTCTAAGATTTGTGGCCTCTCGATTACTGATATCAATAAAATTTTTGAAAGGTATTTCTTGTTACTAAAAGATAAATTGGCGATAAAAATTGGCGCCAAGCGTAAATTTTCGTATATACAGTAATACCCCGCCACTCGACGTTAATTCGTTCTGAAAAAACGTCGAGTAGCGATTACGTCGAGTGGCGAATCGAATTTCTCCATAAGAAATAAAGGGAATCATATTAGACCGGGAGCTCATGACAGTTTTTGGTCTCCGATTTCATACAGCATGCCTTTTGGAGGAGAGAATATTTACCCTGTGACAACAAAAAAGGGATGGTACTAAACCCCTGCACGCTTTCCGGTCATAGGGAAAATTGCATTTCCACTTAAACACAAAATTTTTGTGCTTTTCTCTGATTTAATATTGCTTGCCCTTTTGTCAAAAGAAAGTTATAACAAATTTAAAGTCTTTTAAATATATGCATGCGATTCGGAGGGTCCCAAAGGGCTCAAACGGTCATGTGATCTTGTAATAAAAAAATATGATTTTCCGCGTTTTCATACAGCATGCCTATAATTAAAAGACTTTAAATTTGTTATAACTTTCTTTTGACAAAAGGGCAAGCAATATTAAATCAGAGAAAAACACAAAAATTTTGTGCAAGTGGAAATGCAATTTTCCCTATGACCGGAAAGCGTGCAGGGGTTTAGTACCATCCCTTTTTTGTTGTCACAGGGTAAATATTTTCTCCTCCAAAAGGCATGCTGTATGAAATCGGAGACCAAAAATGTCATGAGCTCCCGGTCTATATGTACATATATACATATACATATAAAGAAATACATATATGTATATGTTTTCCTTTTAGCTATGCTTGCATTTCTATCCTTTGGACCCATAATTATAAATATAAATCACTTATTTTAGCAAAAAACAAAAAGTTCATAGATGCACTAAATCTGAGTTGTTGTCGTCAAGATATCTAGGCGCGAACTGCTGGCCATGCGTTCATTTGGTTTGTTTACCAAAATATGTATCACGTGATCGGTACTCGATCACGCGTCAGATAGAGATGCTTCCGTCGACTCTCATTCTCGACATTTACGTCGAGTGGCGAAAACGTCGAGCTAAGTGGCAGTCGAGTAACGGGGTATTACTGTATCAGGCTTTTATAAGTGTCTAGCAAGTATACTGAAATCGCCCAGTCAATACACTTTGTCATTTTGCGTCTTAACTTCAATGATAAACTTAGGAACGAAAAAATTTAAAAAAACTAAATCGATTTTTGTTTTCATTTGAATAACAGACTAATATTTCTCTTTACTCTTTTATTTTATTAAAAAATACTTATTGAAGTCAAATTTAGTTTGTGTTCAATAGTCAATTTGTTTTTTTTTTTTAATAATCATTAATATTTTCATTTGTATTGGTATCGCTAAATTTTGTTTACACTTGTGTTCACATATCTATCTTAAAATAATTTTGTCTATCTTTTTTATTTAGTTTGTTGTTTATTTAGCATTTACTTCCAGATATCTTATAGATTTCCATTTTAGACATTGTGTGTAGTACATGTAAATTTTCTAGGCGTTCATATAGACATAGTATAGACCACGTTGACCTGGAACCATCATGTTGAAATTTGGCAACTAAGCTATGTAGAACTATATATTTAATTCGAAACCTCGTTGACGGTGTATCTGCCAACGATGTCAACAATTTTCTTATCCTATTTTGACCTCTAAATACGAACCATGACTTTTTTTTTAAAATGAATCAAAGCCTGTTTTACATTATGCTTATTTAACTTTTTTCCAAAGTAGTACTAGAAACAGGCTACCAATAGGCTACTACTACGTGTAACAAATCGAAAACTCCCAAATCACAAAACCAGACACAAGAAAGTTGTTCATTTTTTACAAATTAAAAGAAGATGATTTTCATACTAATCATTGTAACAGAAAATTTCATAAATAAAAATTAATATGTAATGGTATACAAAATGCACATTTATAGTGAAAAAATGTTTCTTCTCACTCTATTTCTTTGCATTTTCTTTATTTAGTTGAAAATAGTTTTGGATTTTCTTTATTATTTTTTAATCTGGGAACGGATTAAATGATTTCCCATTGGGTTTCTAGATATAATTATAAAAGAAGTCCAAATGAAGACTGAATATTATTATATAATCAATAAATGTGTACATCTTTAAATTCAATTTTGTATTTAATATGTACTGATGAGACTGATATAGAAATGAAAATTCATATTTTTGATCTAAATAAAAATAGAAAAATTTAATAAAACCTTGAATGTGTATATCTAAGCGTTTGTTTTGACGCCCCTAAGAGCTGGCGCCCAAGGTCTGTGCCCCTGTCGCTCCTGCCTTTTACCGACGCTGATTAGAATAGTTTATAGAAATAGGAGCAGTTGAGGGAAACAACAGTAGGAGTAGACAATACCTAGAGTAAATGAAACAGATAATGGAAGATATGAAATGCAACATGTACTTTGAACTAAAAATACTAAAAACAGTAAAGTCAGCGAATTTTTGATCAAATACTTGTTGTATTAGTGGGGTATGCTTGTATTTGTTATAACTATTATGAAAATTCCTATTATACATTCAAGTCCTAACATAATAAAACAGTTTAGGAAATTTAATAATGTATTCCAGAATGCTGTATTTACTTAATGTCCTTTAAAAACATTCCTTACCGACTTACAGTCACATATCATTAAACACTTTGAAGTTTCCTTTGTCATTTCGAATGTCTTGATAAATAAACATTAGTACAGTCCGGAATATTAGATATCTAAAAATGTTTGCAAAACATCAAGCACAAAATTCAGTTCATCCAATTACTCATAAACTAGCAGCATTTAACTCCATGGCAGACAGAGCTTTCAAATTACCCCTCCCAAAAGTTAGATTTCACATCCTCATAAAAACGAAATACCATTCCATAAACAAATCCAAGAACACCTGTCTAATATGAACGAAACCTTCCCTCAATTCACCCCACAACAACACAACAAAATACCACCTTGGCTTCTCCAACAACCGAACATCAACCTATCCCTAACCCAATACAATAAGAAAGAAACCCATCCCATGATCATCCTACAATCCTACAATAAAATAATGACAAAATTCAAAAATCACATTGCCATCTTCACTGACGGGGCCAACATTCAAGGTAGTATTGGTGCCGCGCTAGTTACAATAAACGAAATTAAAAAATTCCACCTACCAGATCAAACAAGCGTTTTCACTGCTGAAGCATTTGCTATTCTGCAGGCGACGAAATACATAAGACTCCACCCAGGCCAAAAGTTCATAATACAGACAGACTCTCTAAGTACCATCACCAGCATACAGCAAACATTCAACAGAAACACCGTAATCCAAAAAATCCAGGACAATCTACACGACTCCATATCAGAAGGGAAAGAAATCACAATCTTATGGGTTCCGTCGCACCAAAACATCCCAGGAAATGAGAGAGCAGACATAGCGGCAAAAGAAGCAATACACGAAGAAATCTACCCATATCCACCTCAAACATACGACACAAAAAGCCACTACAAAAATAAAACAAAAAAAACATGGTACAACACTCGCATCCACATACACCGAAGCCAACCCCAAAATAACACTACTAGAAGAGAACAGATAGTATTAACCAGGCTAAGAATCGGGCATACTCTATTGACCCACAAACACCTGTTCCGACGAGAAGACCCCCCAAACTGCCAGACCTGCAACACCAGACTAACAGTAAGGCATATTATAATAGAATGCCCTCAATATAACATGGAAAGAAGCTCCAACCAACTACCAACAGACCCAGACGAAATCCTGTCAAACCAAAATGAAAGCAAGATCATCAAATTCCTAAAAGAAGCCAATTTATTTGATAAAGTCTAACATATACTACCATAAAATATGACTACAAATATATCACAAATTATTGTAAAATATATAAATGTAACTAAACAAACAAGTACAATATCAAATGTAAAATAACCTAGCTGTTGGAGCACCCCTAAATAAACGTATTTAAAAAAAAAAAAAAAAAAAGTTAGATTTAATCTAGAAATTAACACCATTAAAACCATAGCCATTCATAACGGGTTTAATCCATCAATTATAGACAAAATTTGTTACAAATTGAAAATTAAAAAATTAAAAAATTGCATTTATCCACATGTATCCAATCCTGAAGATAATATTTATATTTCCCTTACATATTACGGTAGATACTATATCCGATAAAATTGCCCGTCTACTCAAAAAATACAATTTAAAGATTGCCTTTAAACCCCCCTCTAAAATATCTAATTGTCTGTTTAACGCTAAAGACCCTATTAAACCCCTTTTTAAGTCTGGAGTCAGACAGACCAATTCTGTAACTCAGTTACTATGATCATTGTAACTAAATTTGTCTCTATGAGCAAGGTCAGTTATTATCATGAATAAAAGTCATTATACTTTTTATAATATTTTATCTTGTAGTAACGTTACTACACAGTAAATTTTTACAGAATTGATCTGTATAAGTTGACTTGTGAGTGCAGTTCCCTTAATACTGGTCATAAAAAAGGTAAAATATTGTAAATTAGTAAAATAGTAATATTCAAAATATATATTTATATAATTTTGGAATGAATAGGGTTTTTTATTCAAATTTTTACCCTATGCTTTAAAAAACGTTCAATCTTTTCTTCGAAAACAAAAAATTAGATTTAAGTAATTTTAGTTTGTAAGAGGTAATTGTACATAAAAATAACAGGGACTCTAAATTGTAAATATATGTATCATAAAATGTAACATTAAATTATGACAATAAACTTATTTTATATATATATTTATACTGGTCAGACAGGAAGGAATTGTAATATTAGATTAAAGGAACATAGTAGAGCCTTTAATTCTAATCTCGACATTTATCATTCTATCTTTAGTGACCATCTGAAAAACTGTAACCACATTGCTAGCGGTTATTCTGTTAATCATGTGTTTAAAACTATGTATACTGTATACAAGGACTATAAACTAAATCTTCTTGAATCTTTAGAAATTTTTAAACATCTGAGGCAGGGCGCACCGGTCCTCAATGAATAACAAGATTTAGTTTATTCGCCTATCTTCCAGGTATTTGTTAATTTGGTTTTTCTAAATTGTTAGCATATAAGGGTAGTACACGGACTGTTCTATATTCATTTATTTTTGAACACTTGACAATGCCATTGTATGGCGAAACTATAGTCGTGCTAAACAGCAATAAAGTGGTATTTTGCGTAGCAATTTTGTGTTTTATTTATCTTGTTAATATGGAATATCAGAAAGTAACGGACCAGTCAATTTCTTATAAAATATTTAATTTCTGTCTGTTGACTTGAAATCTGTTTATTAGTTTCTGATCGTGATTGCGTAGATTAATTAAGTTATTTTTTTTTCTTCCCTTGTCTTCAATGTCTTTAATCTCCTTCCTTCTTGTTATTACATCCTTCATCCATGCATATCCTCTTCTACTTTCGTTCAAAACCTCTCTTGTTCCATTCCTATTTCTCATTTCTCCGCATTCCTCCAGCATGTGCTCAATTGTCTCTTTTGCTTCTGTACACATCCTACACATTTATTCTTCTTCCTTCATCCAAAATGCATTTTCTCTCTTTTCGTTACCACACCTGAAGCGTGCAATCACATTCTTTTCCTCCTCATTTCCAATCTCCTTCAAGTATTGTGGTGGTTGCGATGTCCAAGTTTTTTAAATTTGTTATTGTATCTTGATTCCTGTATTTTAATATCAAGTTTTTGGTGTACTACGTCTTTCATTCTTTCTGGTATTTTCTGGCATTCCTTGTCCATTTAATCTGTTCTTCCTTACTGCTTCAGTTGAGAAACCCCAATATTCGTATTTTTTTGTTTTCTTTGCCTCCCAAGTTGATTACTATTTTCCCCTGTTCATCTCTTTTCTCTATTTCCTTGCAACATTCATTAAGTAACTGCTTCTCTGGTTGTCCAGTTATATTTTCTTTATATCTTATTGCCCTTTTAACTGCTTCTATTTTATTTATTCAACTTTTATTTTCTCTTTTACTATGTATATAGAAAAAAGCTTTAATAAATATGTTTGATTTTAATATTGAATTGTAATTAAATTTAATATTTAATAATGAATTTGAAGAACATCTTCAGGTATTTTTTCAACGTCTGAACGAGTATGGAATCGTGATCATCCCAGCCAAATGCATTCTAGGCGCGACGGAAGTAAGTTTCTTAAAGTGGGAAACAGAATGCAAAGAGTTCTACGGCGCGTTGACGGCGTTCGGACGGCGCTATCTGTCAGAAGAAAGTTAAAACCAAGCTTTCGTACGCAAGTGCACAGAATGTGTAACGTCCTAGCGGCGTCGAACGCCGTTGATACTGAATGTTCGTCAACTTCCAACTTTTGACGCCGTTGAACATTGACGCAGAACACCTAACCTCAGTTTGTACTGAATGGTAAAGTGTTTGTATGTATAAATACTTGCATACAACATAAATAACATTACGCACAAGTCTTCATCATCCATTATACTTTTAATAAAAGAAAGCGCACGTATAAACACAGATATAGGTTGTCACGTGACACTCTGACGGCGTTAAAAATTATTGCATTGTGTGCAGGCGAAAATTCTCAACGGCGCTAACGCAACGCCGTCGCAAATGAAGGCGCGCAGACGGCGTAGCGAGCTGTGCATTCTGTTCCAGGCTAAAGCCTGGAACAGAATAGAAAAATTGAGGTTAGGTTAGGTTAGGTTTGCATTTTGTTTTGCGTCTACGTTCAACGGCGTCAAAAGTTGGAAGTTGACGAACATTCGGTATCAACGGCGTTCGAACGCCGCTAGGACGTTACACATTCTGTGCACTTGCGTACGACTGCTTGGTTTTAACTTTTTTCTGACAGATATCGCCGTCCGAACGCCGTCAACGCGCCGTAGAACTCGTTGCATTCTGTTCCCCACTTTAGGCTATTTAGTAACAACCACTGGTGTTAAATCACAACAATGCAAAGTACAGGCTATATTAGAGTTTCCCCAGCCCTCTACAGTACAACAACTCCGCCGATTTCTCGGCATGATACATTTTTATCGTAGGTTTGTACACCGGGCGGCACAAATTCAAGCTCCACTTCATAAATTTTTAGAAGACCGGAACATTAAGGGAAAAACACCTGTAGATTGGACACCAGCTGAATTGGAAGCATTTGTAAATTGCAAAAATGCTCTAGCACATCCTGACCTAAGCCTTCCACTCGCTATTTTTACCGACGCCTCAGAAACGTGCATCGGAGCGACGCTACAACAATGGACGACCGACGGATGGCAACCGTGCTTCAAGTTTATCAACAAGCTGGAGCGATCCTGTGCCAGTCGGCTCCAACAAATCAACAACCGGCTAGCAAATACATGAAAATGACAACAGCTCGCGTGAGCCGATGCGAGACGATTGCAACACTCCACTGCTCTAATATAATAGTAGATTCTTTATTATATCTCGGATAAAGTTTGTTTAAGATCTTCAACAAAAAAATTAATTCCAATCAATTGTTTTAACCGTCTTGAAAAAACAATTGTTCATTTGCTGAAACTCTATGTCCTACATTGATGTCAGACGGATCACGAACTTTTCAGGAGAGCTCGAATGTTACCAATTGGTAAATGTAACGCTACGGGCTGCTGAACAAACAGATAGATGATTTTACTTTATAATGAGACGTAATTACTTCTTGAGAAGGGAGAGACGTTGTACATTTAAAGATTTTAAATTAATGGGAGATTTCCTGTTACTTCTCCGATTTATTAAAATTGCATAAAATTGATTTTTTTATCAGGAAAGAAAATATTAATTTAAAATCCCGGGAAAAATTTTAAATTATATTGCTTTCTTGTTATTAAAGAAAGTATTTTTATGCATTGAAAGATTTTAGTTTGAAAGGAGAAAAGATTTCTTGCCGAATCGTCATATTTCTATAATGATCATAAAGCGCGCACCCTGGGGAGAGGCTCAGGGGCTTGACCCCCCCCCAGCATTAAAAAAAACACGTGTTTTTAATCTTTTTAATGAAAATTTTTTGACTTATCAATGACTATTTTTAACATAATGTCTGTCGGTCTGTCTGTCTGTCCGTCCGTCTGACTGTGTACACGTGCAGAGTAAATTCGGTTAAAAGGATTTTTATGAAACTTCATATTTAAGCTTTTGACATCAATGGCACGAGTTGATCAACTTTTGGTAAAAATCGGTTGTCTAAAAATGGGAGTTTACTCGTGTCGATTTTAAGATTTTTGCGAATATTTAGCAACAGAAAAATATTTCGAAAAAATTTATTGAACAAAAGTTGTTATAAATGCAATAACTAATAACTGTTATTTGAGACATTGTTTGATAAAACGACAAATTTTTGAAAAATTTTTCGAAATTTTTTCTAATTATCTATTTTTTCTTACTTATATGTAACGTTTCCATGGTCATGATAAATATATCTCTGTTAGAAAATATTAGGCCAAGTTATTTCTACTCTGCTGCTAGAATGTATTTTGTGCAAGTACTTTGTGATGGCGGTCGGTCCTGTGGTGGCCACAGCAGATTTTTTTTTATGGGATTTTCACCAAAAAATGTCAAAAAACTTTTGTCCTCCGCCTTATTTACCAGAGGAGTTGATTTAAAAATCTGAAAAAATCTACATATACATTATACATTAATAGGAACCGGAATAGTTCAACAGGAATTTTGGATAAGATTAGTTTAAAAATTATCAAAAAATATCGATTTTTTGTATTGTTGAAATTTGTATTGTATTGTTGTCTTGTTTTTGGAAAATATTGCAATTTTTGTGTTTTTGGCAAAATGTATTATTTTGTTAATTAATGCTAATATTGATTATAATGATGCTATTGATAACCAATTTGCAAAATTATGGCTAATAATGTTATGGGTTTTTTGTATTTATGGCTAAGGTAGTCTTCTTTTGAAATTAAAAATATAATTAAAAAAAAAATTCAACAACAGAGAATCGAATTCATATGTGTAAGAAGCCTGCAGGGGAAGCGCCTACTGTTTAGTTTTTTATTTTTAAGGTATCAAACAAGGATAAATTTTTAGTGGTGAAATACTTATTAATAAAATAACACAGTTACTAGTGAGAAATTCGTTTTTGAAATTGAAACCAGTGGCGAAGGGAGACCTCCGCTAGACTTGCCCTCCCATAAAAACCAGTGGCGAAGGAAGACCTTCTAGACTTGCCCTCCCATAAAAAAAAGTATATATATATATATTCTTTTTAATTTAAAAAAATATTTAGGTAAATCTTCAAAAATACATCAAATTATGTCCTATACAATTTTTTGTCCAAGGCTTGGTTTACTAGTTACGAATTTTTTTAAAGTTTAAAGTTTAATAACTTCCGTTTCCGGTTTCGGATTTTTGTGAAAAATAATAGGGTTCTTCCCAATTATTAGGAGAATTTTTTAGTACCAGAACGAACTCTTTAAGTTAAACCGTTTTTGAGTTATCGTGTATACACACAGACACACAGACACACAGACACACACACACAGACACACACACATACGGCGGGCACTTCGAAAATAGGTTTTTTGGATTCCCTGGACCATGAAACGTGGTCACCCGTCAAAATCTCGACATCGAAAATTTTCGCGATCACAATACTTGCCCCTTATATATTAAGGTCGGGCAAGTCTCATTTATCAATTAATAAATATATTTCTTATTAATTTAAGGAGGACTTAGATACGAAGCAAATGCAAATGATTTTCGCAAATTATTTAAATTTAGTTTAAAAAAATAAATGGAAGCTCTTGGTACTCAAATAACGAATAAAAATGATAATCAAGAAACTTTTTATACATCAAAAAAAAATATTCTTAGACATATTCTTAGACTATTCTGTTGGCTTCGTACATTTATTAAATGCCTACAAATCCTGAAACGAGTGAAAATTTACACTTCACATGAATTTTTTTAAAAGTTATTACTTGAATTTGGTAAAGTTCTTTTAGGTTTTTGCACGTTTTTGGCCCGATCAAAATGTAGGTTCCAATTTATCGCTCCCCGTATATAACAATTTTATCTTCTAAGCCTCCCTTCAAGAAAAATATTGGGTGCGCGCCTGATAAACATAATATGAATATGACGATTCGGTGTGATAATCTCACTGTATAGACTTAAGTGCGTTGAAATGGAGGAAACACAAGCCCTAAACCTACAAAAAGAAGTAAAAGATAAAAATTAAAAAAAAACTAAGTATATACCAGGTCTACAAGTATGAAATGCGGATTTTTTTTAAAAATAAAACACATTAAACTCAAAAGAACAGTAAAAGTTTATTTATTCAAAGTATGCTCCATTAGAAGTTATACATTTTTCCCATCTTTCAGGCAATTTGTGAATACCTCGCCAGTAGAACTCTTCCCTTTTCCCCGCAAACCATTCATCTAGCCATTCTTTCACATTTTCATATGAACAAAAGTGCTGCTCGGCAAGTGCGTGACCCATCGATGCGAACAAGTGGTAATCTGAAGGGGCCAAGTCTGGTTAGTAAGCGGCATGGGGTAGCACTTCCCACTTGAGTGCCTCCAATGTGTTGCAAACTGCTTTTGCCTTATGTGATGGAGCGTTGTCGTGAAGAAAGATTACCTTGTGCTGTCTTCTTTCGTATTCTGGTCGTTTTATGAGCAACGAATGGTACAATTCGATCAGTTGTTGTTGGTAGCGTTGGGTATTAACTGTTTCACCAGGTTTTAACAATTCATAATAGACCACACCCTTTTGGTCCCACCAAGTACAGAGCATTGTCTTTTTACCAAAGCGATTCGGTCTTGCAGTTGATGTGGATGGTGAGCCTGGGTTCACCCATGATTTTTTGCATTTGGGATTTTCAAAATAAATCCATTTTTCGCCAGTAATGATACGATGCAAAAAAGACTTTTGTATCGTGCAAGCAAAATTTCACAAGTGTTTTTGCGTTTTTCCATCTGCCTCTCATTCAATGCAAGTGGAACCCATCTGCCGACTTTCTGGATCTTACCCATCTCTCGTAGGCGATTGGAAACAGCTTGTTGACTAACGCCTAACTGCTCTGCTAGTTGTTTTTGTGATTGACTATCGTCTTCCTGTAGCAATGTTTCCAATTTTGTATCTTCAAATTTTTTTGGAGGTTTTCCATGTTCTTTGTCTGTAAGATCAAAGTCACCACTTTTGAAACGCCGAAACCATCCTTCACACATACCTTGCGATGGAGCATATTCACCATAAGCTTCTCGAAGCACTCGGTATGATTCAGTAGCAGTGTTTTTCAAATTAAAACAAAACAAAATTTGACATTTTTAATACAGTAAAACAAAACTATATGATCACTTTTCAAATTATAACCTATACGCATTTGACACTTAATGATAGCTTAACAAAACGCCATATGTGTTGAAACTTTGAACTATACACTCTGTTTGCGCGGCAAGTTTGAAAAAAATCCGCATTTCATACTTGTAGACCTGGTATTTGTCGAATTAATTATTAATATCTTGTGAAGATCCTACAAAAATGTAGTAACTAATTTTTAAAAGCAATTTTGGTAGTATATTTTCATATATTTGACTTGGTACAACCCTAATCTAAGTAAATGGAGCATATAATTTAATCAAGGAAGTTCTAAACAAAATTTTTCATAATATCCTCAGAGAATTTACAGAATGAAAATTAATTACTGCATCGTTGGCATGCAAATGCCCGACGAAAACCTCTATGGATTAATAGAATGAACATACATATCAAACTTTACAACCTTTAATCTCAATTATATATTTTTCATATTAATCAAAATAATTGTCTTGTAGTAATATGTATAATTTCTTGAAGTAATATCGAATCAGAAGGTAACATTCAAACCGTGATTTGTCACACGAAATTCAAAATTGAGACATTGGTATCGGTGTCTTCCTTTGTTAAATGTATAAAATAAAATCATTAAATTAACCTAAAATGTGTTTTATACCATCTACACATCTACGCAGAAAAAAGAACGAAACAAAAAATATTAAAAAAAAAAGTTTGTTTTTTTGTTTTTTTAATATTTTGGTGAACTTGGTATAAAGAATTAATCTACGATCTTTCATCTATAAAAGTTCCTTAATAAGAGGTTTTATGTGATTTTTGGAAAATTAAGGTAATGATTTGCCTTTGAAAAATTACAAGTCACTATATAAAAATATAGACCTCTACTATGGGCGACCCCTGAAGGAAAGATGCAAAAAAAGATGATTGTATTTTATAATAAAACAGAAATATATATTCGAATTAATTATTCGGTAAGTAGAATTTTTCAACATATCACTCAAAATTAGAATGATTCACAATTATTTTTTTTTATTGAATTTTAAAATGTACTCTGTAATTATATTTTTGTATGAAAAAGTAAAATACCATCAATATTACAAATCAGTTCAGTAGTTTGTATTCGCGGCACACCGTGGTGTCGGACCTTCTCGTTTGAGTTTATTTATTTTTATTTATTTATTTATTTAAATGGGGAATAAAGAAAGACGTGAGTCTCCTTAGAAATTCCCTCAGGTTACAAATGATATAAATTACACAAATTTACATCAAAATAAAAAAATTAAAATAAACCTTAAATGCTAAATTACAATTTGTTTTACTTCTGACAAACTAAACAAAGGTAATATCACAGCTAGTAAAGTACAGATCAAATAACGACATGATTCTGTTGAGGGGTGAATTCATTTCTGCATTTGTTGTTCTATTATTGATATAGAATGTATGGTTTTGCTTAGTACTCTTTTGGGGTATATTGAAGTTGATCAACTGAAGAATATTGGGGCAATCGATAATCTGATTGACTATTTTATAAATACAGTGCATATCGATTTGTACACGCCGCTTTGTCAAACTCACTAAATCATAGCGGGCAAGACGAGCATCATATGTAACTGACATTGTTTCTAAAATATTTAAAATCCAAATATTTAGTGAATCAGTGCAGAGACACTGATTCTAGTCTGTCAATGTAAATACGATATTGAGGACACCATATTGCATTTGCATATTCCAAACGGGGAATGACGAGAGTTTTGAAGAGTTGAATGAGGCTAGCGGGTTGGCGAAATTCTTTGCAAGATCGGAATATGAATCCAAGGATTTTAAAGGCAGATTTCGTCGTTTTGTCTACATGAACGTTAAATTTTAACTTATAATCAAAGTAAACACCAAGATCTTTAACAACTCGCAGCTGATTAAGATTTGCACCTCCAATAGAGTATTTTTATTTAATGGCATAAAATTTTCTGGTGAAGCTGATAAAATTACATTTATCCAGATTCAAATAAAGTTTGTTGTGCATACAGTACAACTGAAAATTATCTAAACCCGAATTAAGATCTTGGCAGTCTTGGATATTGACAATGTTTTTATAAATTTGTAGGTCATCGGCGTAGAAAACTAAATAAGAATACTGAAAACACTGATATAATGATGAGTTACACTGATATAATCTATAACACTCAAGAAGCTCTAAGCTATACACCACTGATAGATTTTTCAAATCGGTTCGATATTTTCTGAAATTAATCCGAGAATATAAACAAATCAGCTGCATAATAAGAAAATTAGAAATAACAATTAGATATGACAATAAGTGAAATATATCAAATATAGGTAGAAACAAGTTGAAATATAGGTAGCGACACCATAGGCCCCACCAAATATTCATCTTATAAAGAACTGCACAACTGAACCGAATATATAAAATAAAGAATAGGTAAAACAAAATAAGTGAGCTATTTAAAGATTTTAGTCTACGGTATACTACGCAATTATTCAAATATGCCAATTAGGAAAAAAAAAAATCAGCCACTACACATCGCTGTTAAAAGGTGTACGCTGGTACGTTGCCGTGAAGGTCGACATTGATCAAAATATTTTGATATTCACACGCGTGTTATTCCTACTTTATTGCAAACTCTAGAGCAGTCAATCATCGATTTGTACCGGATTAATTCACGACCCTGTGTAGGTTTTTCGTCGGTTCTAGAAAATGAAGACCTATTCAACCTCTCATCATCTTTGGTTAAATTACTACCATTTTAAAAATGCCCGAACCACTTAAAACATGAATTTCGATTGAGAGAATCTTCTTCAAAAGCTGTTTTCAAAAGTTTTCAAATTTGAAACAAAATTTCAGAGAGGCTATTCTTCGATCAACACTAGCTTAAAAATCGCCGGAGTAAGGGAAATTTAATTACATACACCAGATATAAAATTCGAAAAACGAAATAATTTAGTGAAACAAACTCAGTTGTCAATTCAATAATAGCCCTCATGTTGATATTACCTTTCTACAGATACCAAGTATTAAATAATGCGAGTAGCTCAGATATTTTTTGATCAAACATTGTACATTGTTGAAGGTACAGCTTTGTATTTGATGTGCTAAGCAAAGTAGTTTATCCAATTTCATAATATCTAGATGGTTTACCTAGTATTTAGGATGCACACCTTCAAAGTATACAGATTTAGCAATTGCTTTGATTTTGCAAACACTCGTGAAGCATGGATTAGATAAACACTCTCTAATTGGACTGCTAAACGTGGGTTGTTAACAAAGTACTCACCCACTCCCTCCTACAATCCATACCAACTAAATATTTTTCTACCATCATAGAATTGTTTACAACCAAACCGAGCGTATAAGCAACATGTAATTCTGTTTTCAATTCTATCTTTCAACATCCCGTAAATCAAATTCATTCAAACGTCTAATTTTAAAGTCATTTCTAAGTATATTAAACTATTTTCGTATCGTCCTACTCGATCTGACCAGAGACATAAATTAAACGCTTTTCGTCCAGTAATTTTTTTAGATATAAACATTTTCTATTTCTGGTTTAAGTAAGTAGTTATCAAATTTGGCACGAGAGGCTCTCGCGTCTTTAACTACACCTGGTCTCAACTTCCGGCCTATAATTGATACTTGATTGCTCACATATGTTTTCTTGCACGCTTGTCATTCTCTTGATAATAACGGTTTCATTCATGATATCAGCTGTATCTGTTTAAGACTATTTTAAGATAGAATCTTCTTCAATTATTTTAATATAGCATATATTTATTTTTTCTTGAAGCGGATTATAATATTACATTGTTCAATACATTCGGTAGAAATGATAAATTTTTTTACTAGTAACAAAATGTGAACATTTTTATACTAGTAAATAGTTCATATAGTTATCAACAGATGGCACTGATGGCAGCAGTCTTCATAACCAAAGCATCTGTCAATTTAATATGTTTGTAGAGTGGTTTGTAGTGAATTCAGAAATTAGTTACGTTATTAGTGAGTTACTTTATTATCATTCTGTGATCATTCTGTGATTAGTTACAAAATACGCAATATAAAGATTAAACATTAAAAAATGATAGTTCATATAGTTATCAACAGATGGCACTGATGGCAGCAGTCGCCATAAACAAAACATCTGTCAATTTAATATGTTTGTAGCGTGGTTTGTAGTGAATTCAGAAATTTGTTACGTTATTAGTGAGTTACTTTATTATTATTCTGTGATCATTCTGTGATTAGTTACAAAATACACAGTATAAAGATTAAAAATTAAAAAATGTCTCAACCAATTCAATGTACACCGCCGGAATTAGCAGCAATAGCATCTGAAACTATAAAGTCATAAGTATTTATGGTTGCAAATTTTTAATAACTACGCTTGAAGAAAAAATAGTATATGTCACTCGGAGTAGAACGCCTTTTTTGTGCTTCGCTCAATATGCAAGCCTCGGTTGCGCCTCGGCAGCAACATTTGAGCTCAGCACAAAAAAGAGCGAGTTCTACTCCTAGTAACATAATATACTATTATCAACATAGAAATTTACTCGTCAACTGCAAGCCTCCTTTCTCTTAGCATTTAACGATTTATTTGGGAACTGCTTTTTTAGTTATTAGCTTCCAGTACAGTAGTATGTATGAAGAAACGTCGTTAGATGTCTCTCTTATAAATTGATTAACTTCAACACATTTGTTAAATAACCTGGTTAAAGTGGGGAATGTGAAGTGACGATTAATAAATAATAAAAAAAAAAATCATAACTGTTCTGATGCGGTTATAATCTCTTTTCCATACATGTCCGTAACATATTAACCTGTTGCCGTTTTAATTCCATTAAAAGGGTCCACTCAGTGGCGCACGCAGGGAGGGGCCTGTTCCCCCCCTCTCTAAGAAAGAAGGAAATAAAAATAAAAGCACACAAACACAATAGAAAATTTTATAAATAGAGATGAGGACCTTTTTTTTTAGTTCGTCCCTTGTATTTTAGAAGTGAGGACCTTTTTTTTAGGTCATCAGTTTATATTTTCATAATTTAAATAATTTTGTCTTCCCCCCCCCCAACGAAAATTCCTAGATGCGCCACTGGGTCCACTTGAAAGTTTTCGCGTATACATTTATTTCTGATTGTCAATTGCTAGTCTTTAAAAACAACTAGTTACGCAGAAAAATAAAATTATGCTGGTCTAACCACATCTAAAACTTAGAATTGGAAGAGGATTAAGCAAACCAGAATTTACATGGAAATCGAGTACTGAAAATAGAACTAACTGGGACACTTCTGACGTCGATCGGAGGAAAATATGATCAGGGTGGGAAACGATTAAGCCTACAGAGCAGCCGAAGAAACGGCATACATACAAGAGCTACCATTTAATTTTTTAGAAAAAATAAGAAAGCTTTGTTTTTTTGAAACAAACTGTTTTATTGCTTTTCAAAATATTCGCCTTTAAGATTTATACACTTTTGCATGCGTTCAAACCAATTCTTGAAACATGTTTTTCACTCTGAAGTTGGTATCTCGAAAACATGGTTTTCGAAAACTTCAATACTTCTTGAGGTGATGAAAATCGCTGTCCTCGCATTTTTGTTTGACATTGGGGAACAAAAAAAAAGTAGCTAAGGGATAAATCAGGCGAATACGGGCAATGAGACATTAATTCGATGTTGTTCTCCTTCAAATAATCAATTGTTTGACGTGCTGTGTGGGAGCTTGCATTTTCATGATGAATGATGCGGCGTTTTTGGTTGTTATTCCTGATTTTGTCGATGACTTCTGGCCAACAAACTGTTTTATACCATTCAGCATTAACTGTTCTCCGATCCTATAAAGAAATGGTTGCGACATGTCCAGTACAACCGAAGAAACAAGCGATTAATTTCTTCGAAGTGCTTCGTGAAGGAACAACTTTTGTGGGTTTCGGTTTATTTTGGAAGACCCAAACAGTGGATTGTTGCTTAGTTTCCGGTTCAAATGAATTAACTCTCTAATGCGCAACTTTTTAGATTTTAGTTTTATCGTATGAAAAAAATATATTATAAGAAATTTGGTATAAATTAGGCAAAAGAACATAAATTTTGAAAAAAGTACATTGAAATAATCTTTTTTTTTTTTAATAAAAAAAAAAAAAAATGTCCACAAACTAATTACTGAAATATAACACGTTTTACTTATTTTAGGTGTGATATGACTCAAAACATTCAGGGCGCAGATATATTTCGCATCTTTTGCAAATATATCTCGTTCGCTTCGTACAACTCGAACTTTTACATCGTGCAGCATTTTTCAAATCATTTTTTTTTTTTTTTTGGGAAATACGATGTAGTTATTGCCATCTATGATCATTTATGGTAAACTTAAGTATATAAACGTGGACTGTGTTCAATTATAGTGCGTTCGAAGGTGAGTTTGCAGTATAGCTCTTATGGAAAATGGGAGCGGTGTTGCCAAATGTTGTAAAAGTGTCAAATGTGTCAATTATAATAATATGAAAAACTCGTATGATTTACAAAAATCAACTCTTATAAAACTCAAAATAACACTCAACAAAAACAATTGGCCATTTGTAGAATACTGCGTCTTCACAGATCAGCGCGTTTTAGAGCTGGCAACGTCGACAAGCAAGAAAAGGATAGTAGCATTGTGTAAACCCATTAGAGAATATGAAAAAGAACTACTCCATATGCCCTGTACTGCAAACTTACCTTTGAACGCACTATAGATACTCATTTCCAGTATAGATATTATAATAATACTGAAAATTATAAGTGTTCGAGTACGTGTACGTGGCGCATGAGAGGGTTAATCCAAGTTTCGACACCTGTAATGATGTTGTATACGGATTTTGCTGTGCCTAGGTTGAATTTTATTAGCATTCCCTTACACCAATCAACGTTTTTGAGCTTCAGTCAAATTATGCGGAATCCATCAGGAAACAGATCTTTTTCACAAGCAAAATTTAATATATTGCAGTCTGCGATATGCCAAAGGATGCCTCTATCTCACGGCAACTCACATGCCGATCTTCTTCAATCATTTTGCGCACAGCATCGATGTTTTTTGCATCACAACTGATTTTGGTCGACCTTCACGAGATTCATCACTGACAGACGCACGACCATGACGAAATTCTGCAAACCAATTATAAACAGTCTTTTCTGATGGTGCTTCATTACTAAAAGTTGAACGAACCGAATCTATGCATTGTTGTGGAGTTAAGCCTTTAAAAATTGTAAAAAATCATCCAACGAAAACCTTCATGAGTAATATCCATTTTTGACATCCGCTCATTGTCAACAAACTACTCCGTCAATGCATAAGCTGCCACTGATTTTACAATATCAAATATCGAATTTTACGAATATAATAATGACTAGTGATTCTTTTCTCGAGAAATGTAAAATTTGCTCGACGCCTTTACTTTAGTACTTTAAAGGTGATTATAATTTTAACATGTTTTTATCCTCTACAATATTTTCAACATTAGAAAAAGATGTATATTCTAATAATTATATAATTATTTTTCTCCAGATTACTCGAGAATTCTCGAGAAAATAAGTCTAATGTCGAGAAATCAGAAACACTAATAATGACACACTTCAATATTGCCATCTAGTGGTCATTTGTAAAAACATAAAAGGTAACCCTCGTACAAATATTTACTCACTCATATTTTAGAATTTTGACAAAACCCTTAAAAAAATATACCAGACTAACAGTAAAGCTATCTCTATCCTTCCTTCTTTTTTTTATAAATATTATTTAAATCAGTTGCATAAAGATGCATTTAATTATGTGTCTGTACACAGTATATATCATAAACAGACAATGTTATGACAGATATATATCTGTCAAGGAGAGAAAAATTAGTTAATATGTACCCCGCATGACCGTCTACCCCACATTCTGAGACATTGACGTGAAAGAATGTTATGCAAACACCATTGCAGTTCCCAGACAATACGTATACACGTGCACTTTTAATGTGTACTATACCAACTTCTAACAAAGGACTTCATAGAAATTTATCATTGTAATTAGTGTTCATAAGTTTAATTATGGCACAAACAGTACACGATAAATGCTACACTGGAAAACATTTTAAGAATTTCACCTCAGGGTTCTTTGATCTTAGTAATTTTGTAATATGTACCAAGCGTTCGTTAAAGCTATTGAAAAGCATACCTAGTTACAAGATACAATATCATTTGCTACAATAAAAAACAACAAAAATAAAATAAACTTGAATAACTGGATGATACTTTCAAATCAAAAAGAATTATTAATAACTACGAGGGCTACCTTTTAAGTTTTTACAAAAACTAAGAACGAAAACATTTTTTTTTTTTTGAGCAAACTGTTTTTTTTGCTTTTCAAAATATTCGCCTTTAAGAATTATACACTTTTGCATGCGTTCAAACTAATTCTCGAAACATTTTTTCCACTCTGAAGTTGGTATCTCAAAACATGGTTTTCGAAGCTTCAACATTGAAGAGATAAAAATCGCTGTCCACGCATTTTTTGTTTGACATTGAGGAACAAAATATTTTTCTCCTTCAAATAATCAATTGTTTGACGTGCTGTGTGGGAGCTTGCATTGTCATGATGAAGAATGATGCGACGTTTTTGGTTGTTTTTCCTGATTTTGTTGATGATTTCTGGCAAACAAATTGTTGTATACCATTCAGCATTAACTGTTCTCCGATCCTCTAAAGCAGAGCCGCAGTATGGAAAACTTGCGCTAGGGGCAAAACTGCGTTTTGGCGCCCCTCGGCAAATAAATGTAAGTGATAAGCAAATTCCCAGTGAAGAGCAAAAAAAAAGTCCTCACCTCCCAAATTCCAAGTGAAGAGCCAAAAACAAAGGTCCTCACTTTCGCAATGTGGCGCCCCTTAGTCAAGCTCATCAGCGGCCTTTTCCTTAGTGCGCTAGGGACCGTCGCCCCCTCCGCCCCCCCCCCCCTCCTACTGCAGCTCTGCTCTAAAGGAATAGTTGCGACATGTCCAGTACAACCGAAGAAACAAGCGACCATTTTCTTGGAAATGCTTCGTGAACTAACAACGGATTTTGCAGTGCCTAGGTTGAATTTTTTTAGCATTCCCTTACACCAATCAACACGAGCCTTTTTTTGAGCTTCGATCAAATTATGCGGAGTCCATAGGGAACACATCTTTTTCACAGTTAAATGTTCATGCAAAATCGAATGTATTGCAGTCTGCGATATGCCAAAGGATGCCTCTATCTCACGGTAAGTCACATGTCGATCTTCTTCAATCATTTTGCGCACAGCATCGATATTTTTTTGAATCACAACCGATTTTGGTCGACCTTCACGAGATTCACCACTGACGGACGCACGACCACTACGATATTCTGCAAACCAATTGTAAACAGTCTTTTCTGATGGTGCTTCATTCCCAAAAATTGAACGAAGAGAATCTATGCATTGTTGTTGAGTTAGGCCTTTACTAAAATCGTAAAGAATCATCCAACGAAAACCTTCACGAGCAATACCCATTTTTTGACAAAATTGTTTTTTTAAACGCTCACTGTCAACAAACTATTCGGTCATTTTGCCACTGATTTCACAATAAAAAATGTTAAATTTTACGAATATAGAATGACACATTTCAATATTGCCATTAAGTGGTCGTTTGTAAAAACATAAAAGGTAACCCTCGTACTAGTTGCTGTCGCAACCAGTGGCGTATTTAGGACTCATGGTTAGGGGGGGGGGCACTTATGATGTTATCTCTAAGACGGTGAGGGGAGCATAGGGCTCGTGTGTCACATCCGGCTCACAACATAATTTTTGTAGCCCCTGAAGCGTTTATGAAAAAACTTGACCTTATTTAGGATAAGATATTTAGGATAATATATTTAAACATGAAAAATATACTCTCTTCTTCCTTTTTTGTTTACAGAAAAATTTCAAGGAGCCCTTCGAGATATTTCACGTCACTGCTTATCCTTTTATATAAAAAAAGACCGCGACCCAAATTAGTTTGTCACCCTTGCTGTTAGATATTGATGTTTATATCATAAACAAAAATAGATGATAATTCAATATTTATTGATAAAAAAAAAATGATGTTAATCCATGTATCAAAAACTTTCATTTGATATCCCTTAGAATTTTACAATCTTTTGTTTCTTCGATAAATACATATTTGTTTATATTTTTCGCGGGATATATTTTTGTAATATCAGTAATTCTCGTACCATTGCTGAATTACCTAAGTCCAGCCACTTGGGCACAATTCCTACCGAATGGACAGACTCATGTGACGGAATAAGGATTTCTTGATTATCTTCTGGCCTAGAAAAACTTGTCGACAAGCCTACACTGCATCTTACCGGGCAAACTCCTTCTACTCTAGATCTGATCCTTGTTTCTGATGCCACTACCATTACTGATATTAAATATTGTGAACCAATTGGTAAATCAGACCACTCAACACTTATTGCTGCTGCTCAGATTCCAATCACTCCAACAGTCAAGTGTAAAATAAAACCAAATATTTGGCAAGCTGACTTCACAAGTATCTCCAACTACTTAATAAATGTAGATTGGGATTATCTCTTAAGTGCCCCCAACGTTGACGATCAGTGGAATAAATTCAGCCAAGAAATAAATAAACACGTTGCCAGATTCACTCCATTAATGTCTCGCAGAAATCACTTCCGTAAGCCGTGGATCACTTATAATCTATCTCGTTTACCTTCCAGAAAAAAAAGCATTTATGGCGTAAATTCAAGCTAACAGAAAAAGACTTCGACCTGAATAACTACAAGCGGCTTTCTAACTCTTTAACATATTTATTTCTTTTTAACTCTTTAACATAAGAAATTCTCTCCAGAGTAGGGTGACCATTCGTTCCGCATTTCGCGGGACGTCCCACATTTTGATTTGGTGTCCCCAGGGCCGTATTTTGCTCTGTACTTATATTTGGGAGGTGAAGACCTTTTTTTTGCTCTTTACTTATATTTGGGAGGTGAGGACCTTTTTTTGTTTGCTCTTCACTTATATTTCGGAAGTGACGACCCGCCTTGCCTTCTCCAAGTAAATCGTCACCCTACTCCAGAGGTCAAAAGTAATTCTTCACCTATACAAAAAGCAAATTTTCTCAAAAGCAGAGTGTCCCACTAATTCTAAATGATAATAACAATACATGTCTTAATGAAGTTGAAGTCGCTTCTGAATACTGCACCCAGCGATAAGTTCATAAATAAGACAACGATATCACCAGAACTAGTAGGCACGAAGCCAAAAGACTTAAATACAGATAGAATAGGATAATGAAAATTTTATCTAGAATTTGCAATGTGAGTATGATTTACAAAGCTTAAACAAAATGACCAAAAGTCCGAATTAATAGATAAAAATTACAGATTTCAAAATCTAGTTCCGCCTAAATGTTTGGAATAGCCTATATATGCTGTTCACTTTTGTAAAAACATACTATGAAGAAATTTTGATTTCAGCAGTTTGCACCTCTGAAATTATATGTCAGGATGGTATTAAAAAATGGTAAGGCAATGGCGCATATAAGGTCTGAGTGATTGTTTAAAATATAATTAAACACTCCACTCTTCTTCATTGCAAGCACCGAGAAAAAGCAGTTTAGTAAGCCTTTTACCCAGAAGCCTATTTCTGTCTCTGCATACAGTGGCTCCTGCTTTCGAAAAAAAGCGCAATGAAGCAACTGACGTCGCTACTACAGATAAGAATTTCTGAGCAATTTTATATAAATTTGGGAAGACTATCTTCAAATCGTCCGAAACCAGTAGCGGATTGGATTTCAGAGGTGAAACTGGATTTTTCAAATACAGGGATAGTTCATGTTTAGTGTTGTTAGAACTACGTTGGCCTGTACCTGATTTTAGTTTCCTCTTGCCATGTGCAATGTCAGTATGAAAAAAAAAAAAAAACGATTCGATACGATACTGGATCAAATGAACTGATATTAGTAAAGTATCAGATGATTAATATCGATACTAAAATATCGATATGAATGAAAAATATAGATACTGGTATCGTATCAGTAGTATCGGAACATCCCTAGTTATGCCAGTAATTGTTTGTTAACGTTTAATAATTTTGATCTTTCCCTAATAGTTTTTTTTAAATTTTTATTATTATTATTTCTCGTTTATGGCCTTTGCTACTAACGCAATTAGTCAGGATAATTGTAATTTTTTGTGCTGAAAATTCCCCTAGATCCCTAGACGGCTTCCCTAATAGTTATATTACTTGATATTCTTTGTATTTTTTATGTATTTACATTAAGAAAGTTCCATTTGGTTTTTGTCAAGGCCCAAGATTGTGAACTGTAACTTAAGTTGGTTTTACACAGTTCAATTAATTGATCAATAAATTGATCAAAGTTTTTTGTCATTAATTGAGAAATTTATTGGTAACCTTGGAAACAAAAGCATCACTTTACACACATCAATTTATTTATCAATTTTTTTGAAAACTTTTACATTACCAACTGTAAAACATGTTGACATATTTATCAGAATGAAAATATTGAAAAAATCTTCACAAAGTTACGAGCTGTGAACAAAAACAAAAGATATAACCTAGATGATGGTAAATTAGATTAATGTTCGAGGTACTGTCACATTTGAAAACGAAACACAAACTATATATTTGGAGGTTATGCTACAACTAAACAGTTGGCAATATCTTAACAGATAAAAAATATACCTAGAATTCCCTAAAAAATTGATGAAAACTTGATGAAAAATAAAACTGGTTCTATTTTAAAAATAAATTGACCATTTTTTTTGTCAATTAATTGACGAAATTTTTACACTTTACACACATCAATTAATTGAATGTCAACTTTTTCAATTAATTGATCAATAAATTGAATCGTGTAAAACCCAGTTTAGACGATACATTTCCGAATATTAACTTTTTCGGCACATATTAAACATCTTATGCAAGATTGTTGCACTTATTATCAAATAATGCATACTTCTCGGTACTGCAGCGTGGTTGGTTCCTTATTTGCTACATAATCAGTAAGCTGTTACTCTCTAATTTACTAATTACGTAACAGTAAAAAGTTATTTGCTCTGCTCCATTGACTTAATGATATCCTGGAGGATGGAAGGAAGCAGATGTTTAATTGTCTGTTTTAATTAGGATTTATTTAGCTTTAATAACTCGGCGTAACTTAAGTATATGCCAAGATTGAATCCAGAGAGTACGATTATCTAGAATTGAATACGCTCTGCTGAACAGGAAAGGATTTTACTTAATCTCGCGGATAACGGCGTTTTCCAAAATGCTAATGCCATTATGTTTGGATTTATTTTCGATTATATAAAAACAGTGGCGCCACGTATCAATTGAAACATTAAGCTATTCCTTCCACTTTTAAAAAATTATAGACTATAACCACTTTCACGGTGAAGAAAATTACAGTAACTTGCTTAAGAAGTTAACAAATGCTGAAAATGTTAAACCGCATTTTTTAAAACATTATAATGCGTTATAATATTAAAGCGTTCATTGATACAGTTCTTATTAATGCATGATACGGTATAGTTTTAGTAACGTTGAAATGTTGGTATAATGTAATCCCTAAGCCTACTACTGTAAAAAATATGCCATTGTACTATACGCGTTATTCAAAATCGCGCTAAGCAAGATATTGTTGTATAAAGTGGGGGAAGATATTTTATGCGAGGATAATATAGGTTCAACTTGGACTTTTTTATACAATAATATCATGCAACAACAATAAATTTGTTCGAAATTTGCACTTATACAATCATCTCCTCATCCGACTTGAATTTATTGCCTCCTAAGTACTCTTTTTTAGAAATCCAAAGGGTGAGGCAATACAACCCATCGAAATTTATCCAGCGATTCTTGGGTGCAGTGAGAAGAATTATGCCTTTAAGCCGCATTCAGAGCTATTAAATCAATAGCTTATGCACTGTAGATTATAGACTATTCACTGTTATCAGAAAGATTGTCATGTGGTAAGAGGTGAAACCATTCAGACCTCCAAATTTAATACGCTGTTTGTTGTGGATTGTGCATAATTTTCTAAACTTATAGCTAGTGAGATGTTTTAATGAGACAGACATATAAACACATTCTCTGTCGCATTCTATCGGTGACACCGTAGTTATCGAATGCCTTTACATAACCTAACATAATGTCATAATTAACAAATCTTGCTCAAAATTACAAAGACGGACAGTAAATATGATCAATTTAGGTAATTAGGTAGTTAAAATCTACGACAACAGAATTATAAGAACGATAATACATATAAAATATTTTACGAAGCTAAATAGTAGGTTTCAAATTTCACAGATGGCGGACTATTCGTAACGTATTAATTTCTAATTCGCTATGAACGCTATGAGCAACGTTAAAAAGAATGCAAAAAAACATAAGTTACAGCTAACAAAGCACAGTCTACAACCTTTTAATTTAAACAGCTCTGAATGCGGCTTTACATTGTTTAGTTCTTAAAGTTTTAAATTTCTTTGGTGGCGGAGAAACAGTGTGGTGCCATTCCATGCTAGTCTGTTTTCTTACAGGGGTATAATAGTGTATCCAAAATTCATCTATGGCAGCGGTTCTCGACCTTTTTCAAATGGCAGCACCCTTATATAAAATATGAAAAATTCAAGATAATCTATCTTCATTTCATATATTATATCCATATTTATTCTAAGGAGTTACCTGGGTAAGAACTACTAGTCTACAGTAATGATTCGTTCTAAAAAAATAGTCTCCTTTATTTGAAAACATTGAAGATGTTCTTGTGAAATTTGCATTTGTTTAGCATACAGGTCATTTAGAACTTTGTTAAATTTAAGTTATTCGTAAATGATAACCTGAACGCTGCGAACAGTAATCGTTACTATTTAAACCGATTCGGGAGCAGCTAGAGTGATTTTCCCACTAGAACGGGCCAGTGACGTCACATGGGCAGAAACCAGTATTTGTAAATTCGCTTCGTTGCTAAGCAACGAACGTAGAACCGTCTGCAAGTTGTATTTCTATTGGTTTGACGTCATTACTTGGTGCATATATTATAAGTCACTGACCAGTTCTCGTGAAAAAAGTAATCTACCCGCTTATTTTCCCAAACAAACTTATCAACTAGTCGGGCATTCAATTCCTTGACTGCGATAGCAAGTCTTGCACCTAACATTTATTAAAGCTTTGCGGCACGTGATGAACGATTTATACCTATTAAATACTTATCTTCTCGAAACACAGTTTTCATTAAATTGTGTATGTAGCCAACGATAAATATTATCAGCTTTCTTACCTTCAGCACATAAAAATTAGTTGTACAACAGAACTGGATACATCACATGAAGGCATATTCCAACAGAACTGTCATTATTTACGCAAAAATCATAACATCTGGTAGGGTCGCAGCGTGTTTGTCACCCACCCGTGTGAAAACTTTCATAAGACCGTTCTCTACTTTTAGGATTATACTAGAATCTAACCAAAATGCTGCCGCTTTGATGAGCCGTCCGTGTGCAGCACATACTCTTAACACCTGTTCATGGCGGGCATAATCTCCGGTATATATTAGCTATGTAGGTGATTGATTATCCTCATTATTTTGTCAGAAATTTAATAAGTCTAGGTCAAATCTACACTCATCTTGTATCCACTAGAATTTATATACAGTAAGACCTCGTTTAGCGCTTCCTCGATTAACGCTGATTCGATATAACGCGGTCTGCTTAAAGCCTAAAAAAGCTCAACATTTACGCTGGTACAAATTATCGCGGCATTTCATTGATTCGTATCCAAGGATTCTGCACGAGAAGAGCCTATCGTTGGGCACATTGTCAACCTAATCGATACAGCAGGACTAGGAAATGTAGTTGAGCAAAATATTGAAGAGTTACTGCAGGTTTCAGGTGACAGCCTTACCAATGACGACCTTCAAGAATTGACAGAACAAGGAAAAAATGTAAAACTTGAAAATAGTGTTTCTGAAAACGAAGAAAAAGTTGATTCTGAGTCCTTTGTAAAAGTTCGGTAACGATAACCTAAATCGTTGTTCAAACTGTAGCGAATGATACAGATTTTGAAAACAGTGCAAAAGCAAGACGAGGCATGCGATCTCTTGCTACCTTAACGAGAGAAAAATAAATCGACAAATGACACTAGACGACATTATCGCAAAAAATCAAGAATTTCAGAAGAGCCAGGACCTTAAAAAGAAATGAAATTTATATTTCTGTGTGCATATGTTCATGTGTTATGTAACATTTATTTTTATGCATATTAATATAAAAATAACTCAAAATTTAAGTAAAATGTTGTTTATTTTTGGTAGCGTGCCCCTTATCCCTATTTACTATGTGTTAAAATGAAGGTTAGTTGTCAACTTGGGTCACTATACGTTACTATGGGTATGCAAATAATTATAATGATATAGACAGAGAAAGCATATATTATTGAATATCGATACTTGTAGCAACGAACAGTCACTTATCAGCAATCCGACTATATCACTAATTTCTAATACTGTGTAATTATGTGAACAATTCACGCTGTTTCATCTACCGCCTTATCGACTAGGAACGCATCCTAAGCGCTAAACAAGATACTTCTGCATATATATTTTTTAACTACAGAACATGACCTAAGTCCCAATTACACTGTGGCTCACACAAACTTCCATGCTCTGACTGGAATACGAACCAGAGACCTTTGGCCAGTGAAGCACGATCACTTCCTCTATGCTACCAAGGCCAGCAGTTTCTTACACTTAAGTGACAATAGCTTAATGATGGAATCGCAAGTTTTGTTGCAACTGTTGCGGAATAAGCTACACTGCGCTTTGAAGTGCAAACAAATCCAAAAAAGAATTAAATAGGTAAATTTGTTACACGAGTAACACCTCACTGAGCAATGAGACTATTTGCGTGATCGAGGCGAAAATTTGACCTGACTGACGCTGTTCAAAAACTCAATGTGATTAAAAACTATAGTGTAGTAATGGAAACTAAAGTAATCATAGCTCAACCGAAATTTGAAATCAAAGAATGAATTTACTGTGTTGGTAAAAGTATTAAAAAAGCATTCTGTCATAACAATATATTTAAAATTGACTTTAATTTATTTAAATTTGTTCTTAAAATAACTTAAAAGCACATACATTTAGCTGCTTCTCTTGATTGATTAAAAAAGATCTAATGACCTGATTCAATCGCAGCGCCTTTCCCAGTCACAAATCTTGTTTGTGGAAACACCCTCAAACAAGTCACAGTAATATTTCGCAACTATAAACAACTCTTAAAATAACCCCAAACAACTTGCACGTATAAATCTGCGTGTAAGAAAGATGGTAAGTGCAAGTAAGAGAGAATGCGTGCAATTGTTCATGTCAAAACGCACAACATGTGTCACTACAAATAGCGTAGATATTAATGTTAAGTTTATTTAGAACTCGGTACTATATATACTGCAGCATGCTATGGCATGGCGCGTGTTTTGTTAGAAATGATGAATATGAACAGCGCTAGAACTAGCAATGACGCGTGGACTGCACATGAGAAATATTACTGAATTGTTTTGGTTTGATTTCGTTATAAATATAACTTATGTAAATGGACGAGAATTAGAATATTCTAGAGATTACTGAGAGAATTCGTTTGAAACTTGCCGGCAAATAACATAAAATAACATACTTAGAACAGAGTTTGCCAAAATATCTAATGTCGCCCTTGCTGTTAGCAATTTTTCAGGTATAATTCAAAACAATTTTATGAGGTAGCAAGTAGATCTTGTATTTTCTTTTTATTTAGAAATATTTTTAGAGTCCATCAACTACTGAAGTTATTAGAGCCAGGATATTTTACACAAATATAAATTTAATATATATACAGACGATTCCGCTTAATTGGGCCACCGCTTAATTGGGGCAGCCGCTTATTTGGGACAAATCTCAAAGAACAGAAACCAAACAAAGGAACCAACAGTAAATTTACATGTTTAATTGGGACAACATTCCGCTTAATTGGGACAGTTAAGATCACAGTACATATTATGTTACACATAGTCTCAAGAAAATTTACAAATAATTTAATATTACAGCGTTATTTTATGCAGGAAGGAAATGAAGGGAGCCCTACATCCGCACTGAATACCTGTGCTGATTTTGTAGAAGTGAAATATTACAAAAACAAAAGACAGACTACACTTGACGCATTTTTGCATTGACTTAAATTGTATGTACCTATTTATTATTTTATTTTGGAATTTATTATTATTTTTTCTTAAAAGTTTATATTTTTTGGTTATATGTAATGTATAGTTTTGTCCAAGAGTTTATAAAATAAAATTATTGAAAGAAAAATATGCATAGTTTAAATTTATGTGAAATTCGCTTAATTGGGGCAGCCGCTTAATTGGGCCAAAATGCCTAAGTCCCGATGTGTCCCAATTGTGTTCGCTTTTTCTAATCGAAGACAATTTTCAACAGAAAAATACCAACACAACCAAAATATTATACTTCGAACAAGACATCGGTCTAAAAGCTTATATCTAAATACAAAACTTTTACTAACTTTTACATTAGACGGGGTAAAAGTAATCATCAAATTAAAAAAAAAACTCTATACAATATTAAAACAGTGATGGCGTTTATTGATAAGTCATATACCTAGCTTTCTAAATATAATAAAATATCAGTAAATGCCCAGTTAGGCAAAGGAAATAAAATGATTTAAAAAAAAAAAACTATAAACATCTGTAAAAAAATTATAAAGGGCAGTGAATATTTAGAAACAGAAAATAATATTGAGCTACTAATAATTGTTGATAATAATTTAAAAAAAGATTTAGTTGGGTTAATTTGTTGGCAAGCACACCACAAAACTTCTTTAAAAACTACATTTTTACATTAACTACAAAAAATATTCAGACTGCTCTAGAAGTTTCCCATTATTATGCTCGTATTATGCCCTTTTTCTTAATGTCCGTAGCACGTTAAGACGTCAAGTCGGGATCGAAGGGAGCTAAATCAATCGTAGGAATGAAAGCTGGATTTCCTTAGGAAGATCCAGTTATAACAGAGGCAGTTATTAGATTTTTAAACAATTTTGTCACCACTAGGCGTGTGCCATTACATAGGCCCTTTTTTGTGTTGAGATTTCGTAACAACATAATTATTGCCCCTACGTTTAACTTTAATTTGTAAGGTGACATTCCTGAGGAGGTAAGACTATTCAAAAATTCTATTGAACAGTTTTCTGTTCATGATGCGTCCTCAAAGTCGATTGAATCGAGGCTAAGATATGTTGCAGACTGGCCCTTCAAAAAGTTCAGAACCTCTTCGTTGATGCTTGTAGCATCTTCATTTTGGGGGAAAGGATGGCTGTATTGAACATGGTTGACTATTAAACTGCTTCCAAATGCAGCCGTCACTATTGATTCATTGATGATGAGCTTATCAGGAATTTCAATGATATCCTATCCTAGACACGCGGGGCTCATAGGCGGCTGCCTACTCTGCCTATTAGGTAATCTGGGACTGGTGAAAAAAACACTGGAAAAGTACTGGAAAACATGCATGCGAAATCCTAAAAACCTAATTGTGTTAAGCAGTAATAAAGGGATAGACAATCAAAATTTCGGTAAATTGATAACAAAATCGTGTTTAAAACACACCCAGTTATTGAAATCAAATGGAATCAAACAAATTTTATTTTCTTGTCCCATTTTCCGACCCTTCTTGGAAATAAAGTGCGGGACAAAAGTTTTTAGACACATTTTCGGCAAAAACTATTTTAAAATTTTAAACTATCATTCGAGTGCCGATTTCGGAGTAGATAATCAAAATTTCGGAAAACTAATAACAGGGTCGTGTTTAGGAGTTTCGAACACCCTCAGATATTGAATTTCAACGCAATCGAACAAACTTCATTTTTTGTCCCATTAAGATAATATGGGAACTTTTTGGGGTCGCAGGCTCGCTCCCTTTTTGAATTTTCTAGGTTTAGGATTTTTCTCATCTTAAGAATGTTCCCAGTAAACCGTATGCCAAATTTCAACTCTCTAGGTCACCAAGAAGTATGAAAAAAACCTCTGGAAGGACATCTGACAGACACCTCAGGGATTTTATATATATATAGATTATAGATATTATTATAATTTAATGTATTTAAGATTTTCTGCAACATTACTATAACGAAATTTTTGTAACATTAACTATAGACGCTAAAGGTCCAGTTGTCGAAGCATCTTAATATAAAGATTATTATAAAATACGACGGCGGATTGATATATAAGGTCTCCAACTCTATAACATAAGAATAGGAAAAGTCTAAATACTGAAAAGAGTCTCAAAATTAAGTAAATTTATTGTACTACTAATTTTAATGAGACCGCACGTATGTACTGAAACCACCCATCCCCAGATCTGGACAAGGACGTTCAGAGAGTGTAACCGCAACCTTAGTCGACCCCAGAACTAACTGCACAATATCGGAAGATAAAAATCCGAATGAGGTGAGGGAAGTCGAACCTGCATCCCTGTGCTCCGTAGACAACCGTTTTACCACAGAGTCAAGGCAACTCTTAATTTTTTATAGAAGATAATATAAATAAATTTACAATTTTCGGTATTCCCTGGACCAAATCTCTAGTTGCTGAATACTTCAATAAAATTTAAATACTAAGAACCATCGATTATGTAAATCCCACTTTGCATCATCCAAGGGATTTGGCAAATCAAGTATTTCAGGCTAGTACAAGATAAACGAATTTGTCCCCCATGTTTAGTCATCAAGGTGACGTTTTGCGGGAATGGAATATTGTCACGTCTGCAATATTAGGATTGTAGTAATTTAAAATGCACTTAGGGAGCTGTTGCGAATGTTAAATGAGCTTAGCTGATAATTTACCAGTATGTTTCGCACGCGCTAATGCAAATTGCACATCTCTCATTGGCTGAAATTTAAGCAAGGTCATGGATTTAATATATTTTTATTACGCGAGTAAAATACTCATTAAACCAGATCGTATTCTTTCCCTTTTAAGGGAGGTTAAATAAGATTCAGAGAGGATGTTTTGGCCTTAATAATTACATACAAATTTTATATACGTTCTAAAATTATAATGATGTGCGTGTTAAGATCCATAAGCAGAGATCAGAAAAGATACGTATTGCCACAACCTATGGAAGTTCGCAATAAAAGGTCAGTCCTGATGCTTAGGTAACACTATTTTTTAATCAATTTAAGAGGAAATCCAATGTACTCATACGAAAGTAATTGATGATTTAAACTTATCCCCTCTAAGTTTTCCAAAGAACGTGTCAAAATTGCCTTCCATTAAGTATCTGACGCAAATAAGGGATGAACCCAATGCGTTTTTTTGTTCTTGCCTCTTCTGTACTTTCTTCTAAAGTACAATGACCTAAGAAGGTAACCTCTGTTGATAGCACACAGTTCCGAAGTCATAAACGCCAGTTAGGGGTCGCAAACCGAGATCCCGACTCTCGAAAATACCGGGATACCGGACTAAAACGGATGCTTCAAAATACCGGAACTGGATTTATGAAAACCGGTATTTTCGAAATTTTCAGTATTTCCTTCAAAACCTTGGTCACACAGTGGATTCCACGTTGGAAATTTCTATGGGCAATGAGATTGAACATCTTGGATCTGAGCATGACGAACCTGAAGACACACTGCCGCTTAAGAGACATTTAGAAATTCAAATTTCAGTCTCAAGATAATACTTCCAGACCAACTGATGGAGACATTGACGCATTGGTAAAAATAGAGATGGCTTTATATGAAAATGGTGGTTCAAGAGGAAAATATCTAGTAATTGCGTATGATAGCTTAAGGCCTACTCCTCCGACCAGTGTGGAGTCTGAGCGGGTGTTCCCATCATCAGATTACTTTTGTAACCATTTGTGCTCAAAATTAAGCGATCAAACATTAGACACGTGGTCATTTTTACGATCTCATTATTTAAATTTGACCAAAGATTAAGAAAAACACAAATTATTTTAATATTTTATTAATAAAACGATTTAAATAAAAAAGTTAAGAATATTATTTTTGTTCGTTTAAATCTGAAGTTAGACATTTGTTTTATTGTTAAAAGCTTATTAAAAATTAAAATGTGTTTTCTCTGAATGTTTTTATTTCATTAATAAATTGTCACCTCCAATCTCAAATCTCGCCGAATGCTTCTCTAAATATCGAAAATATCGGGATTCCGGTATTCGTAAAACTTCAATATCGAAAATATTGCGACCCCTACGCACAGTAGATGGTGGCGCGTGTGAAATACTGTAATGGTTAGAACCGGTACGGACACCGGTTTCACCGGTGAATGTGAAAGACGCCTTAAAATGTAATAAGAGCTTTTTCACACACACTCACAAAACCAGTGTCAGTTTTAATGGTGGTTACAATGTAATAAAATGAATGCTTTCAAACATGCTCGGCCCGGCAGATATGCTGGTCAGACCAACTACAGATGCAGCCAATGTAGCCGGTGTTAATTTCGGCAAATCGGATGCCAGGCCTCATTGTTTTCGTTATAATATCCTGCTGCTTAATACTATTTTCTAAACATTTTACGAATAATTCAAATGTATTAGTACACTCCACATTATTTCTAAATATCGCTGCTGCAAAATAATATTGAGATATCTTAAAAAACTAAGTTTTCGAGATATATTGTTTAAAGTTTTATATATTATATAAACTTGGTTTAAGAGTCGAATAAATGTAATCTTTATTTTTTAATCTATATAATCTCAGTACGACGTTAGATAAAAAAACATATTACTGGACCAAGTAATATTAATGTGATAAAATTTTTAAAAAAATAGTAAAATAGTGTTTTAAAAAGCGATATGCCAAATAAGGCGAAACATGTTAGATATTTCCAAACAGACAGCTAATCTTGTACGGATTGTGCGGATATTTTTGCGGATGCGGATCGGATGCGGATTTTATATTTACCAAAGGCTGCGGTGCGGATCAGATGCGGATACAGAAAAACATATACACGCAGGGCTCTAGTTATTAATAGCTGTATAGCTTATTACTGTTTATTCTGAAAAGTTATTTGCACTGGGTTTCCACTTCCCTGTTTGTTTACCATTTCGTTCTGTGGAAAACCATTTTTCTAGTGCATATTATTATTTTTTAATTATATTTATTTAGGGATGTTATATTATTTGTGTTCTATTATTATTTGCAAATTATATGCTATCATCTGTCAAGCAGTTTGTCCGAATTATACCTCGTTACTATTTACATATTAGTTTTTTTCTACAACCGTATATTGTTCATGTATTCATGCCATATTGTGTTTATTTAATTAATTCAAACTATAATTTATCTTGTAATAATTCATACTGTAATAAAAACTATTTACAATTTTACGCGAATTACTTAGAGCAGTTCTTCGTTATCAACAGAGGAATTTTTGGTTATTAATCCTGCAGAACCACTGCGTGGGCCCTTTTGAATACCTTCACGCCTAGGGTCAACCAACCACTTGTACAAGTCTTCGGGAACAACCCCCCGGCGCGAAATACGTCAGAACCCTGCCTATCATTTTATACGTTTGTTAGTACACGTCTGCTCTGGAGTAACGCGTCCTTTATCTTGCATTTTACCTGCAATTCTGCTGTAGGTCTGAACTGTTTATTTATCATCACATGTGACACCGCGCCGCGACGTCATCGTCTCTCACCCGACCAACGCGCATCGGGCGCCACATTAATAATGATTTTCTTTCCCAATAGAAAATTTCAAATATACTTCTGGTTACAGTACCTCCTATCAGTGTTACGAAATAATGCACTTCTATCACTACAGGTTGGATGAAACTTAGAATATTTTTAATTCTGAAGCTAATTGAAGATTTATTGTCGAAGTTTTGCAAACGATCGCAGACCCCTCTAAAACCTGTTGCAAACTCCGCGGACAACATACTGAGAACAGTGGCGGTGAAAGGCATGGGCGACAGGGGTACAGGTCCAGGGCGCCAGCTCTTACGGGCGCCAAAACAAACGCTTAAATATTCATAAGTTTTTATTAAGTTTTTCTATTTTTATTTAGATCAAAATGTAAATTTTTATGTCTATATTAATCTTGTACATATTAAATACAAAATTGAATTTAAAGATGTACACATTTATTGATTATGTAATAATTTTCAGTCTTCTTTTGGACTTCTACAAAATATTTAAAGCATCATTGTGCATATATTTGTATATAAATAACAAAGAAAGTCCATTTTTCAATCTTCTTACTTGTTTAAAGACGGTGTTTTGAAGAGAGTTTTTTAAATAATTTAACGTAGAAAATGATCGTTCAGCAGTAAGTTGTTTACTGGTAACGTTATTAATATTTTTAGCAGCTTTTATATATACAACTTTCTAACACATCTGAAAACATCTGTAGCTGATTTTGGTTGCACATTTAGATATACCATGGGTACCTTGACTTACAAACTTAATTTGTTCCTGACCGCGGTTAAATCTTAAAAGTATGTATTTAGAAATCCAATTTTCCATTATATCTTATGGGAAATTAATTAATCCATTCCCAGATTAAAAATCTCGTCAAGAAAATCCTAAAAAATAAAAAAAATAAAAACTTTTTTCAACTAAATGAAGAAAATGCAGAGAAATTGAGAAGGAGTGAGAAGGAGCATTTTTTTCACTATAAATGTGCAATTTGTATACCATTGCATATTAATTTTTATTTATGAAATTTTCTGTTTTACATGATTAGTATGAAATTCATCTTCCATAAAATTGTAAGAAAGAATAACTTTCTTGTGGCTGGTTTTGTGGTTCAGGAGATTACGATTTGTTGCTAGTAGTAATAGCCTTTTAGTAGCCTTTTTCTAATACTAGGGAAAAAAGTATAATGTAAACAAGCTTTAATTCATATGAAAAGAAAAACATCACCGTACGTATCTAAAGGTCAAATTAGGATATGAAAATAGTTTGTACCTCAAAAAGTTCGTATGTCGAGAGGTTTGTAAGTCGAGGTACCACTGTATTAGTAAATTTACTGAGCCATAACTAGTATTCGGTTATAGCCCCCCCCCATTTTCGGTACGCCACTCGTATTCTAACAAAAGGGCGCAGTTTGGCGGGTTTGCCCCGGGCGCCAAAAGAGCCAGCGCCAGTTCTAATTGAGAAACACTGCTTTAGATAAAGCAAAAAAAATACATGTGCAAACAATAAGATAAAACCTATTTTCGAATAAAAGTATGAATATTTTTAAATAAACAATCTAATGTAGTATTTACATTATTAATATTTCCAAGTTCCGGCCAATAAAATCAGATATAAATGCAGAAACATGTTTGCTTATCTTTCATCTTAAACATTTACAAATACACAAGTCGTTGTAAACTAAGAATGATTTGTTTAAGCTCTTTCAAAACATGCGAGAGTAAGATAAAAAACAAGTAGATGTAAGATAATAAGGGAAAATGAAAAATTTACCCCTGTTTCTTATCTCAGGTATTTTGTGAAAGTTAAACGACTCATTCAGGGTTAACGATGTGAAATATAACCACTACTACTACCTAAATTGCCTCGTGAATACAGGATCGGACTGCAAAAAAATCCTTTCATAAAGATGCAGATGTAAGAATGTCAGGATTTTTAAAAATACGAGGGTTGCCCAGAAAGTAAAAGTCAGTAAAGGCAGAAAGTACAGTAGTGTAGTTTATTTAACAAGCATATTATAAAGGCTATATTGCACGAGAATGAAGTTTTCCACCCGAGCACTCAAAAACTGCAATGTTTTCCAAAAACGAAATTTGATTAAAAATTCCTTTCTCATGTTTCCGATTCAGATCAATATACATTATTTAGAATTTTTTCATTTTTTCAGTTTAACCCCTTCGAGTTTTAAAAAAAGTGTTAAAATAAAGAAATTTTAAGACTACTTCCTCTTTCTTTTGTTTCGAAGTGCTTTCTTTTGATTCCACACAATATTTTTTTTAACGACACAAAAATCGATATTTTTCGAAAAAATTAATCTGATTCTATTCCAGTTCCCATTAATGTCCATTATTGAGATTTGTTTTCAAGTTTTAACCCCTCTGGGAACCAGGAGGGGGGGCAGTCAAAAGTTGTTTGACATATTTTTGGCGAAAATCTCTAAAATTTGTTCATTCCCACATTAAGAGGTTTCCTTTGACACCCCACACAAAATTTAAAAAATATATTTATTTTTTATAAGTTAAAAGCGCACAACGATGGTTATTTGTTATTTATTAACTTCTTTTTTTTTATTAAGTACATATTTGTTGGTATTTATCTCCTGATGTGTTTTTTTGAATTCTCTATATTTTTCCTATATGTGAATCAGAGTTGTACAAGCATGCCAAATTCTTGAAAATGTTCATCCGTTTAGCTACAATTTCTACCGTACAGACAGGCAGACAGGCAGACAGACAGACAGACAGGCAGGCAGACAGACAGACAGACAGACAGACAGACAGACAGAGAGACAGGCAGACAGACAGACAGACATACATACAGACAGACAGGCAGGCAGACAGACAGACAGACAGACAGACAGACAGGCAGGCAGGCAGACAGACAGACAGACAGACAGACAGACAGACAGACAGACAGACAGACAGACAGACAGACAGACAGACAGACAGGCAGACAGACAGACAGACACAAGACACAAGAGTGACGTTATATGGGTTTTTATGCTTTTTGTGTTTTTTTTTTTTTTTTTTTGTTTCATATCTACTGTAATAATGTTTTTGAGCGACCATATCAAAAATAATTCTTTTTAAACATCTAGTACCGGCCATAAAGTAAGTCTTTTTCGGCCTAGGCCGATTCAATTATTTTTTTGGCCGCTGGATGCATTTATGTGTCATTTCTCAAGTTACAAGATCTCCATGGTTACATAGAAAAAATTGACAGTCGAACATTTATAATTGCAATAATTGTTCAGTGACCATAAATTATCCAATGTAAATAAATAAATTTAATTTTTCTAATAAAAATTATTAAGATATAATGTGCACCTTGGCGAAAAAAATCATTTTCGTCCTTATCTGTTTGAAATCCTCGGCTGCGTCTCGACCTTCAAATTCAGATGCGGCCGAAAAAGATCTACTTTTTGGCCATGGTACACAAATAACTATTATTTAATGATCATTGTTTTGTTTTACAAAGAACCATAGATACACACCACATCTTGATATCTATGACATGTTTATAGAGAAACATAGTTATAGTTACTCATGATATCTACGAGGGATGTTTCCTAAATTCTGGGTATTGTGCTATAATTAAATTACGCAGAACTTATAGGCAATGTTATTGGTGCCAGACAAGTCTTGACATGTTTATGCAACTATCTAGTGCAATATTGTTCAGTCTGATTTCGGTGTTTGACTGATATAGACGCGTTTTCATAGCACTGTTTTTGTAACCATGGAAGACGTAGCAAAATCTCAAAGAGCAATAATTTTCTTTTTGTGGAAAGAAGGTGTGAAAACATCAGAAATTATTCAGCGTCTGCAAGGAGTATTTGGTGAGTCTGCAGAATCCAAAAGTACTGTTTATCGGTGGATCGATCGTTTTAAAACCGGTAGAACATTACTAGAAGACGATCCACGCAGTGGGCGCCTAAGCACGTCGGTAAATGAAAGAAACAATACTGCCGTCGAAGACGTACTGAAAGAGGACAGGCGAATGACCATTCGTCAAATTAGTGTGCGCCTAGGGATAGGTACACGACAAGTTCATGACATTTTGCATGATTGTTTGGGCGTTAGCAAGGTTTCGACGCGCTGGGTGCCAAGGCTGTTGGGACCAGAACAGAAACTCAATAGGAAAGTTCTTTAAGGACGGCTTAAAAAATTAGTTTATCGTTGGGATAAATGTATTTAGTTAAATGGAGATTATGTTAAAAAACTACATTGTAATATTGACGAAAATTAACAAAATAATAAAAATTATAGCTAAATTCCCAGAACTTTGGAAACATTCCTCGTAGATACTCATGACACCTACAAAACCCTAAAAAGAAGAATGATTATTTTACTTATATAAATTATAAATATAAATTATTATTATCTGTTTTAAAAAATGTTTATTTACGATATATAATTTGTATTTTTACAATTTTATTTATTTATAAGAAAAATATGCCCGTCTTCAAACTACTGTCCCGAATTTCGACATGGCCCTCATAATATTATATTTAGTAATGAAACCTGTTACATTCTTTTCTGATTCTTTCTAAATCCAACACTGTGTGTGAACATGAAGGTGTTGTCATTCATCAATTTGAGTCCCTTCCAACCGTCGAGTATCTCGGTAGCAGCCGTGTAAAGATTTGTTATTTGGCTAAAGTGATATCGCGTGCAGTTTCACATTTAACAAAGAAAATGAGACTGGAAATAAAATGTGAAAGAGAAAATGAAGTAGATAATTACATTTTATGTGAAAACAGAACAAAAATTTTACTCTTTTATTTTCTTACGATTAAATTGCTGTACCATCATAGAAAACGCCAATGATCGTCTATTATCTCAGACGTGAAATATTTGAAAACTTTACGGCAAAAGTACTGAATTATTCGCCGTTGATAAATATCGGCTTACATGTTATTTCTAAAGAACAGGGGTCGGCAAAGTTTTCTGTGATGCACTGACTTATTCAGGGGGTGGGGACTGGGGGCCCGTACCCCCCTTTAAGTCCAAAGAAATGAAAAATTAACAAATTTAAAATAATCGTACTGCAAAATCACTTATGCATTTTACAATATATAAGCTATCTTTCATTATGATAGGGTGACCATTCGTCCCGCATTTTAACATTTTGTCCCGCAAAAGTCCCGCATTTTAACATTTTGTCCCGAATTTTGGATTTGGGAGGTGAGGATCTTTTTTTGCTCTTCACTTGGATTTGGGAGGTGAAGACCTTTTTTTGCTCTTCACTTGGATTTTGGGAGATAAGGACCTTTTTTTGCTCTTCTCTTGGATTTGGGAGATGAGGACCTTTATTTTTGCTCTTCACTTGGATTTGGGAGATGAGGACCTTTTTTTTGCTCCGTCCCGCATTGCCTTCTTAAGAAAATGGTCACCCTACATTATGATTAGTCTTGAAATTAATATGAAATGTATATTCCCATGATATGTTTAGGTTTTCGTAGGTATAATCAAGAAATCTCCATATCATGATTGTACCCGTTCGGTAGAAACATTGGCCAAGCAGCTGGATTTAGAGAACAGAACAAATGTACGAGAAATACTGAGACTTCAAAAATATATGCCACGAAAAATATAAACAAATATGTATTGATCAAAGAAAAAAAAAAGATACTTTCCTCCAAAGGAAGGAATGATATCCTTGAAGGATATCAAGTGAAAGTTTTTGATACATGGATTAACAATTCATTTTTTTCTTTATAAACTAATAATGAAATTAACATATTTCGCCAACCGGCGTAGTGTAGTGGTGATACAGGTGCCCTGCATTTCTAAGGTCTCGGGTTCGAATCCTGTTCATGCCTGAGCATGGAATTTTCATCATGAAAAATGAATATTGTCCTGGCTAGTTGCCTCTATCGCGGTCTATTTTTCATACAAAATGATAAGCAGTGAAGTCAAATATACCGAAGGTCTCCATCAAATTATTTTATTATCAGAAAAGTTGTCTTAAATAAGTTCAAGTTTTTTTCATTAATGCTTCAGGGATCACAAAATTTTATGCTGCGGGCCATAAGCGACCCGCGATCCGCAAGCCCCACCCCCGTCTTACAGATAAAATCATTAGTGCCCCCCTAACCATGAGTCCTGTATACGCCACTGCTGTGAAGGACCTGTTAGTAAATTTTAAGAGGCATTGAGGGCCGAAAGAAAAATATGAGCTATGAAAAACTGATGTGAAGTTTGTAATATCACACATTTCAGGTTCAGGATTTTGTAGGTATCTAGTCAGTGGCAACAAATTGTAAGTAAATATTAAAAATCCAAAAATTTTAAACTATGACGAAAACTTTTCAATAAATAATCTGATCGCAAATTTTGTTCCGCATATTCCATCTATAGTTTACGAGATTTTACAAACCGATTGATCGACAAAGAACCGACAAATAAATATAAATCTATTTCTTTTCTTTTTTCATTAATAAAATTTTGCTTTTTAATGTACGTCTCAAGAGCTTTCTTTTGTGAACACAACCAAAATTTAAAAAAAAAAAAAAAACATTATTTTGTTTTGTTAAATATATATTTGTTAACAATTTTCGCGAAATGTACTTTCTAAAGTCTCAGTATGTTTCCAATATGTAGATGAAAGAACTGTATATACATGCCACTTTTAACTCTCTCCAGCCATTGTCCAGCTATGTGGTCACAATTTCGACCGAACGGATGATAGGCAGACAGACAAATGAGTGACGGAATAAGGGTTTTTTAAATAAATAAAGCTGCTCATACTACCACGCCGTGTAAAAAAATGGGCGCATTTGCTCACTCATGGCTAAAGAACGTATTTTTACACTGCAAGATTTTATTTAGTAAGTTAGTTAATTAGTTAAAATGTTTGGCGCTCAGAAACGATGGTTATTTGCGCATGATATAGTCCAGCTTTATAACCAGTGCTGGCGCTAGCGGAAGATCCGGGGGGGGGGGGGTGCTCTGACTCCCAGAATTGCTTGGAGAAAAAGTAATTTTAGAAGTGAAGACTTTTTTTTAGGTCATCACTTGTATTTTCATGTGTAAACGATAAAAAAAAATGATTTCAAATATTTCCTGGCTCCCTCCAATTTTACTCAAAAATGCCTCGCCCCCACCCCCAGATTTTAAAATATATGCAGTGTTTACATTAAATAAATGCAACATAACTTCCTAAAAAGTACTAAAATACTGGCCGATGTGCGGCAAATTAAATTAAAATTAAACAAATGATAAATAAAAAAATAAGTTTAATTAATTGATTAATTTGTTATGTAATATAAATTATTTGTAAATATAAAATGTTTATAAAAATAATTATTTGTTATTTTTTTTTCTTCTTTCTGGTGGTCGTGGAGAAAGTAGGGTCTGTGACTCGTTTGGAAGAGAAAATTCGATGCTCGTGGTTCTTCACGCTCGCCTGCGGCTCGCGCTCGGAATGTTCCACTCGCATCGAATTTTCTCATTCCAACCTTGTTACAGAATATACTATTATAAGTTAGGATAAACAAAATAATCAATGTATTGTAAACATTGTTGTACGTTACAATCAGCTAATAGTTCGGTAGCCATCTTGATGATGTAGGTTCTGAAGTTTTACAACTGATGTTCAAAATTTCTTTGTTTTAGAATAAATTTACAATTTTTTAATGATAAAACTATATAGTTGTAGATAATAGTATATTCTACAACAAGGTTGGAATGAGAAAATTCGATGCGAGTGGAACATTCCGAGCACGAGCCGCAGGCGAGCGTGAGGAACCACGAGCATTGAATTTTTTCTTCCAACCGAGTCACAGACCATACTTTCTCCACGACCATCAAAAAGAAAAATAAATTTACAAATAATTATTTTAACAAACATTTTATCTTAACAAATAATTTATATTACATAACAAATTAATCAATTAATTAAACTTTTTTTTTTATTTATTATTTGTTTAATTTTAATTTAATTTGCCGCACATCGGCCACTATTTTAGGTTAGGAAGTTATGTTGCATTTATTTAATGTAAACGTTGCATTTATTTAATGTAAACGTTGCATATATTTAATGTAACGCTACAAAAACAAAAGACAACAAGCATGGAATAGTTATTCCATAACAAATGATGGAATACACGCAAAATGCATAAGAAGATAAGTGCTTTAGATTAACATTCCAACTCTTGTGTTAGAATATTAACTTTCTGTAGTCAAAATTGGTTTTAGATTTGTTAAATTCTATAGTGGTCGTGGAGAAAATACTGTCTTTGACTCGCATATAATGGCTATATTACACTTGGATGATTACCCTTGTCTACGGCTCGGGTGGTAAACTTCATTCTTGTGCAATATAGCTTCCATTAAATACTTGTTAAATAAAATACTATTATTGCACAAACCACCTATGTGTAAGTTATAAAACAACATACTCAACAATTTTTAAATACATTTTTGCCTATATTAGTATCAATTGAGTAAATAATTAACATTTTCCCCTGAAATTACATCAAAATAAAAAGAAAAAATTATAGAAATAATAGCTGTCTTGTTAATAGATGTCATTTATGTGCAAAATATGGTAAGAATAATATTTGCAAAAACGAATATAAAACTCCCATCATTAGAGTAACACATTATTTGAATGCGCTTGAAATGACCGAGATGTCTTGTTAAGTAACGAGTAATTGACTTAATCATGATGCTGAGAGCACTACTTAATAATACAAAGAAACTCGTACAGATGCTACATAAATCCACTAACATTTCATGTCTCTATGTTAAGACTGCTTATGGTTTAGTTCACTTAACTGAAGCCAGTTTATGGCTGACTCAAATGTCTCAGAGGCCATGACCAATTTAAGCTGGACTGGAACAAGACCCAGAATGTCAAGACTTGTGATTGCATGACTTGTATCTTTCTTATATGGATTTATGAATTTTATTTTTTCTTTATATGGTAACACTGTTTTAATTATGTCCATTTGGGTTAAAACGTAAAAGTTTATTGTTATTAAAGTTATTGTACAATCGGGGTCGTATTTATCATTAGACACATGAGATAGTTGAGGACCCCTCAGGACAGGAGGCCCCGTGAAGGACTATATTTAAAATGTTTGTCCAAATAACATACAAATTACTACTAATAGAGAGATATTGCAAAGTGAAAAAAAGCTGACTTTATTAAAAGAAACCTCTAATGAAGTATCCTGTATTAAAATTTTTCATGATGTTTTAAAGAGTGTTATTGCAACGGTGCTCTTGCTTCATACTTTATTTTGACAAATATGCCAAATTGATAGATCGAAATCGTAATGAATATAGAAGTTAACTGCAACTCTTATATGAGTTAACTGCAACAGACTATTTTTTTCCCATACGGCATACTCGCATACGGCACAACCATTCGCAAAAGGGTTTTGTGACACAATTTCTCGGAGAAGAATAACATCGTCCTCGTATTTAAATCGTAAACGTTTTTTTATCTTTAGCTTGCATCATTACTCACAAGAAAAGTCACCAATTTTTTGTTCGAATTTACTCCGTTGTTAATTTTGAGGTTACATTGACAGAAGACCTGTCAAAATTAAGGTGCTTTAAATAAAAAATGCTTTGCCGTTATTTAAATTAAATATAGGTTGCCTGAATTTTAATAAAATAAAGAAATTAAGGATATATCAACTGCGCATGCGCACATGTCAAATAAAGGAAAACTTTATTAAAAGATCAGTAGAACAGAGGTTGCAATAATTCTCTATTAACTACAACTACAAATTATTACTATAACTTAAAATATTTTCGCCTGAATAAAGAATCCAATTAATAAAGAAGTAGAATGAATAGTTGTATAATAAATGTTACATATATATTTATAAAATTGAAGGCTATCTGTTTTGCTATTTTATTTTTTTCCGGCCTTATATTTGGTTTCTACAACGTATTATAGATAAGTGTTTCTCAACCTTTTCTGGTCTGGGACCCCCCGAAATTATGTAAATATTGTCTGCGGCCCCCCTATATTATGGTGTATCAAGATAACAGGAACACGAGTTTTTTTGAAAAGGCGACGCGTGAGCAAGTTGGGAAAAATTTTGAACTAAAATTTAACCACAAAATTGAATGATAGTATTGAAATTCTCCGGAAAAAAAAAACCGAGTACATGATATCAAGGACAATTTCGAATTATTAAATGGGAACGTATGTCATATCGGATATCTTTGGATAGAGCTTTTCAACAACTTTTACTTAATAATTTTTTTAATATCTTTTACGGTTGATAAAAAACTGTGATATTTTTACATGACGATTATATTCCCTATATGAAAGTAAAGTTTTTTTTATTTACAAGTGTTCAAAGCGCCTTCCATTTTAATTTAAACACATTCGCATCCTTACTCTTGAGTAGCTCGGAGAGCAATTAAAAAAATATTGCACTTTCAAGTCGTACCTACTTCAAAGTACCACTTGAAATTTCTTGAAGTACCTCCAACGCGAACCATTGTCAGAGAAACCCATCAACAGACACATACAATTTATTTGACCTTGATATAGTCTACTTATAGTCTGTTTCTTTGGTTTAAGCGTAACTAGATTTTCAAATCTAGTAATTTTTATGGATTGAATGAAGCTTTTAAATCATTTTGTTTAGTAAAAGCCCATTTACTCATTATAAAGTTAACTAGTGACAACTTAAACGTTTGAAATAGCCTGTAGTTTAAATTAGTTGTTGTCAAAATAAGTATATTATGTATAAAAATAAATACAATATTTATTTTATTTATGTTATGAAAGGTATATGTTATAAAGTAATATAAAGTAATATAGATACTCGTATTTATAAATATGAATTAAATTTCTATCTTGTAATATTGAATGCATTTTTATTATATTTTCATACAAGATGACTTCGCGGCCCCCCGACGAAGCCTTCCCCCCCCCCCGGTTGAGAATCGTTGTTATAGATGATCTCTATTATAGATGATTATAAAACAATATCCGGAACAAAATCAATTTCTGTCGGTCTGTCTGTCCAAGATTCAAGCAAAATCAACCGGACATATTTTTACGTAATTTGGTATAATGATGAATAAAGTAAAAACAAAATTCGAGGCATTTAAAAATTTTCAAACTAAGGGTGTGTTTGGGGGTTGAAACAGTTTATTAAAAAACATAATATGTATATCTCCCTTACTATTGACAAAAAATGTTTATAATAAAAACCAAATCTTTTTTGTTCTATACACTTTTTAGATTCAATAAATATTTGGGAGTTACCAGGGCCCCCCGTACACAAAAACTAAAATCTAGAATTATTTCCCTTATTATTAATTTTGCAACGAAATGCTATATGAGAAAATATGTTTAGAATGAGGAAATATTTCTTTCCTGCTCAATTCAGTTTTTCATAAGAAGGTTGAAATATCTTATTTATCATTCACTTAACAGCAGAAATGAAGAAAAGAAAAATGTAAAGATATACATAGATGTGGAAGATCTAACAAGTATTTGTATACAGGGCACATGGAAAGACCTGACCAGAAGCGTTTTTAACGGCGTGCGCACACGGCGCGCGTCCGGGGCCCCGACCTCTAAAGGCCCCCGCAAAAACCTAATTTTAAACATTTTTCTAATTGAGGGGCCCAATATTCTTACTGCTCCCGGGGCCTTAACTGACCTAAATCCGCCACTGGACCTGACAATGAACAGATCAAGATGGAGGACTTATGTGAATGAGGCCAAAAGTGAACCCGACTCAAGATTATTAAAGTAAAGGTTCTCTCGTAACTTCTGACCAATCAGAGTGTGAGAATACGTGTGACGTATGCTACGCCGGCGCCTAGCGCACTAAGGAAAAGGGCGCTGATGAGCTTGACTAAGGGGCGCCACATTGCGTGAGGACCTTTTTTTTTTGCTCTTCACTTGGATTTTGGGAGGTGAGGACCTTTTTTTTTTGTTTGCTTTTCACTGGGAATTCACTTACATTTATTTTTCCAAGGAGCGCCAAAACACAGTTTTGCCCCTAGCGCAATTTTTCCTTACTGCGGCTCTGGGAGGTTATATCAGTTTTTAAAAACAGACAATAGAGTAGAACCAGGATCAAATATTAGCATGATATAGTAAAGGAGACTTTAGTTGACAGATGACGGTTATTTAAAGCATATGGTTCAATAAAATTTCCATTTTTGAATAGAGGCATACCATTTGTTCACAGACAAAGCTAGAAATAGAGAAAGAGATACAATTTGTTTCATTTGACAGGCCTGTCTTCCATCTAGTGGTGGGAGGTCTAAAGCGCGCGCGTGTATACAATGGGACATACGTTGAAGTTACCATAATATAATATAACCAAAAAAGACAAAAACTATGAACATACGTTACAGTAAGAAGCAGGCATACGTTCTTGACATCTTACATAAAACTGTGTGAAATAGATATACATTTCTTTATCAGCTATTCTCAATCGATCAATCTGTCAAGTAAAATCTCCTTTACTATATCTCAAAATTTTCTTTCTTAGGAGGTGTTTCTGGGTTAAAACTGGTACCAAAAAACTTAAAATATTTCATTTATAAACAGAAGTATCTTAACAGAAAAAACTAAACAATAAAAATTGTTTATAAGAAAACAAATCTTATTTGTTTACGCATTTTTTCAGTTTCATGAATATTAGGGTAGTTACGGGGCGGCACCCTAAAACTAAAATATTGAAATATTTCACTTATTATCCTCTTCACGTCAAAAATTAATGTAAGAAAATTTATATAGGACCAAGAAACATTCCTTTAGAAGAAAAAATAAATTAAACCAAGTAGAAAATCAAAAAATTAAGCGATATTTTTATATTTCTAGCAAAAAATCAAACTTCACGTGCATATAACATATACGATAAACAAAGACTGACGTCCCGTTAGCCTACAGATGACGCGTAGCTTCGCTATTTACACCCACCACTACAACTTACGAGACTACCTTTACTTTAATAATCTTGAACCTGATTGACAGTGCCCAAAGAAGAAGAAGATGGGGAGGGCTATGTACAAACTTGAAATATCTCACTTATGCCCGGTTGAATAAAAGTCTTAAAACTAGATGTAAGCTAAAACTCGATTTAAAATACAAAAATACATAAGGAACGCAATATGTTGCAAAGCAAATTTGGGGTTTTACATGGAGTTTTAGCTTACATCTAGTTTTAAGACTTTTATGCAACCGAGCACTATAGGCAAATGTACAGTGACTGTATAAAGACAGTGTGGCCATACGATGGTCTCATTTTCTATTGATCGAGATGAAGTCCGCCATTTTTCTTCCAACTTTGTTACAGATTACATAAGGTTTACATGTGTTTAGCTTGTGTTTCAGCAGATTTAAGTGATATTTTCCGATAATATACGTACATTTATTGAATAAATGCATAATTGTGTATATATACATCAGTTTTCTTTATTAATATATCTCTTATATATAACTTGTTCTGCTTTTTGTTCTGCTCATTCTTATTTAATATGAAAATATCCTATTTTTTTATATTGAAAATAGTAATATTCTCAAATAAAAAATGATCGTGAATGAAAGTCAAAATTATGATCATTTCATCAACTCTAAATCTTAAAGTTCTACAAAATTGGTCCGAAGGGCCCTTTTTGTAATCACTTTTAAAATAAACGTTAGTAATTTGTTCCAATTTTACGTAAATGAGTACTTTTAAAGTTGAGAAAAGTAAAATTGAAAGGTGATTATAAAAACGTGCGTTTTTAAAAAATTAGAGAACCCAACATCACTTTTTTCCCAACCTTATCATTATTTTTTTCCTATCTTTTTATTCTAATTCTAATGTCCTGTTTGAACTTGTTTTCTTAAATCTAAAATATTCAAATTAAAATAAATAGGTATATTTTTAATTTCTTACTATAACCCCCGTTTTTATATAAAAAAAAAATAGTTTTCGCTTATATAGGTCCACTAGCTGAGTACCCGTGCTTCGCTACGGTTTATTGACGGTTTGCCATCATCGTGCAATTATTATAAGTCATGGTTCTTTATAGATCACATTGCTGACTCTCTCCTCAGGTGTAGATTCACCCCGTTAGAGGTTCATTAGTGTAAAATTCGTAGTATATTTCTAAACATGTGCACGGGTAACTTTTATAAGCAAAAACCTAGTCGGTATTTCATCTGTCCAAAGAGATAATGAGGAAACCGTGAAAAAAATTTTTACTCCTTTTCACCTCATAGGTGTCGAAAAATCCTTTCTTAGTGGGTTCTTATGTTATATCGAGAAATGTACTCTTGGAATTTATTATTTCTAATACAAAATTCTTTAGGAATGAAATTTAAAAAACTATTAGAACAGTATCGAAAGATTTTAAAAAGTCACCTATATGCCAGAAAGGAATGTTATAACTCAAGAAGCACAGGAGATATAAAGGGTTCGATGCTTACGTTATGGAAGGAATATGTACCCGGAATTCCATGTATCTAATCAAAAATATACTTATTTACCCCTTTAGATATAAAAGAAAAGGTTTAAATACCATCTTAGTGGGAACTTGCGTCATACAGGGAATATACTTTACTAATTTCATGTATCTTTACCCCTTTAGGGGTGAAATTTTTAAAAACTGTCAAAACCATTTCGAGATATTTTAAAAAGACACCGATATGCAAAAAAAGGATTGTTATAACTCAATAAACACAGGAAATACGAAGGGTTGTATAATTCACCACGACTGTAGACCCCTATAGGGGTTGATTCGGCCATCATCCTGAAATAAGTTTTTCGGCATTTGTATAGGTAATCTTTGTAAGCAAAATCCAAGACGATATCTTATTGGTCCTAAGAGGTATTGAGGAATCTTTGAAATCACATTTCACCCCTTTTCACTTCTTAGAGGTGGAATTTCGAAAAATCCCGTCTTAGTGGCTGCTTACGTCATGGAGGGAATATACTTCACGAATTTTATTTATCTATGTCTAAGGGATGTTCAATAGAATACAAAATTCCCATTTAACCATAAAGGTTGAAATTTTAAAAACTGTCAATACCATTTCAAGATATTTTGAAGACACCTATATGCCAAAAGGAATTTTATAACTCAACAAAGACTGGGAATATGATGGGTTGTATAATTAACCCTGTTCGGAAATTCACCACTTTAGGGGTGGATTAAAACAAAATCCTGAAATAAGTTTTTCAACATTTATATGGGTAATTTTTGTAAGAAAAATCAAGACGATATCTTATTGGTCTGTAGAGATATTTAAGAATCCAACGAATTCAACCCTTTAGGGGTTGAATTTCGAAAAATCCCGGCTTAGTGTATGCTTACCTCATGGAGGGAATATACTTTGCGAATATCATGTATCTAAGTCCAAGGGATGTTCTATCAAATAAAAAATATCCTTTTACCTCTTTAGGGGTGAAATTTTGAAAAACTGTCAAAACCATCGAGATATTTTAAAAAGACATCTATATGCCAAATAGGAATTTAATAACTCAACAAACATAGGAAATACGTCGGGTTCTAAAATTCTCCCTGATTGTAGATTCACCCTTTTAAGGGATGAATAGGACAAAATCCTTATGGATAATATTTATAAGCAAATATGAAGGCAATATATTATTGGACCTGTGAGATATTGAGGAATCCCTGGAAACACATTTTACCCCATTTCACCCCTTAGGGGTCGAATTTCAAAAAATCATTTCTTAGGGGGTTCTTAAGTCATAAAAGGGATATACTCCCCGAATTTTATGTTTCTTTATCTAGACGAAATTCTATCGAATAAAAAATACCAATTTATCCCTCTAGGGGTGAAATTTAAAAAAACGGTCAAAACACTTTCTAAATATTCTAAAAAGACACCAATATGCCAAAAAGGAATGTTATAACACAAAAAACACGGAAGATGCGAAGGGTTCTATAATTCACCCTCATTGTAGATTCACCCCTTTAGTGGTCAATTAGAACAAAATCCTGAAATAACTTTTTTAATATTTACATGAGTAATCTTTGTAAGCAAAAACCAAGTCGATATCTTATTGGACCTAAGTGATATTAAGGAAACCGTGAAGCTACATTTTACCCCTTTTAACCCCCTTTTCACCCACTTAGAGGAGGAGTTTCGAAAAATCCGTTCTTAGTGGGTGCTTACGTCATGGAGGGAATATACTCGCCGAATTTCATGATTGTAGGTTCAGTGGTTTGGGCTGGGCGTTGATTATGAGTAGGTAGCTTAGTTACGATTTTATATATATAGATTAAAAGGTCAAATAAAATTATAAAATAATAAAAACATATCTCTTTTATTTCCTTTCATGTCCTTTTTTACGAATTTTTGTCATTTGTTTTCTTTTTATGTTGCAAACATTTCAAAAAAATATTTTCATCGGTAGATAATTTTAATATTTATCCAAATAAACATTGAATCATATACACTTTTTTTTTCTTAACAATAAATTGATATTCACATATATGTATATACGTAAAATTAATAAAAATTTAAGAACATTTATTCCATATAACCCAATACAAATCTGGAATAAAAATGGCGGCTACAGTTCATATGGCCACACTGTCTTTATACAGTCACTGTAGGCAAATGGTCATAAGAGAGACTATCTGGCGGAATTAAGTTGAACTAACCAAATAGACAAGTTTGTTATTTTGTCTGACACACGTGTTACATTTGTTTGGATTTTTAGATTTTGTGTCTGTTTGGCATACCTACGTGTGATATTTATTAAGAAAACACAAATCAAGGCGAAAATATTATTAAATTCTTTCTAAATGTCAGATTACAACGTATTGTTCATAAGTCAAAAAGTTGTTATTGTCTATTTGGTTAGTTTCAATTTTTCCACTTTGTCGCTGCGATCTTAAACCTATTGATTACTTGACAGCAAAATTGTATATAAGAACATTGTATGGAATAAAGAAAAGTTTTTTTTTCTGTACAAATTTTTAGTTTTTAATAAGATTAATATTTGGAGAGTACTATTTATACACGAAGTCCCTCACTTATGTGAGTGAGGCCAAAAGTTAACACGGCTGACAGTATCGAAAGGAAAAGAAGAGATCATAAGCTAAGTTCACAGTTCTAAAATTAATAGAGTATACGCTATGAGTTGTTCACTGTTGATTGTCACTATTTGCCATATGGTAACGCAAGCGACCGTTCACAGCTCTAAATTTAATAGATTATGCGTTGTCGACTGTCAACTGTTTTCCAAACTTATAGTTAATGCACTGTTTTAATGAGAGAGACGTATAAACACACATTAGCTATCTCCTTTTATATAACCTAAAAAATACTGTCGCACAAATTTCAACAAATTTCGAAAATGGTGAATAGAAAAAGAATTGCTGTAGTTGCGGTTATAATTTTGTTATTAAGATTTAGTAAGGAATCACTATCTCGCTGATGGCGGGTTCCTAAAAAGTCACATTAATTCATTTATTCCATCGTAGTTGGTTTGAAAAAATATAGATCTCACAACATTTGTTACGCATTAATTTTTATGGCTGTGAACGCTATCTTAAACGTTAAAACTGTCTACTAAATTTATCCAAACGTACTATTGACAACTTGTTCGATTCAATACACTTATATAATAATTCAATACAATATAGTTGTAGAGCTGTGAACGAAGCTTTAACGTTACAGTAAAAATGTACATCCACTGGTTTCAAGAAATGTATTAGTTGCCTCTTTCGTCTATTTTTATTTTTCTGGTTCGTTTTTCACGAATGTCAATACTGCAGTATAATTTAAAATTTTTATTCATTGGCTGCCATTATAAATAATGAATGAAGTTGACAATAAATGGAAAAGTAAACGAGACGAAACAGAATGGAGGTTAGTTAAACAGAGAACGTTGAACATAAAGAAGAGTCGTGAAACCGTTGAGCATCTGTTTCGTGGATAGTCAATTTTCTCAGCTCATTTGTCTTGTATTAAATTGGCTGGTGACAAAACCAAGCGACTCGAGACAAATGAATGTTTTTAAAAACATGCTCTCATTGGTTAATATGTCACATTGTTTGCGTCAGCTGAAATGTTTTTCTACTGACATAATTAACGAGACTGATATTTTTATTTTTATAAATCACAAACAGATTCAGTTTTTCTTGGCCTTTAAAATCTTTAATATTTCAATGGTATAAGTAACAACGATAATGAATGATGTTTATACATACTGTGTTGTTAGCTATGTAACATAAAAACTATCAAAAATATTCTACTAACTAGGTTATTACCCGTCAACAATGACGGATTTATAATATAAAAATTTGAATTGTTCGCACGTGTATTTGGTTTTATTTTTTAACGTATCTTAATTTCATCACCGGTCAGCGAATTACGGGACAGGATATCACCCGTTAGCCAATCACGGGAGAGAGTGTCACCTGTCAGCCAATCAAGAGACATGGTGTCCCCAGTTAGCCAATCATGAGAACCTTCGGTAAAATTTACATTATAATGTTACCGACACTACATATTGACACTTGCTAATTATATAGTTAGATTATTTATTCATGAACTTTTTAAGAATGGAAAAGATTCATTTTTACTCAGTACATTACACTTACATTTTTGTCCGCAGTTTCTTAGAGAATAAATCTGCAAAATATTTTTCATATCGATCATAGAATATAGGTGTGTCTAGAATTTCTTATTCATGCCTACGAAACTCTAGACATTTCTATACGTTATTTTATCCGCAGATTCTTAGAAAATAAATTTGCAAAATATTTTTCATATCGGTCATAGGATATAGGAGTGTCTAGAGTTTCTTGTTTATGCCTACGAAACCCTAGACACTTCTATATTTTATTTTATTCGCAGTTTATTGGAGAATAAATCTGCAAAATATTGTTCATATCGGTCATAGGAGTATCTAGAGTTTCTTGTTTATGCCTTCGAAACCCTAGACATTTCTATATGTTATTTTATTCGTAGTTTCTTAGAGAATAAATCTGCAAAATATTGTTCATATCGGTCATAGGATATAGGAGTGTCTAGAGTTTCTTGTTTATGCTTACGAAACCCTAGACATTTCTATATGTTATTTTATTCGCAGTTTCTTAGAGAATAAATCTGTGAAATATTGTTCATATCGGTCAAATCATATATTCCTACGAAATTCTACACATTTCTATATGTAATTATATTCGTAGAGTCTTAGAGAATAAATCTGCAAAATACCTGTCAATCAAGAAACCTCAAGAGTCCCCAGTTAGCCAATCACGAGAACCTTAGGAAAAATGACGTCACAGTGTTACCCAGATCACTAACACACACTAGCTAATTATATATGTACGATAATGACGTAACAATACGAGGGTTACGTTTTTACAAAAGACCACTAGATGGCAATATTGAAATGTGTCATTACAATACACGTAAAATTTGACATTTGTTATTGTGAAATCAGTGGCAGCTTATAAATTGATCGAGTAGTTTGTTGGCAGTGAGCATTTTAAACAAACGAGTTTGTGAAAAAATGGATATTACTCATGAAGGTTTTCGTTTGATGATTTTTTTACGATTTTAGTAAAGTTCTAACTCACTAACAATACGCTTCGTTCAACTTTTGGTAATGAAGCACCATCAAAAAAGACTGTTTACAATTGGTTTGCAGAGTTTAGTTTGTCCGTCAATGATGAATCTTGTGAAGGTCGACCAAAATCGGTTGTGATTCAAAAAAACATCGATGCTGTGAGCAAAATGACTGAAGAAAATCGGCATGTGACTTACCGTGAGATAGATGCACCCTTTAGTATATCGCAGACTGCAATACATTCGATTTTGTATGAACATTTATCTATGAAAAAGATCTGTTCCCGATGGATTCTGCATAATTTGACCGAAGCTCAAAAAAAGGCTGGTGTTGATTGGTGTAAGGCAGTGATGGCGAACCTTTTGATCTTGGTGTGTCAAAATTTGGAAAAAACCTAGCTTAACTTGGGTATCGTGTCATTTGCAGCCCTAGTAAAAAAAAATAGTTATATTTTTGATATATTAATTTGTTAAAAAAGCAAAAACAAATAATCTTGTACATTAGTGACTTTTTTGATGCTGAATTGTATTTGCTAAATCTTGAATTGAAGGTTGGTACTTGAATTGATATTTCGTACACTTCAAGCCCAAGCAAGCGCTGCTAACTTCATCTGTCAGTCGGTTTCTTTTATTGGTTTTAATATTATTTAACGCCGAAAATAAGGTCTCACAAAAGTACGTAGCAGGATAAATTGTGAATAAAGCCATCGCTAGAATTTTCAAAGTGCTAAAAGTGTCCTATAATCGGTTCCAAGTACTCCAAATTTTCTGTTCGTAGTGGCACTCTTTTTCACTTTCCAAACGATTTCTTTACAGATTCTCAAGTTTGGACCTCAAGTAGACAAACACTTGAGCCCAGATTCGTTCACTGTTCTTAGCCGAAGACCTCCCGTCAACGATGCCTGTCACCCAAAATGTCTTGACGTGTAACATAGGTTCGCCATCACTGGTGTAAGGGAATGCTAAAAAAAATCAACCTAGGCACTGCAAAATCCGTATACAACATAGTTACAGGTGACGAAATTTGGATTTATTCATATGAACCGGAAACTAAGCAACAGTCCACTGTTTGGATCTTTCAAGATGAACCGAACCCACAAAAGTTGTTCGTTCACGAAGCACTTCCAAGAAAACGATCGCTTGTTTCTTCGGTTGCACTGGACATGTCGCAACCATTTCTTTAAAGGATCGGAGAACAGTTAATGCTGAATGGTATACAACAATTTGTTTGCCAGAAGTAATCGACAAAATCAACAACTAAAAACGTCGCATCATTCTTCATCATGACAATACAAGCTCCCACACAGCACATCAAACAATTGATTATTTGAAGGAGAAAAATATCGAATTAATGTCTCATTGCCCGTATTCAACTGATTTATCCCGTAACGATTTTTTTTTGTTCCCCAATGTCAAACAAAAAATACGTGGACAGCGATTTTCATCACCTCAAGAATCTGTTGAAGCCTTCGAAAACCATGTTTTTGAGATACCAACTTCAGAGTGAAAAAAATGTTTCGACAATTGGTTTGAACGCATGGAAAAATGTACAAATCTTAAAGTGAATATTTTGAAAAGCAATAAAATAATTTTTTCAAAAAAAAAAATAATAAATTTAAAAAAAATAGTTTTTGTAAAAACTTAAAAGGTAGCCCTCGTATGTACAAAATATAAACAAATATTTAAATACAAGTTTTGATGTTATTTTAATTTATTTATTAATATTTAAAAAAAAAAAAACTACAGACAAAATCTCGTTATTAGTTAAACAATTTCTAAAGTTTCTGCATTTATTTATATTGCTTTTAAATTTTTAAGTCAGAACCAACTTCGGGTGATCGATGTCAACCATCCCAGTTTCGGAATGATTGTTTAAACTAAGGTATGAGTTAACATTTTGACTTGACTATGCAAGCAATTTACAAGCTAATCTTATATGTTGAGCAAATATGTCTTTAGCTTCTAAAGTGTAGCAGAAAAAAAATAGCAAGCTTTACGTCTCCTTAATAAAACACTACCGGAATGTGACACAAAAGACATTGACGTATTTGCTGGAAGGCTTTGTTTCTTTATAATATATCAGGCTATATGTGAACGCACAAGACAACTAAATTGAATTCTAACAAGAGTTATTCTCTAAATAAAAGACCACAACACAATTTGCACAAAAGCAAATAAGTTATTTGAAATATTATTAAATCAATACTCTTTATCCACCGACATATTTAAATATTATATATCTAAGGCCCGGTATTTCCGCCTTGCAGTTATCTATAAGAATAACTACACAGGTCAAAAACAAAAAAAAAAATTTTTGTTTCTAAATTTTAATGACTATTTTCTGATTCTTTATATCGAAAAATAACTAAAACATTCGTTTATTTTTGAAAAACTTTGCTTTCGTACATTTTACAACGATCAATATATATTTATTTATTTTTATAACCATATAAGGAGAAGCACGTTATATTAAATAAGGATGGGGACGAGCGGGTGGAAAGCAAGTGGGATTTCACTTACGTGGTTCATACTCAGTATGCGCATGCGCATTGCAGCGATATAACACATTTTGTGTGGCGGCAGATCCAAAAATGGCGTCAAAAAGTTGTGAACACGAGGTAGACTCATTCTGCTATATTTGCGGCAAATTTATCAAAACAAGAGAATGGTTGGATTTCTGATGGGAATGCATTCCATCCTTAAAATCCTCTATCACTGGCCAGGTATAGATACTCATCATACTTTAAACTCTCAAGCACCATTTTCACACTTTCGTAATTTTCTTTGAGCATTACGGACTGAGTCAAAGGAAGAGATGGAAATTTATTTCCATTGTGAAGAAGGACAGCTTTTAAACTTTTTGTAGAACTGTCTATGAAAAGACGCCAGTCCGAAGAAATGCATGAGATTCCGACCGCCTTGCATAGACGGTTATACTAAATATCCTTGCTACCTTTATTTTTGTCGGACCGCAAATAAAGAAAATAATGGCCAGTGACGAATTTTCACAGATACTCAATACTCATAAAAGGAAAGCCTGAAAGCAGTGGTTCATGGTTTTCTCGGAAACAACAGAGCAGACAATTACAAAGAGCTTATTGCAACTATGCTTGATAACTTTAAACTCATGGGTTGCAGAATGTCCCTTAAAGTGCATATGTTACATGCTCACTTGGACCAATTTAAAGACAGCATGGGAGCCTATTCGGAAGAACAATGTGAACGTTTTCATCAAGACGTGATGGCTTTTGAACGTCGTTATCAGGAGCAATACAATGAGAGTATGACGGGGGACTATATTTGGGGGCTAATACGAGAAAGTCCATACAATCACAGAAGAAATACGAAAAATAATCATTTCTAAACTTTTTTACATATTCTGTTACAGTAGTTTTTTGTTTCGAATGGTTTTCTTGTAAATAAAACTGATTGAAATTCATTACAAAATTTTGTATTATTTTTACATACAATAAAGGTCTGATAAAAGGGAAATTTTCTTAACATCCGTAATTTCATTCTGATAGCTAAAAAAGCAAACTTTGTCGGGTAAAACTATTTTTTCTTTAATTAATAATGTGGAAGAAATAAAAATCAGATATGCAGAACCCAGACTCAAAATTCCTGTTGACCAGTGCTATCAATGGGATAATATTATCCTCTTGATATTTACTAGGATAAATTGTTTTCTGTATTTCCAACTCTAGTTATCACGTAGATAACTATTCTGATTGATAATATTTTACGATGTTTTTTATGTTGGTATTAGTATCGTTATGTTAAACAAAGAGAGACCTAACCGCGACTCGCACGTATAAAAGAAAAATAGGTACAACTGTCAAAATTTTGTACAGAAAAATGTGCGATAAACGCCCAAGAAACGCAAATTTCAATATTTCCGAAACATGGCAACTTGTAAATTTTGTGTTAAAATGTAAAAATGTTATAGAAAATAAAGCTACTGACGCTGTAAAGATAAACAAGGGGCCTGAGAAAAAAAATGTATTATGTTCAATGCATCCTGCAGACAGAATAAAAATGCAAAAACACTGAAATAGAAATATGACGGTTTAAAAAAAAAACATTTTTAAAATTAGTGTAGTATTTGGTGGAGCAGGATGATAAATGCATTTTTCGCTAAGCAAAATCGATTAATAAATTCTTGCTCATCCCACTGGACTATATGATTTGGTCTAACACGAACTATGTATGGCCGTTTTAAATACTCTACAGCAGCGGTTTCCAAAGTGGGGGGCGTGACCCCCTTGGGGGTCATACAAGATTCACCAGGGGGTCACGGGTGGCAGGATTTTCCACATTAGCTGTTATTAAAACAAAATATCGCGCACGGTTAATGGTGGAAGACGAAATAAGAGTGGCTCTTTCTTCATATAAACCGCGATTTAACGAATTATGTGCGAAAAAACAAGCCCTTATTTCACATGAATTGATTTTTATTACATTTTTAATTTGTATTACATATTTAATATTAATATAATTTATTTTTATATGATTTTCGTGATTTATGTTGTGAAAATAAATATTTAGGAATTAGAGAAACTATTTACATTACATATTTTTGCTACTTTTGTTATTATTTATTTCAATAAAGAAATTATTTACAAATTGTTTATAAAATTCCTAAATGGGGGGGGGGGGCAGAGATGGAATTTTTTCTAAGGGGGTCGTTACTGAACTAAGTTTGGAAACCGCTGCTCTACAGTTTCTTCATCATCGTCTGCTAGCAAATCTTCTAAATCAGAATCCACGATTCCCTTATTTAAAAATAAATGTAAATTGTCTAAAAATAAATCGACAATATTTTTATTTCAGTATAAATTAGTATAAATGAAAGTAGATTACTAAATTACCGAAAGGCATGCATAAAGATTTATACTACTACTAAATTATTTTGATATTGGTAATAACACAATAAAATAGTACACATAATAGTAACAGTTGTAATATGTAATATGTATATAAAGTGTAGGCAGCGGAGATGAAAGGCAGGGGCGATAGGGGCACAGGCCCAGGGCGCCAGCTCTTAGGGGCGCCAAAACAAACGCTTAGATATACATATTCTAAGTTTTTATTAAGTTTTTCAATTTTTATTTAGATCAAAAATATACATTTTCATTTCTATATCAGTCTCGTACATATTAAATACAAAATTGAATTTAGATGTACATATTTTTTGATTAAGTATATAATAATATTAAGCTTCTTTCGGACTTCTGTAAAATATATAATGCATCATATATACATATATTTGTATATAAATAACAAAGAAAGTCCATTTTGCAATCTTCTGATTTGTTTGAAGGTGTTTCGGAGATAGATTTTTAAATAATTTAACGTAGAAAATAATCGTTTAGCAATACGTTGTTTACTGGTAACGTTACTAATATTTTTAACAGCTTTCATAGAAATATATTTGATTAACTTTCTTACACACTGAAAACATCTACAACTGATTTTGGTTGCACATTTAGACATACAATGGCACCTTGACTTACAAACTTAATTTGCTCCTGACCCCGGTTCATATTTTAAAAAGTATGTAGCTAGAAACCCAATTTTCCATTATATCTTATGGGAAATCAAATAATCCGTTCCCAGATTAAAAAATAATAAAGCAAATCCAAAAAATGTTTTAAAAAAATCTATTTTCTATATGAAGAAAATGCAAAGAAATGCAGAAAGAGTGAGAAGGAGCATTTTTTAAACTATAAATGTGCATATTGTATACCATTACATATTAATTTTTATTTATGAAATTTTCTGTTTCATATGATTAGTATGAAAATCATGTTCCTTTAAATTGTAAAAAATGAACATCTTTCTTCTGTCTGATGTTGTGGTTCAGGAGTTTTTGATTTGTTTCAGGTAGTAATAGCCTGTTAGTACCCTATTTCTAATACAAGGGAAAAAGTTAAAAAAAGTATCATGTAAAACAGGCTTTGATTCATTTAAAAAGAAAAATATCACGGTTCATATTTAGAGGTCAAAATAGGATATGAAAATAGTTTGTATCGCGAAAAGTTCGTATTTCTAGAGGTTTGTAAGTCGAGATACCACTATATAAGCAAATTTATTTAGCTATATTTAGTATTAGGGTAAAATGTCAAAATACTTAAATTGCAACCGTCTAAATCAAAAGAATATGTTTGAAATATTATAATTCTCATAAATTTGGGGTGCGTCTTATCGTCCAGTCCGTTACGTCCGAAAAATACGGTATATTGTAAATTTCTCGATTGATGTGATTTTTCAAAAACTTAGTATTTTACCCGACCTTAATATATAAGGGGTAAGTATTGTAATCGCGAAAATTTTCGATGTCCAGATTTTGACTGATGACCACGTTTCATGGTCCAGGGAATCCAAAAAACCTATTTTCGAAGTGCCGTCCGTCCGTCCGTGTGTGTGCGTGCGTGCGTGCGTGCGTGTGTGTGTGTGTGTGTGTATACACGATAACTCAAGAACGGTTTAACTTAAAGAGTTCGTTCTGGTACTAAAAAATTCTCCTAATAATTGGGAAGAACCCTATTGTTTTTTTTTAATCCGAAACCGGAAACGGAAGTTATTAAACATTAAAATTAAAAAATAAATCGTAACTAGTAAACCAAGCCTTGGACAAAAAATTGTATAGGACATAATTTGATGTATTTTTGAAGATTTACCTAAATCTTTTTTTAAATTAAAAAATATATATATATATATGTATTTTTTTTATTATTTTTTTTTTATGGGAGGGCAAGTCTAGCGGAGGTCTTCCTTCGCCACTAGTTTTTCTACGTGCGGGTCAAAGAACTAAATATGTGTGACAAATTTCTACGTCCAGCCCTTTTGACAAAATTTCTACCACAAAATCGTAAAAAAAACTGAGAAGGAAGACAATATCTGCCGCGAGAAAACCTTATAAAATGTGGACAGATTAGCTAACAAAAGATTTAGGAAGTTTTGGTACAGAAAATCTCTGGAAAAACGTGATATTTGATAAAGCAAGCCGGAGGATGTGTGTGTGTAAGACTCAAAGTTGTCTACAGTTGATGGCGCCCAAAATATGTATGTGCGAGAGAAGAGTATTAGAGATAAAAGTAATATTTTACGTGTACTACACTCAAAAACGACTACAGTTCTCGTTTATTTTTACAAATTTGTTTCTCATGCCAGAGTATTTTCAGTTTACTTTACGCAAACAATTTTTAACTTAATCCTGTCGATTAAATCGAAATCTGGAACGCAAGTTTTTGCAGTTTTATTGGCTGTATCTTTCTTTTACTTTTTCCCGAGGTTAAATATATCGTGGTACAAACAGTTTTAGATTTCGTACATGTTTCTTTTAAATACTACTTCGATTTAAAAGCACGTACGCCGCGTTCTGAGGATTCCCCGAGGAAGTTACTTTACTTCGGTTTCATCCATACATAGAATATTGAACACATGAACCTAACGACTACAGATGCAGATAGATAAATATTCATGCTGTTAAAATGATTGCTTCTACCACATTTTAATCAGTTCCATCATATTATTGATATCTATGTTAGGTATGTTATCGAAGCAGAACGTTGGCGGAATCTTGGAATATAAGGAAACTTGATCTCTTATTCGCAATTTAACGTTTAAATGGAATTAAATTGAAAAATATTGATTTACATACGTTATTTTAAATTGACTTTTTAAAGTTTATTCAGATATTTTATGTCGCCCGCATTTTTTAGCCAGATATGTACAGAATAATATTTTTCGTATTTACCATTCATAACATTTCGAGGTACGTAACACCTAACAAAAGGCACGCACCCTGTGGGGGCTCAGGGGTTTGAGAACCCCCCAAGCACTCAAAAAACAAGTGTTTCTAGTGTTTTAAAAAAATAAATTTGGAGTTTTCACTCTTTCTCTTGAGTTTCAGAGCTCATGAGCTTTTTTTCTTTAGCTATTTGATTTAGCCATTTAGATTTCTGCCAAAAGAATATGAAAGTTTAATTGAAATTAACCACATAGAGGTTAAAATTTTAACGCCATAGAGCAGCTTTTCTCAAAGTGTGTTCCGCGGAACCCCAGGGTTCCACGATAAAATTCAGAGGTTTCGCGGGACAAGGTTTTGTTTATATCTTCCTTGTTTCATAAAAACGGATATTTAAATATAAAAATATAAAGAACTAAGGATACAGTTAAAAATTTATTCACGAAAAAAACTAAAATAAATTCGTTATTCATCAGGTAAATACATGATATACATTTCATTCTGCACTCTGAAATACATATATGTATGTGACGTATTCCCGTAAAACCCATTCAGAGTAAAAGAAACACCGAAAGGATTTCTGCCGGAAGGATTTCTGCCAGAAGCATATGAAAGATTAATTGAAATAAGCTCAGATTCTAAATTAAAAGCTAAATTCGAAGAGGTTCCTGATACAAAAACGAAATATCCCAGTAAACTAAATGCTGCACCAGATATGCGAATTCTATTACCCAATATTATACCAAATTTTGTAAGGATATTAAAATCCAAAAAGCAAAAGCATGCTTCTCCTTAAACCTAGCTGTTTTATCAAAGAGTCTCACACTTTACATGAAAAATATAAATATAAAATAAAAAGCAAATTTAGCTCGCTTATTTAATGTTTTTTTTTTGTTTTTTTTAAATTTTAATATTCTAGTTTTTAGAAATACAATGATAATGACTACTAATTTATAAACTTTTACTTTTCTAACGTATTTATAAAAGGAAAAAGTTTGCAGTAATGTAATTATTTGCGTATTGCAGTTTTTTTTTTTTTGTAGTATCAAAAATATTTTCAGAATTTTGTAAAACATTTGCTCTTTCATTTAAAACCAAAATTAGCTGTTTCCATTGTTTTGGGCCATCATTTGTGCCCATATATTGTGTATGGTTTATGTTAATATATATTTACATATATATAAATAGGATTCCGCAATTTTTTGAATAGAGCATAGGGTTTCCGCGACCAAATAAGTTTGGGAACCACTGATCTAGAGTAACGCAATAGATTAATACCTGGACTTGCTGAATATCCATGATGATAAATATGCAAGACATGTAAAAAAATTTAAGAAGTTATCTATAAATAAAAATAATTAACAAAACAATTTTCAGAGAATAAACTAAGAAGAAAACTAGTGCTAATATGAACATGTTAGCAGCAGCGATTAAATACTATTTATGCAAAAACATTTAAAGTGTCTAAAGCACAAGGGGTATAAGCAAATGATGAGCAAAAAAAAGATCCTCACCTCCAAAATAAATACAAGTGATGAGCAAAAAAGAGGTCCTCACCTCCAAAATAAATACAAGTGATGAGCAAAAAAGAGGTCCTGATCTCCAAAATACAAGTGATGAGCAAAAAAAAGGTCCTCACCTCCAAAATAACTACAAGTGATGCGCAAAAAATAGGTCCTCATCTCCAAAATACAAGTGATGAGCAAAAAAAAGGTCCTCACCTCCAAAATAAATACAAGTGATGAGCAAAAAAAGGTCCTCACCTCCAAAATACAAGTGATGAGCAAAAAAAAGGTCCTTGAAACCCTGAGACCTGGTCACCCTGGGTAAGGTATTTACAGTTTACATAAAAGCAGAGGTAAGTGGAGAAATGGCAAGAATACAGTTCTTAGTCATATTTATGCATAATATTATATTTATACATATATTTATACATTATTTTAAGATAACTACTTAATAAAAATATCCATGTCATAGAAGGAATATTAGATTGCTTGCAGAATACTCAGTGGCGGACTGGTCTGCCGGGACACCAGGCAATTTCTCTTGACCCTATAGGCCTGATTTATTCCAATTTTCCAGGGCCGTAAAATTTTTCCAGTCCGCTACTGTTCTTATTAAAGTTTGAAATCAACTTTCTGAAAAGTACCTTTAAGTCACTTATATCCTTTGGGCTCTAGACCTCTTATATGAAAAGTAATCTTTAAGATCAAATTTTGAAATATTTTGAACTCTTTAACAAATCATACAATTTTTTTTTTTTTGCATACACCTTATCACATTAATAAATTTAAATAATCATCATTTGTTATTCAAACTGTTAATTCTCTATTTCAATTTTCACTTCGTCAAACACAAAGTAAATATGAAATATTTAATGTCAATTCACATTTTGCCTAAAACTAATAAATAACTAAGGAAATATTTAAACAACTTGTTCACTTTTGTTTGTATCGTTTAAAAAATAAAAATAATAGGTTTGCAACACCTAGATAGGCATATAAAGGGCAGAGAAGGTAAGTTATCCGTTTCTAGACCGGTGACCATAGATATGAAAACCACGTGGTCAGTGTGACATTTTGACTGGTCGTATTATTCGTATATAAACAGGTACTCATTTTAAGTTTTTAATATCTGAGGCTATTTACACTTAAAAATAAAATGTAATACTTATAAGCACTTAAGTATTTTATTATTACCTGTTTCATAATTTCTAATGAAAATATATTGTGTCAATACAGGGCCGCGCCAAGCGGGGGTGTTAGGGGTGCACAGAACCCCGGTGGCAGGCCTTAGGAGAGGAAAATATTGGCAAATAGGGGCGGGAGAACAAACAAAATTCTGGTTGACATTCTTAAAAGATATTAAAAAAATTAAAATTAAACCATTTAAAAAAAAATAAAAAACTTTTGGTCGACTTATTTTTTTTTTTTTTTTATAGAACAAGCGAATTTCTGGGTGACTTCTTTTTTTGTATAGAACAAACAAATTTCTGGTCAACTTTTTTTTTAAGGGCGCCGAACCAATCTTTGCATCGGGGCCATAACCCCTAGAGCCGGCACTGCTGCTAATTTTACAAAAATATATGCTACCAAACCCAAATCAACTGAATTTTATTTTATTGGTACACAAATAACTATTTTATACCAAACACCACTTAAAAATTAAATATACACCCTCTCCTGCAGTAGGGATGGATTGTATCAAAAATGTATTAGTTAAATAGATCAGCCCCTTTAACTTATGATTAAAATCTAATGTCAAAAGTAGTATCCTCTAAAATAAGAGTTACTTATTAGTTACTTATATTTTATAAGAGGCCATTTATTATTTTATAGAGACAACCTGTATACGTTTTTCGATCAGAACGATTCATTGTAAAAAATGTAGGCTATCAGTACTCACCAGCTTCGAAATTATCCTTCAATCTTTTCCACTGCCTAGCCTGATGTATGGAGTAGAGTGCAGCCACGAGGAAGAACAATAGGCAGGCGAACACTGCAAGTGTGAGGGCTACGGCTTGCCAGTCCCACACCAGTGTCTCCGTACTCGAGAACGGTAACTCAGTACTAGTGACCTGGAAAATAAAAATACACATGATATATTGACAAAATTAATAACAAACCGCCTGTAAATCTATGACCTTATATTTTCTAAAGAAAATTGCTTTTAGGCGAAGCAAAACGGTGACAACAATACTTTATTTAGATTAATGTTCATATACTCGTATTGCTAGGCCACTCAGAAACGAGGGTATGAGAAAAGCCAAAAAATAAAGTAGACTCATAGAAAATACGACGCATCCTATGGGCAGAAAGAGAGACAAACTTATTAGTCCTTCAAATAATCGACAAATGTACAAGGTTGTAGAATGTATTATTTACTCGTGTCAATTATTTATCAGGAAGCCAAAATAATTAGGCGCAGTCGGTAGGATACTTGAAGAACGATGAACATCTTCAACTCCGTTAGTGTCAACTTTCTATCCCGAAGCCAGAATAATTTATTTAACGTGGCCAAATGTATAAAATTTATGCAAACATTATTAGTCACGACTTGCAAAGAACTTATTGATGAAGAAATAAAAGTTCATGAAAAGAACGATATCAATCATGGAAATCCATTCAGTACATTCAATTTTAAACGTGGATATTTTAACACAACTTCTAGGTGACACATAGGATAGAGGATTGTAGATCAGCGTTTCTTCAATCTTTACCAATTGTGAAGGCACACAATCAATGTATATAATGAGAAATTTTATAATTATGAAACGTACTTCATGGTTATACTAACTTATAATAGCTCAATATAGTGTCATTTTCAAAAATAATTATTTTTAAAATATTTATTTTTTATTTTAATGCTACATAAAGGTTTGCTATTAATAAGTAAGCCGGTAAGTCTACTGATTGAAAACTGGTAGCACACCACTGTGCCGCGGCACAACGTTTAAAAAACACTGCTATAGACCTGTATTATTTTTAAATCCGATTTTCCTGGGTCCTAAAACTTTCGTACGCTCTAGGAACATTGGTAAAAGTGCTTAATGTTAAAGGGACAATTTTTTGTCAAATATAAAACCAGGACATTTAAAATAGCCCAAGTACAGGCGCGTGCAATAAGAGAGGGGTCCTTAGGTCCTGACCCCCCCCCCAAGAACTAAAAAATCATATACTTAATAAAAACTAAGTTGATAAAAAACAAATCATAGTCAAAATGTAATTAACATATAAGACAACCCCTCCCCGTAAAGAGGCAATAATAAATTTTATATTATTTATCGGATAATTTTTAGAAATAGACCCCCCTCTCAGTTAATTTTTCTAGGAGCGCGCCTGCAATTTACGCGCGTACTGAAAGATGGAACGATTACTCGATCTTTTGAAAAATTGATAATTTTTGATTTTGTGTCCCTAAACTGTACTGGTTATATTTCACGACTAACCAGGACCAATGACCAAAAAACAGTACAGTACTGGTAAAACCAGTACGAATGGTCACCTTACTAATGTATAAGGCTGTCCTGTTCCTATGTACTTATCTTACTGGTACTGTCATTGGCAATTAAATAAAAAAACATTATTATTTAACGGTACGTATAATCCCGAGAGATTATAAATATCAACAATCTTTACATCGTATTTTGTAGTGAATTTTTATCCATTGGGATATTTTTATTGTAAAAAAAATATCGCCCAATAACTTAATGATAGTAGATCTCAGATAATTTTCTGTAATTTTTTAAATAAATTTGTTGGGTTTCAAATACCTTTATATTTATATACACACATCGAAAATGTCTAGGGATATTGAAAAAATATCAAAATGTATTGCTGATTAAACATTTAATGTTGTATTTCAATTAAAGTAGGCACATATGAGTAGTTGGCTATGGAAAACAAGTAAAAACAATAACCAAGACAAAACAAATACAAGTTTGACAAATTTTATTCAGTACATGATCCACATGTTTCATTTTAATTCGATTTAAAACGTTTATATTAATAATTGCAGTGTTTTTAACTAGTGGAATTCCTTTTTAATAATAAAGTGACAGCATTTAACTATCCACGATGTGAATCGTGCGGTGGGACTTCTCCAAGCTGGCTTCAGGCAAGTTGATATCGCCCAGCGGATAGGAGTTTCTCAAAGTGTCATCAGTTGGTTATGGAGGCGTTACAGGTAAACAGGGAGTCCTGCCGAAAAACATCCGGGACGTGATCGCTGTACAACAACAGGTTAAGACAGATTTTTGGTTTTGAATGCTAGAAGACGATCTACTATTACAGCACCCGAATTGGTAAGGGAGTTATAGCGAGCGCATAACTTAACCGTTAGTCGCGATACTGTAAGAAATCATCTCCAAGAAGCTGATATTCTATCTCGACGACCAAGTAGATGTCAACCCCTTTCCAAAGGCAATCGCAGAGCAAGATTAGACTGGTGTCACAATTTTAAATATCGGTGTGATAATGATTGGGTTTCAGTTTTGTTTACTGATGAGTCCAGAATTGGAATACATTCAGATTCTCGTCGAACAAGTGTAAAGGTAGGAAGTTCACAGTTACAGAGGTGGCACTGTTATGGCATGGGGTCGGATAATCAATCATTGGCGGTAGAACTGATCACGTTTTTACCAATGGATTTTTAACAGCACAACAATATTTGGATAATATTCTTCAATCTATTGTGCGTCCATTTAGTGGTGCTGTTGGTGATCAGTTTCATGTTGGCCAAGATAATCCTCGGCCACATTTTGCGCGAATTTTAACGAACTGGCTGGATAACGAAGGTATTGATGCGATACCATGGCCAGCACAGTCACCGGAGCTAAATTCGATTGAACATGTGTGGGACATGCTTAAAAGAAATTTATAATAACTCCACATATGGATAACATCCACATAATTTTAGATTCAGATAGCTTCTAAGAGCAGAATGGGCATAGTTAGTTCAAAAAAACATGGATAATGTTATTTTGTCCATGAATCTCAGATGTAGGACTGCGATCAACCAACGTCTCTAGAGAGTATGGCCTCTTACTCTCTATTAGCTTGGTCGTACTCTCTATATTTATTTTTTTTATTTTTACCACCCGCCAACATATATAAGCCATACTCTCTATTAGCTTGGTCGTACTCTCTATATTTATTTTTTTTATTTTTACCACCCGCCAACATATATAAGGTAGGTATTGTGATCATATCGATTTTGACAGTTCGAGATTTCGATGGATCTCCTACTCTCTATTAGCTTGGTCGTACTCTCTATATTTATTTTTTTTATTTTTACCACCCGCCAACATATATAAGCCATACTCTCTATTAGCTTGGTCGTACTCTCTATATTTATTTTTTTTATTTTTACCACCCGCCAACATATATAAGCCATACTCTCTATTAGCTTGGTCGTACTCTCTATATTTATTTTTTTTATTTTTACCACCCGCCAACATATATAAGGTAGGTATTGTGATCATATCGATTTTGACAGTTCGAGATTTCGATGGATCTCCTACTCTCTATTAGCTTGGTCGTACTCTCTATATTTAATTTTTTTATTTTTACCACCCGCCAACATATATAAGCCATACTCTCTATTAGCTTGGTCGTACTCTCTATATTTATTTTTTTTATTTTTACCACCCGCCAACATATATAAGGTAGGTTATTGTGATCATATCGATTTTGACAGTTCGAGATTTCGATGGATCTCCACGAATTGAGGTCCCTACATAACGTTTTGACTATTTTTAGCATCATGTCTGTCGGTTTGTCTGTCCGTCCATCCGTCTGTCTGTCTGTCTGTTTGTCCGTCTGTCCGTTCGTCTGTCCGTCCGTCTGTCCGTCCGTCTGTCTGTCCGTCCGTCTGTCCGTCCGTCTGTCCGTCCGTTTGTCCATCCGTCTGTCCATCCGTCCATCTGTCCGTCCATCTGTCCGTCCATCTGTCCGTCCGTCTGTCCGTCCGTCTGTCCGTCCGTCCGTCCGTCTGTCCGTCCGTCTGTCCGTCCGTCTGTCCGTCCGTCTGTCTGTCCGTCCGTCTGTCCGTCCGTCTGTCCGTCTGTCTGTGTACACGTGTAGAGCAAATTTGGCTGAAAGGAGTTTTATGAAACTTCATATTTAAGCTTCTGCCATCAATGGCACGACAATGAATCAACTTTTGTTAAAATCAGTTGACTAAAAATGGGAGTTTACTCGTATCGATTTTAAGATTTTTGTGAATACTTCACAACAGAAAAATATTTCGAAAAAATTTATTGAACAAAAGTTGCTATAAAAGCAATAACTAATAACTTTTATTTGAGACGTTTTTTGATAAAACGAAAAATTTCGAATAATTTCTGTAAAATTTTTCGAAATTTTTTCCAAGTCTCAATTTTTTCATATTTATATGTAACGTTTCAATGGTCATGATAAATAATATCTCTGTTAGAAAATATTAGGGCAAGTTATTTCTACTCTGCTGCTAGATGTAATTTATATAAGTACTTTATGATGGCGGTCGGTGCTGTGGTGGCCACAGCTGATTTTTTACTATTCTTTATTATTAAAAAAAATATATTTCAAATTTTGATTATTTTTATGAATAATATTTAGCTTATTTTGTTGTAAACTATTCTTTATTGAGTATTTTAATTGATAGAATACAATAAACGTACAAAAGAAACCATACGCTATTTATTTTCATATATTTTTTTATATCCCTAGATTTTTCCGATGTGTGTAGTTTTGTGTAAAAATGTTCAAATAAGACCTTAACGTTTTTTTCGACATGTTTATAGTTCAGAACCTTCGAAGAACGTTCAGAACGTCGAAAAATACTATACTTGATGGTAATAGAGTGCCACTTGGTATACACGTTCTTTACGAAAATTAGGCAGCAGATTCAAGATGGCACATAGAACACAAAGTACAATAACTATAATGCTAGCTCCACACGCTCGTCCGAGCGGCTCGGACAAATCGCTCGGCGAACGATGGCGATACGAGTGCACCGTCCACACGCTCGCCAAGACTCGCGATACGCTCATTCATTGTTCAGACGTATAGCACGATGGGAGACGTAGAACTTGGAGCTGCAACAGCTTTGTGCGCTCTTACATATTATAATTATTAATATACTGAACATATTCACTGTCTTCCTATCTTTATGGTCTCTGTTTTTTGGATCCCATATAACAATCCAAAAATTTCAAGACCAAGATCGTTCGCCCACTCCACTCATTGTACTTATTCAAATTAATAACAGGAATAAAAAAATTGATGTGAAGTGTGAATTTTCACACATTTCAGGATTTCGCAGGTATTTATGAATGATGATTATTTGGGATGCCAAAATAAACTTTTATGTTAAAATATATATATTTTTTTTATTTTAATGCGAATACCTAATACCATTATTTAGGTTTCTAAATATGTGCAATTTTTTATATATATATATAGCAAGGTTCTTTAAGATTTTGAAAATTGCGCCTATGGCTTCCATTGGTTGTTTTAAGTCATAACCCTGTCCCTTTGATTTCATGTATTCAAATTCAAAAATTTCCATTAGTTATTAAATTTACGCTTTTAAAAATTAAATGCAACATTTGCCCAAATAGAACTAGAATTTTGAAAAAAACATTTTAACAAAATAAAAATACAAAAAAAAAATGAAAAAATAAAATTACCTTGAGAGCGGAGCGAACCTTAGTTTGCAAATTTGAACGCGAGCAAGCTAGCCATAACACTATCAAAGCATGCTGGTTCAATGTGTTAGATAAGTTATTAAATATTTTACGTAGTCAAGCAAAAAATACTATTCTGGTTCACACAAATGTAAATTACTTAGAATTTTTTCAGATTTTTTGTTTAAACCATTTGGGCTACAGGGGCTTTATTTGATACGCAGCTTTAAAAAAAATAATTTTTTTTTCGATGAGCAGATATTTGTTTATATTTTTAGGGGGATATGTTTTTTAGATGTTATTTTTCCTATGTGCGGGTCAAAGAGTTGTGTAAGACAGACAAGACAGACAGACGACAAGATGACGGTATAAGGGTTTTTTGGTCATACCTACAAAACCCTAAAAATATCTGTTAAATTACTGCGCGAAACGTGTTTCTGTCAAGAGTTCTACGGCATACTGTATTAACAATGACGAGCGTGTGGACGGAGCATTCGTCGCTCGGGATAGCCGCTCGCGTTCGGCATTCGTATCCTTTGATAAATACCGACATAATGCCCGCTCCACACATTGGCCCAGTCGACGCGAAACAGCACGAATCCGAGCGTGTGGAGGCTTCGTTCGCCTTAGTGCGTGGTGTTTCGCTATGATGCGCCATCGCTCCCTATAATGTCGGTATTTATCAAAGGATACGAATGCCGAACGCGAGCGGCTATCCCGAGCGACGAATGCTCCGTCCACACGCTCGTCATTGTTAATACAGTATGCCGTAGAACTCTTGACAGAAACACGTTTCGCGCAGTAATTTAACAGATATTTTTAGGGTTTTGTAGGTATGACCAAAAAACCCTTATACCGTCATCTTGTCGTCTGTCTGTCTTGTCTGTCTTACACAACTCTTTGACCCGCACATAGGAAAAATAACATCTAAAAAACATATCCCCCTAAAAATATAAACAAATATCTGCTCATCGAAAAAAAAATTTTTTTTTTTAAAGCTGCGTATCAAATAAAGCCCCTGTAGCCCAAATGGTTTAAACAAAAAATCTGAAAAAATTCTAAGTAATTTACATTTGTGTGAACCAGAATAGTATTTTTTGCTTGACTACGTAAAATATTTAATAACTTATCTAACACATTGAACCAGCATGCTTTGATAGTGTTATGGCTAGCTTGCTCGCGTTCAAATTTGCAAACTAAGGTTCGCTCCGCTCTCAATGTAATTTTATTTTTTCATTTTTTTTTGCATTTTTATTTTGTTAAAATGTTTTTTTCAAAATTCTAGTTCTATTTGGGCAAATGTTGCATTTAATTTTTAAAAGCGTAAATTTAATAATTAGTGGAAATTGTTGAATTTGAATACATGAAATCAGAGGGACAGAGTTATGACTTAAAACAACCAATGGAAGCCATAGGCGCAATTTTCAAAATCTTAAAGAACCTTGCTATATATATATATATATATATATATATATATATATATATAAAAATTGCACATATTTAGAAACCTAAATAATGGTATTAGGCATTCGCATTAAAATAAAATATATATATATATATATATATATATATTTTAACATAAAAGTTTGTTTTGGCATCCCAAATAATCATCATTCATAAATACCTGCGAAATCCTGAAATGTGTGAAAATTCACACTTCACATCAATTTTTTTATTCCTGTTTTTAATTTGAATAAGTACAATGATTGAGTGGGCGAACGATCTTGGTCTTGAAATTTTTGGATTGTTATATGGGATCCAAAAAACAGAGACCATAAAGATAGGAAGAAAGTGAATATGTTCAGTATATTAATAATTATAATATGTAAGAGCGCACAAAGCTGTTGCAGCTCCAAGTTCTACGTCTCCCATCGTGCTATACGTCTGAACAATGATTGAGCGTATCGCGCGTCTTGGCGAGCGTGTGGACGGTGCACTCGTATCGCCATCGTTCGCCGAGCGCTTTGTCCGAGCCGCTCGGACGAGCGTGTGGAGCTAGCATTATAGGGAGCGATGGCGCATCATAGCGAAACACCATGCACTAAGGCGAACGAAGCCTCCACACGCTCGGATTCGTGCTGTTTCGCGTCGACTCGGCCAATGTGTGGAGCCGGCATAAGTAATTTTCACAACTGAATAAAATAGCTAAAATCATATTTCTAGAATGAAGCTTTAGTTACAATTGGCTGCGTCGTATGCATATATGCGTCGATTGGTTTACAAGATGGCATCTATAATCAATTTTGCATGTGGCAGCCGAAAGTCTAGTGCCAGCGCTGTCTACAATGCAATTTGTCTAATTACAATTATATAACATCTTTTTTTACAATTATAAATATCCTAAAAATTTGTTTCAAGTCATGATGTATTGATTATTACTAAATTTATTACAGATTGTTAGTTTTGTTTAAGAAATTTGTAGGAACTATACAACAGTGCCTCCCCTTAATACAGTGGCGACGCAAGCTATTAAAATATGGAGGGGCCAGGAAATATTTGAGGAGGGCTAAAATATAAAAGTTCCTCACTTTTGTCTTCTAAAATATAAGTGATGGCCTCCTTAATCCTTGTTGCGTGCACTCATTTTCTCCAAGCATTTCTGAAGGAGGGGGGGGGGGCAACTGGGGGACAGAGCAATTTGGGGGAGCGACCCCCGGCTCCCCGCTATCGCCGCCATTGCCTTAATAGCTTACTAATATATTTCCAGGGAAGATTCAAGTTATAACACCTTCAATTTTACTTCATGTATAATAAACAAAGAGCGGAGTTGTGTTTATTGCATTTATTCCCATAGACCTAAGAGACTCCGATCTCTGAATAAACCAAGATAGTGTTTTTGACAAGATGCATTCACAGATTAAGCGCGTTTTAATTAATAGATACTGTTTAAGTATCAGCATTCTCCTAATCTGAACAGAACATAAACTTGCATATGCATGCAGTTCTAGTTCTTATGGTGTATTTACATAAACGGATAATAGTTTAAAATATTAGAACAACATACGCGCTCTGTTTAAGCAGTTTGGAAGTTATTAGAGAACTACATAATTCGCGAAAGGATAATGGTTTCCTTGCAAATTTAGCAAACATAAACACTGATTTAGCGAAATATATGGCTGTATGCATATTTCCAACACTATGCCTTATTTTACACACTTGTTTTTGACATATATGTACACCCTTATTATATCAGATCGTCAAGGATGAAATCTGTAGTTAGTAATATTGCCAACTTAAACAGCTTATTATTTGATATTGGCTTAATATTTTACCGTTGTTTTTTTTTTTTTTTTTCGTTGGATAGTTACACATCTCGCCTGTTTAAATAAATCATTGTAAGCTCTAAAAAATATAATTTTTTTTTTTTTTTTAGTTAATTTTGTTGAAAATGGAACTGTCGAAAATTCGCACTATTATGAAGTATGAGTTATTACGTGGAACTACGGCATCGCAGGCCGCGCGGAACATTAATAGTGTATTTGGCTCTAGTGTTAATACGCAGCAGACAATATCAAATTGGATCGCCAAATTTCGTACAGGTAACTTAAAAACCAAACAAAAAAAAAAACTGGCTCATCAATCACAGCAGAAATATACTGCAACCAACTGGACAAAATGATGCAAAAACTTAAAGAAAAAAAGCCTAGATTGGTTAACAGATCGACTCCTATCTTATTGCATGATAACGCTAGACCACACACTGCACAAATGACTGTGGCAAAACTACAGGAATTGGAGTTGGAACTTCTTCATCATCCTCCATACTCACCAGACCTAGCCCCCACGGACTACCACTTATTCCGCAATTTGGACAACTTTTTAATAGGAAAACAGTTTAATTCCAGCAATGCTGTAAAACTGGTCTTCCAGAAATTCATTGACTTTCGTCCGCCAGCGTTTTATACCACTGGCCTCAACAACCTGCCGCTTAAATGGCAAAAGTGTATAAACAATATGGGTGCATACTTTGATGAATAAAATAATTCCTTATATTTGTAAGTTATCAACCAACTTAACCCTTTTTTCTACAAATTTCATCCTTGTCGACTTAATAATATAAGCTTATTGTCATGGAATTTAAAATATATACACATACATACGAGATGTAATCAAAATGTACGTGTAATTTTTGATAATCCCGCGCTACATCGTCAGATTGTTAAATTTTTTTGTTGTGATGTTGGTTAACCTGTCTTTGATGATTGTCTCAATTGGCAGCCATATTGGATGTGTATTTTAGATTTGATAGCTAATTAAAGAAGTTCTGTTTGTGTATATTTGGAGATTTTTTATTTTCACAATAAGGGATAACAGAATATGCATTAAATTTTGCGTGAAAAATGAAAACAAGTGCTGTAAAATAGTGAAAATGTTGCAGAAGTCATTTAGTGAGTCGAGTATGAATGAAAAAGTGATTTACAAATGGTATAAACGGTTTCAAGATGGCCGTGAATCAGTTGAAGATGATGATACGAGTTGGGAGACCTAGCACTTCAATCACCGGAAAAAACGTGGAAGAGTTAAGAAAAAAATCTTGATAACCGTGGAATTACAATTCAAGAGGTTGCTGAAGAAGTTGGTTTATCGTATGGTTCATGCGAAAAAATATTCACTTATGTTTTGGGCATGAGTCGCGTGGCAGCAAAATATCTTCCGAAATTATTAAATTTAAAACAAAAAATGTGTCGTAAAGAAGTCGCTCAGGAAATGATAGATGATGTCGTCAATGACTCAACATTGCTCCAGCGCATTATAACGGGTGACGAGACGTGGGTGTACGTAGGTATAGATAACTTCGAAACAAAGGCTCAATCATGTCAATGGAAGCTTCCAAATGAACCAAGACCCAAAAGAGTACGTCAAGTTCGATCGAATGTTAAAGTTCTTATCACTGTTTTTCGTTTTCGATTTTCGTGGTATTGTGTACTAAGAATTTTTACTGCAAGGTTTTATAGTTACTCAAGAATACTATTTAAGCTTGTTGCGTCGGCTGCGTGGAGCAATTTGTAGAAAACAGCAAGATTTATGTAGGGAAATTCTTGGACATTGCACCATGATAACGCACCAGTTTCCATACTCCATTGTTTGTTCGAGATTTTCTTTGTCCAAAACTTGCAACGTAATGATCCGCAACTACCCTACTCACCAGATATGGCCCCTAGTGAATTTTTTCTCTTCCCAATAATGGAAAAAAAAAATGAAAGGTCAAAGTTTTACGACCATAGAAGAAATTAAAGCAAAATCGCCGAAGGAGCTGAACGGTATACCAAAATCTGCGTTTCAAAAGTATTTTGAAGACTGAAAAAAATGGTGGCATAAGTGGATTATATCCGACGGGGGGGTTCTAGGACAATTCGCCGCGATTTCTCGAACAAAAAGAAGGAATATTTATATAAAAATAAAGTAAACTAGAACTTTTTCTTAAGCTACTCTTGCAAAAAAAATAATTATCATAGCTACAATAATTAACAAATAATAAGATATTCTTAATAAACTTGCAACGAATTTTCCGCGGCGAATTGTCCGGCGACGAATTGTCCGGACACCCCGATGGAGACTATTTTGAAGAGGACAATATACAAATTGGTGAATAAATAAATACTGTTTTGTTAATTAAACCAGTGGCGTAGGGAATCCTACGCTAGACATTCCCTCCCATAAAAAAAATAAATAAAAAAAAAAAAAATTAATTTAAAATAAGTTTTTTTTAATATTTAGATAAATCTTCAAAAATACAACAAATTATGTTCTATACAAATTTTTGTCCAAGGATTGGTTTACTAGTTACGAATTAATTATCATAACCATGGAAACGTTACATATAAGTAGGAAAAAATTGAGACTTGGAAAATTTTAAATAATTTTACAAAAAAATTTCAAAATTTTTCGTTTTATCAAAAAACGTCTCAAATAAAAGTTATTAGTAATTGCATTTATAGTACCTTTTGTTCAATAAAATTTTTCGAAATATTTTTCTGTTGCTAAATATTCGCAAAAATCTTAAAATCGACACGAGTAAACTCCCATTTCTAGTCAACCGATCTTCATAAAAAACAATAGGGTTCTTCCCATTTAATAGGAGAATTTTTTAGTACCAGAACGAATTCTCTAAGTTGAACCGTTCTTGAGTTATCGTGTATACACACAGACACACACACAGACACACACACACACACACACACATACGGACGGCACTTTTTGGATTCCCCGGACCATGAAACGTGGTCATCAGTCAAAATCTCAACATCGCGAATTTTTTCGCGATTACAATACTTGCCCCTTATATATTAAGGTCGGGCAAGTAAAAAATGTACGAACGTTTTAATCACACCTCGTAGACAGCGCAGTTATACTTATTTTGAGTTGTTATTTCATTTAAATATTGCCTCAAATCAAAAGTTATAAATTTGAGTTTATGTGCGGGTTCTGTTTAGCTGATCATTTTGTTTAGCAGCAGCCCATTAATAATTAAAAAATCACAAAAAAAAAAAACATTTAGTTCCGCTTAAACGTTTGGATTAGCCTAAAACTACCTAAATAAATGCTGTATCTAATAATTACTAACTAGTTTATTAGTAACTGGAACTCGGCCTTTAGACAATAACGATTAAGAGTGTAAACTATATTTCAAATTTTTAGGTATTACTGATGTATTTTGATACGCTGAAAACAAATCTGAAAACAGAATTATTCTATTACCCATTCTGTAAGGTTTTCTGTAATAGGCAAATTTATATCTCGCAATATGTAATAGTTTTATATTTCGTCAACTTACGACATGTATCTGCGGTGACGAATATAACTGGTTAAGATCAGTGTATTAGTAAACTACAGGTATCACTATCTGTTGTATTTTTTATATCTTGACTGGTAACTCTTTGAGTTCTAAGTAATTTATATTTTTTATTTTACTTTGATTTTGCTTAATTTTAAGTATAATGTCTAAGCAGCGCGAAAATAGTGCCAACACTTTTTGTTATGTATGTGGAGAGACTTTTAAATCGCAAAAACGTAATTTCACCCCACTTGCGAAAAGCTTACACACTTTATTTCGAAGTTAAAGTTGGAAACCAAGATAAAACATGGACCCTTCATATATGTTGTAAGACTTGTGTAAATTTGTTAACAGGTTGGTTGAAAGACGCAACTCGTAAAATGGATTTTTGAAATACCAATGGTTTGACGAGAACCAAAAGACCATATTACGGATTCCTATTTTTGCCTCACTAATATGACAGGTATTAGACCAAAGTCTAAACATACTATACAGTATTCTAATTTACAATCAGCTTTATGACCCGTCGAATATAATAATGAACTTCCTATCCCAAAATGACCAGAATCTTGGAATTTAGATAAAGAAGAACCTGAATCCGCTGATTCTTCAAGTGGCCTCGCAGAATTCGTAAAAGAAATCGAAACTGATCCTTCATTTAACGTACCAAAATGTTCAGCCTCGTATGATATCACAGGTTGAACTTAATGACTTAGTTCGAAACTTAAATCTATCAAATGGTATCGTGAATGAAGTACTTGATGACTACAAAGAAATGAAATGTAGGATGTAACGATTCCACTAAGACATTTCCACCCTGGAAAAGCGATATCAAAGTAAATGAAGCCCAAATTTGCTTGCTGACCACTGGAAGACATTAATTAGGGATGCTTCAGAAACGAAATATCGACGAAAAACATCATAAAAAACATTTTGAGGTAAGTTAAAATCAATAATACCAGGTCTACAAGTATGAAATGCAGATTTTTTTTTTTAAATAAAACACATTAAATTCAAAAGAACAGTAAAAGTTTATTTATTCAAAATATTAGAAGTTATTTGTTCAAAATATTAGAAAACATTAAAAGTTATTCATTTTTCCCATCTTTCAGGCAATTTGTCAATACCTCGCCAGTAGAACTCTTCCCCTTTCCCCGCAAACCATTCATCTAGCCATTCTTTCACATTTTCATATTAACAAAAGTGCTGCTCGGCAAGTGCGTGACCTATCAATGCGAACAAGTGGTAATCTGAAGGGGCCAAGTCTGGTGAGTAAGCGGCATGGGGTAGCACTTCCCACTTGAGTGCCTCCAATGTGTTGCAAACTGCTTTTGCCTTATGTGATCTATGCCGTTATCGTGAAGAAAAATTACCTTGTGCTGTCTTCTTTCGTATTCTGGTCGTTTTATGAACAGCGAATGGTTCAATTCGATCAGTTGTTGTTGGTAGCGTTGGGTATTAACTGTTTCACCAGGTTTTAACAATTCATAATAGACCACACCCTTTTGGTCCCACCAAGTAGAGCATTGTCTTTTTGCCAAAGCGATTCGGTCTTGCAGTTGAAGTGGTTGGTGAGCCTGGGTTCACCCATGATTTTTTGCGTTTGAGATTTTCAAAATAAATCCATTTTTCATCGCCAGTAATGATACGATGCAAAAAAGACTTTCTTTTGTATCGTGTAAGCAAAATTTCACAAGTGTTTTTGCGTTTTTCCATCTGCCTCTCATTCAATGCATGTAGAACCCATCTGCCGACTTTCTGGATCTTACCCATCTCTCGTAGGCGATTGGAAACAGCTTGTTGACTAACGCCTAACTGCTCTGCTAGTTGTTTTTGTGATTGACTATCGTCTTCCTGTAGCAATGTTTCCAATTTTGTATCTTAATATTTTTTTTGGAGGTTTTCCATGTTCTTTGTCTGTAAGATCAAAGTCACCACTTTTGAAACGCCGAAACCATCGTTCACACGTATCTTGCGATGGAGCATATTCACCATAAGCTTCTCGAAGCAGTCGGTATGATTCAGCAGCAGTTTTTTTCAAATGAAAACAAAACAGTAGTACTGTCCGCGAATGCTCTTTATTTGGCACAAAATTTGACATTTTTAACACAGTAAAACAAAACTATATGATCACTTTTCAAATTATAACCTATACGCATTTGACACTTAATGATAACTTAACAAAACGCCATATGTGTTGAAACTTTGAAATATACACTCAGTTTGCGCGGCAAGTTTGAAAAAAATCCGCATTTCATACTTTTAGACCTGGTAATACGTCTATCGGTATATTTCGTTAGAAACCAACAATAACTCATAGCAAAAATATGATGGGTGATAGAAAAAAATCTGTGGTAATTTTCGGCTTTAAGGTCAAATTTTACGTGGAATACACCATGTTTTGTCCGTGTCACAAAAAATAAGTTCATTTTTGTTTACCAGTGTAATTTCATGCAGAAAGTGACTTTACGCATCTTAATTTCTGCTTCATTTATAATAATAGGGGATAGGCATGATTTTATTTTAATTTTTTATTATATTCCTCTTGTTGTATATAAACATAAAAAACAGTTTTGCATTTTTTTTTTTTAATTTGAAGGCTTAAAAAAATCATAAATGTATGTAGCGCGCGAAAACGACGTGTGACGTCATACCCCTTCTAAGTGACGCAGTACACTACTAGCCTACCCAGTGTACTGCGTACAGCCTACCCCAGTGTACAGCGTGCAGCCTACATAGTCTGTTGTGCACTTATTTGCTTGTATAACTTTTATAGGTTATGTAAAGTTAGAGTGATTTTAATTAAAATAAAGTTTAATTCTATAAAAAATAAAAACAATTTATACATGTTTGCCGAATTAAATTTTATATTAAAGTATATAAAATATGGAAGATCCAGGCCTCAGTACTTCGAAACATAGTCGAAAATATTGTTTAGTACCGATATGCACAAATAGTTCAAATAGAAATCCAAAAAAACAATTTATATCATTACCTCATGGCGAAAAACAACAGAAAAGGCGAAATTTGTGGCTGAAAGCTATGAGGCGAAATAAAACCGATATTTCAGAAAAAAGTAAACTTTATGTTGTGTGCATAAATGCATCAATGTTGGGTAAATTATCACTCTGAACTCTAAGAAAATCTTTATCTGCCATTTTAATAATAAATGCGTGAAAAATTGTTTAAAAACAAATACAAAACTCTCGAACAATACAATATACACACGTAAAGATTATGTTGTATAGTGCGTTCAAAGGTGAGTTTGCAGTACAGGGCATATGGAATAGTTCTTTTTCATACTCTCTAATGGGTTTACATAATGACGCTATCCTTTTCTTGCTTGTCGACGTTGCCAGCTCTAAAACGCGCTGATCTGTGAAGACGCAGAATTCTACAAATGGTCATTTGTTTTTGTTGAGTGTTATTTTGAGTTTAATAAGAGTTGATTTTTGTAAATCATACGAGTTTTTCATATTATTATAATTGACACATTTGTCACTTTTACAACATTTGGCAACATCGCTCCCATTTGCCATAAGAGCTATACTGCAAACTCACCTTTGAACGCTCTATAGCTGTATCTGTGACGTCAAACCCCAGTCGTTTTTACTCGGCAACGTTCGCGCCGTAGTCGGCTTATTTCAAATTTACAATATTTTAATTAAAAAATGTGGGTATAATATTAATTAAAATGTGATTTTTGTTTTGTTAGGTGACATAACTAACATTAACATATCAAAAAAATGTAGTTTTAAGGAAATATAAATTTTAGGCGTATCCCCTATTTAACTAGTAAATCGGACTTATATGAACGATGTTGTGTGTTTAAAAATATTAAAACTTTTAAAAACATTTTGGCCTACTGGCGTAGCGTAGTGGTAACACGTTAAATTACTAAGGTCTCGGGTTCGTATCCTATTGAGGCATGAAATTTTCAACATGAAAAATAAGAACTATCATGGCTAATTCCCTTAATAGCAAATGCCATAAACCGTGATATAAAAAATAAAAAACATTTAGAAAAAGATTAGAGCTTAATTTGTATGTATAAATGGGCCTTAAGAGCCGTCTTCTATAATTCACAGTAAATTATATCCTCACATTAGAATTCTCTTGTTGAAAGCATCCTGGTATACCCGTATTAAACCTAAATAAACACCTACCTCGTTAACACCCGTATTTTTCTCCTTGTCCTCCTCTCGTTGTTTGTGATGTTTACCGTGATGCCGTCCATGATGCCTGGTGCGGTGATTACTGAACCAGCCGAGATCAATCTCCAGGTCACTGAGTGGCCCGCACACAGTGTCCCGGTGCACCTCGCACGGCCGTAACACCACGTGCACCTGGAGATCACACCTCGTGCAATTCACGCACGAGTCTAGTGACGAATTCCAGTACTTGTCACCTGGAGGACACACTGAAGCACTGCACAACGAGACTAGAAGTGTCGTGATGTAGAAGGTTAATGTTACCTTCATACCCTGTAAAGAAAAATAAATACATTACTAAAGTGGTAAATAATTTAATGACCAAATTACATATATATATATCTATTGTTTTTAGTCAGTTATTATTAGGTACATAAGATTTCACATGCAAAATTCAATATTTTCAAAATTATTAAAATCATAAATGGGATTTTTCAACAAAATGTCCTTAACTTTATTTGAAAATCCTCTGCATGATAGTTGTTTAATCTCCTCGGGCAACACATTGAAAAATTTTATACAATAATAATTTGAGCAATATCTGAATTTGTTCAAGCGAAGGTACTGAGAACGGATGTCGTTTTTTAAACGAGTGTTGTACGATCTCATGCGAGTCTCCAAGAATAGTGAATTTGCTCAAATTCTTATGTATTAGCAAGAGGCTATTATAAATGAATAATGCTGGTAAGATCATTATTTTGAGACTTGTAAAATAATCTCGACATTCGGCTCTGTATGTAGCACCGACGATAATTCTGACAGCTTTACGCTGAAGGCTAAAGATTCTGCCAGCGGACGGAGAATGTCCCCATATAAGTATCCCATAATTAAAGTGAGATTGGAATAATAAAAAATAGGTTTTCAATACGACCTCCTTATATACTTCGTATTTCAATCTCCCTGTCAGGTAGATGGTGGACCTAAGCTTACGACTAAAAAATTCAGTGTGTTGGTCCCAACGTAAATGAGGATCTACGTGGATTCCAAGAAACTTTACATAACGAGGGTTTTCAAAATTATGTTTCCTAGTAGTAAACAGTAGGGTCTGGGATTTGTCCGTGTTTAAGCATAAATTATTGGTGTTAAACCAAGAATTTGCTTCGACTATCAAGATCTATTCTCAGAAAGGAGAGCACTTAAATTGGAGTTTCTCGTTAATAATGTTGTGTCGTCTGCGTAGAGAACTGTTTTAGAAGTCATAAAATGGGGTAGATCATTAACATATATTAAAAATAGTAACGGACCAAGTATGGAACCTTGCGGAACACCAAACTGTAAAGGAAGAGTTGTAGATTTATTGTTGCCAAGCTGAGTAAATTGTTTCCTATCCGATAGATATGATCAAGGCAAGGAGCAGTTGTTTTCGTCAAAACCATAAAGATGTAGCTTATTTATTAATTAATTATTTATACATGTTACGCGAGATGCAGTCGAATGCTTTACTGAGATCTAAGAAGGTACAAACACAGTATTCACCACAGTATTCTACAGTATTCACTATAGAACACATTTTGAATTTAATGTCGATTTATGAAATACTATAAAACCCTGGATACCGGTCAGGAAATGTTCCCAGGTTTGGAACACTAAACGGGATTATGTGAACATTAAGAAAATAGCTTTCCATAAATAGTTATTTTGCATAACGCTTCGCCTAGCTTTAAAACTCACACTTTGGGTAATTTTCGACGAATTAATCCTTAATTTTGGTTACTTCTGTGATACTTCTGCTGAACAAGTAATATACAATTGTGATGTGCGGTTCACTGCCGCCGTCTTCAATTTTAGCAAATATTTAGGTAAGCATGAGCAGATCAAACCCGTGAAATGAAACGCCGCATTGATCGTGGGCGGCTTTTGGCAAGTTCAGAGATGTTTTCACTAGCAACTTACCAAATTGCTTGAAGAAAAAAGTTTTCACCCAATGCATACTACCTGTTCTAATATACGGATCGGAAACTCTGACATTAACAGCTACGTCAGCTGAAAAATAAGAGTTGCCCAAAGTTCTATGGAGAGATCAATACTAGGAATTAGTCTAACTGATAGAAAAGCAAATCAGTGGATTCGAGAACAAAGAAAAGTATGTGACGTCATCGAAAGAATTGCTCGTCTTAAATGGAACTGGGTTGGACATGTGGCTGGACATCAAGATGGCAGATGGACAAAGAAGACCCTAGATTGGAGACCCAGAGATCGTTCCGAATAGAAAAAGCTTGGGGAGGCCTACGTTCAGCAGTGGGCAAGAAAGGCTGATTGATCATGATGATGAGCAGACAATTCAGTGTGAAAAGTGGTTATTTTACTAGAATTTTTGATGAATTTGGGCGATTATGAAGATCGTGTCGCGGTTATCGCACAAGATAGGCAATTCAGCATCTGGTATTTTCAACAAGCTTCAGAAGCTGAAAACCTCTGGAAGATTTGTTTATCGCACCGTTCAAAGGTTTATTGAGACTACTTCTCTTGATAAACTCCCAAGATCGGGACGTCCGCGCACCATAATGGCCCGGATACACGATGCCAGTAACTTGCACAAGTAAGAACTTGCACCAGTCACTGACATCGTAGAGACGTATTGAGGAAGGATGTTTTTATATAGTTAAGCAGTCTGCCAGTTGTACCTACTCGTGAGAAGTGTGAGAAGTTAAACAGCAGGTATTTGAATCTGTCCAATTGTTCTGTCAGTTTAGCCTCTAGTTTTAAGATATGTTCAAAGTTTTTATGACCATGGTTTTAATTTTGTTCTACATTTTTTTTCCATGCTAGCCTCGTTTAACCCCTTGTTGAACTTTTGTAGGTTTTGTAACCTTGTTTCGTTTTCTGATAGTATTACCATGTCGCCAGCGTACCATAACTCTGATATTTGGACTTTATTCATACACCAGCGACCAACTTCGAACGGTTTTATCATGTTTTTAATTTCTGTTATCGCTATAATTATTACAATGATGAAAATCAGAGGGCTTAAAATACTGCCTTGTTGAAGACCTTTCTTCGTGTTGAATTCGTCGATTTTGACATTTCTAGTACGTACATAATTCTTCGTACCGTCGGATAAGCTGTTTACTCCTCGTAGAATAATAAATAATAGGTTCCCAACGCCTAAATAGGCATATACGGATAAAAAAAAGGTAAGTTCTCCGTTTCTAGACCGCCAGTTATAGATATGAAAGCCACGTGGTTAGTGTGACATTTCGACTGGTCCTATTATCCTATTATGTATAAACAGATACTCATTTTTAGTATTAAATACTTGAGGCTGAGTCGACCCCATAGCTGACTGCACAATATCGGAAGATAAAAATTCGAAGGAGGTAGTAGGATTCGAACTCGCGTCCCTGTGCTCCGTAGACAACCGTCTTACCACGGAGGCACGGCAGCTAATGAAATACTTTACTCCTCGTATCCGTTCTTTTTATACACCCTTCTTTTCCAGAGCCGTCCTCTCCTTTCTATTCAATTCTATTACAATTTCCGAAATCTTTAAAACTCCCGAATCAATTAAAATACGCAGTTCGATTCCGATTATCTTCTCAAAAAGCTGTTCTTAAAAGTATTCTAGTTTGAAACAAAATTTCATACAGACACGCTGCTCTTTGATCAACTACATCTTAAAAATAGCCGGGGTGAAGGACACAAAGCAAAAAGAAAACAAAGAAGGATAATATTTCAAAAATCGCTATAAAAGGAAATAACTTACCAATAATGAGCTCAACGACAATCAAATTACAAATAACGGCTGCATCATATTAAGTCAATATTCTCCCTCGACAGGTATTACTAAAAGATAATACAAAAGGCAGGCAAGTCTTGTATCTTTTTATCAAGCCTCACATGACTTATTAAGAGTGATTACTTATTCTTCGTCTGATTTTTCAACCAAACGTATTTTTTTGTGATATATTTCTTTCAACAATAGTCAGACTATTAACTGAAATTACAAACCATTTACGAAATTCTTTTTCAAATCAGTGAATCAATCCAGCCAGTATTGAAAGTTATAACATTCTACTTTCGTTTTCTTGAAAAAATATTGTTTTGTTTTCTTAACTAAAATGGAAAAATGTCGAAGTGTGTAATGGAATTTCGTAATGTGATTTGTTAGGTAATTGATTTGTTGCCATTTATTGAATTACAAAACTAACTTTCCTTTTTCATTTCAATGCTTTGAAAGCTTGTTCGTGGTTAAAATATAACAAAGAGAAATTAATTCAAATCGTTGCGATTATTATTCGAAAGATTAAAATTCATCTTGGGTAGTAAACTACATTTTCAGAAACATTTGAAAAAATTTCAAACCGTACAAAGGAAACATTTATGTGAAGTATGAATTTTTACACATTCAGAATTTCGTTGGTATGAAGTAAGAATATGGAAAATCGAAAGTCCAAATGCTGACGTTTACGAAGTATTTTTTTGCTATAATAGCATCAAAATGAGCTATATTTTGAAAATCATTTGTTATATGGTAATATAAATATTAAGAGCTTTCATTCAATGCCTTATATAAAATTATAAAATATATTTATTTTTAAAAGAACAAAAACTTCAATATCCTTCGAAAAAATAAACTGTGGAAAAAATCGGTCTGTACTATTATATTTCGGTTTAAGCCAATGTGTATTACTATTTTTTTTTTTTCACATTATTAGGTCAACCGCTCTGGATGATAAGGTTGTAGACAAAATATTTTAGATTAAAATCGGATCAAAATGAAATTTTTTATAAATTATACGTCGTTCCTTAATCTACGCTAGATGCTAGAGCTTCCACAATACTGTTTGGCAAATATCTCGCGAAAGGGCGGAGTTTATGTTGCGCATAGATAAAGCACTACGATAGATAATAACAGACACAAATAACAGGCAAAGAAAAAAGTTTTAATTGTTACATTTATATACGAGGGATGTTTCCAAAGTTCTAGGAATTTAGCTATAATTTTTATTATTTTGTTAATTTTTGTTCAATATTACAATGTAGTTTTTCAACATAATCTCCATTTGACTGAATACATTTATCCCATTTATATATTATTAAGTTAAAGAACTTTCCTATTGAGTTTCTGTTCTGGTCCCAACAGCCTTGGCACCCAGCGCGGCGAAACCTTGCTAACGCCTAAACAATCATGCAAGATGTCATGAACTTGTCGTGTAGTACATATCCCTAGGCGCACACTAATTTGACGAATAGTCATTCGCCTGTCCTCTTTCAATAGGTCTTCGACGGCAGTAATGTTTCATTTACCGACGTGCTTGGGCGCCCACTGCGTGGATCGTCTTCTAGTGATGTTCTACCGGTTTTAAAACGATCGATCCACCGATAAACAGTACTTTTGGATTCTGCAGACTCACCAAATACTCCTTGCAGACGATGAATAATTTCTGATGTTTTCACACCTTCTTTCCGCAAAAAGAAAATTATAGCTCTTTGAGCTTTTGCTGCGTCTTCCATGGTTACAAAAACAGTGCTATGAAAACGCGTCTATATCAGTCGAACACCTAAATCAGACTGAACAATATTGCACTAGATAGTTGCATAAACATGTCAAGACTTGTCTGGCACCAATAACATTGCCTATAAGTTCTGCGTAATTTAATTATAGCACAATTCCCAGAATTTAGGAAGCATCCCTCGTATTTAGTAGTGAGGTCTACAAACTTAAATACCATCCATCACAGTCGGACATCAAAATTGTAGAAACGATGCTACTTACTTTATGCGAGAATTTTACTGGGCGATCATTATGTCTACTTGTCTATTGGCTAGAGCTCCCCGTCCGCGCCCTTGCATGTTTCAAAACTCAATCTGTTTTAAGTAGTACATATAATAAGCAATAATAACGCCTCACTACGCAATAATACAGAGACGTTCTCCCGCCAGATAAATATTCAATAATACATATGCGTTTGTGCACTTGATTACATATTCTAGTGCACAAAATAGAAACAAAATTTCTATATATTATTACATGTATGAAAAAGACATGTAATTCGTCATCGCTTAGAATCCCTACTACTAATTTCACGCGTACCCTTCACATCCTGTCACGACCTATATGTTGAACTGTAAACCTTCAAAAATTTTTTTTTTTCAATAACCAAAAATCGAAATAATTTCTGTTGTGCAATTTCTGTTCACATCAAAGTAAATTACTCAGAATTTTCAAATTTGTGACTAACCTCTTTGGTTATAGGGACACAAAAAAATTTAGAATAATTTTAACAAAAATTGTATTTTAACTTATATTTTCCTTCCAAAAATTTTCCTCTTTTTCAGTAAAAATGTTTCTCCGGTTTTTGCCCGACATTATAACGGAATTAAAGTTTATTAAACTAGATTTTCAATTCTACTTACTTTTACAGATTAAGTGAGGCTTTTGACAACTTACAAAAATGAAAATTCCAGTTAATTCCGCCTAAACGTTTGGAATTTTTGGTTAAATTTTAACAGTTTCTGAACTGTAAGTTTCAACTGTTTCAAATTATTGTATGGCTCACTTTACTGTGCAGGTTTCTCTATAAGTTTGTCTTTGTCTTATTATTACGTTAGTTAGATAATTTTTCTTGGCGCACAGAAACAAAGGCTATTTGCGCCTAACGCAGCTCATCTAAATGACTACACTACATATTAAAAAACAATAAATTAAACAATAAATAAATAAATAAAATCAATAAAAATACGCATACTCAATAAAAGTAATCTTGCACAGACAAACACAAATAAATAAGATAAAAGGTCTGTTCGAAACATTGAACAGATGCAGAGTGATAGAAAGAGGCTGTAAAGGGGCCAATTACCATCGAATATTACAGACTAGAAAAAGAACACATTAAAATAAAATGCAAGACTTCACAAATAGAACAGTAAGTTCGATTATCTCAGGAAGAGTATCAGCCTGTTCATGAGTACTCTGTTGTCGCCTAAAGCAACTGACAGGTTGTCTTATTATTACCAACCTACGCCCAATTCTATATTTGTTTATAAGGTACCTAATAGTTATTAGAAAGATATTTTAGATATGATCTCCCCAATAAAGTTATTAGGTAGAGAAATAAGTTATTTGACTAAGGCCCGGTCTTTCCACCTCCAGGTAAATCTCTAGGTAACTATCTGATAGATAAGGTTATCTGGAACCTCATCATGAACTTCAGCTGAATAAATTTCACTACCAATCAGTGAATTCAATACGTCAATTTCATTATCCGTTAGATAAATTTGTATTGAAAGACGGGATGACATTTATTAGCACAGAAAGTATCACATAACCTTATTTGTCAGATAGTTACCTAGAGATTTACCTGAAGGTGGAAAGACTGGACCTAACAGTTATTAGTAAGTTTATAAGCAGGTGGATATCTCGGCCCTAAGTTTCACACACTATGCTAATAATTTGGTTCTAAACTAGGGTGACCATTCGTCCCGCATTAAGACACGTCCCGCATTCTAACTTTTGATTTTTTAACTTGTTTTTGAGGAAATGAGGACCTTTTTTTTGCTCTTCACTTGGATTTGGGAAGTGAGGACCTTTTTTGTTTGCTCTTCACTTGGATTTGGGAAGTGAGGACCTTTTTTTTGCTCTTCACTTATATTTGGAAAGTGACAACCTTTTGTTTTGCTTTGTCCCGCATTGCCTTCTTAAGAAAATGATCACCCTATTCTAAACACAAAATCCAACTAATAATAAAGAATATCAAAAATCAGTTTGATATACCAGGTGAACTTATTAAATGTAAATACTGCCAATAAAAATCTTAATTTTTACTTAATAATATAAAAACTATAGGTTATTCCAAACCTTAGCGGAAACCTAAGCGGAACTAAATGGAATTTAAATTTTCTCAAGTAGTCACTAGCTAATATTTTATATACTAAAGTGCGCGTTTGCTGAGCAAAATGATCAAAAGCTTCAATCAATCGGTAAAAGTTACTATTTGAAAATCTAGTTCCGTTAAAGCAAAGAAACCGACTATAGTCAAAATTCTTGATAAATAAAATTATAATTGTTGTTTTTCATTAATATATGTTTATTATATATAATATTAACAAAATATACAAATTCCTGGAATAATTCAATGAAAATATTTAATTTTTAAGGTTTTTGAAGAACTTTATGACGTAAATTTTCTCATATCGGGGATCGGCCATAGCGGCTTTCACAATATTATAATTAACAAGAACTCCCCTTCAATAATTCTTAAGCGTAGAGAAAAATGTATTAATTTACGTTACATGTAACATTTAATCGTGTTTGAAAATGGAATTCTTTGTATTGCTGGTGAAACGATACTTAAATCCGATCCATCAGACCCTGAGTTGTAACATTAGACAGACGTTCTTAAGAAAATTTTTGCATGTTTATTTCTGACATCGGTAAAGTTAAACGTTACAGGAACTCATTCATATGTCAAATGTCAAAATATAACACGCTCGAAATAATCTTGCTTCTCAATTTTACGGAAATAAGAAACGTAATGATCGTGTCAAAACTCAAAATAAATATTTAAACAGGAAAACTAAATTTGATTTTTATTGGAAATGTTCTACACATGACGCAGGAAAGAATATAAGCCTCAGATTTGTAAATCTCCCTTCTTGGGAATGTGAGAATCAGTGGCGTAACAACCGCCTGGGCTGACCAGACATGTTCCGGGGGCCCCGGCGTCGAAGTTTCCCGACGTTGATTTTTTATTTATGTATATTAATAAAAAAGGTATTTTATGAATAATAAGACATGATTTTATTGATCAACTAATACGTCTCGCACATCGTATGATATATTTTTTACTATTCTATTTAAATAAAACAATATGCCTTAGCAACGATATAGCACACTATCGTTAATAAGTGTAAATGTTGCATAATTATATTTTTCTTCAAGCGGATTATAATGCTAACATTACATTGTTCAATACATTCGGTAGAAATGATACATTTTTTTACTAGTTAAAAAATGTGAACATTTTTATACTAGTAAATAGTTCATATAGTTATCAACAGATGGCACTGATGGCAGCAGCCGCCATAAACAAAACATCTGTCAATTTAATATGTTTGTAGCGTGGTTTGTAGTGAATTCAGAAATAAGTTACGTTATTAGTGAGTTACTTTATTATTATTCTGTGATCATTCTGTGATTAGTTACAAAATACACAATATAAAGATCAAAAATTGAAAAATGTCTCAACCAATTCAATGTACACCGTCGGAATTAGCAGCAATAGCATCTGAAACTATAAAGTCATAAGTATTTATGATTGCAAATTTTTAATACCTACGCTTGAAGAAAAAATAGTATATGTCACTCGGAGTAGAACGCCTTTTTTGTGCTTCGCTCAATATGCAAGCCTCGGCTGCGCCTCGGCAGCAATATTTAAGCTCAGCACAAAAAAGAGCGCGTTCTACTCCTAGTAACATAATATACTATTTCGATAACATGTACATGTGTAAAAAACAAAGATAAAGTGGTAATATGAGATATTTCCAACATTTTTCAATGCAAACGATTAAATTGGTTCATAATAAATTCTTCATAGATTAAACTAAGGTGTTAATTCGGGTTTTTTGTCCCGAATTTTAGAAAAGGTACTCAATATCTACTCGCATTTTAAATATATTTCAACTAAAATTATTTTACAAAACTTGAACTAAAAAAAAAATGTACCAAAGAGACATTTTCCTTGATGAACAGCTGTGAATTGTTTGGACTGTGAATTATGAAGAAAACTGTGCGGATTTTTATAAAATGCTTCAAAGCAAAAAAGACCTACTCAAAAAGATCCATAGTTCGTAAAAATATAAAAAGTTTTCTACTGAGTAATTTTAATGAATAAATTTTGTATTCATTTAAAAAAATCAGCTGTGGCCACCACAGGACCGACCGCCATCACAACGTACTTGTATAAAATACATTCTAGCAGCAAAGTAGACTAACAGACATTATGCTAAAAATAGTCAAAACATTATGTAGGGACCTCAATTCGTGGAGATTCATCGAAATCTCGAAATGTCAAAATCGGTATGATCACAATACCTCCTTTATATATGTTGGCGATCGGTAAAAATACTTTGATTTTAATAATGTTCCAAGTTAATTATCTGTGATTGGAAATTATTTATTGATAATTATAATCATTTATTATATATAATTTGTATTAAAAAAGTGAATTACACAATTATATTGAAATAATTAATCCCCCTCCCGGAAGAAATATTTTTATGTTTTTTGCGCAATATGTTTTTTTTCAATATTTTTGGTATATGTGATGTAAAGAGTTACATATACCTATACATGTCAAATTTCAATTCTCTAGATCCAGCAAAGTACCACAGTTTCCACCGAACAGACTCATGGGTGACATAAGGATTTCTTGATCAAACCTACGATGACAAAAAATCACAGAGAACATGGGAATATTCATTTTATATTAATTTCAAAGCTGATCTTAATAAAAGATAGCATATATTTTACGGTACGATTATTTTAAATTTATTAAATTTTGTCACTGGCCTTTAAAGGGGGGGGGGGCACGTGCCCCCTCCTGAATTCGCCACTGGTTAGATTAAGAATTACTCTTTTACACACAGAACACAGAAATGTTCATTACTCCACTTTCGCGTAAAAAAAAACTAATTTCCCATGTTAAATACCTATAGCCTACATTTCATGTTACACTCTGTATAACAGAATACCTTTTAGGAAAAACACCAAAAAAAAATGAAGAAAAATTCGGTTGTTTTCACTAAGATTTATTCGATATCACTCGGTACTATATTCGACCGCTCGTCCATTAGACGAGTTTTCGTACGAATTATACTCGTCAGACTTATGGTATTTCGACAGTTACGTTATTGTCAAGAGTTTATCACAAACTAAACTTGAAATCTGACAAAGAATGATGTGTTTACAAGTATTACAAAAAACGTTCAGTTAATTTATCTAAAAAATTTAAAATATAATAGAGTAATAAAGATATCTTACCTATTATTAAAATGATGCATACAAATCATTTATAATGTAACCACAATAAAACGTGCACGTGTAATAAATCACATTAAAAACATCTCATTTTAATCACGTCTATTAAAAACCACAAAAACATTTGTAAAAACCGCAGCAATCAGTGCCATGTTTTAAAAAAGTGTCGGCAATCGGAGGCAGCGCTCAGGCAGACGCACAAAGAATGTCGCACGCCGGACCCAGAGGAAGCAACGGTATATTATGGTTGCCATATGTCTTCGTGGACATTTGGTGCACTACTGTTAGGGTGTATAGTGTATAGACTTACAGACTGCTTGAGGTGTTACCGACATGTATATATGGGATCGCTTGTAAAAACAACACTACAATGTTTAATTCTACAGAATTTGTCATTTTCACTTCTAAACTTTTTCACTTCACTTTTTCATTTTAAAAGTAGGAAACTGTAGCAAACAAAAAATATATTAAGAGTTTGAATATTTATTTTTGTTTATTTTGTTTAATGATTTTGAGGCTATACGATTATTTAGACCAGTGTTTCCCAACTTGTGATAAGCGCAACGGTGTAGCCAAAATGGCAGTACTGGAAGTTGTAAGAGGGCGTAATGACGAAATGTCAAAAAAATAGTAGGACAAAATAAGGTAATGACAAAAAATATCGGGATAAGCTATTCTGTATCCGCATCCGCATATCCAGAACCCGCATCCGATCCGTATTCCCAGCTTTTATAAATAATATTATCCGCAGCCGCAAAAATATCGGCACAATCCTCACAACAGGGTTTACTGTCAGTGAACATGTTTCACCTTATTTGGCATAACGCTGCTCTAAAACACTACTGCAAATTTTTGGATTTTTATTATTGTACGATGCATATATATATACAGGGTGTTTATTTGAAACGGGGCACCCCGAAAATCTCCTTTATTTGTAAAGATACAAAATATCTTCAGAACAAAAGTTAAACTAGAGAAAAAGGCCCATCTAAAGGTTACTATAAGAATTCTGAGGCACTTCCGGTTTCACCGGAAATTATGTCAACTTTGGATCTAGCATTAAACTAGTTTGTACTGTACATTAAATTAGCTTTACAATGACACCAAAAAGTCATATTTTTATGTTAACCATTTCAAAATGGCGACAATTTATTTACAAAATAATAATGAACACAAGTTTTACAAAGTTGAACGTAGCAAGCTTTGAAAACAATAAAAAAAGAAACAAAATATTTCTAAAATAAACTGTTAAATAAACTAGTTATTATATGAAATAACATGAAATAACTTAAATTTTAATTTTTCAATTAAATGTTTTATAAATAACAAGAGTTTAATAGTTTATTTTGCTTATTTTTGTTTGAAAAAAAAAAAATGTATTGTAAAAAGTAATAGTTTTTTTTTTTCTAAATAGTTAAATAGTTTATTTTAGAGTAAAACTTACAAAACTTTGTAAAACTTATGTTGATTATTATTTTGTAAACGAATGGTCGCCATTTTGAAATGGTTAACATAAAAATATGATTTTTTGGTGTCATTGTAAAGCTAATTTAATGTACTTTTAGGAAAAAAATATAAAATTATCGATTCCCTATACTAGATCAAAAGTTGACATCATTTCCGGTGAAACCGGAAGTGCCTCAGAATTCTTATAGTAACCTTTATATGGGCCTTTTTGTCTAGTTTAATTTTTGTTCTGAAGATTTTTTGTATCTTTACAAATAAAGGAGATTTTCGGGGTGCCCCGTTTCAAACAAACACCCTGTATATATATTTAAAAATATATATAGTACATATTACTGGGTCAAGAAAAATATTTTCTATCTAATGCACTACTGCGATTATACAGGGTGTTAGGTAAATGTCCGGCACAATTTTAAAGACAGCATGGTGACATAGAATGCAATCGATTTTTCCTTTGTCAATTTGCTCTAAAATGTGAATTTCATCAAAAAATAAACAATCAAAAAGATGCCCCAAATTTTGAAAACCACTGACTTTTTTTAATATTTCATATTAATCCAGAAGTTGTGTAGTTGCCATAGAGAAAACAATATTTTAATTGTAGTTCAATAATAGAATATCAAATTTTCTCATAATTGGTACAAAATTGGGCTTCGTCCGGACACCTGGGCACGTAGCGCAAAACCCGGACTGTCCGAGTCAAACCTGGACAGGTGGCAACACTGAGCATCTACCACGTTTTAATTCTCAAGTTTCTTGCACATGGCCTTGTGATGTTGATGCTTCTTCTGCGCTTGTTCTAGTAGCAACTTATTCTTTTTCCAGCTGCTTGAGAAGTTCTCGTCATTTGTAATCTTTTTTACCGACCGCCAACATATATAAGGGAGGTATTGTGATCATACCGATTTTGACATTTCGAGATTTCGATGGATCTCCACGAATTGAGGTCCCTACATAACGTGTTGACTATTTTTAGCATGATGTCTGTCGGTCTGTCTGTCCGTCCGTCCGTCTGTCCGTCTGTCTGTCCGTCTGTCTGTCTGTCTGTCCGTCTGTCTGTCTGTGTACACGTGCAGAGCAAATTCGGCTAAATGGATTTTTATGAAACTTCATATTTGAGCTTCTGCCATTAATGGCACGAGTTGATCAACTTTTTGTAAAAATCGGTTGACTAGAAATGGGAGTTTACTCGTGTCGATTTTAAGATTTTTGCGAATATTTAGCAACAGAAAAATATTTCGAAAAAAATTATTTAACAAAAATTGCTATAAATGCAATAACTAATAACTTTTATTTGAGACGTTTTTTGATAAAACGAAAAATTTCGAAAAATGTTTGTAAATGTTTTCGAATTTTTTCATAGTTACATGTAACGTTTCCATGGTCATGATAAATATTATCTCTGTTAGAAAATATTAGGCCAAGTTATTTCTACTCTGCTGCTAGAATGTATTTTATACAAGTATTTTATGATGGCGGTCGGTCCTGTGGTGGCCACAGCTGTTTTTTTCTTTTCAATGCACTAATGTTTATCATGTAATAAAAAATTTCCACAGGCCATCTTCTTGTTTGCCTTTTGACGGTGTACGTTCGGAGACGCTTGTCCAAAGTGTCTATACCTGACTTTGTTTTATTGTAATCAATAATTATTTGCGGATTTTTCTTTTCATCTGCAGAAATTTCACCTATGTTGATAGCAAGGTAACGATTTTCTCTATTTTGGATAGTAGAAGGCTAACATGGCTTTATCTTGGCAACCAAATTATGTTGAATATACATCCCTCTAGAGCAGCGTTTCCCAAGCGGTGGCGGAACCCCCAGGGGTTCGCGGGGTGTACAAATAGGGTTCGCGAAAATAAAATTGTAATAGCGGAATTTTAAATCGCCAAAGAAAATTAAACGCATAAAAACAAATTAAAAATGAATATCCTGTTCTGTCAAAAAAAGCCATTGAAGTTCTATTACCCTTTTGTACAACTTATACTTATCTGAAAGATAAATACAGAAACAGGTTAAATGCAGAACCTGATCTAAGACTGAAATTGTCGGATATTGAGCCAAACTTTGAATTGCTTTTTTCCATTAAACAGCCACAAATATACCATTTAACTAAGAGTTTTTTTTTTCAAATTTAACGTATGCTTAACTAAGACCAGTTGGTTTGTTGAACTGATTTTGAATTCATTTTTTATAGCTATCATTTTAATCTTATTAATGTTTGTACATGGAAAATATAGAAAATAATGTTCTACCAAATTTTATTGTTTTTTTTTCCTGTCATTAACGACTACATAGGGCAGTGTTTTCCAACCGGTGTGCCGCGGCACTTTAGTGTGCCGTGAAATTCTAGGAGTATGCTGCGAAATTTTACAATTTTCAATTTAAACCTATATTCAATAACTCATAGCTGTGCCGCAAAAAAAATTTTACACATCAAAAGTGTGCAGCGAACTTAAAAAGTTTGAGAAACACTGACACAGGGGGTTCACCAAATTCGTTCGGATTTTTTCGGAAGGGGTTCGCGAGGAGAAAAAGGTTGGGAAACACTGCTCTAGAGCGTAGTCACAAATTCCTGGGGGAGTTCTGGTTAATTTTTTCGAATTGTACCAAACATTGTTAAATTTTTCCTATCCATTTCTCTTGCAAGTTCAAAACTTGTAAAAAAAATGAGAAAAATGAGAGATTCCCAGTAAAACACACTGAAATTTCCTCAAGAAACGTTCAGACATAAATAAAATATCAAAATAACTGAAGAAATAGAAGAGATATGATAAATAACATATTTAATAACTGGGGTCACTGGTAACGCCAATGGTATTATGTGTGACTTTTTTATTTTTTGGCAAAATTATGCAAGCTACAAAAATTGCACTCTAGTTAAACTTAGAAAACAATATGTTAGGAAAAGTAAATTTTTTCATAATTTTAAGTAAGAAAATTTCAATAGAAAAGTACTTTCACAGTACGCATAGGGTCTCCAGTGACCCCATGGTATTATGAGGGTTAAATTATCAAACGAGATCTGTTAAATTTGACGTGATTACAGCAAAAGAAAAAACAATCCAAAAATATTGTCCCATATATCCAGAATTATGCCCCTCTTTTTACACATTTCATTCTTAACTGAAACGAAGTATAGATATTAAAACCATGAGAAACCATGATATTGTGTGAAAATTTACACTTAATTTTAAAATTTTATTAGCTTTTATTATTTTGCATACGGGCATAGAAGATATAAAGTAGGTGTGAATACATTGTTATTAAATTAATATTACTGTCAACAGTATGTCATCTTCTGACATATATTTCCTGGTTTATTAATACTGTATGTAAATATTATATAAATGTCTTGTGTAGGTGGAAAAATGGATAATCGTTTGAAATAAATTTTCTTACATAAATAAACAGTATAAATTATAAGTAAAATACAGAATTTAAACAGAATACTTACGTGGGAGTATATTTAACCTCACTAAAATGTTATTTTTTATTTATTCGTTTACTGGATTTTATAATAAATGTTCTAATAATAATGTGGCTTTTCAGCATTTTTTCCGTAACACTAAAGCTGCGTTCAGAGAACTTAAATTAGTAGCCTGTAGACCAATGTTTTCCAATCTTTTTACTCTCGTGGCACATTTTCCAAAGAAGAAAAATTTCGCGGCACACCTACGTAGTCATAGAATAAGAAATTTATAATGTTAGTTTTTTACCGACCGCCTACATATATAAGGGAGGTATTGTGATCATACTGATTTTGACATTTCGAGATTACGATGGTTCTCCACGAATTGAGGTCCCTACATAACGTTTTGACTATTTTTAGCATGATGTCTATCGGTCTGTCTGTCTATCTGTCTGTCTGTCTGTCTGTCTGTCTGTCTGTCGGTCTGTCAATCTGTCGGTCTGTCTGTTGGTCCGTGTACACGTGCAGAGCAAATTCGGCTAAAAGGATTTTTATGAAATTTTATATTTAAACTTTTGACATCAATGGCACGAGTTGATCAACTTTTGGTAAAAATCGGTTAAGTAGAAATGGGAGCATACTCGTGTCGGTTTTAAGATTCTTGCGAATATTTAACAGAATAATATTTCGAAAAAAATTCTTTAACAAAAGTTGCTATAAAAGCAATAACTAACAACTTTTAATTCAGACATTTTTTGATAAAGCAGCATAAATTAAACAAGTACTTTGTGATGGCGGTCGGTCCTGTGGTGACCACAGCTGATTTTTTTTCTTTAAGATTTTGCGGTACACTTGGAAAATGTTGCGGCACACCCTTTGGGAAACACTGCTGTAGACAATAGCTTGTGCACTGTTGATTGTCACTACAAGTTTGTCATATGGTAAGGCAATCAACTGTTCAGACCTCTAAATTTAATACGTTGTACGTTATCGATTGTGGATAGTTTGAACTTTGTAGTTAGTGAGTCGTTTTAATGCGATAGCCATATAAACACATTTGCTATCTCAGTCTATATTGGGGAGAATGTTTACATTGAATGCCTATACATAACCTAACAAAATGTCATCACACCGATTACAACAAATCTCGCCCAAAATTACAAAGACAAACAGTAAATATGATCGATGTAGGTAATCAGGTTAGGTTTAGTTAGTAAAATCTAGGACAGCAGAATTAAGGAGACGATAATAGATAATAAACATTTTACGAAGCCACCGTAGTTGGTTTAAAAACACACAGATGTCGCACTATTCGTAACTCGCTAATTTCCTTAAGCTGTAAACGCTACCTCGAACGTTAAAACAATCTATTAAACATATACACAGCGTACAATGCATAGTCAACTAATGTAAAGAGCGCTGAACGCAGCTTAAAGTATCATTCACAGCTCATGTTTTAATAGATAGTACGTAATTCATAGTGTTAATGTTAACGCATAACAATGTTAGTTCTACACAAATCCGTATAAGCATTCATAGCTCCAATTTAGTGGATAAGCGTAAGAAAATATTTAACGCATAATGTTAAAAGTTTGTATACCTCAAACTTCTAACATTAACATTAACATTAAAACACTGAAAACTGTCAAAATGAAGGAATATATTATACTTGAAATTCGAATACGACTTGTGACTGACCAGACGTAGCTTCAGATAGAAAAACTTGTGGATTGAAAAATAGATGTGAAGTGAGAATTTTTACATATTTCAGGGTTTCGCAGGTATACAGTGATACATTTCAAAATAGACGAATATATTATACAGGAAATTCTAAAAAGACTTGTTGGCTGCAGTTTATGATGTACTAATTAGTAAATGTGTTGAATCTAATAAAAAATTTATGTGAAGTGTGAATTTTCACATATTTTAGTGTTTTTCAGGTATCTAGTACCCAAGTTAAAACAGCTAATGTGTGGAACATTATTTTTTTGCGGTAATCAAGTCAAAATGAACAATATTTTGAAAATAATCTACCGTTTGTTATTCTATGTACTAAGAGCTTTTGCTTAAAATATTACATGAATTTTTAAAATAAAATATGTATTTTTTCAACAATAAAAAAATTAATCTGACAAAAATTTCTTTTGAACTATTTTGGTTTCCATCAATGTACATTATTGAGATTTTTTTCAGATTTTTAGACCAACACTTCTAGGAAACAGAGTGGAAACAAAAGTTAACTTTTTTTTGTGAAATCAAAAAGTTAGATTAGAGTGAGTAGCTTCAGAAACATTATAGTTATTTTATTTAATAATTAACTTAATAAGTATTATTTTGGTTCTTTTTAGAAGTACATTAATAAAAAAACAATATATATATATATTTAATAACAAGATATTTTTATTATAAATTGTTTAGTAATTTCTATTGCGTGTAGATGGCAGCTAGATCGATTTATCTATTAAAACATGAGCTATGAATGGTACTAAAGTGTTGTGCTTAGCCACTAACATTATCCATTAACATTATGCACTATGGATTACGCGTTGTCTATTAAAACATGAGCTATGAATGAGGCTTAAGTCAGCAATGGCGAACCTTTTCCTGAAGCGAGTTAAAATTTAGTTTATGTAGCTTGAAATCGCAAATTAAATATTTAATGACTAAATAAATAATCTAACTCTTTAGAATCTTTAGAACCACAAGGGTTCTGTTTTGTGTGTATTGTTTAAAAGAGTCATCACTGATCTAAGTGCTCCTTGTTTGTAAAAATGACATATAAAGTAGAGATAAAAATATGTCGTTGACTTTTTTAAGAAACCATGAGAAGAACATCTTAATTCATTTATAATTTGAGCAACAAGTATGTTTAAAGCAGTGATTTCCAAACATTATGAAGTTTATTTTAAACACTGTGTAACATATTTAGGCTATTCCAATCGTTTAAGCGAAACTAAATGGAATTTTAATTTTTGTAAGTGTCACCAGCTGACTTTTTAATAATTGAAGTGAAATTTTGCTAAACAAAATGATCAAAACCGCATTTAAACGTTAAAAGATACTAGTTTTCAAAACCTAGTTCCTCTTAAGAGACTATATTTTCGTAACTTGCTTATCATCGAATTTGGCAGTGGTGGACTGGGCCGGCGAGATACCAGAAGATTTCCCGGTAGGCCCGTCACAACAGAGACCAGCCATAAAAAATAAATAAATATTTAAAATAATTAAATAGTGGAATAACGCATTTTCAACATCTAGTAGTACTAGCCTAGTGCGTCTTTTTTAAATTGAAATTTATGTTTATATTAGCTGCCCCGCCCGGCTTCGCTTGGGGAATATTCGATATTTTTAACCTACATTTATTTGGAACTTCATACATACAACATACCTACTATTATTGTCACTAAAAATTTCAAGAAAACGCAAAGTAATATATACCTATATGAGAATACTAATTTCCCAGTAACATTTCTTTACTTAAGATTAAAAATTTGTCGTAACTACTCAACCGATTTTAAAAATTCTTTCAATTCTGATTATTGTATAAATCGTGTACCAACCTTGTCGCTGATGAAACCTACATTATCGCTGATAATTTCAAGAAAATGCGTTAAATATGAACGAAAAATACGGATTTCGTTTTACCCGGCGCACAAATTTCATTATAACTTTGGAACTACAGAAGCGATTTGATGAGACATAGCCTATAACCTGACCAGATGACGCTACAGATAGTAATAAACCGCATGAATATCGGCTCAGGAGTTCTCGAGTAAATATAAACCGAAAAAACGGATTTCATAACAAACCGCGTCCACAATTATCATTATAGGGATTTGCAGCTAAGCACCCTACCATCTGGTGAGCATTTCATGAACTTGTGTACTACATATAACATTTCGTTTTGTGTATTGGTTTTGTATGAAGTTTGTTTTTAAAGTTTTATTATAATCATTGAAAAATGTATAATACATATTGTTGTGTGCCTATGTGCAAATCATTGAAAAGAAGAAACCCGGAAATATCGTTTTATTTGTTTCCACCAATATCAGACACCGTACGGTTCGAAACAAAATTGGGAAAGCAAGAGGTTAGGAAACGACGCGATGTTTAGATAAACAATTTAAAAATTGGAAAAAAATTGAGCCCTTATAGGTATCAAAGTTTGCTCATTACATTTTAATGATAGTGACTACAAAAAATAGTTTCAATTTTGTATTTATTATTGCATATCTTGAAAATTCCTGTTAGTGTGTGTGGGTTGATTATAATGCACAAATTTGTATAAATCTTTATGAACTCTCTGTTTTTCTCAGTGACCCCACACAATATTATATGCCCAGCATTGTAGATTTCTACCCCTTCGTAAACAACACGGGAATTATTATTTAAACCCCCAATATAATTAAAATAATCGACAATGGAAAACTGTGCCGCCAACTTAAAACCAGATCACAAAATGTAGTATTTAAGATGTTTACAAGTAATGTCACTTAAAAAAAATGTCCTCACAATACGTATGTATACTTACTTGTGTATAAAGCAGAAAATCCCAAACAATTATTTATTTTTTGTCGTTTTTTGATACACTTTTCGCTATTATTTACTAGTAAATGTCAAGTGGTATCTGATTTAGAATGATTTCAAAAAAATCCGCGTGGCGCTACGATCTAAAAATTTTTCCCCTATATCTTTGGAACTACTGAATAGATTTTAAAAATTCTTTAAATTATGATTAACATATAAATCGTGCACCAACTTTGCCACTAACGAAATCTATGTTGTCTCAAGGAAATGCATTAAATGTGAACGGAAAACATTGATTTCAATTTACCCTGGCGCTCAAATATCATTACAACTTTGGAACTACTGAACCTATTTTAATAAAATAGAGCCACAAACCTGACCAGATGATGTAGCTTCAAATAGAAAAAAAAAGAAAAAAAAAACGCATGAATATCCTATCAAGAGTTCTTGAGCGAAGGTTATATATTAGGGATGGGAAAAAAACATCGATGTATCGAAAACATCGATGTTTGTTTTAAAAACATCGATGTTTTTACCATCGATGGTCAACTGGCGATAGTATCGATAAAACATCGATTTCTACTACCGATGTCGATGTTTGTCAGAAACTACCGCTAGAGGCGCACGAATCTTAAAAATTAAATTTTTATTAAAATTAGTACACAAAATATAAGCGCCATCTACTGTGATATAACAATACTAATAGTGTTAGTTCTTATTCTTCTTAGCAGTTAGCAGAATACGAAAATATAAGAAGAAACTTCTAATTTTTGCAAACAATGCGAACGACCAAAGACGCCAACACACTTTTTCTTTTTGAGTCTTGTTGACACTTTCCCAGTTGTTATTCCTCCAATCCCTGGATTTTTGTAAGTTGTCATTAGCTATTTTTTTATATTTTGAAGTTGGCTTTTCCTGAACAAAATGATCAGAAGCTTCAATTAATCGGTAAAAGTAACTAGAATTGAAAATCTAGTTCCGCCTAAACCAAAGGAACAGACTTTATTTCAACTTAAAAAAGTATAAAAATAATTGTGTATGACAGTGTTATTTTTATGTTAAATAATATAAAATTAACATTAAGATTACTATATTAATATTGTAATAAAATCCAATATTTCATTTTAGAAATGTAAAAATAGTAAGTTCTGTTCCTTTGGTTTAGGCGGAATTAGATTTTCAATTCTAGTTACTTTTACCGATTGATTGAAGCTTTTGATCATTTTGTTCAGGAAAAGTCAACTTCAATATATAAAAAAATATCTAATGAAAAATTACAAAAATGAAAATTGCGGTTAGTTCCGCCTAATCGTTTGGAATAGACTGTAGGTACAAATTAGGGTTTTTATATTGGGTATAATAATGTTAATGTGAAATTAATTACTATTAAAAAGGGCATAAGGCTCGTATAAAACGAGCATAATATACTATTTTTTTATACTTTGCATCACTTATTTTCTAGAAATTTTTAAATTTTTATAATAAATATCGGAATAAAATCTAGGGCTTATTGTGAAATGCGATAACCATAGCAACAATGTATAATAAAACAATTTCTGTGATAACAAAACACAACAGTAATTTGAAAGATGCAAAACAACACACTTTCTTTTTGAATTTTCTTAATAATACCTAATATAAAATAATTATCTGACACAAAGTGCTGGGTTTTGCCCTTTTTCCCGGCGTAACTAATTGTGTGTGTAACATAGTATTAAACACTGTTTTAAAATAATAATAAAAATATTTATACTTGAATACATATAAATACAATTAGGCATATGTATAACCACTATGTAGGTAATTTTATTTTTTAAAATTGTACTTTAATTGCCTGGCAATAAAATATTTTATATATATAATTACCTGACATGGAAATACTTACTACAAATTGTATTAAATAAACATTTTAAAATATTTGAGGTTATCAATAACACGCCGTAGACGAGTACTACTGCCAATATCTCAAAGTAAAACGTCACCAAAAACAGTTAAACAATAGCTTCTATTGTAAGGTCCCTTTTCGTGATAACCTAAAAGAACGAAATTTCCATTTAGTTCCGCCTAATCGTCTGGATTGGCCTGTACGTTCTGATATGCTTATATACTTGTGTTCACATATCTAACTTAGAGTAATTTCTAAAAATCTTTTTTATTTAGTTTGTTATTTATTTAGCAGTTTTGTGTTTAGTTATATATTTTCTTATAGATATCCTATAGATTTCCATTTGATATTGTGTGTAGTGCATAGCTTTTTAGGTTAAATTCAACTTATTTTTATTTTCTTTTCTTTGTATCACATCAGCCCTTTTTAGGACTATTTTTTCTATTAGAATGGTTTATTTGTTTCTATTCTGTATCTTATTCTTATATTTTCATTTTATTTCGATACAACTGGCAGCGTACGAATATTACATTAGTTAAATAGATGCATGTAACCGTACTAAATATGTCGTCACAAAAACATGTGACATTTCCAGTAACGCAACTGCACTGATTCACCGACTACCCTATACCGATGTTCCGGCGGGTCAGTCAGCCGCTGTCCGAGAACCCGGAAGAATTCGCTCAGAATCGAACTTAAATCAGAAGTTGTGGATCAGTTTGAATACCACTGTTTAAGTAAATGACAGTATAATATATAATTTGCTAACAATGACAAATTTATTTTATTATTGCTGTGTAGATTCAAATTTCATATAATTTACAACCGTAATTGTATTTTTGACAATGTTTTTAACGTAATTGTTCTCTTATAAATACCGTATATTTTTTGTTTGTCCGGAAATAATTTATTTTCTCTGCGTATCACAAAAAACTATGGTTTTAATTTTTTATTTACATCATAACTTGGTATATTTTCGGAAGTCATTTATCACTGGACACAATGCGTGTTGCTACAAGCTATTTACCGGATTTTATTCACAAATTTGGTCCTAAATAAAAAAAAATATAACACCATAAGTCCCGCTAGACTGGTTTATGTTTTTAAGGAAAATTATTTAATGGCTTTTACGATTTGTTTGACGCAACAATTCGAAGAAAAGTTTTTATTAATTTTAAAATTGGACCAATTTTGTTAACGTGCCAACAGAGTTTTATGCAAATAAGCTTTAATAATTTCGATGTTACAAATACAAGAAAGAAAAGAAAAAATGTGAAGTGTGAATTTTCACACATTTCTGGGTTTTGCATGTATTTAGTAACTGAATGATGATTATTTGGGATGCCAAAACAAATTTTATGTCAAAATATTTTTTTATGAATTTTACTTCGAATGCCTAATACCATTATTTATGTTTCTAAATATGTGCAGTATTTTTTTATATTCTGAAAGACTGATAGTAATAAATCATTTTGTCAGGCAGTAATAGTGAAATAAATTTAAGATCTCATCGCTACGGTGGTCAATTTTTAACTATACTCTATCTCAAAAAGACTGATAGTAATAAATCATTTTGTCAGGCAGTTACCAGTGGCGTGCACATTTTAAACACGTTTAAATTGGTTTTGTGTATTTCTATATTACTATTTATCATTTTATTAAACGCACGCCTGTGTCCATATTTATCGTATCATTAAACACACCCCCTGTGACCATATTTTTCCTCAAATATTAGGGTCAAATTTTTATGGCCTATTGTGTTTAACCCTAGTTCGTACTCCCATATGATATGTGCGACATACTCGGTTGTTTTTAACAATATTTCGTTTCGAACTATTCATATTTTGTCGCTTTTGTTTTATCGCTTCTGTGTGATAATACTATAACTTTTTACAAATAATAAATTATATTACTATCAGTCTTTCGGAGATAGAGTATAGTTCAATCTATCTTCATGTTTCCATCTTTACAATTTTTCAAAGAAATTCTAATCTTGGTATTCTGTTCTAAATTTTCTGGAACCGAAACCCAAGTAAAGATTCATGTATTTAATTTAAAATTTATACGCTAAATCGTAAATAAAATCTCAACCGCCTTTTAAAGATTTAATAAGTTCCGTAAATAAAATAGCGAGGATTTCTAAAGGGACATGGGTTGAGCTTGTGAAAAGTGTCTTGGCTGTCGATATCCACATTTATTTAATGCAAAAAATGCTTTTTAGGCAGAAGGTTAGAAAAGGAATGATTGACATTTGCCTCACCAGTGATAAAAGTTCCTTTGAATTCATCGAAGTACTGTAGCGGCTACAATTTCTTGAATTGCTGTTCTTCTTTTTAATAAATTCATGACTACTGATGCGCGATCGTGCAAAGAAAAACAAGATGCTTTACATTTTCAAAAAATATCACGTACAAAATTTTTAATGTAAAATATAGTGTAAATAATCGTGTCGTTCATGGTATAAAGCCGCATTAAATCGAAAGAGCGTAATATAGAAAACAATGTAAACAAAAACAAGTACTATCCTTCGTTTGTCGGTACTTTAAAGAAAAGCTTTTCAAACCATTAGGCGTATTACAACATGGGCGCCCCTGAAGTCCCCACTTTTGAGTATTTTATTCGAAATTCTTATGCTTTTTTGCTCTCATATTTATTTATTTTATATTCGTCTATTTTATATTATAACTATTTTTATTATGTCTATTTTATATTTGCTATCAAATATTAAATAAATTTTAGTTCATGTCAATTTTCTGGTTCTAACTTTGAATTAAGGGACAACAATGTAGCACCTTGGGACTCAGAAACGGTCAGCAGGAGCGCCGGAAGGTGGCCCGCGTCCTGCAATTAGAGATGTTCCGATACTATTGATACGATACCAGTCTCGATATTTTTCATTCGATATCGAGATTTTAGTATCGATACTAATTTCCGTAATAATATCAGTACATTTGACCCAGTATCGTATCATTTCCTTTTTTTTTTTTTGTTAAAACAATATCGCATAATTTTTATTTATACACATATAAATATTTCTGTGATTAAATTTTTACTTGCCCGACCTTAATATATAAGGGGCAAGTATTGTAATCGCGAAAATTTTCGATGCCGAGATTTTGACTGATGACCACGTTTCATGGTCCAGGGAATCCAAAAAACCTATTGTGCCGTCCGTATGTGTGTGTGTGTGTCTGTGTGTCTGTGTGTATACACGATAACTCAAAAACGGTTTAACTTAAAGAGTTCGTTCTGGTACTAAAAAATTCTCCTATTAAATGGGAAGAACCCTATTGTTTTTTATAAAAATCGGTTGACTAGAAATGGGAGTTTACTCGTGTCGATTTTAATATTTTTGCAAATATTAGCAACAGAAAAATATTTCGAAAAAATTTATTGAACAAAAGTTACTATAAATGCAATAATTAATAACTTTTATTTGAGACGTTTTTTGATAAAACGAAAAATTTCGAAAAATTTTTGTAAAATTATTTAAAGTTTTTCCAAGTCTCAATTTTTTCTTACTTATATGTAACGTTTCCATGGTCATGATAATTAATTCGTAACTAGTAAAGCAAGCCTTGGACAAAAATTTGTATAGAACATAATTTGATGTATTTTTGAAGATTTATCTAAATATTTAAAAAAAATTTTTTTTTTTTTAGTTTACATTTTTTTTTTAATATTTTTTTTTATGGGAGGGCAAGTCTAGGGGAGGTTTCCTTTCGCCACTGGTTTTCCGTAAGAAACACTTTTAAAAATTGTACTCTTGTAAAACTGGTAGCGCGAGGTACGCAATCGCAATGGCGCAGGACATAGTACGCCAAGAAACATGTGTTGAACGGTTTATAAATTGTTAGCGTTTGGCGCATTTTTTCTGTACGTTTGAGGTTATGAAATGTTATTGGTCATTTTTATATTTTAATTAAAAATATCACCGCCAAGAAGCAAACTATGGACCTAATTAACCAAAATAGACCAAGGAGTTTTCTCGGTGCTTGCAATGAAGAAGAGTGGAGTGTTTAATTCTATTTTAAACAATCACTCAGACCTATAGGCTTCAGAAAGAGTTCATATACACACCAGTTTTGCAAGTGAAAGATCGGAAATCCATTCGTAGAATGTTTATTATCTATTAACGTTTTCCAAATTTTCCTAATTCTGCTGTCCAAGATTTTTACTAACTAAACCTAAGCTAATTACCTAGTTTTTAGGTATACAGTACTTTATTTTCCCCTAAATATAAACCCATTAAAAATAGTGTAATAAACTCTAGTAATTACGATCAATTTAGGTTAAGTTTAGTTAGTAAAAATCTAGGACAACATGATTAGGAAAACGGTAATAGATAATGAATAATTTACGAAGGGATTTCCGATCTTATACTTGCAAAACTGGTGTGTATAACAACTCTTGCTAGGCTCCATGGCTTCGTCTACCTCTTTTCTTCATAAACGTCTCTTATTTATTAGATCTTCCACGAACGAATCTTCCTCGCCTACGTTGTTTGTAGGTGTCCAATTTATTGTTACCTAGGACCTAGGTCATCTGCCACTTTTCAGCCATGTATACTACTTTAATGCCCATACTATTTTATTATTGTAAAACAATTATACTCTATCTCTGAAAGACTGATAGTGATAAAATTTATTATTTGTAAAAAGTTATTGTTTTATCACACAGAAGCGGCAAAACAAAAGCGACGAAATATGAATAGTTCGAAACGAAATATTGTTAAAAACAACCGAGTGTGCCGCACATATTACATGGGAATACGAACTAGGGTTAAACACAATAGACCATAAAAATTTGACCCTAAAATTTTAAGGAAAAATATGGTCACAGGGGTGTGTTTAATGATATGATAAATATGGTCACAGGCGTGCGTTTAATAAAATGATAAATAGTAATATAGAAATACACAAAACCAATTTAAACGTGTTTAAAATGTGCACGCCACTGGTAACTGCCTGACAAAATGATATATTACTATCAGCCTTTCTGAGATAGAGTATAGATTGTTATTATAAGAATAAAATATTTTTTTTTACTTTTTATCGAAGATATATTAATTTTTTCTTTCAATACTTGAAAAGATCAATATTTTTTTTCGATACGATACCGGTATCAATAATTTTTATTCGATATTATCGATACCCAAATATCGATACTTTCTCAGTATCTACCTACCTGCAATACACTAATTCCGTGCCCGGGAAGACAATAATTCTGCTCTATCCTCCGAAAAACGATAATTACGGATAAAAAAGAAAATGTTATTTTTTCTGTAATATAATATATAAGATATGTTTATGTGCTCATTTTCCACGCGGAAGATACCGATAGAAACACGAAAAAGGGGCCTAAATACTAATAACTGATGCCAGCTAACTACATAAACAAAGTGTGCAGTCAAATCGGATCTGGCCCGAACTTAGAAACATTTTTACGTCAACTGTGAAGTCAACTATAACGGATGATCTTTTATCGGATTTGAGTAAATTAAATGTGCACAGGGATAAAAATACTAATAATAGAGTATATATTACTGAAAGTCATTAAGGCCAATTTCAATTTTGAAAATGATCGCAGACGCCTTCCATTTATATTTAAATAGTGTTACGTATTTATGGAAATTTATTCAGTAAATAACTAAATATTTTCAAAAATACGCCATCATATTTTGACCCCCCCTTGAAAAAAAATCGGGTGCCCATATTACACTTATTACTTATGAAAAAGAGTGACACACGGGAGGAAAATAAAAATAAAATTTATTAGAAAGATTAAAAAGAACCAAACACTTAAATCGAAATGACATTCGGTGTGAAAAAGCGACAAAAAAAGAATATCTCGAAAAACCAAGGGATAAAAAAAGACATTCCGGAAGATCAAGCGGGAAAAAAAATGGCTACCCATGCCACAAAAATACACCTCGCGGGGCAGATCTATGCCGCGAGCCATAGTTTGATCATTCCTAACCATAAAGTAGAGAACAGAATGCAACGAGTTCTACAGCGCGTTGACGGCGTTTGCACGGCGCTATCTATCAGAAGAAAGTTAAAACCAAGCTGTTGTACGCAAGTGCACAGAATGTGTAACGTCCTAGCGGCGTTCCAACGCCGTTGATACTGAATGTTCGTCAACTTCCAACTTTTGACGCCGTTGAACGTTGACGTAGAACACCTAACCTCAGTTTTTACTGAATGGTAAAGTGTTTGTATGTATAAATAACTTGCATACAACATAAATAACATCACACACAAGTCTTCATCATCCATTATAATTTTAATAAAAGAAAGCGCACGTATAAACAAAGATATAGGTTGTCACGTAATACTTTGACGGCGTTAAAAATTATTGCATTGTGTGCAGGCGAAAATTCAACGGCGCTAACGCAACGCCGTCGAAGATGACGGCGCGCTGACGGCGTAGCGCGCTGTGCATTCTGTTCTAGGCTTAAGGGTTCCTTGACTATACTTACGAAACCCTAAAACGGATAACATTAAGAATACCGAAAAATGTCGCTAAAAATACATACGATAAATATAAAACTAATTTTATAAAAAATACTTTTAACAAAATTAAGCTATTTGTCAGACAGAGTTAAAATATGTTTTCAATTTATTTTTCTGAAATGCAATTTTTCTAAATTTCATTTACTAGAGTAAAGGTGGGCGATGATTCTAAATAAGCATTGTCAATAAAATTAAATTACTCTTTCTTGAGTTAAGAAACTTTTCTGCAAATATATAAATTGCAAATGTGTTGAAAGGTGTATCTAATCATGTTTCTTACTCAAACTAGGGAGACAAATGAGGGTCATAGCTACAATGTGTAAATGTATCTGCAGATGGCGAATGTTTGTCCAACATGGAACTTTTCAGTTAATCTAAACATTCTTCCCCATATTTGCAATTTTAAAGAGAATTATAAAAATAGTTAAAGACTATTTGACAAGAATAAATAAAAATACTTATGGATGGAAAACAAGTGATAAAGTTGTAATAGTTCTCGGAAAAACACATCCGTTGGATCGTAAAAGGTCTCGCAAAAGATCAGATCAAAAAAAATCAGATAACAAACGATATAGTAATTACAGCAAAGTCCGATCTTCGATTATTCGACGTTCCGGATTATCCGACCAGAGTCAAAATGTAAAAAGATAATATTGTCACAAAGATAACCCTAGGTCATAATTACGACACCTAGGTCCGGTTTCTGAGAGCTTAGCCGAGTTTAACCATTTGGCTAAGCCCGGTTACAATATAACAATCCCATAAATAACCATATAGTCGGATTGCTGATAGGTGACTGTTACATGTATCAAGTATTTTCAGCGATTTTAAAAATGTTTTTTGTTATTTGTCTTAGCTGTCAGTGTCTGTTAATAATACTAATTAATAGACCTTGTGGCCAATTATTAAATTCACAAACTAATTTTAAATCTGCTGGAATATTTCAATTCCGAAAAAGAGAACAATGGGCCACTTATTTCTCTATCTTGTGTCCATCAAAGAGTCTGCCTTAAAGATTTCGGAATCAACAATTCGTAGAATTGCCATATATATAATTGCCAATATAAAATGTAATAAATCTGAACTTTTCACTAACAAAATCACGAGAAAACGAAGGAAATTAAAATCTGAACCAGTTTATTTTATTGATACATTGGCGCAAACGTATGGCCATGAAGTACTAAGATTACCTCCTTATCACTGCCAGTTTAACCCCATTGAACTAATTTGGGGTATAACAAAAATTGGTCAAAACGGATATAGTGATAACGAAGTTTTGAAAATGTGGCAAGTAGCCTGTGATCAAACTAGTTGCGAAACTTGGGCAAAATCTGTTAAAAAAATCGAAAATTTAATAAATGAATGGTGGGAAAGGGAAAGGATTGTTGATGATATTAATCCAATAATAATAAATACAAGAAATGACAGCGATAGTTCAGATGACGACGATATCATGCATTACAGTGACTAATTTTTTTTTAAAATAAAAATAAACATTTAATTACAACTTGTAGCAATATATTATATGAACAAATATATTTTTACTTAATATTTTATTACTTTGTACTCAGGGGAAACATAAAAATTTAATTTAATTAAACAACAAATTATAATCCAAAATTTACGTATGAGTTTTTCCTCATTTATAATTATTACCTTAAAATTAATAATTTTGTTTGTTTGAGTACTGCTGTGAATTTATTTTCGTGCTCTAATTAGTAAAAATATCTACGAATCATGCCGTTTCTTTCTAATGCTTTGTTTTTTATTAAAATAATTTGGAAGGTTAGTTGTCAACTTGCGTCACTATACGTTACTATGGGTATGCAAATAATTATAATGATATAGACAGAGAAAGCATATAGTATTGTATATCGATAATTGTAGCAACGAACAGTCACCTATCAGCAATCCGACTAAAGCAATCATTTTCTGACCATTTGGTTATAGTTAACTAAGCTTTCAGAAACCGGCCCCTAGATATTCTGACATACAACTGTTTGATTAAAAAACAATTTGTCACCATTTAAACCAGTGTTTCCCAATCTTTTTACTCTCGTGGCACATTTTCCAAAGAAGACAAATTTCGCGGCACACTTACTTAATAATTGAAGAAGAAATTTTGAATGCAGAGGCCCCTGTATTCACGATATATCAATTTCAATTCGTCATAAAAAAATCCTTCGTGTACTTTATTCTTATATATGGTATTTACGGACAATGATAAAAACGACGCTAGTATTTTTTAAAAAGATTTTGCGGCACACTAATGGGCCGCGGCACACCCTTTGGGAAACACTGATCTAAACAGACATAGCTGCATAATATACGAGGTCTGTTCAAAAAGTATCGCGAATTTTGAATTTCCGCGGGTTACGTATATTCGATTTTCGATTTTTTTTCTGGCGTTATGTTGGTACTCATGTCTCTCACTTATGCCGACAAGTTCGGCCATTTTGAATGTTCAGTTAATTTTTGACAGTTGCTTTGCTTGCACGTGTTTTGGCTCGTCTTCGATTTTTGCCTATACCAAAAAATGGATCAAAGAATCTGTATCAAATTTTGTGTGAAAAACAAAATTAAGTGCCCGGACGCATTCTGAATGTTGACTGTGGCATATGGTGAAGCTACCTTGGACCGAAACAACGTTTATCGGTGGTACAAAATGTTCTCAGAAGGCCGAGAAGATGTGAACGTCAAAGAGCGTGCCGGACGCCCGAGCACGTCAACAACAGACGGAAACATTGATGAAGTGAAGAAAATAGTATTGGCCAATCGTCGAATCACCGTTATAGAAGTTGCTGAGGACCTAAACATATCGATTGGCTCGTGCCATTCGATTTTTACCAAAGATTTGGGCATGAGACGGGTCGCCGCGAAATTAATCGTTGCTTGTGCGCGAATTTTTGGCCAAAAACAACACACTAATAATGCCGCAGCCACCGTATTCCCCAGATCTGCCCCCCTGTGACTTTTTCTTGTTCCTGAAACTGAAGAGGCCCATGGAAGGACGACGCTACGCTACGAGTGAGGAGATAAAGACGGCATCGAAGGAAAAGCTGAACAAGACCACAAAAAATGATTTTTTCATGTGCTTCGAGGATTTGAAAAAACGTCGGCACAAGTGCATAATATCTGGTGGGGATTACTTTGAAGGGGACAAAATAGATATTCATGAATAAATAAATAATTTTTGAAAAAACACAAAATTCGCGATACTTTTTGAACAGACCTCGTATATGTCGCATTTTTGTAATTAGGTAATGTTTGACATGACGAGCGGACTAAGATAATCGAAAATGTAAGAAAATGGATGTCGTATAGAAGCCAGGTAGAGGAACCTAGCCAACTTCTCTACGGCGTTCTAGTCAACCACGGTGACGACCACGAGTCCGACTCCATATACGACTACTTCCGTACAGACCAGACAGCAGTCCCCATATCAGCAGGGGAACACTCCACCAGGCGTAAGGTAATCTAGCCTGTAGACTTCCCCAGCTTCCATGGAACATTCCATCAAGTATTATTATTGTAATTTACAATTGTTTATTAAACTTATTATTAAAACCAGGAATTGTTTTCCACCAAACCACCCACGAACAATATATAATGCCGATTTTATGGCCACATTTTATTGCCTAATTTTTTTTTTCTTCTTTTTTACATGTAAATACTGATACTATATATATATAAAGGGTGCAACAGACCACCCATGCACACCTTTTTTCTCAAAAATGCTATGTGAGCAAGTTGGGAAAAAGAAAATCACCGAAGTCTACCCAAACAATCAAATGGGAGCACTGAAATTTTCCGAAAGAACAGGATATATAGTATATATAGTAACTTTGATTTTTTAAAAGGTTACGTATTTCTAATTAAGTATCTTTGGATGGAGCTTTTGAAAAGACACCGTAATTACTAAATTTATATAACTGAGTAGAACAGGATAGCTACAGCTGGGTTTTGCGCATTTCAAGTATGGTTGCTGTACGTAAATAGAAGCACGTGGATAATTATTTCAAAAAAATAAAAAACAATTTTTATTAATATAATCCGTCTCAATTTGTAATACGAAACTAGATCTGGTAACTTTGGTAACTGTTGTGGTGTAAACAGGCTTTGGCATATCCGTGAGAACCAATACTATGATAATATTATAAATGTATTGTCAATACACAACATAAAAAATGAATTTCCCCTATTAGTTACGTATTACAAAATGAGACAGATAATATCTTTTTCGGTTTATGAAATGTGGTATTCTCTATAACAATTGTTTTACAAGTGTTCAAAGTGTCATCTATTTTGATTTAAATACTTGTGTATCATTAAGCCCCATTTATAATAGATCCATAGCAAAAGTGCATGGCAAAAGCATGTATAAATGGAGTATATTGTCCGTTTATTGTAAACAGATGTTCGTACTACAACCAAAACAGGGATACGCTATTGATTCGATTTATTCATATGCGATGCGTTCACAGCCATAGCATAAAAATCACAGTACTCTCTTTTTATGTTTTATATTTAAAATATCATCTTAGGGTGTTAGTTCTGAAGTGGCACCTTTCAAAATATTTGACATGTCTATCACAATTTTGACATGTCAATCGAAATTTTGACATGTTAATTTGTTATCTGACATACATAGTTTTTGAGTGAATATTACCTCGATATAATAAAACTTAACCAAATATTTAAAAGCCAGGTTTACAAGTTCACATTTTTCCGTAAAAGTCTATTTACACCATAACAGTCACCAAAGTAACCAGATCTAGTTTCGTATTACAAAATGAGACAGATTATATAAACAAATGTTCAGTACAATAAAACACTTTGTGAGATCTTCATAAATATACTATGCACTATGTATTAGAACTATTATAAACAAATCTTAAACCTTTTATAATATTTATATTAGATCCATAGCACAAGTACATGGCATAAACATAATGATGTATGCTTCTGCCTTATATTATAAACTAGGCTTTAAACCTCGTTTATAATAGATCATAACAATGCATAACAGATCCACAAAGATTTCACAAAAGGTTTTACTGCTCTAAATATATGTTTATTATAAACAGAACAAAGATAGTAATGTGATTTTTACGTATGCTATGGTTGTGTTATGTATTTATAATAAACAAGGCTTTTTTCTTGAACTGTCTGAAGCTCAGAGCATTAAGTACATTAATGCCTGTATTCACCAAGAGCCAATAATAGTTATGGAACCCATAATTGAACCAATAGAGTAAATTTGTATTCACTAACCCTCAATAGCGCTATTGCTTCCATAAATCTCTCTTTAAGTTATAGAACTGAAAATCGCCCAGTAACTATCTTATAGATTGTATAATTTCTTCAAAGTTAAATATTTAATCATTTATTAGTTAATAAAAGGAATAAAACAATAGTTTGAAAATTAATAAGTACAAATTTTAGTGAAAATATAAGTTATTTAAATGTCAATAGCAAGTATTATGTAGATAATCTAACATTTGTTTTATAATATTATGTCAAATATATGATATATTTATTATTTATTTCGATTTTTCTTCCTCCGTAAAATTTTTACTTCATTGTCTTTTTAAATTTTTTTCTGTATTAATGTTTTCCATTTTAAATAAAAATTACAAATTCTGTCACCACTAAGCACGTCAAATACGAAATAAATTTTTTAGGTTATATTGACCTAAATTGTTTCGCGCTAAATTTTAACAAAGTTACAACCTAAACTTGAAAAATAACTATGGCAACTGATTAAATTTCCCTATAGTTATTTATTGAAAGATTTGGGTTGGTGAATATCAAACTGTATTATGAGCCCATAGCTTATATGGCACCCATAAATATTGGACAATTATCCACTTGATAAGGTTTGGTGAATACGGCCATAAAACTTATTAAACTAATAATAATTAATTAATTACGTTTAATTCAAGATTTTTCCGGACCGGTCTAATTTATTCAAGGACCGGTACCGATCCGAGGATCGGTGGTTGAGAAACCACCGATCTAAATGAAAAAAACTGATCTAAATTACTTTCTGACCTTTAAAGATTTATTTGTTTAACGCTTTTTAATATAATAAATAAATATTTAGGTATACCAAGATAAAATTTGTTTTAAATAAACAAATAACACATATCTTTTTTAAGTGTTATTGACATGAAAATGTAAATTTGAATTTAATTGTTTAGAAGAAATGTAAACAACATTTTTCAACTTTAATAAGAAGAGAAATGAATAAATATTTAAAACAATAACATATTACAAATATTTAGAGATATTTACAGATTCTTTGTGGATACGACTGGCGCCTGGTGAACGATAACTCTTCCCGGAAATAACCTAATTTCTTATCCGGAAAATGCACACGCTTGTAAAACTTAAGAAGTTTAAGTGCATCTTATATCATCAGATAATTTGTAATTATACTAGATATCATCTTTTCGTATAAAACATTTGCTTAATTTGATTTTTCCATTTACTTAGAAAAATATTCTATTAAAAATTGATGTGAAGTGTGAATTTTCACACATTTCAGTGTTTTCTAGGTATGTAGTAAATGATAACAAATTGTGGGTAGGTACATCCTTGAAATCATAAATTTCGATAACTTTTGAAATAATAATTCACGTGCTTTCATCTAGATTTACAAGCGTACTTAATTAATTACAAGATGCGCCCGCATAATTTTTTCAACGATTCAAATAGTCACGTAATTTTCCTTCACTTTATTATTTTTGCCCCAAAGGGGTCATAAGCCATCTAACCACGACGAGAAATAATCCCTCTAGTTAGCACCATTTAGTCAGTAACCGATACATCTCCGACCAGTCAACATCATATCAGTCCAAATACACACCATTTAAAAACTGGAATTTTTATCTAAAATGCTGCAGACAATAATTCCACATTATTAAAATCTGCATGCACCATCATTCAATCCAATATATTTTCCTCTTTTGTTAAAAATATATTAACTGTAATTTCTATTTACTTTTTTATTCATAACTGTGATAATATTATACATCACCGCGAGCTATGAGCTCACACACTATTTCATTTCATATAAAAGATGTGACAACTTTTTTCAATATATATTTCTAAGATGACAAGAGATCTTATAAAATATATTATTTCGTGACATAAACTCCCCGGTTTCTATTTCTCAGTTCTTCAATTTCCGTTCTATCATGTTTTCTTTGTAGATCATTTCTCTGAAACCACAATAATATTGATTTCTACAGTAAAATATCCAATAAGCAATTCAATCTTTTAACAGGGTTGGTCAATCACAGAATAGCAATATTTTTAAAAAAGGTGAAAAGGTTTTTACGTGAAAAACAAGTTGCGGTTTTTTTGTTGCTTCCACCAGCCTATTACGGGAAAAAACTTTGTTCTTTACTAACTAAAGATGTGAAACTTTTTTAACTCATTTGTTTTGCACTGACGATGTTTTGTTGCAAAGAATTTTTTAAGTGGAACAGACAAAGCACTGGGTTATCAACTTAGAGTGTAAGAAGATAAAACAACTAAAGTAGCCAGCATATAGTTTTATAAATACTAATTCTCATTTTATTTAAAAACATATAGTAAGACCCCGGTTAACAGAGAAGTTAAGTTTTAACGACCTCCCCCCCGCCCCTCCAAATAATTAAACAATACTACAGATATACAGGTATACCGGGTAACAACTTTTACTGCGATAAATTGGAAAATAACATTGAAATCTATTTTTTTGCGATTGCTGTTCCCCATGTTAACTTACAAGCAGGGCCGGATTTTCCTATAGGCTAAGTAGGCTTAAGCCTAGGGCCTCCTAAGTTCAGAGGGCCTAATTATTCAAAAAGATGCACATGTACTAAAAAAAAAAAAAAATATATGCTATAACTCAAGAAACACAGGCCATACAAAAGGTTCACCCTAAATCTAGTTTTTCCCTTTATAGACAAATATGTTTTTGAACATGTTTATGGGTAGCAAAAAGTCGATATCTCATTGGGCCTAAGAGATATTGAGGAATCCGTAAAAAAAAAACATTTTACCTCTTTAAAGGAATTCCCTCAGTCTCTGGAGACCTCTACCAAATAATGCATAAAGAAAAAATACAGATGGCTTTACCTAACATAGAAGCAGTCCTACGACTACTTCTTGGTTTAATGGTCACTAACTGCTTTGAAGAGAGGTCATTTTCAAACTTAAAAGAATTAAAAATGAATGTCTCAAGACAGGTTATCTGCTCTGAGCATTCTGAGCATTGAAAGTGATAAACTTAGAAATAAAATAAAAAAATCAGCTGTGACCACCATAAGACCGACCGCCATCACAAAGTACTTGTATAAAATACATTCTAGCAGCAGAGTAGAAATAACTGCCTAATATTTTCTAACAGAGATATTATTTATCATGAGCATGGAAATGTAAAGTTTCCATGCTTGAAAAGTATGTTTCCAAGTATGAAAAAATAGATACTTATATATATATATATATATATATATATATAAAAAATATCTCAAATAAAAGTTTTTAGTTATTGCTTTTATAGCAACTTTTGTTAAATACTTTTTTTCGAAATATTTTTCTGTTGTTAAATATTCGCAAAAATCTCAAAATCGAGACGAGTAAACTCCCATTTCTAGTCAACCGATTTTAACCAAAAGTTGCTTGTGCCATTAATGTCAAAAGCTTAAATATGAAGTTTCATAAAAATCCTTGTAGCCGAATTTGCTCTACACTTATACACAGGCAGACAGATCTTAAAAATAGTCAAAACGTTATGTAGGGACCTCAGTTCGTGGAGATCCATCGAAATCTCGAAATGTCAAAATCGGTATATATGTTGGCGGTCGGTAAAAAGAGGTGTCTATCGAAGGGGGCTAAAAATTTGAGTAGCCTAGGGCCTCGCGTTATGTAAATCCGGCCGTGCTTACAAGCTCCGTAATAGTATTTGAAAGAGATTTTTTAACTGCTTCTAACGATACCAAAAACTTTTGCAATCGATTTTGATATTTTCAGTTTTTTGCTTCTAAACTAGAAGCAAAAAACTGACCACGTAAAACGTGGGAAAATTCATAATGAATTTGTTTTTTAAATAATCACCCATCGCTATGAATTTTACAAGTAAAGCAAAACAATCTAGTATCTTTAGAAATAGTCGTAGACTTCTTGATTTAATTTTTCTTTGCAAGATTATTTATAATAAAATAGATCTGATTTAATTAATCCATTATCATTTTATGTGCCGTATCACAACAGGAGAATGAACGACCTTATTACCTCATAATAGATCAAACTGTATAATTCACCTATTACTAGAATGTGCCTAAAATTCAATAGCATTTCTAAATTTGTTGTTATTTATGATATTTTTCATTCTACGATTTCCGTATCGCTGACAACGGGAGTTACACAACGCTGGGGACTACATTGAATCACTGAAAAAAATTAAAACAGGTATGTGCTTTGTTTCTATAGTCCATTCAAACGTTAGAATGCAGTATTGCTCTTACAGGAAATGTTGTAAAAGTGTCAAATATGTCAACGAACCCAAAATAGTATACCTAATTTTATATTCTTTGTTGATAATTTATTCAAATTAAATGGAAAAAGTATCAGGGAAAATGAATAACCATTTGTACCGCAACGATCCGCGTTTACAGCTGGCAACCTCGCCAAGGAAGAAAAGGATAGTGTTATAGTCGGATTGCTGATAGGTGACTGTTACATGTATGTATCAAGTAGTGCATTCATATAATAATCTAGATACCATTTTTCAGCGATTTTAAAAATGTTTTTTTTATTTGTCTTATCTGTCAGTGTCTGGTAATAAATATTAATTAAAATATGGCTTGCGGCCAATTATTAAATTCACAAACTTTAATTTTAAATCTGCTGGAATAAACAACAAATTATAATTCAAAATTTACGTATGAGTATAAATTTTTCCTTATTTATAATTATAACTTTAAAATTAATAATTTTGTTTGTTTGAGTACTGCTGTGAATTTATTTTCGCGTTCTAATTAGTAAAGATATCTAAGAATAATGCTGTTTTTTATTCAAATAATTTTGAAGGTTAGTTGTCAACTTGAGTCACTATACGTTACTATGGGTATGCCAATAATTATAATGATATAGACAGAGACAGCATATAGTATTGACTATCGGTACTTGTAGCAACGAACAGTCACTTATCAGCAATCCGACTATATTAGTAGAACCCATTAGAGAGTATGAAAAAGAACTACCCCATTTTTCCTGTACTACATTCCAGTGCTGGGCATTTTCTAGATAATTTTATCTAGATAATGCATTTAGATGACATATTATTATCTATCCTAGACCATATTAGTGTGACGTCACATATATGTGCTGCCATCTGGCAACGGATTCCTTTGGATTTTTGGGAGATTTAAAATACATGTGTCATTACTTTTGTTACTTTAATTTTATGAATATTTTCAATTTTGGAGCAAAAAATTTATATCTTTGATAAGTATATACTAATATATACAGTTCAGATACCTTATATTATAGAATAATGATTTAATACGGATAATAAATAAGGATTCGAAGATATATTTATAGGTTACGTTTTTAAATAATATGAAAATATAAATATCTTTAGTATTTATTTAATTAAAACTAAGTAAACATTAATATTTTGTGTCAGAATGCATAATGGTGTATTATTTTGCTCCAAATTGGAACCATTACAGTCACATTCTTAATTGCAATTTTTTTCGTTTTTTTGATAAGTGAAAATCAATAATAGATAAAATAAGAACAATATACTGTTCCTTTAAACTAATTAGAAATGGCAAACAGACTTATTGCTATGTTATTTGCCATAATAACAATTATTAACGTAAATTTTTCAAAATGAACCTGCGAAATAATATTGTTCTGCAAAAATAATGATGTATTAAATTATAATGTATAAAATAAGAGTTTTAATTAATAAATATTGATCTGTAGTTTTGATGTGAAGCATTTTCTTACTTTGAAAACTTAATTTATACTTCCAAAATACAATTTAAAAAAAACAACAAGCTAAATTCAAATAAAAGGAAACCAACCGCGAGGCGGCATCTGAATCACATTTTGTGACGTAGTTACTTAATATGGTCTATTTAAAACCTCAATATTCTATGATATTCTGCAAATGACAAAACTATGTATACTTTTAATTGATTCCCCCTTGGATGAAAGCGATATGATGAATTTATAATTTGAGTTTCGCGCCATAAAAATGTGGAGGGGGTTTATCTTATCTATTATCTGATTTTTTCTTAGATTACCTTATCTTTTCTAGATAATTATTTTTTTAATTATCTTTATCTTTGTTTAGATCACAAAAAGGTGGTATTATCTTATCTTTGACCAGATAACATTTTAAGTTATCTATACTCAACACTGCTGCATTCTAACATTTTAACGGACTTAGAGTATACAGGTATAAGGTAGTTGGTACTATTAAAATTCTAACTCTTGTATATAAGTTTGGAAAACGATTTTCTATTACAGGTTTTCTTATTACAGGGTTTCAACTACGGGTTAACGACGAGAGCAACACAATGTACAGAATTATTATAAAATTAAATAAAATTTCAGAGGATCTGAGAGGTGGGGTACCTCTCAGATCCTCTGAAATTTTTCGCGCGGAAATTACCCACTTTGCGAAATACTGCACTAATGGGATAAGTCCGGAACTCGGATATACGAAACATCTGTCAAGTGGAAGATATTGCGCGATCGAACAGACACATGGAAAGAAAACGCCATGTCCATAGCCAACGTATGGATAATACACGGCTGGCTAAGACATATTATAATAATCGACCAAATATACGTCCACCAAAGCGTCGGCGAAGCTATTGACAATCTTCTAAAATTATCAGTATAAAACAAGTCATATACTTGATTGAGCAGAATGCAGAAGAAGACATTCGGGAAAAAAGAAATTCGGTTGATCCCGAAAATGACAAACCAAAAGAATTTTAAGACTTTTTCATAAAAATCTAAAAATCATCCAAATTATGGATCAATATGTAGAAAATGGCACAGATTAGGAATAGTGTTAAAACTAAGCGAGCCATTACGGAAATAATGATTTTTTCAAGACTTACTTATAGACTGAAAAAAATAAAATAAATAAACTTCTGACGAACGAAAAAAAAAGACAAATACTCTACACAGATGTGGACCTAGCGACGAGTAAAAACCAATGTTATCATCGATCAAATGGTGAGTTTAGTCAACACTTAGCGATAGCTTTAGTCTTACTCCTATATTTTAATTTTATCCTTAAAAGATAAACTATCGTATCGCTACGAGCAAGTTCATACAACACATTTCTTTAATTTTAGTCCTATGGTTCTGGCCTTGAAAGATAACTAAATTCTAACTTTCCTACGGCTGGGAGTAAATCACGTTAAAACGCACCATGCGCGTGCGCGCACCCCGATTTAAATTCTAAAAGCACCCATCGTGGCCAACATAAGGCCATAAATAGCAGCAACACTTCTAGACTTATTTCGGTACATGTTTACACACAATGTTATATTTGTCAATAACCAAAAATTTTAATTTTTTGACATTTAGAAAAATGATACTATGCGCGTGCGTTAAACTCGACGTCTCATTGGTTACTTGTTAAAAGTTAAAACTCGTTAAAACATTGTATAAACCCGTACTCATTCAAGACGATGAAAGCCAAGACTAAAACTAAGAGTAAGATTCAAATTAACGCAGCAGCTATCGCTAAGTGTTGACTAAACTCACCATAAGACATCACGCCGCGGCCGTCTCGCCCCGGCCGACTCGCCGCGCGTTCAATTGATTGCAGTGGTTGTTTTTTTTTTCCACCATTTTGCAAACATTCAACAAAGTCTAAAACAGTTTCCTTAATGTTAATATTATTTTATTAAAAATAACACATTTTAAAGGAAACAAATAGGTTATGTCACATAGGTAATCCTAGGTGAGGATTACGACATCTAGACATTGTGACGGTCAGCTATCTGATTAAAAACTATTCGTCAGCATCTGATGTATGTGGCCTGATTACGAAATGCATACAGTGCATTTTCGTAATGAGGAAATATTTGTCATGACGAATGAATATTGGAACTGGGTTAAACTTTCGTTACAAAAAGGTTGGATGAAACAGAATATGGAAGCAGTGGAACATAGCCAACTCCGCTGCACGTATTAGTCCACAAGGTGACGACCAAGACACTGACGCCAGATTCTTGTAACGAGGGTGAAGCCCAGCAAGCAGTCACCATGTGAGTGGAAGAAGACTTCTCCAAGCTGCTCGTCTCCCGGATGGGTAGCCCCCGCCTCGGAGATAGGTCCAAGACGATCCTGGCCAACACGGGGTGGACCGAAGACTTCCCCAACTCCATGGACAAATTAAAACCATATATTGTAAATGTGATATACTTGTTTAATAAATTTGTTATGTTGAAACCAGGAGTTGTGTCTCAATCAAACCACCCACGGGACAAGTGGCCTACAAAAACAAATAATGAATAAGTTAATTATAATAATATAACCTAATCTATGGATCATCAAACTGAAAGAGATTTCTAGTTCGTTAGAAACAATTTTCTATAGTAGGAACAAACAACTACTGCTTATCCGGCGGCGAAATGGCCCTTCGGCAAGTTGGTCGAAACGACTCGGCCGCAGCTTCAACTGAAACTATTCACTGAGAATCGTGTACTTGTGACAAGTGTGAAAGGAAGAACTGGTGAACCATTTATGCACACTCAATTATTGTCTCTTCTGTTTCTGTCAGGGAAACAATACCGAATGAAAAAAATACCGTTCTTTTTCGTTCGGAACGAAAACAAAAATTCTATTTCTCAACGACCACTATAGAATTGACCAATTCTAAAATCAGTTTTGACTACAGAAAGATAATATTAATACAAGAGTTGGAATATTATTCTAAAGTACTTATCTCCTTAAGCATTTTGCGTGTATTTCATTCCTTCACTAGTGAAGGAATAATTATTCCATGCTCGTTATCAGATGTTATTATTCACTATAAGGTATGCATTCCTCCGTGCTGAAAAGTAGTGCAGACGGTATCTACGGCATATGAATACATTAAACAAATGCAAGTTTTTTTTTTTTTTTTTAAATAAACTAACATACTTACTAAAAAGTAATATCATGTTATTGAAGCGTCACTAAATAAAAATTCATTTAAAAAAAAAGTAATGAAATAGTGGCCGGCCGATTTGCAGCAAATTAAACTAAAATTAAACAACAAATAAATAAACAAATAAATTTAAATAATTAATTAATTTCTAATGTATTTTTTTTTTTTTTTTGTTAAAATAATTATTTGTTAAATTTCTTTTTTTTCTGGTGGTCGTGGAGAAAGTAGGGTCTGCGACTCGGTTGGAAGTGAAAATTCGATGCAAATTTTTACAGTTCAACGAAAAAATTGCGCTACAGGCCACGATAAATCCATAGTAAAATTTGTAGATGCAATATATATGAATAAATACGTAGAATTACTGATATCAGGTATTTTACTCGCTCTGTAATACTTTCCTTATTTAGTTATTGCAAATTTGTTTAGAAGGTATAATATGAGGTCCCCTTTAAGCTAATTTCGTGCCTGTAGCCTATGCAAAATATAAAACCGCTGGTGAACCTGATGTAATGAGATTTAAAGTCTTGAAGACTGAACAACAAATTATTTTTTAATATTTTTATAAAGTCATTTTATTTTAGAAGTTACGAATAAACCTACTAAAATATTTAAAAAATAGCACATTATCTTTGCCCTTTTTAATCTTCAGAAAATTGGGCATGGTATTAAAAGTTCTACTATATTATTTATCAAATGATATCCTAAATTCATTTTAAATTACCTATATTGCAATTTTTAGGATATTCTTTACTTTAGGCAAGTTATTAAACTTAAATTGTGCGGGACGGGTAATTGGAGAATACGCTGTGTGCCCGTAAAGGCTAAATAGCTTAACTAGATTCTTGCGGGTGTTGGCTTGTAATGAGTGTTGATGAGAAGTGTAATTTGATTTAAACTAAATCCCTGCCACCATGGAATAGAATGATATGGTATTTTGCAACAATAAGAAATCCCTTATTTGCAGAGTACGGACGTTTTTAGGCAAATCTGCACTAACGGCATTATAAATGAGTTCATGTTCATGGACGTAGAAAAATTCACATCATAATATCAATAAATGGGTACTCGTTATCTAAAAACATTCCTCTTATTAATACAAATGCTACTACATATGTTTTTCCATAATGTACATTGTTGAATGCAATATCATTCTTAAGAAATGTTATTAAAGAAAAAGATTTCTTTTAATGCAAACGTCAAATTCATTCAAACCTGTAATATTTTGAACCGTTATTTAATCTGTATAAACTTTACAAGTCCTGTCAACTATTTATTTTTCTTCTGAACTGTGAACAGAGCTGAACAATAATTCTTATAGGTATTTAGATTTAGAGCATATACTTTCAAACACTTCTTGAATCTATCTACTAATATTCACTTTTTTACAATAATAATAATTATAGCATTTTTTAAATAAGTATATCTGTTTCTGAGTAAATAAAAAAATTATTATTATAATAATAATAATAATAATAATAATAATAATCTTTATTACCACTAATATCTATACTACAAAATTATTATTATTATTATTATTTCTTTCTGAAAGAAAAATTTGTAGACATTTTTCTTATTATTGCTATTTAAATTCTTATTATTTTAGAGATATTAAAAAGGCTGAATTAATTTTTTTAAAACTGGTTTTAACAGAATATGGATTTACTGATCATTTTCAAGTTATTTACGAAAAACAACTGTTATGTATAGGGTGACCATTTTCTTAAGAAGGCAATGCGGGACGGAGCAAAAAAAAGGTCCTCACCTCCCAAATCCAAGTGAAGAGCAAAAAAAAAGGTCCTCATCTCCCAAATCCAAGTAAAGAGCAAAAAAAAGGTCCTCATTTCCTCAAATACAAGTTACAAAATGCGGGACTTTTGCGGGACGCATCTTAATGCGGGACAAAATGTTAGAATGCGGGACGAATGGTCACCCTAGTTATGTACACTTTGTAAAAAATATATAATATGCACAAAAATAAATCATTTAAATCAACACGTCAGTGGCAAAATACATAGAACTAATGTCGATAGATTACAAGATAATTTTAATACCGACCGGCGTAGCGTAGTGGTAACATATACGTTCGTTGCCAAGGTCTGGGATTCGAATCCCGTTCAGGCATGGAATGTTTCAAAGAATAAGAATTGTCCTGGTTAATTGCCAAAGCAGCAAAGGCCATAAAAAAATTAAAACAAGTATCTCTTGACTTCGGCCTTTATTTAAATAATAAAATTGACACAGTTTTTCAGAGAAATCCAGACCTTCGTATATTAACACAAATTTATTCCGATGACTGCCCCGATTTTTTAAAACCATATTTTAATCAATATTGAAATTATTTTTGCAGAGCCCCCTTCGTTACCTGTGAAGTCGAAAGAACTTTTTCAATATTTAACAATATTTTTACGCCAAGCAGAAATAGTTTTTCCAACGAAAATTTAAAAAAGTCTGCATTATAACTTGCAATTCTGACAAATTCATATAAGTTCATAGGTACAATTACCTTTTTTATTAGGTTTTTTTTTTTTTTTTTTTTTATCCCAACATTTTCTTTTTGAGCATTTATTTTTATAAATATTTTCAAGTTGAAAACTATATATGAAAAACCTCAATACAGTGACTATAGTCGGTGTCTAACACAGTAATTAGGGTCTGCACAGTTAGATTTAATTGGAATGCAAAAATTAGAATACAAATTATGTTTATACAAATTATGTCCGAACAAAGTCAGTCAAGTTTTATCTTGACGGACTCGCTGAGCGCTCTGAACAGTATCCAAGATCTAGATCCAGTGCACCTTCTTGTACTAAAGATCCGGTTGCTACTCTAAAAACTGAATGCTCAGAATGTGAGAGTAGATCTGTTTTGGATACCGGGACATGTTGGTATTGAAGGTAATGAAGCGGCTGATGTAGTTGCAAAAACCGCCTCCCACAGATCTATGATTGATGTGAGTTTCATATTTCCAGATGACGCAAAGAGTAATTTGATTTCAGCCAGGTTACAACATGAGTGGAAGAACATACAGGAAGTTAAGTTAAGACAGATTAAGGGAGACATTAAACCGTGGGGTTCTTCCTGCAGGATTAACCGCAGATAGGAAATCGCCATCACACGCCTCCGTATAGGCCACTGTTGGCGGAACCATAGACACCTCCTTCCAGGTGAAGAGTCACCTATGTGTGAGACGTGTAACACAGATTTGTCTTGAGAAAATAATTTTATCTACGACCATCTATAACATATGCATTAAGTGTCCAACTGTAAACACATAATGTTGTTCATATTGCAACAAGTGTAAAAAAAAGACGCGCAGGCGTGCACCTCCGGAAAAATTAAGGAATTTTTACACTGCAAGTTTTTATTTAGTAATTTAGTTGGTTAAAATGTTTGGCACTCAGCAACGATGGCTATTTGCGCCTCACACACCCCATCTTTATAACTAAAATATTATTATTTTATTAAGTTAGAATAAATAAAACAATAAATAATAATATTTTAATCATTGTTGTATAATACAATATGGTTGATGGTTCGGTAGCCATCTTATAACGTTGGTTCTGCAGTTAAATAATTAACGCTCAAAATTTCTGTATTTTTAAACTATAGTTACTGATTTGCCGGTTGCTATGGCGTAGTGGTCAGCTAACTTGACTGCAAACCATGGGGGCTCGGGTTCGAATCCCGGTGATGGCATGGATGTTTGTACCAGATCTACATGAAATGTAGAAAGTATGAAATGCGGATTTTTTTTTAAAATGAAACACATTAAACTCAAAAGAACAGTAAAAGTTTATTTATTCAAAGTATGCTCCATTAGAAGTTATACATATTTCCCATCTTTCAGGCAATTTGTGAATACCTCGCCAGTAGAACTCTTCCCCTTTCCCCGCAAACCTTTCATCTAGCCATTCTTTCACATTTTCATATGAACAAAAGTGCTGCTCGGCAAGTGCGTGACCCATCGATGCGAACAAGTGGTAATCTGAAGGGGCCAAGTCTGGTGAGTAAGCGGCATGGGGTAGCACTTCCCACTTGAGTGCCTCCAATGTGTTGCAAACTGCTTTTGCCTTATGTGATGGAGCGTTATCGTGAAGAGAGATTACCTTGTGCTGTCTTCTTTCGTATTCTGGCCGTTTTATGAGCAGCGAATGGTTCAATTCGATCAGTTATTGTTGGTAGCGTTGGGTATTAACTGTTTCACCAGGTTTTAATAATTCATAATAGACCACACCCTTTTGGTCTCACCAAGTACAAAGCATTGTCTTATTGCCAAAGCGATTCGGTCTTGCAGTTGATGTGGATGGTGAGCCTGGGTTCACCAATGATTTTTTGCGTTTGGGATTTTCAAAATAAATCCATTTTTCATCGCCAATAATGATACGATGCAAAAAAGACTTTCTTTTATATCGTGCAAGCAAAATTTCACAAGTGTTTTTGCGTTTTTCCATGTGCCTCTCATTCAATGCATGTGGAACCCATCTGCCGACTTTCTGGATCTTACCCATCTCTCGTAGGCGATTGGAAACAGCTTGTTGACTAACGCCTAACTGCTCTGCTAGTTATTTTTGTGATTGACTATCGTCTTCCTGTTGCAATGTTTCCAATTTTGTATCTTCATATTTTTTTGGAGGTTTTCCATGTTCTTTGTCTGTAAGATCAAAGTCACCACTTTTGAAACGCCGAAACCATCGTTCACACGTATCTTGCGATGGAGCATATTCACCATAAGCTTCTCGAAGCAGTCGGTATGATTCAGCAGCAGTTTTTTTCAAATGAAAACAAAACAGTAGTACTGTCCGCGAATGCTCTTTATTTGGTACAAATTTTAACATTTTTAACACAGTAAAACAAAACTATATGATCACTTTTCAAATTATAACCTATACGCATTTGACACTTAATGAGAACTTAACAAAACGCCATATGTGTTGAAACTTTGAACTATACACTCTGTTTGCGCGGCAAGTTTGAAAAAAATCCGCATTTCATACTTGCAGACCTGGTATTTGTTATAAGAATTACTAATCTATCCATAATAAAAATAAAGATGGTTAATGGCCATCGTAGCTAAGTCCAAAAATTATTTAAAAAAAAAATTTACTGGTTTTTTAATGATAAAACCGGGTTTCGACCCGTTATTTTTTTCGTTATGTTCAACACCTACCCCCCCCCCTCCCCCGAAATAATAGAAGCGCATTTTTTTTTTATTTCAGTTTAAATTTAATCAGTTTAAAAAAATACGATTTTTTTCTGCACATCAGTTTAAAAAATAATCTTAAATAAAATGTATTTTATATTCACTCACGTAAACATTATCTGAACCGAAATAAACCGATATTTTTTTTCGGATCAGTTCCGTTTTTTGTTCCGACAAAAATAACGGTTTTTTCGGTTTTCGGTTCAGTTCCGGTTCGAAGCCCTGGATAAAACTATATAGTTGTAAATAAAATATTGTATTCGACTCATAAAATGGATATATTTTCACTCGGATGATTACAACCCTCGCCTAATCTCGGGTAGTAAACTTTATCGCGAAATATAACCCGCATTGTATGCTTGTTAAATAAAATACTCTTTAACAATAAGAAACGCTTGATTAATTCCATTATTTGCAAGGTTTTGCTATATAACAATTTTAGAACAGTAAAATAAACAGAACCATTCTATTGTTTTTTCAAACAATATCCACAATTTGTTCAATATTTATTTTCAAATTTCGAAGAACAATATTAATTGTTTACAGTTCCAGTATTGACACAATACTATTACTCTGTATTGTTTTTATTGGAATTTTAACAAAAATAATCTCAAAATGTTTCTCAGAAACCATATGTTTATTATACCTTTTAATTGGTGTCTGTTTTATTTTCTATCTTTAATTTTAGTTTTAAAGTTCAACCTTAAATTCACCTTCAAATTGCCGCATATTTCAACAGGTACATTAAAAATATGTCAGTATATTTTTCATACTACGGCTGAACACACCGTTCTTGATTATTTTCATGTAAAACTACATCGAAAATACATAAGATTTATGGATGACGTAACGCAGACGTCAATGGGTAAAATTAATTTATCCTTACAAATTTTGATAGGAACATGTATGAGAAATTTAGGCTTAAGAGAAGTGTTTCTAGAAAATTAACGTATTCGTGAAAGACGTAAGCTTCTAAAGCACGTGCGAGGAATTAGGTTTTTTGTTTTGCTTCACCGCAGAGGGTGCATGTGTATAGGAAGATAAAGCACATTTCAAAAGGGGGATGAAATTAAACAATTTGTCGTCAATACGTTAAACTTATACCGGGTGTTCCATTTTCCCATTTAATAGGAAATGTATAGGGATCACGAAAACTACGATAAATACAACTTTGATTAAATTAGGTTAAACTATTATTATAACTATAGTCTATTTTTAAACTAAGTATTTTAAAAATTCGGGCAAAAATGTATAGTTAGTTAGTTAAAATTTTCGGCGCACCGCAACGATGGGTATTTGCGCCAAACACAGCCCATCTAAATGACTAGAGCAGTGTTTCTCAATCAAAAACGCACCGCGGATCAGTATAATATATAATTTTATTACGCGGACCACTAATAATAATTATTGGTTAATTTTTTGCAAGAATACAAATATATTTAATGTGTTACTAAATACATTTATTTTATTTGTAGAAAATCACAGACAGTTAACAGAAAATAAACAAAATATAAATTATTTACAAAAAAAATTTGCATAATTTTTTTTAAAAAACTGCAAAAAACACATTTAAAAACTTTCGCGGACCACTAAAATTTTTCTAGGGACCACTGGTGGTCCGCGGACCACTTGTTGAGAAACACTGGACTAGAGTATATGTATACGAGGGCTACATTTCAAGTTTTTACAAAAACTAAGAAAAAAAAATTTTTTGTAACAAACTGTTTTGTTGTTTTTTAAAATATTCGCCTTTAAGGTTTATACACTTTTGCATGCGTGCAAACCAATTCTCGAAACTTTTTTTTCCACTCTGAAGTTGGTATCTCAAATACATGGTTTTCGAAGGCTTCAACAGCTTCTTGAGGTGATGAAAATCGCTGTCCACGCATTTTTTGTTTGACATTGGTTGGGAACCATTCCATTAGAGGATCGGAGAACAGTTAATGCTGAATGATATACAACAATTTGTTTTTCAGAAGTCATCGATAAAATCAGGAAAAACAACCAAAAACGTCGCATCATTCTTCATCATGACAAAGCAAGCTCCCACACAGTACGTCAGACAATTGATTATTTGAAGGAGAAAAATATCAAATTAATGTCTCATTTCCCGTATTTACCTGATTTATTCCCTAACGACTTTTTTTTGTTCCCCAATGTCAAACATGCGTGGGCAGCGATTTTCATCACCTCAAGAAGCTGTTGAAGCCTTCGAAAACCATGTTTTTGAGATACCAACTTCAGAGTGGAAAAATGTTTCGAGAATTGGTTGAACGCATGCAAAAGTGTATAAATCTTAAAGACGAATATTTTGAAAAGCAATAAAACAGTTAGTTAGTCTAAAACCTTAAAAGGTTTACAATTGGTAACACGGCCTGGCGTTGCTGCGTACTCGGCGTAACCCGTTCTAGCGCGGAAACCCTCTCCCTGTCTTATTGCACAAAATTAGGCTGTATCCAACAGTTTTATATCAGCGTCTTTTTAATATTCGACATACTTTACACTATAATTTATACTTTATACATTCGACTTATTTAAAGTAATTATTATAACCATATTCTACTAAAACAAATGCGAAATAAATTAAAAAACTATTTTTTAGCTTTTGCCCAAAAAAAATTTTTACGTGTGATTAAGCAAGAGATGCAGTACATCCCATGCTTCCATGGACAATAACAATTTACAAAATGTTTGATTTAGAATTGGTATCATTTTACTTGAGATTATTTTGTTAATAATTTCCATCAAAATCATATCTACGAATCAAATCAAAGTACATGCATTACAAAAACTAACCTGCTAACCTCGAATTTGACATAGACTGGTAGTGGCTATTTTGACATACCTGTAAAAATATAAATTGTTACTATCCACTTCAGTACTACCTGAACATTTTAAATTTGTCATCGTTGTATATTTATCAGCAACTGTTGTATGTTAAAGAAAATATACACAACTTTAAATTAAATCAAGAAATTCATGAATATTGCACCAAAAGTAGACATAATATACGGGATCCAAAATGGCATTACACAGTTACTAAAAAGGCGCCAAATCATGAAGGGGCCCAACTTTATAACAAACTTCCCAAGAAACAAGAAAACTCAAAATGAAGGATTAAAATATTTCTATTAGGCAAGGCTCACAAAAGATTTTTTTAACGATACTATAATGAGTATATAGTTTAGTACATTTATTTTTAGGTATCCTTAGACCAGTGGTTCCTAAACTTATTTTGCCGCGGAACCCCAATGCGCTGTTCAAAAAATTACGGACCCCTTAATGGAATTTTTTTATACAACAAAAAAATACATTACATTATTGCAAACTTTTTTCTTTTATAAATACGATAGAAAAGTAAGAGTTTATAAATTAATAGTCATTTTCATTGTCCTCCTAAAAACAATGAAAACAATGAACCTTTCCAAGTTCAAATTGGCACTAATCAAAATCAAATTGGCACTAATCAAAATGACAATTAACAAAATCAAAACGACAATTAACAAATTCAAGTTGTCATTAAATAATTTAATTGTTAATTCAAATTAACATCTTAAAAGAACCCTTCCACGTTCTCATAATACCTTATATAAAAAAAGTTGACGCCGTAAATTCAAAAAGACCAATTTGCGCTGTTTATAATTATAACGGGGATTGGCGCAATCTTGCAAATGTTCTCGAAGTTTCAAAAAGAACGGCGTATAGATGGGTGAAAAATCAAGATAAAAAAATCCCATATTCAAAGATATATTCCAGCAGCATTAAATATGGAGAATATTATTTTCTAATTAATTAATTTAGCAAATGTTGTTTATTTAATATTCCCATGTTATTGTTTTAAAATATAGTATAAATAACATTATTTACTTATGATAGTTCTATTTAATCGTATGATACTGCTAATTTAAAATTATTTAATGACAACTTGAATTTGTTAATTGTATATAATACTAAAATATATTCTAGCAGCAGAGTACAAATAACTTGGCCTAATATTTTCAAACAGAGATATTATTTATCATGATCATGGAAACGGTATATATAAGTATGAAAAAATATATACATACTTATACTTAAAAATATATAAATTTCGAAAAAAAAATCAAAAATGATTCGTTTTATCAAAGAATGTCTCAAATAAAAGTTGTTAGTCATTGCTTTAATAGCAACTTTTGTTAAATAAATTTTTTCGAAATATTTTTCTGTTGTTAAATATTCGCAAAAATCTTAAAATCGACACGAGTAAACTCCTATTTCTAGTCAACCGATTTATACCAAAAGTTGACCAACTCGTGCCATTGATGTCAAAAGCTTAAATATGAAATTTCATAAAAATCCTTTTAGCCGAATTTGCTTTGCACGTGTACAGTACAGTACAGACAGACAGACAGACAGACAGACAGACAGACGGACGGACGGACAGACATCATGCTAAAAATAGTCAAAACGTTATGTAGGGAGCCCAATTCGTGGAGATCCATTGAAATCTCGAAATGTCAAAATCGGTATGATCACAATACGTCCCTTATATATGTTGGCGGGCGGTAAAAATGAGTATTGTTCTGGCTAATTGCCTCAGTAGTAAAGGCCATAAACGTGAAATAAAAATAATAAAAAAGCATGTGAACTTCATAATTAAATTTAAAATTAGTACATAACATGTACACTATTTTCCCATTTATCATTAAATCAGTATTTCAACAATAATTAAAAGTATGGATATTAACATGTATATATGCCATGTGTGCAAATAAACGCGAAAAATAGCAGTTTAACGTAGGATTTTAAATAATTGCGGAAATTGACATTTCTGTACATTTTAGATCAAAAATACAAGAATAAAAAGTTGTTTAAAATTAGGCTTTATTTTAAAAAAGTCTCAGTATGATTAACTGATAAATTTGAAGTTGCCTTTTTTTAAGGTATAATAAAAAAATACAAATTGAAACAAAAGTTACAATAAAATTTATATTAAATGTTCAAAAATGTCTCCTTGTCCGTTAAATAATCTTAACTAAAACTGCATTGAACAGAAGAATAAAAAATGTTTCCCCATACACATATTTGATGTAAAGTAAATAATAAGTGAGATATTTCAAGATTCACGATATTTAGCTTTAGGGTATCCTCCCAAAACCCCCAAATATTCATCAAAAACCCCTCAAACAAGTATAAAGAATAAAAAAGATTTGTTTTCTTATTATAAACATTTTTTTTTTATATATGTTTGTGCTGTTAATAATAGAGTCAATAATACGGGAGATATTTCAAAAATTTAGCTTTAGGGTGTCCGAAAGGAATTAGGATGTGAAAATTGCATAAAAATAAAATATTTATTTTCTTATTATAAACTATTTTTGTCATATATTATTCTGCTGTTGTCAATAACAATGGAGACGTATGTGGATTTTAGTTTTAGGGTGTCTCCCCGTAACCCAAATGTTCATCTAATTAAAAAATGTATTGAACAAAAGAGATTTGTTTTCTTTGATTACAAACAATTTTTATTGTAAACATTTCACTGTTAAGTCAATAATGAGGGAGATTTTTAAGCTTTTTAATAAACAGTTTTAACCCTAAACACCCTTACAGAATAAAAATTTTGAGGTGCGTAATAGTGAAATAAATTTAAGATCTCATCGCTACAGTGGTAAATTTTTAACTATACTCTATCTTAAAAAGACTGAAAGTAATAAATCATTTTGTCAGGCAGTTACCAGTGGCGTGCACATTTTAAACACATTGAAATTGGTTTTGTGTGTTTCTATATTACTATTTATCATTTTATTAAACGCACGCCTGTGACCATATTTATCATATCATTAAACACACCCCTGTGACCATATTTTTCCTCAAAATTTTAGGGTCTAATTTTTATGATCTATTGTGTTTAACCCTAGTTCGTATTCCTATATAATATGTGCGGCACACTCGGTTGTTTTTAACAATATTTCGTTTCGAATTATTCATATTTTGTCGCTTTTGTTTTGCCGCTTCTGTGTGAAAAACCATTTATACAAATAATAAATTTTATTACTATCAGTCTTTCTGGGATAGAGTATAGGCTAGAGCAGCAGTTCCCAAACTTTTTTCACCGTGACCCGGTACGAAGTTTTAAAATTTTTCGCGACCCACCTTATGAAAAAAAAAACATTTATTTACAAAACAAATTTTATTTTAAATCAGTAGCTTTATTGTAATAAAGAGTAATAAATAGTAATAAAGAGTATAGTATAGTAATAAAAAATATAGTATATTAATAAAGAGCACACATACACACTATTCTAGTGATTAACTGACGTAAGAAAAATAATATGTACAAAAAAAATCTTTTTTGTGTTTTTACAATTTTTTTCGCGACCCTGTTACGTGATAATATGACAGACAGACAGACAAAAATTGTTTTTTTGCGGATATTGTCTTTTAATCATCTGAAACGAGTAGATACTAAATATGAGACCGAAAAAAAAACAGAATAAGCAGCCAATTTTATTAATATAGATATTATTAAATAATCAGAAAATATTTCAAAGCAAGTAAATGTGATGAAAGAAACTGAGCGCAACAAATTATTTATTATTACACAATTTTATTAGTTCATTACTTCCATACAAAAAGGAGTTTATATTTCGTAATTTGGAAACTTCGCGTAATATCTCTTCCCGTGACAGTTTCGAGTATAAAATAAATGAACTGTTTTAATTATGACGTTTCCAAGAAGATTCTGCCAAAAATGAATACAAAAAACTGGAATAATGTCAAAGAGTAGCACTGTTCCAGGCAGATCCGTATTTTTGATTAATTACTTGTGGCTACGGCCAAGAATCGCGATTCTAGTACCCACTATTCATATATCACGTTTATGTTACTGTCCAAATATTCATGAAACTGCAATTAAAGAGTTTTATTTGATGGCCTATTTAAATAGTGGAAAATTTGTTTTTAGAATATATGTAGGAGCATTATTAAAAGTAACATAACGAGTTATTTTCCCATTTAACCCTTGCCGGACCATTTATAGGTCAAATTTGACCCGAAAGTTGATTTTTTTTAAACAACTCTTTTATTTTTTAGAGTTATTTAATGTCGTACTAGGACTTTTCCTTATATATTATAACTATTTATTTTGTGATGATAAACTTTTTTTTTATCAAGCCGATTCTTGTTTTACTGTGCGGGTCTAGCCTGACCCGATTTTGGGATTTGTTAGTAATGTCTTATATCAATATGTAATGCGTAATTACACACCTGCAATCTGCAATAATGCAAGTTTTGACAAGTTTATTAGTTTCACAGTTGCTTTTTCATCATATCTCAATCGACCGAGCTAATACCCTTTTCACACTAGATCTTTAAGACGAGTGAACTTAAAGTTCACCGATGTTTAAGATCGGTATGCTTTCACACTTGATGTTTAAATCTCTGGTGCTGTCATCAGCTACAGTAATTTTGTCCTTAAGTTACCGTCATGAAATTACCAGTTTTGAACTGTCTGCGCAGAAGCACATTTTGAATTATTATAAACAATTAAGGATATTTCATTTCATTCTACAATAAAGGCACTACAATAAAGAATATATTACACCTGTATTAACATGTAAGTCGATACATTTTATCTCAATTATTGTAGCTCTGTATTTTATTAAACACATTATTAAAATAAATAATTTTACTATAACAATAAGTATAAACTTCTTATAACGTCGATATAATACAGTATTCTTGTTTATGATAAAATAAAATGTTGACAGCACAAATTCAAGGAGTATTTTTTATAATAGAAATTAAGTTGGCAATGCGGGCGAAGTTTAAGACGCAGATCTCTGTCTTAAACATCGGTCGTGTTTAGACGAGGCCGTACGGTTTCACATTAGCGTTTAAAGATACATTCACTTTAACATCCGATCTTAAAGATCTAGTGTGAAAAGGGTATAAGATACTGTTCTGTTTGTATTATAATATTATTATTATTAATATTACAAAAGATCCGAGCAGTTCAGGAAATAAACGAAGCCGTTGTTTTAGTTGCCATGGAAATGATAACAAATAATCAAAGAAATGTGACAAATGCAATAAATTCTTTTGTCCAAAACATTCAACTCTAATACCAATAAAACAAATTACTTGCAATTACTGCCAAAAAGATGAAGATGGAGAATAATTAAAATTCTTCTGATATGTTATATGTAATTATATTTTTGTGTTTATGTAATTATTATATTTTGTTATATGATACATTTATGAATTCTGTTTAATTTTCATGTAAGTTGGCAATGTCATAAATAATTTTTTTTATAATGCTTTACTCACTTTTATTATCCAAAATTAAATTATTTAGACCCTATTCTGTGATTTTTGACATAGTGTTAAATTGACAGGTTACTATGAAAACATACTATGTACAAGTAAAATTAACATCTTAAGAATAGGCCCATTAAGTGAACATAAATATAAAACTTGAAAATGAGTCTTAAACACATTTTGAAACGTGGGTCACGTATGACCCATTTTTGGTCACAAAAAAATCAAAATAATTTTGGTCCGGCTAGAGTTAATATTAACTATATTTTATTAAAATTAATTTAAATTTGCAGAAAATGTATTAGATGTACCGGAAAGTTCTTTCGTTTTTATTATTAGTGCAGTATGCGAACTAGTCACGACTTGTTCGCTGAATTGAACAGACGTCTTTTGCGTTTTGGTTAAACTCTGTACCTTTGAGTACCTAATTATTGTTTTCGTTTCATTTTAAACCCTTACATTTTTAAATGGCGGAAGAATTTCCACCGAAACATTTTTTACGCTGATTAATGTTTCATAAGTACCATACAAAAAATTCTGCTACAGTTGCTACAAAAAACATTTGCACTATTTATGGTGATAAACTAAGTGTAAGCACATGTCAAAGGGGGTTTCAAAAATTTAGATCAGCAAATTTATGCTTGGATGATGAACACCGATCTGAAAAGTCCTATAAAGGAATAATTTATTATGAGATGTTAAAACCGGAGCAGTGTTAATTCTGATCTCTACTGTGAACAACTAGATCGACTGAAACAGAAATATACCAAAAAACGACCAAAAATTGTGAATAGAAGAGGAATTATTCTTCAACACAACAATGCCCGACTTCCTGCATCAAAAAAGGCACGTGAAAAACTTTCCGGGCTTGGTTGAGAGGTTCTACCAAACCCACCCTACTCACTTTCCGACTATCACTTTTCGATCACTGGAACAATATTTAAGAAACAAGACACTTAGAGATATGAACCATGTTAAAATGACCCTTGAACAATTTTTTTCTTCAAAAAATCCGGAATTTTATAAATCGGGAATATTTTGTCTTCCTGATAGATGGCTGAGTGTTATAGATCATGATGGAAATTATTTTACTCAATAAAATACATATTGTTCTTTCGATTTGTTTTTATTTTAATAATACCAAATAAACGAAAAAACTTTCCGGTACACCTAATATATTTATTTAATTATTACTTGTAGGCTATTCCAAACGCAGGTCCGTTCGGTGGCATGGAGCAATGGAGCGATCGCTCCAGGTACCTTTCAATTATTTTACATTTGTTTATTTTTATAATATTTTCATAATTAGCAAGATGATTTCGCAAGATGATGATAACATCTTTAGAAACAGGAATTTTACCCAAATCGTAGCAATCAGCACACGTTACACCTATATTTAAAAAAGGTGACTTTGATAAAACAAAACTGATTAATCGGCAAAATGACTGATATGGCCAACTACCGATTATATTGTTAAATATAATTTTTTAAGGCGCGTTTTTCATTATTGCCCTAGTGCCCAAAAATTTAGTCACGGCACTGGTGAAAAAGAACATACATTTTTTATTGGTAGAGATAATGTCTAATTTTTTACCAATCTTTCTAAGTATTTCCTCTGTTTCTGATTTTATGTATAATAATATTTTTTGTTTTATCTTTATATGGATATATTCAAAGCTTCCAGCTTTTTTCACGAATATTTGGTACATGTTTCCATATCCCAATTTTCTTTCAAGTTTTCTATTTTATTCCTTATTCTCTAACAATTTTTATTTGGTACTTGCTAAAAAACTTCTTAACAAATCCATTTATTTAATATGCTACGCACATGTGGTTATTTTTAGTAGATTTTTCAAAGGAATATATTTTTTTCGCAATTCTAAGAAATCTGAAACGAATTTGGCACGTTCGCAATACAGTTTGTCTATTTGCGTTCTTGACAGGCAGGTAAAAATATATGCACGATAATAAAGTTCTATAAATAACGGGAATCCCATCTACATATAGTATATTTCTATGTTGTTCTACAGTTTCAGTACCGCGTGTACGTTGTGGTTTACCAAATCTTATTTTTCTTAGTTTTTCCTAGTCACGATTTTCAGAAAATTACCAAGATGTATGAATAAACTTAACAGTGATTACATAAACTATTATAGGTGATAAAAAATATATTTACATATGTATGAGGTAGTAATTGCAAATAAAATTATTATACAATATGTAAACAATATTGATTGCTTTTCTGAAAATTCTGTGAAAAGTAAGTTTTAGCTTCGTCCGCGGATGAAATTTGTAAAAGGGTACCAACAAATTAAGATTATAATCACGGTGCAGTAAATAATGGAACCACTTTATATACAGCCAACCTCTGTCATCGCGTGCCCACCGAGCTCCGATTCGTTATATAGCATTATATTTTTTAATATATTAATATTTTCTGATTTTGGAAAATACTGTTACTTGTGTTTCTTTCGAATAACGAAGGTAAGGAGAGTTTTGACTGATTATTTGACAGCTATCGGTAAATTTAACACAATAAGAGCAGACAAGCAAAGGAAGGTACGCTAAATACTTTTTTCCACGACTATATAGATATACGTTCATTACAAACGTGTCAGTGATTACAAAATGTAGCACATTCCCCACTCCTTTTTTATTACACACTGTTGACCTTTTGTAACGAACCCGGTATGTTACTTTACAACGTACCAGTTACTGTCCACTAGGTAGCGAGCCTGTGGTATAATACTACGTCTAATCTCAAACTGAAGTGAGATTCCTACCTAAAGGAGTTCGGGTACTAGGCGTGAGTGTTATCCAGGGTTCATCATTACGATATGTGCATTAAATGATATGTATGAGTAGTTACCAACCGACTGAACAGGCATCTTGTTAATAGTCTGGATCTTAAATGTTCACTTAAGTTATTTTTTTTTTATTTATTTATTTTTTATTAATATAATGGTCTTAGCTACTCAGGCTATTAACCAGTACAATATATAATACAAACATTCTTAAATCTTAATTCTATTTAGTTCTATGAATTTATATAGGCATAATAATATTTTTTCTGAATTTAAATACAATAGATGTTGTATGTTAGTAGGAAATGTTATATTGAGGGATGTTAGTTCTGAATACAATATGTTTCTGGAATATTTAGGGCATGAGAAAATAATATGGTTGATGTCTTCATTGATGGATTTGTTACAGCTACAGTTGGGGGTGGCGCTCATGTTGATTCTATAAAGGTGATCTCTACAATATGTGTGTCCGAGCCGCATGCGGCATATTGTAGAGATGAACTTCCTGGGTGTATTCGAGTTAAACCATGTCCTTAAAGGAAGCTTTGGCTGGATATTGCCGTACTGACGACCTTTGGTTTTAACGGATAGTTGGAATTCTTGATCCCATGTGTTATAAACCGATCTTTTATAGAGAGCACTTAAGTTATTAAATATGAAGAATTACACATGTTAAGTAAGACGGTTTAAAATTAATGAATTAAATTTATTATAATAATATTTACAATTAGTTTAAATTTGAAAGATTATTTAAAATAATGAATAAAACAAACCAAAACGAGTAGACCACCAGAAAGGTCGACACAGTGCATTTAAGAATTCAACAAATTACTTCTTTACTTTAACCGGATCGTATACTGTCTGATCTCCTCTTCAGAGAGACGTCCTTTTATAAGTCATTTTTAGGCATTTCGTGGAAAAAGGGTAAAAAGGTTGTTGAAGCAATTGTCAAAGCTATTAAATAATAATTTTGAACTTTAAACTTAATTTAGAACAAAAATCTCCTTGAACAATAAACTTTAAAAAATATTTTTTAAACTTACAGATTGTAAACGTAAAATTTCTAAAATTTTATTTTATTTTGTGATGTAGGTTATGGCGATAAAATTTTCTGTAGTGTATTATTTCAAATATCGGCATTTCCAGATAAGAGAGATTCTAAGTGGTAAACGTTTAATGATTTACTTCAAAGTAGAAGTTGTTGGCGTTAGTCATACTGTTTAAGTTTGTTTATGTCGATTTGTTTTTGGGAAGTCCACAAAAATGGTTATATCTTATTGTTGTGTACCTATGTGCAAGACAACGAAAAACAGAAACTCTGAATTATCTTTCCACAGATTTCCACCTACTTCAGACAATTTTAAATTAATAACAAAACTTCGAAACGAGGTAGTTGTAAATCGTCGTAAAGCTTGGATTAGAAAAGTAAAATTTGGAAAAAAAAGTATGCTATTGGTTGAAGATTTGCTTACCCTTTCTCTCCTTAAAGGCGTGAATTTTTATTTCCATCTATATACTTGAAATAATTCACTACACAAAATTGTATCACCATAACCCATAACCTACATCACAAAATATAGTTTTTATTTTTTTTAGCGACGTGTCATCCTAATAAATGGCTTTATAAACATTTGTACATATTTACTTGTTGATAAAATAGTAAAAACAGGTTCACAAAATATTGTAAAATATATATATTCCCATAATTTTACTTTCACAGCTATGTTACAATAACATTAAACACCCTCTACTTACGTTTTAAATTTGACCACCACGGCGCCACGATCTTAAATGTTTATAGGGAAATAACGTCGTATTATTTTATTTTTTTATACAATTTGCTAAACATTCTATACTTTCGAGAAATGTGATCCCAAATACTTGGAAAAATTTGCAAGATGGAACGCGTTATGTTAAAAATATTCTCATTTTCTACTTTCATTTCACGGTTCAAAATTACGGACAATATTGCATGTTACAGATGATATGCAACATAATAAATAACTATAAAAGCACGTAATTTTTCCTTTCCGGAACTGTAAGAGATTGTAGATGTAGTATGGCAACAAAAAAAATATAATTGTAAAATCAATTAGTATCATTTATGTAACATTAATAACATGTCATAGTAATAATATGTTAGATGCTATCGCATGCTATATTATTTATTTTATTGTTAGAAAAAAGCAGCATTTTGAAATAAATAAACATTACTTTAAGAAAACACTTTCAAAAACACCTAGAATCAGTGGCGTGATTACTGTTCGAGCTGACCAGGCATGTCCCGGGGCCCAAGAGTCGTGGGGGCCCCAGTGTCATGGTGGCCCCAATGTCGTAGTAGCCCCAATGTCGGGGGGGGGGGGGCGGTGATGAGCCATATTTTTATTATAAAACCGGGACAGGACAAAAAATTATTTTTTTTATTAATTATTTTATTAATTATTTTATTTTATTTTTTTTTTTGTAATAAAGTTCAGCACATTTTAACCCATTAATACCCAATGTTGCGTAAACGAAACATTTTACAAATATATATATATATATATTTTTATTATATCTAGTATTACAAAAATAATATTTTAAGCCAATATGTCTTAATAATATTGTTTTGAAAAAAATATATATAAAAATAAAAAATGCCGCAATTATATATCAAAGGTATCAGAGGTATGTAAAGCCAAACTTTAAAATTTTTTCGAGCCGCAAATTTTTTTGCCAAGTTTGCTCCAAATTTTCTTCACGGAAATCGCTTGTTAAAAGAATTGAAAAAAGCTTGAAAAAAGATTTGTTTATTATTTTGTTTAATAGAGCGCAAAAAGTTGTACAAGATGGCAAAGTTTTGTTTCTCTCAACAAAGTATTGTCAGAGATACTGCGTCTCAAAGTTGCCGAAATCTCGGAGTCCTACCGAAGGCTGCGGTATGGAGTCAAACAAATTACTAAATCTCAACAAGTATTGCATGGATGAACGTAAAACTTTACCAATGTTCGTTGGGGACATGTGTGAATGTTCATACAAAATTTCATCGAAATCCGTGATGGTCGAGCAGGACACTTCACTGAAATCAGACCACTGGACATGGAATGACCCTTATCATTCATTAATAAAAAAAACATTTTAGTTTTATTTGCAGTAGGCATTTTCAAAAAACCGGTATACCGAGACAAAGACCCAAACCAGGACGTATGGCGAACCTATGCATTAAACAATGACACTTATGCCGTTGAATAAAAGCCTTAAAACTAGATGTAAGCTGAAATTCGATGTAAAACACAAAATTGTTTAGCAATGCAATGCGTTTTAATGAGTTTTAACTTACATCTAGTTTCAAGACTTTTATGCAACTTTCATTTAATTTAATAGCGTATTTATATTAATACTAGATGTAACATTTAGCATTTGCAAGGCAGCCCTCATTAGCAGCAAGTATGCTTGCTGCTGATATGTTATTTTCTGGGAGATCAATCCATATTTACGTAATGATTAAATAACCGCGTTTAACGTTATTTCCCTATGTCACTGTATCAGTCGCGGTTAGTATATAAGAGCTGCAAAAGGAAGGTTTTGCTGGGCACAGTACATTCAACGTTGTTGTCAGGAGCCTCTATTTGGTGTAGAATGCTAGGATATGGTAAGTACAATAACTTGTACGAGAAAGCTCAACGCCAGGAGTTAATAGGGGTAGCCTCGGCTTACCGCACTGTGTCGACTGCTGCCCTACAAGTGGTGACAGGAACCTTCCTTCTGCGACTCCTTGCAATGGATAGGCGACAGATACACGAGGCAAGAGGGAGATCTGAGGTGAGAAACGCTGCCAAAACACAATGGCAGGAGGAGTGGTCTAGGAATCAGGATAAAGGAGAGTGGATAAAAAGGCTCATCCGCAACATACCAGAGTGGCTTGCCTGCAAGTTCAGGAACATAGACTACTATAGGTGCGTTCGGCATAACCTAATAATCTACACATTCTGCATAATTTACACAAGATTCTTGTGTAAATGTGTAAATTATGCAGAATGTGTAGATTATTAGCTTATGCCGAACGCACCTTATGTCACACAAGCCCTGACAGCCCATGGGTCTTTTAAGTCCTGCTCCCTGAGGATTGGGAAGGACCAGGACGACTACTGTACCTACTGCGGCGCAGTCGACACAACCGGGCATACACTATTCGTATGCGGGAGATGGACTGCAGAAGAATTGCGAGCATACTTGATAACAGGAGAGAACCTGACACCCGACAACATGGTCCAGGTTATGCGGAACTCCAGGGAAAACTGGGAAACGGTGCGGCAGATGCTGTCAGCCATTATGCAGAGAAAGGAGACAGGCGAGCGAGAAAGACAGAATAGGAGGAGGTGAGGATAGGCTGAGATAGACTGTTCCCTCCAAGATGAAAATCACCACAGATAGTTCCTTGGTGGGGAGAAAAGATGCAAGCAGGGTTTTTAGTCAGTAGGTCAGGTGAATGAGATTCCGACACTACCAGATTAGTATCTATAAAAGATTTTCCCTGAATAAAAAAAAAAGTACACAGGAGCTACAGACCCCCAAAATTTAATTAATTTAAACATTACTGATGTTTATGATATTTTTCACTTTCTCCATCTCTACATTTACTTAATTTTAAATTAAAGCCTTTCACAATTGTTGCCCGTCATGTGTAAAACAAATGCGAACAACTTACTACAAGTTATGATGTACAATGTGCTGCAGACACTGGCAACTCGAATTGTTATGGTAACTCAGCGATTGGCATTGAGTGGGGCAAACGGTTACTTATACACTTTCAGAGCTGCAGACGTTTGCAGTTAAACGTCTAAGAAGTACATGTTTGATTACAAATATTTTTGTAGTTTTAAATATTAGTATTAGTAGTAATACTAATAGTATTTAATATGACTATAAATGCAAAATATCACATGTGCTGTACAGCACATAAAATGTTAATTTTTTTATACTTGACTAATACATAATAAATAATAAAAATGTAGTATTTCTATATTTTATATGATTTAATTTATAAACGTGTATGTAATTAATCTTTTTATGGCCATCTTAATAATGATTTATTTTACCGAAAATGGAATCAATTGTACTTCTGACTGTAGCACCCTCATTAGAAGTTTCCACGGGCCGCCATTGTATACTGAAGTATAAAACTTTAATCCACCTGTGCCTTAACTAATAAAAAAATCTTCATAAAATACTAAAAGGTTAAATACAACTGAAATATTTTAATTTTAAAAGACCCAATTAAAAATTTTACCCTTCTTTTATGATATTTTTACAACCTTTTTATTAATCTGGAGTAATCAAAACTTAAAATAAGTTTACTATGGCATTAAAAATCAGATAAACGAACAAACGTATTTTCTCTGATTTTGAAACGATAATTTTTTCAATGGCTATAGCAATGCTATGATAAAACTTTTATTCAACTATTGTAACACGGGAACTATATAACTATAGGCTATTCCAAACGTTTAGGCGGAACTAACTAGAATTTTCATTTTTCTAAGTTGTCATGATCTTCATTTTAAGGGTTTGAAGTAGGTTTTTGATAAATAAAATGATCAAAAGCCTCACATATCTGTAAAAGTTACTAGAATTAAAAATCTAGGTTAAACAAAAGAAACAGGTTATATGATTAACTTTAAAATAACTTTTAAAGAAAACTTCATTACCGTCACCTTAGGATTGGCTTGTTCAATATCCATTTTTACCGAAAATGAATTTATGTAATAGAATTTAATTTTAGGATTAGTTTTTTCAAAATCCACTTTAAAATATGTATACTGTTCATTGTTGTAAAAACAAACTAAGAGGAAATTGAGATTTTTATATTTTGCACCTTCGAAATAGTCTTGTTGGTATTACAAAAAATAATATAATATAATAAAATAATGCCTTGTCGTTAGATCATAATACTATAGTTCAAATTGTGAAATCAGTATTACAACATAAAGGGTTTTTAAAGTGACGTTTAAAGTTAATAATACAATATAAAAGTAACTAAAACAACCAGATCAGGTTTGTCTTATGCACGGTTTCTCCATTATTTCGTTTATCTTTGTTTAATACCCAGAAAAACAAAAAAAAAAACAAATAATAATTTATAACATTTTATTCATTAACCAGATACTGAAGAAATCAATTCGTAAATCTTTAGTTTGGCTTACATTTTGTTAACCATCCAAAATTTTGTAACTTTTGATGTGTTTAATATCAAACTGCACCAATCAAAATATCACCGTAGAAGTCACGTGTCATATATCATATATAAGCTATTCCAAATGTTTAAGCAGGACTAGATTTAGAAATCTAGTGACTTACATTGAACATTTTTAGGCTAGGGAGAATTTTCATTATAAAATATAATTTTCATTACATTTTGATTTTTTATTGTCATTTTTAATACAAATGTCTTATTTTCTAAATATTTAGGTCTTCTAAAAATTTTAAAATACATTATATATTTCATTTTTAGGATTTTGTAGGTATGACCAAAAAACCTTTATACCGTCATTTTGTCGTTTGTCTGTCTGTCTGTCTGTTCGGTAAAAATTGTAGCCAAACGGCTAAACCTAGAGAGTTGAAATTTGGCATGCTTATACAACTCTTTGACCCGCACATAGGAAAAATACTAAAACATCTAAAAAACATATCCTCCTAAAAATATAAACAAATATGTGCTCATCGAAAAAAAAATATATTTTTTTATAATTCTGAGTAAGGTATCAAATGAAAGCCCTTGGTCCGTGGATTAATGATTAAATTTTTATTTTTACAAAATAAATTATTTTGAAGAGATTTTTGCCAAAATTGTGCAAAAAATTTTTTGTCCCACACCTGTAGCCCAGACGGTTTAAACTAAAAATCTGAAAATATTCTAAGTAATGTACATTGGTGTGAACCGGAATAGTACAACAGGAATTTTGGATCAGATTACGTTTTTGGAAAAAAACGCATTTTTTGTGATTTTTTGCTAATAATGTACACAAGTTATAGCTTTGTAACACGCTACACTGGAACGTGTATGCTGGTGTAGTGGTTTTGACGCTGGCTTTTCGCCCAAGTAACTCGATCCGAAAGGGATCGAACCCTGCGAGAAGAGATAATATTATTTTTTGTTTAATTTTTATATTGTTTAAATAATTTTTTCAAAATTCTAGTTATATTTTGGCAAATGTTGCATTTAATTTTTAAAAGCGTAAATTTAATATCCAGTGGAAATTGTTTAAATTATAATTTAATTCTGTTTCAATGTACACGATATCAGAGGGGCGGAACTTATAACAACCAATGGAAGCCATAGGCGCTTGACTTGTGTTTCCCAAACACAAGTCATGGTGGGGACCTTTTTTGCTCTTTACTTTTATTTGGGAGGCGAGGACCTTTTTTTTGCTCTTCACTTATATTTGGGTAGTGAGCTTTCTTTTTTGCTCCGTCCCGCATTGACAACGTAAGTACATTTTCCAGGACTGATCCAGGTGCAACAAAACCCAGTTGAAAGCCGCTGATAACCGAAGTCTTCAAGAACCAACAGAAAAAGAACACGAACAATTGTCGTGGACTTGCACTGGATCACGCGAGATAGAAATAAATGTTTAGGAGGCAAAAAAGCCCGTTATGGTATTAAAATCCAATGATGATGATTCACCATAAGCTGATAGTTAATAAAACGTACAATACAGTAATTTACAAATCGTAAGATTTTAAAGACTTTTATAACTTTTCGTTCAAAAGTATACAGAATTAACTATTTCCACAGAAGTCTTTTGAATAAAACAGTGTTGGGTTGCTGCCCGTTTCAAAAGACAAACTTGAGCTATGTAGTTTTGTTGTAGAATGCGTGCTAGTTCTGTATGTCGCCGCGGCTCGTCGCTACCATCAGTAAACAAACTGCAGTTAAACTTATATTAACTGCCCTCAATGCACGTGTCCATGTAATTAACTATTAGTTTAATGTTTCGTCTGTGACTCGAAGACTGATACGATTAGATCTGATCAGACAGTTGGCAACGAATACAATTGAGACATGATATTTGTTTCAAACATCGAGAGTTTAAAATCATGATCATTGTTTGAGAAACTTCTGGTTTTATAAAAAACAATACGGATCTTCGTAGCTTAGGCCTCGAATTTTCATTGTCGGTTAAGTATTGATTAGTAATAACCAGTAATTAAATTAATTTTTTGCCGTTAATTAATATGGTTAACCAATAATATAAGTATTCGACCAGTAGGCCCGGTTTTTTGAATGTCTGGCTAAGGATCGAATACTTATCTGCTAGTTAACTAGGCTTTAGTGAGGCAGCTTTCGCTTCAGAGACGATCGCAGAAAAGAAATTTCCATCCAAAATCGCCATCACATGCCTATGATCATGCGTCGAGAGATGGGGGAAGCTGGTACTAATATACTAATGCATATTGTAAGGCCCGGAGCTGGATTCCTTTTTTTTGCATAATTCACTATCCAATTTTATTAATTGTGATTTTGTTTAACTTCTATAAGCATAATTTCTTTAACTTCTTGGTCCAGATTTCTCTCCAGACTCGATGCGCTCCCCTTACCCCCTCTTGCCCCTAATATTAATTTTATTAAAAACTACATTGAACAGAAAATAATCACTTTTTCATTTTAAATCATTCTAAACTTATATACGTTCTGCTTGTCAGATATTACAAAGGTTTAGGTAGCGCTGACCATAACCCCCCCCCCCAAACACTTATTTTATTAAAAACTACATTGAACAAAGAAGAATCGGTTTTTAAGGGAGGTAATTTTGGTATTATTTCAGAAATAAAATTTCATAACTAAATTCAATATAATCATCCAAATATTAAAAATGTTAAAAGATAAAAAAATAAGCTATTTCTTAGAAAGGGCATTTAAGATAAGGGTAGATTTGTTTATTATTGTTACTTGAGACTTTTGTAAACTTAACATGAAAAGTGAATCGTAAATTCTTAACAGATAACTAATGTGTCAAAAATATATGCCGACCATATGCACATAAATAATAATTAATCTTTGTTTGAAATATAAATATTAGTTTGGATACTTATCTGAGTAATCACCAACAATTTGTGAATTTTAAGATATTACAAGACGGACAGTTCAAGAGGGTGTGAAATGATATTTAACAGTTGGGCAATGTAAGCCGCTCAGGGCAGTCATCAGAGTAGTTGACTCTAAAAAGTGAAGATGTTAAGTCATATTTAAAGGGAGTTGGTTTTTAAGAATCATGGGGTTAAGACGTATTTAGGGGAGTTTATCCATCATGGTTTAGAGATATTTAGAGTGTATGTCGTGTAACGAGTAATTCCGTATGAACGTTAGTGTAGTGCCCAGTTAAAGAGATGGAGAGACAAGATTTAGAAACATGTGAGAGACAATTGGTTATTGGGTCCAGTGGTTAAATTAATGTATGCTGAATTTGTGTCTTATTTGGATTTAGCTGCCGTCGTTAAATTGTAAGTTTAGGTAAATAATTTAAATATTAAATCCCGTAACGTAATTAAAGTAGGTTAGTTAAAATGTTGAGTTTAACTGAACAACCCTTAACTCCTTAGCAACCGGTCAGCGAACCCGCAGGGGGGTCCAGACTTGTTCCGCTCGCAAGTCTGGATACTCATAATGTGAGGGAGACCTAGAGTTCGAGGGATGAGAGTAAGTACAAATTAAATATCAATATTATATTCAAATTAATCCGCCAACCGTGATATTTCATATTATATACGGAGGTTCCCCACAGCTTCTTAATTTTTAATAACTTTTCTTATATACATTTTTGCTGTTAAGTAAATGATAAATGAGATATTTTAAGTTCATAGCTAACACTCCCCTTTGCCCCCAAAATAATTTTATTAGAACCACGACAGATTCAAGATGGTAGCAAAAATAGAACACCAAGTACAATAATTATAAGAAATTTTCACAATAGAACAAAACAGATATAATCCTTTTTGTAAAATGAAGCTTTAGCTACAATTTTCCGCATCGTAACCAAATATACATCGATTAATTTGACGTATATAAAGCAATTTGTTTATTTACTATTATATTACATTTTTTTTTACTTAAAATATTGACAGGCAAAAAATCGCTGTAAATTTTGTGCAATTGTTACTAATTTTATTTCAGATTGTTCGTATTGTACAAGAAACTTATCTCTGAGGGTTATACGTACCGTTGAGCTAAACACGTATGAGCAGAAACGTATTTTGCTAAATTAAATTTGACAATTAAAAAATCTTTAATATTGAAATCTTTAACATTTAATGGAATCAGTAGATCAGCTCCATTAACCAATGTTCTAGTTTTGATATAAATAAAATTAAAATTAAATAAAAACTTTTATATTAAAAATAAAATGCAATCGCACCTCTAAGTGGGTCGTTCAAACCAGAATTTCTAAACATAGATTTTTGGGTCAATAACGTCTTAAGGATGCTCGGATGTTTTAATTTTCTCATCTGTTTTTCGTCATCGCTGTCTGTGACGGGAAAGCTTCTTAACCGCTATTGCTTCTTTTTTCACCCAGTAACATCTCCGCTCGTCTTGACATTCTCTTCTGGTCTGACGCTCTGACTGCTTAATAAAGAAACTTGATGTTTCACGCTTTTGTTTTGTTTGTTGTATTCTTTTTCATTTTGTTCATTTGAATCTAAAAGTAATTTCTGACAGTAACGAGTTAATTGTATTTTTCTCGACAACAATGAATTAGATTTCAGAATTAAAACATTTCTCTCCTATTTTAATTTAGTTCTCATTGTTCTTTTGTTAATTAATTTATAGATATTTTCATAGTGCATGGCTATTGTATATCGATTGGTTAATTAATTTTGCAAAATTTTCGACAAAGTTGATTGTTTAACAGGCTAGTTTCTGTAACCACTCAATTTTATGTTCATTGTGATGGGCGGATATGCCTGGCGGGCTATCGAGCGAATGCCCGGTCCCTAAATGAGCCAGTTGAGCCATAAAAAAATATATAGTATTTCCAAAATGAAATGGCCATCTTCACTTTTGATTCCAATAATGGCTGAAAGTATAACAATTATACCTGCTGAGTTTATGGTTCTGTTAAAAGTAGTTGACAGGACCGTAATAATTATTTAAAATAAACGTGTTTTCTTATATGCTATTTAGTATGAACTGTACAAACTCACATGACATTCCTTTTTATCAGGCCTAGGACTGGCTATATTTGAATTATAAATATAGGCATGTTTAAAAATCGTTTTGTTTTAAAGTCTATATTAAATACTTCATCATTGCACAAACAAAAATCATTCTTTTTTTGAACTTGTCAATTTATGGTAATTTAAAATTATTATGGCCGGTATTATAAAAACATAACTTAAGACCCAACTAAATAGTTGTAAACTAAATTTAGTTAATAACTAATATAACAAGTTATTTAATTTCGGTATTATAAATCGGAACAGCCAACTAATCAACTAGTTCGCAACTAAAATAATTTAGTCTCAAGATTTACCGACCGAACGTTAGTTATACAACTGACCGGTAGATGCCTATACTATATTTCACGGTTTTTCTGTTGTAGCTCTAAAATTTTAACCTTTATAACCTATAATTTTGACTGTGAAAAAGAATTCGTAGAAGTTAAAAAGTATTTCAAATGGAAAAAAAAAAATGGCATAGAGGCAAAAATTATACAGAAATTGAACAATTATTACAAAAAGAACAATTAATGGAAATAATGTAATATAAGTTAAGGACTTTATTCAATTATCAATTAATTCAAAAATAGACAAAACAGTGTCTTTTGAAAACCGAAATCTGTGTTTAAATTGTTCATCATTATAATAATTAAATACTGACGTATTCTTGAATTTTCATCATTATTACTGTCAGAAATACTGTTTACAGATGGTGATGATACACTATTGACAGATGATACTGATGACATAACCTGTAAATTGTGTGTTCATATGTATTTTTTTTATGTACAATAATATTACTTACTTTGCAGTTATTAATTATCAAATATATATTTTAGTATAAATAGTAAAAACAAGTTATTTCAATGTAAACAAAATGCTTACTATTTAAATGTAATACAAATATAGTTGCCAACTATAATTTAGTACCCAGAAAATCTGTCAACTAATTTAGTTTGTAGATTTAGTTGGTAACTTTTTTAAACCAACTTTTATAATACCGAAATCTATGGGTTAAATTAGTTTAACTCTTAACTAAAATTTAGTAGCAAACTATTTTGCTTTATAATACCGGCCATTAAAATATTAATCATTATCACTATTATCATTGTTTATATCACTATCAGAGTTTGTGTTACTACCACTGTTATTTAAATTAATAATTATTGAAGATTTATTTGGTGGATTTATAAAAAAATGTTTCAGTTGTCTTTACATGTTCTACACATTTTTTCCACAAATCACTACTTATTGCACTTCTATCGTCTTTAATTAATTGTACTACAATGTCACTTTCTGTCAGTGTTGTATTTTTTCGGCGCACATTACCTTTTAATTGACTCCATATTAGTTCTATAGGGTTTACTGATTCCATAATATGTAAACGTTTATTTAACGTTCTATGTCTAAATCCTAGCAACTTAAAATAATAATACATATGGCTAACTTTGTATGGAAAATCTATTCCGTCTTCTTCCAACTTTTTTATTAAAAGATGCACAGTCGGTGCTATATTTTTCGAATAAAAGTCGTATATTTTACTTATTATTGTCTAAGACATAAAACTATCTATTTTCTTGAAAACTTGTAAATCGGGTCGTTTTCGGTGCTGATTTTTGCCATGAACAATGATACGTTGAATTGTTCTGTATGGAACACTAGTTAATTCCACAGTTCTAAGTATAAGTTTGTCATTACCTTCCTAAACTAACTTTTTACAAACGTTCAATATCAGAACTTTGCAATCTTCTGACAAATGACATTTTTCTTTAGTAGCCACGTCCACATTTTTGCATACCACGTCAACGTCCAAATTTTCGCACTCCAAATCACCTTGCACAGATTCACTATTTTCACAAGAGAAGTTAGAAATTTCTTCAAAATCAAATGGTCGCCAAAGAGCCATGTTTTTATGTATGCACGCTATGAATGTTGAAAATTAACTAACAAACAAGTATAACAATCCCTAAAATTTAGAAACAATAGGATTATAAATTTGGAAAATACCCTTAATGGTTTTTAGGAAACTTCAATTGTTACGTCTGTGTTACATCTATTCGATTTAAATTTAAATTCCCTTATTGCCCCTTATATTCTTTTTACTGCAATAAGTCCTAGAATTACTGCCATAAACCCATTACCGCATTGTTAAGCTTCTTAACAAAACCGGCCATTTCATTTTGGAAATACTGTAACTATTTTTGATTATTATTATTAAAGATTATTTAATTCGGGCAAATACCTTGAATTTACTACAAAATTTCTGAAAATATGAAACTATTTTAACAACTCTTTATAATTACTGAACCCATATCGAAATATTTGCAAACAATTGGCGTGGTCAAATCAGTTCTCATGAAATGATTTTGAACGCTGCAAATACAGATTTGAAAAAGATTAGTCGCGATATAAAAACAGTTCTGCAAAATCTGCAGGTACATTTACATGGTCTTAAGCTGCTTTCAGAGCTCTTTAAATTAGTTGACTGTTCATTGTGTGCTATGGATAAGTTTAGTAGATAGTTTTAACGTTCAATGCAGTGTCTTTAAACCGACTACGGTGGCTTCGTAAAATGGTTATTTTCTATTATCGTTGTAATCGGCGAGATGACATTTTGGTAGGTTATGTAAAAGCATACAATGTAAACGTTCTCTCCGATGTAAACTGAGCTAGCCAATATGTTTATATGTCATTAAAACAACTCACTAACTATAAGTTTGGAAAACTATCGACGATCGGATACTTTACTCTGAACTGCAAACTGGTGTTCGTAATGTAGGAACCCCGAGGAAAAGATACATAGACGTGATACTACAGACACTTAAAAGTGCAAACTTAAGCGACCATAATTGGGAAGAGTTGGCAAAAAATCGGAATATATAAAAAAGAACTACACGGGAGGCATTATCCAAGTATGTAAACCAAAGACAGCAAGCCGTACGAGCCAAAGCAATAGCGAGGAAACAGAAAACATCGGATAATAAAAGCACTGTCGTGCTAACATGCCCTATTTGTGACAAGACGTTTTATGGCCAAAATAGGTCTCTTTAGTCACCTTAGAACCAATGATAAACACAACACTCTATAAAATAAATAAATACATATATTGTGACTGCTATAGTCGAAATCGTCGAAGGATTATTATTATTATTACACAGTAAGTACAATGAAATATGTTTATCAACCAACTATGACGTTCATTTCACATTATACAGTGGCGTAGCGATGTAGGGGCGGGGGGTGTGGTCCGCCCCGGGCGGCACTTTTTGGGGCGGCAAAAATCCGCAATAAATAATATCTTGTAATCTGAACTAAAAATTGGAACCATTTCTTTTCATATTTTTGTCGCACCTACAATTCGGGCCGTTTAAAATGAGCACAGAACTTTTTATTATTTAATCTGTGACGGAACCGGGGAATACCCTTTCGTTAACACGGGTTTCTTAAGGTTTTATAATCAAAACGGCCATATTTTAATGAACAATGTAAATACAAAGTTACGTCCATTTTGCCTGAATGTATATTTTACTTTGAAAATTTCTTTTTGCATTTTTCTTTTACTTTTTAATATTTTACCCTTGAATACAAACTTTCCCCATTTATTGAAATAATAGAGTTTTAATAAAATTTTGTTTTTTCTTTTTCTATAACATTTTTAATTGAGTTAATTAGCTAAAAAATTAATATTTCTTTGGTGAGTTGTAATTTTTTAATGTTTTACCTTATATTTTCACAGTAAATTGGCCTTCGCGAGAAAATTTTAGTTTAGAAGTAGCAATAGGATAAATATAAAAATGCATATATGTTTCATTGTCGTAGTGATTTTATACTGTATAAAGATTTTTCATCTATATGTATCGCAGTTGCAAAATTGTTTTAACATGCAGCTACAAAAGAGCAAATCTATAAATATAATAGATAAAAAGTTGCTAGTATATAACTAATCAAAAAGTTTTATTGTTTATTTTATAACTATTTTAATAACATTTCCAAAGAGTGCCATTAGGTTTTTAAAATGTTGTGTATACAATATTAATATAGCCAAAAGGTTTTATAAACCTGCGCCTATTTTGGAAGTTTAAGTGTTTTTTTTTTTTATGTTGGTCGATAGACATTCTTGTTGCTGAATTATAAAGCTATCAGTTGTATAATATTGTTGTAACAATTTTTATAAAGCAATTTGTGCTAGTTGGGATGGTTACCTTGCGGTAATTCCCCGCGTTTTATTTTGTGCTCAGATTGTTCACAACGAATATTCAGCGAGAATCGATTCTTTCATATAAAGAATAGAGTTCAATATTGTCTAATAACACCTGCAACATCAGTCGTCCAATTCACATGGAGTAAATTAACTTGCTACAATTCATTATTTTCTTTAAGTGCGTGTTGTGATTGTTAAATTATTGAACATTCTCGAAACTCGAAAAATTGTATGTAATCTGAGTGGTGTAGCATAGCGGAGGCGGTGGTGGCGGCTCATTTTTGGGGCGGCAAATTCTATAAATTTTTGAGCCTTTTAGATTTAAATACCTAAATAAGGGGGCGGCGAAATTGGCATCCGCCCCGGGCGGCTGAAACCCACGCTACGCCACTGACATTATAACAGTAGGCTCCCCACATCACAATGTAATTTTCGATATCTGAGTTTCCAGTTTAGAACAAAGATTTCGAGATACTAATAATAATAATCTCTTTATTTATACATAATAAAAACAAATACATAAGAGATACAAAAAAAGTACAATTAAGTACAAAAGAAAAACAATAAAGAGCAATCGCACATTAAAATGAAAATTCAAATATAGGGGCGTACACCACAAATACCGTTAGGTCTGCGCGTGGTATCTACAATAAATTAAAGTTTAATTAGTAATTATTTCTATTGACTTATGATTAAATTTAAGTATTAGTTTTTATAATATTAACCAATTATATATACACACGATTCCGTTTAATTGGGCCACCGCTAATTGGGGCAGCCGCTTATTTGGGCCAAATCTCAAAGAACAGAAACCAAACCAAGGAACCAACAGTAAATTTACCTGTTTAATTGGGACAACATTCCGCCTAATTGGGACAGTAAATTTAAGATCACAGTACATATTATGTTACAGATATTCTCAAGAAAAATATGTACAAAGAATTTAATATGATGCGCTTCATATCTTTTTGATTCACAAGATGAAAAAATATATTTAAAAAACTAGCAAATATCAAGTTGAAGATTGTTATTAAATCAAAACATGAAAAATTAGACGAAGATGACGATGATGATGATGATGATCCACCTGTGCCTGTGACTAACCAGGAGGCAAAAAAATGTCTGGCCGTGTTACAGCGTTATTTTATGCAGGAAGGAAATGAAGAGAGCCCTACATCCACACTGAATACCTGTGCTGATTTTGTAGAAGTGAAATGTTACAAAAACAAAAGACAGACTACACTTGACGCATTTTTGCATTGAATTAAATTGTATGTACCTATTTATTATTTTATTTTGGAATTTATTATTATTTTTTTCTTAAAAGTTTATATTTTTTGGTTATATGTATTTTATAGTTTTGTCCAAGAGTTTATAAAATAAAATTATTGAGAGAAAAATATGCATTTTTTAATTTTATGTGAAATTCGCTTAATTGGGGCAGCCGCTTACTTGGGCCAAAATGCCTAAGTCCCGATGTGTCCCAATTAAGCGGAATCAACTGTATAATAATTATATAAAAAAAATAATATATATTGAACTGAACAAGTATTCAACTTAAATTTGGGATTTTAGATTTTATTCGCAAGTATTTCATTTATTTTATTTTGGTCTAGATGTGAAATCCAATTTTAGCAACTTTTATTATATGTTTACCCACTAGCGTTAAATTATTTTCTGTTAAGTATTTCTTGAAGTTATTGTAAATTTTCGGTATAAAATATATAAAACTTCTTTGACCAATTGATTTTATTGATTTATACAACAATGCTTGGCCAGCTTTTCTAGTGTTGTACTCATGAGATATTGGTTGAATGGGTAGTTGCATTTTATGAATATATTTTATTAAAGTTAAAAGATACAATTGACTAATATTCATTAATTTCACCTTTCTGCTCTTTTACAATTTTTAGGCATTCAAATATTAGGATAATTCTTATCTATGTATCCCTGAGTCCGTTTTATGATAATTCAGCAGTTTTCCCTAAATTTGTAAAATCCTTTCCTCTGTAATATTTTGCATGGTCGTAACAGTCGCGTATTTCTTCAACCACAGAAAGTTCAACAGGTTAGCTTTAGAACTAGTTCAGTTCTACACGATTAGCTCGTTATTGTTAGGTTGTAAAAAAGTCTCATATTTCCAAACAAACAAAAAAACACATGTACTAAGAGAACTACACACTGAAGTTATTTTTTAACGTTCTACACTTTTGTTTACTTTAATTTTACAGCAATTACGAATGTATAATTTTGTTATTTATATTTAGAAAGATGATAGAGGAGCGTGAAATAATTTGATTTGATCGTGATTACTTAAGGAGATCATACAAAAACTATACGAGGTCTGTTCAAAAAGTATCGCGAATTTTGAATTTCCGCGGGTTACGTATATTCGATTTTCGATATTTTTGTGGCGTTCTGTTGGTACTCATGTCTCTCACTTATTCCGACAAGTTCGGCCATTTTGATTGTTCAGTTAATTTTTGACAGTTGCTTTGCTTGCACGTGTTTTGGCTCGTCTTCGATTTTTACCTATACCAAAAATGGATCAAAGAATCTGTATCAAATTTTGTGTGAAAAACAAAATTAAGTACGCGGGCGCATTCCGAATGTTGACTGTGGCATATGGTGAAGCTACCTTGGACGGAAGCAACGTTTATCGGTGGTACAAAATGTTCTCAGAGGGCCGAGAAGATGTGAACGACGAAGAGCGTGCCGGACGCCCGAGCACGTCAACAACAGACGAAAACATTGATGTAGTGAAGAAAATAGTATTGGCCAATCGTCGAATCACCGTTAGAGAAGTTGCTGAGGACCCAAACATATCGATTGGCTCGTGCCATTCGATTTTTACCAATGATTTGGGCATGAGACGGCTCGAACCATGATAACGCCCCTGATAACACACTAATAATGCCGCAGCCACCGTATTCCACAGATCTGGCCCCCTGTGACTTTTTCTTGTTCCCGAAACTGAAGAGGCCCATGAAAGGACGACGCTACGCAACGAGTGAGGAGATAAAGACGGCATCGAAGGAGGAGCTGAACAAGATCACAAAAAATGATTTTTTCAAGTGCTTTGAGGATTGTAAAAAACGTTGGCACAAGTGTATAATATCTGATGGGGATTACTTTGAAGGGGACAAAATAGATATTCATGAATAAATGAATAATTTTTAAAAAAACGCAAAATTCGCGATACTTTTTGAACAGACCTCGTATATAGACATCATAATTATTAATTTAACTCTAGCACATCGAGATATATAACTAATAAGCTACGGATCTCAATAATTATTATGCAGATTGTAATATTACAAACATGAATTTTAACAACTTTTAAAAAAACAATTTTTTCCCCATTGTCCAAGGCTCGGGGTAATTAGAATCAGCATTGTTTGGTTCAAGTTTGACCATTACTAACTCAAAATTTTAAATAAAACCAATCCACCTTGTCTTTATTGGTTCCCCTGATTCTGATTAAACTGATAGATTCAATCAACACATGGAATCAGTTCTGCAAAATCTGTACGTTCATTTATTACATCATCTGATTTATTGAGACCAGCTTAATTTGTTATACTTGTGTATAGAAAAAGTAATATTTTGAAATGTTGTGTATAGAATTTAATATTTTATTTTAATCATGTTGAGAGAAAGTCACCCGACTACCATTACACCAAAGAGTACGTATTCTTTTACGTAGTAAAAAATTCTAAACATGCTAATTTTAACAAATTTAGGAATTCTTCATAAAAAGTGTATAAATAGCCTTAAGATATACTCTAACACAGTGTTTCTCAACCTTTTCTGGCACGGGACCCCCAAAATTACGTAAATATTGTCTGCGGCCCCCTATATATATAAGAGTATATAGTATATCTAAAAATGAATGACTGAAGTTTACTCAAAACATTGAATGGTAGTATTCAGATTTTTATCAGAAAATTTTTCCCTTAATTTTTTAAATAGGAAAGTTGGGCATCTTTGGATAGAGCTTTTAAAAAGAAACAACTTTTACTTCAACATTATTTAAATATCTTTTACGATTGACTAAAAATTGTATTACCTACAATGGCTTGAAAGTAAAGTATTTTAATTTACAAGTTTTCAAAGTTGTTATCCAATTTGATTTAGACACTTTCACATCCTTACTCTTGAGTTATCAGTAGCTCAGAGCAATATAAAAATTAATAATAAAAAATATTGCACTTTTAAGTCGTACTTGAAAGTACTTGAAGAACCTCCAACGCGAATCGTTTTCATGATGTATCAATCGATACAACACTTAATATAGTTTACTTAGTTTAAATTAGTTGTCAAAATATTACTTATGTTATTAAAGGTATATTTTAATAAATAAAAATGTCATATTTATGAATATGGATATAATTTATATCTTGCAAAATTGATCTCATTTCTATTATATTTTCATGCTTCAATCTTATATGACTTCGCGGCCCCCCGACGAAGCTTTCACGGCCCCCCGGTTGAGAAACGCTGCTCTAACATACTATCAAAACAAAAAATGTAGGTTGACACCTTCTTTTACAAAGGTCTGTAAAAAATAGATCAGGTGCACGCAAAAACAACATACAGTTACCATATCCATCTCAACGAGCCTGAACGAGTTGAAGCGTGCTATTTGCTCTTCCCCCGCATTCCCCTAAACTTTAGAAACAAAAAGTGCCCATCTAGTATTTTCATAAAAACATAAAATATTGACTGCCTACCAATCCCAGACACTCCCATTACCCTGTGCTCCCCTAATAACGATCAATACAATAATACAACGTTTCGTCAGTAAATAATTGGCTTCTTCAGGTACGAAAATATAGTAAAAAATAATACAAGGTTATGTACAATGTTTGTTATAAATATTTACCTATTCTAATGTAGTACAATAATATTTTATTTACGACCATCAAATAAATGCATTATGTGTCCAACTGTAAATACATAAAGCTGCTTATATTACACACTGTGTATAACAGGACGCGCATGCGTGCTCGTCCGTGAATATTGAACGTTTTTTCTTATACCCTTTTCACACTAAGACGAGTGAACTTAAAGTTCACCGATGTTTAAGATCGGTATGCTTTCACACTTGATGTATAAATCTCTGGTGCTGTCATCAGCTACAGTAATTTTGTCCTTAAGTTACCGTCATGAAATTACCAGTTTTGAACTGTCTGCGCAGACGCACATTTTGAATTATTATAAACAATTAAGGATATTTCATTTCATTCTACAATAAAGGCACTACAATAAAGAATATATTACACCTGTATTAACATGTAAGTCGATACATTTTATCTCAATTATTGTAGCTCTGTATTTTATTAAACACATTATTAAAATAAATAATTTTATTATAACAATAAGTATAAACTTCTTATAACGTCGATATAATACAGTATTCTTGTTTATGATAATATAAAATGTTGACAGCACAAATTCAAGGAGTATTTTTTTATAACAGAAATTAAGTTGGCAATGCGCACGAAGTTTAAGACGCAGATCTCTGTCTTAAACATCGGTTGTGTTTAGACGAGGCCGTACGGTTTCACATTAGCGTTTAAAGATATATTCACTTTAACATCCGATCTTAAAGATCTAGTGTGAAAAGGGTATTAGTAAGTTAATTAGTTAGTTAAAATTTTTAGCGCTCAGAAAATGAGAGCGTGCGATTGGTTTTTTTAAGGCTGCAAGTATTGCGGCTTTAGCCGTTGCAGTTATTCAGTCTGTATAAACAAGCTATTTATCTTAATGAAACTTATTTTTAACCACTTTAATTTATTTGTAGCATACGACAACAAAAAATCTGTTACTAACAATTGAATAACAAGGATAATTTCGCAACATCAATAATTGTAGCGTCAATTCAGTTAGATATGAACGACTTCAAACGTATTATTATGTAAAGTCGACCAATCATTTATTTAACGGCTCAATCCAGGCTACAATTGCTTCAATTTACAAGCATGTTAAAGCACTTTATCACACATAATAACAATAAACAGTTTTATTTATTCTCATGTTAAAGAATACATGGAGAAGTCATGAATAAGATATTTATAGATTCTAGTTTGCATATGTGGTTGTAGACGTAGGGAATAACTGAAGCCCATTTTTATGATTTCGTGAATATAACCAAGAAACTTATATCGTCAGTCAAGCAGTGGCGGCTAGTAAAAAGTTCTGATGGAGGTGCTGCAACCAGAAGTAGGTATATTTGAGATTTTCTTTCGGGAAAGTAAATCATTATTAAGAATGACATAAGAAGTCTAACCTCATATACGTTTACAAATATAATAATATAAAATACAGACATTTTATGATTTATTATGTAATAGTTAAATAAAAGCAAATTAACAATTTATGTGTTGTACAGCAGTGTTTCTCAACCTTTTCTGGCATGGGGCCACCCCATAATAACGTATATATGGTCTGCGGCCCCCCTATATAGAGTGAGCGAGAGAGAGGGATGAGGGATACACAAGGTGTATCAAGATACAGGAAACACGATTTTTTTCTACAAGACGATGTGTGAGCAAGTTGGGAAAAAATTTGACATATATTTGGATAAAGCTTTTGAAAAGAAACAACTTTTATATAAACATATTTTTAATATCTGTTACGGTTACCTATAATGGCTTGCAAGTATTTTTATTTACAAGTGTTCAAACTTGCTTTTCATTTTGAACACTTTCGCATCCTTTTACTCTTTAGCTCGGAGCACAAAAAAAATTATTGCATGTTCAAGTCGTACCTACTTCAAAGTACTTGAAGTACCTCCACCGCGAACCATTTTAATTAGTTGTCAAAATAAGTATAATTTATTTTATTTGTGTTTAAAAAGTATATTTTAATGAATATAAATGTCATATATTTATGAATATATCTTGCAAAATTGAGCGTTTTTACCGACCGCCAACATACATAATGGAGGTATTGTGATCATACCGATTTTGACATTTCTAGATTTTAATGGATCTCCACGAATTGAGGTCTCTACATAACGTTTTGACTATTTTTAGCATGATGTTTGTCGGTCTGTCTGTCCGTCTGTCCGTCCGTCCGTCTGTCCGTCCGTGTGTCTCTCTGTCTGTCTGTGTACACGTGCAGAGCAAATTCGGCTAAAAGGATTTTTATGAAACTGCATATTTAAGCTTTTGACATCAATGGCACTAGTTGATCAACTTTTGGTAATAATCAGTTGCCTAGAAATGGGAGTTTAGTCGTGTCGATTTTAAGATTTTTGCGAATATTTAGCAACAGAAAAATATTACGAAAAAATTTATTTAACAAAAGTTACTATAAATGCAATTACTAATAACTGTTATTTGAGACAGTTTTTGATAAAATTAAGTATCTATTTTTTCATACTTATATGTATCGTTTCCATCTTATATGTCTTCGCGGCCCCCCGGTTGAGAAACGCTGCTGTACAGAACATGGGATATCCTGCATTCTTATATATTCTTCAAATTAGTCATTCTTTACTCTGTAATCAAACGTGCACTTCGCAAGCTTTTAACTGCAAACGACTGCAGCACCAAAAGTGTATTAGTAGTCGTTAGTCTACTTAATGCCAATCGCCGCGTTACCATAACAACTCGAGCTGCTAGTGATTACAGCACATTGCACATCATAACCTGCAGACAGACTATTAGTTTTACCCATGACGCACGACAGTAGTGTGGGTTTTTAATAATAATTTAAGTAAATTTAGAGATAGAAAAAATGAAAAATGACATAAATGTGTGTAATATTTAAATTAGTTTAGTTAAATTTTGGGGGTGCAAAGCAGTGGCGTGCAGTCCATATGTGCTGAGTGTGCGCTGCACATCCTGCTAAAATTCTATTTGTGTATACATGCATATAAAAGAAACTTCAAATAAGTTTTTAGAGCCTATAAGAGATATATGTACAGTATAAAAGCAATGCAACAAAGCAGAATAGATTATCGGTATACTAGACTGATAGACAGTATTTATAGTAATGCTACAGCTTACGTAATACTCCTCACGAAACCGGAGAAATTTGGGATAGAACGCGGTGTTTGATAAGGCGATCCGATTTCTCCCAAATTATTCAACGCAGCTCTGGAGTTGGCGTTTAAAAACTGTGACTAGATGAATCGTGGTCTAGACATATATATATAAACTAGTATATGGCGCCTGGCCTATCTCTCAATGTAAATTAAAATGTTCCAACATAGAGAGTAAGATATACATATGTCTGTCTCTTTTGGTGACCGTAAAACACAATGCGCATGCTCGGGTAGTGTCAATTCATTTTGAAAAAGCAGGATAAAATCAGATGAAATTACATTTACATTTAAAAAAATAAGGTTAGAAGTTATCAAACAAAAACCCTAATTATTTGGTTTATACTATTTGGTAAAAAAGACGTAGCTGTACCCGTTTAAATGGCTAATATAATATTTACTGTGAATATTGACTGATTATTTAAAAGGAACAACACACTTCTTTACTTTAAAATTATATTTAGAGTTGTAATACACAATTTGCTGGCATTTTCGTTATAAATTCGAACTCTTTTCACAATTTAATACAGACAAAACTACGTATAATATTTCTAACAGAAAGAATGACGCCACATGTCCACATGCCTAGCTCCTTCTCTTAACTCCCGCTACGTAACTGTAATTTTTTCGACCAATAGCAAGGTCGCAATTTAGACATGCGCAAACAATTCACCGGGCATAAAGGGGCACGACAATACATAGCTCCATCCTTCTATCATGGAACATCTAGCCAGCGTTCATGCGCCATATACTTGTTTATATATATATGGGTCTAGATATAGGCGGAGTGAGACTTAACCATCTTAGATTCGCCGACGATATTATTTTACTATCTGATAATGTAACAGACATGGTGAAACATGCTGAAAAAGACGCAATTGATGATGAACCTAAGCTAAGCTATGAACTCAAGCTAAGTCAGCTGAAAAATTAAGAGTGGCCCAAAGATCAATGGAGAGATCAATACTAGGAATTAGTCTAGATGATCGAAAAACAGTTGATTCGAGGGCAAACAAAAGTATGTGACGTCATCATAAGAATTGCTCGTGTTAAATGGAACTAGGCTGGACATGTGGCTAGACTTCAAGGTGACAGATGGACAAAGAGGATCCTAGATTGGAGACCCAGATATACCAACAAAATCAGAGAAAGACCCCAACTAGGTGGACGTAAAGAGAGTTGCGGGGAACTGGAAATCTAAAGCACAAGGTCGTTCCGAATGGAAAAAGCTTGGGTTGGCCTACGTTCATCAGTGAACAAGAAAGGCTGATTTATGATGATGATGATGAGTATAAATAAGATCTCTTATACATATCTACAGTGCTAGATTAAGACCCTAAGGTACAAACAGACTGGTTTATATAGCTCCGTAACTTAGTGCATATCATATTAATACAAAGAGGTATACTTTTCTGAACATTTGTTTAACTGTTTATACACAAATAGAATTCTATGATTTCTATGTTATGGATGTGTTATTGATCTATTATAAACGAGGTTTTAAACCCAAATTTGGAACCTGCCAGTATATCTAAAAGGGGCCCTTAATGCTGAGGGCACCTAGATGTGCCTACTGTGCCTAATGAATAATCCACCAAAACATATCTACATACATTATAAAAAATATTTTTCCATGATTTCGGTAAACTATAAATAAGAATTATAAAATTATCAACGTAATATAACATGTTATTATCTTACAACAATAATTTTTCTGTTAGAAATTATTTTGTAGTGACAGTTTGGTGGCCACAACTATTTTTTTTTGCATGGCAAGGGATTTAGCTCATTTTTCGTGTAACATGGCTATTATCGTTTTTTCAATTGAATCGGTTATTTCGAAAAGGCTACATCTCCTTGTTTTTGCATAAATGAGTTAAGTCACCATTTGACTCAAAATATGCTTTAAGCTTTGTTACATGTGAAAATGCCTCATCTCCACTGTTTGTTATACAAGGTGTCTCAAAAGAAATTTTATATTTATTTAGCTTACTGCGTGAACGCAACGTATCCGAGGGGCGCGGGGGTTATGTCAATCGGTAGCCTGGCTGTTGGGAATTCAGTCGCTATGGAGCGTTTCTCGGGAGCAGACCGCGCGTTATGCGTGCGAGAGTTTTACAAAAACGGTGATTCGGCGACTGTAGCGCGTAGAAAATTCTGCAGTATTCGAGGTTTTCGCCACTTAAATGATGCGCCAAGCATTCCTCTCATTCGACATTGGGTTAAAAAGTTTGAAGAGACTGGTACAACGCTGGATAAATCAAAATCCGGGCGACCTAGGTCATCAAGAACGGTAGAAAACGTGGAGAATGTTAATCAGTCTGTTCGTGACGACCCGAACCTTTCAATTCGGAAGCGCGCAAGTGCTTTAAATGTGCATAGATCATCATTACATCACATTATGCACAAAGACCTAAAGCTGCACCCCTACAAAATTCAATTGGTGCAAGAATTAAAGCCCCAAGATGCCAGTCAGAGGCTTAATTTCGTAAATCAGGTGATTGAGCGATTTTCAACGTTTACCAACATTTTGTTTTCGGATGAAGCTCATTTTCATCTTAATGGCCACGTAAATAAGCAGAACTGCCGCTACTGGAGTGCAACGAATCCGAAACGCAAACATCAGAAACCCCTACATTCGCCTAAAGTGACCGTATGGGCTGCGATGTCGGCGCGAGGAATTATCGGCCCTTACTTTTTTTAAGACGAAAGGGGGCATGCAGTTACAGTGAATTCAGAGCGTTATGTGGAGATGTTAGACAACTTCTTGGTACCTGAACTGCAAAACTTTCCTGGCTATAACCAAAGAACATGGTTCCAATAGGACGGAGCAACTTCACACACATCCAATATGTGTCTCTGCCACGTGTTCGTGAAATTTTCTCAGGCAAATTGATCTCCCGGAGAGGTGACATAAATTGGCCTCCACGCAGTCCAGATTTAACCCCTATGGACTTTTTCCTATGGGGTTATCTTAAATCTAAAGTTTACGCCAATAAACCGACTTCACTGGCGCATTTGAAAGAAAATATCCGTCACGAAATGGCAGCCATCCCTGAGTCCACCTGCCGAGACGTCATAAGTAATTTTACTGTTCGATTAAATGAGTGCCGAGAACGCGAGGGTCTACATTTAGACGATATTATTTTTAAGAAATAAATCCCCAAAAAGTGTATTTTAATAATTAATAAACATTTTTTCTATATACGGCTTACTTTTTTTTTAATCGATCCACTAAATATAAAATTTCTTTTGAGACACCTTTTATAATCTAGACAGGTGTTGTTCTCTGTTTACTTTGAAAAGGATAGGAGACTTTATTTCTCCGGAGACTTTTTTTTTGTTCTTTTGTAAAATTTACTTTCCTGCAGTTGTGGCCTTTTCGAAATAACCGAATCAACTGTAGTTTTTAAAAACAGATAAGTATAGGATCTAATTTATATATTGTCAACACGCAAGGGTATTTTATGATGAACTGATTCAGCGCTCAGCAATTGAGTTAGTGGTATTTTCTAGTAACCAATAGTTGCTAATAAATCAGGATGATTTATTTTCACTATATTCACGACTATATTCACGAAAAAAAAAAATTGATTTGGTTCACAATAGAGCAATTTGATTCGGTTACTGGGCTTCAAGTATATCCTCAAAAGACTTTGAATGTACGAATACAAAAAAGACAAGCATTATACATGGCGCTGATATCAAGTTAACATACAAAAATTGTTTAGTACAGCATCTAGTATGTGAAAATATTTTTCAATGTAACTGAGTGAAAATCATGTTTTTAATCAAATTTAATCGTCTATTAATCTAAGTCGGTAGATTCCGACCTTTTTTTGGTGGAAAATGACTTTTTATATTAAATTCGACTCAAGATCTACTTATTAAAAAGATGTTAAATATAATAATTCAATGATAAAAAAACAATATTGGTTATTAAAGTACAGTGGAGGACGAGTGATGAAAATCGTTCGGGACGTCCACTTGAGGTGACCACGCCAGAAATGATTGACAAAATCCACGATATGGTCATGAGTGATCGAGAAGTCAAAGTACGCGAACTTGTTGAGGCTACAGGCATTTCACAAGACTCAGTGATTTCAATTTTGCACGAGAAATTTGGTATGAAAAAGATATCGGCAAGATGGGTGCCGCATTTGTGACAATGCACGGGTATTCGATGTGTAATTAATGCATTTTCGCCATCGAAAACGCATTAATTACACATCGAATTCACCGCATTCACCGTATTCACCAGATTTGGCGCCCAGCGACTTTTTCCTGTTTCCAGACATGAAGAAATGGCTCGCCGGAAAAAGAATTACGTTTAACAAGGAGGTCATCGCCGAAACAGATGCCAATTTTACGGGCCTTCGGGAAAATTCTTTTTGGATGGCTTGAAAAAGTGAAAAAATGGCGAAAAACTTTGACGAAGTGTATAGAGCTAAAAGGACACTATGTTGAGAAACAAAAATGAATCAATCCAAAATAAGGTGTTTTTCTATTGTTTTGTAATGACTTATTGTCCTACCCTCGTAGTTATTTTTCATAAAAACATCTAATATAAGAATTTTCAGCAATTCTGTTATATTTTAATGTGTTAGTTATATTGATCTGTGATATTTGATGGTTACTGGTTCCTTTACAGCCTCATACTATCATCCTGTGTCCGTTTAATTTTTCGAATAAACTTTTATTCTAATTTATTTATCATTGTCCGAGCAAATATTCTTTTATCGAGGATGTATATGACATTTAATTTATATATTTAATTGTTTTATTTATATTTATAATATATATTCTAGTCATTTAGACAGGCAGTGTTAGGCGCAAATAGAAATAGTTGCTGTGCGCCAAAAGTTTTAACTAACAAACTAATTACTAATAAGTTACTTGAAAAGAAACTAAATAGTAAATTTTATGTTAATTCCTAACTAATGAGCAAATATTAACGCAACTTCGAAATACAAGCCTAGGATGGATAGTCAGTGCTTTTGCTTACAATATACAGTTACTTCTATTGTGCTGTATATGTACTCAGTACAGCTCACAACAATGGGGTCATAATATACTGAATCATAAAAATATTTACTTTATTTTGTATTATGTCATAACACAATACTCTATTCAACTGGTCGTGGGTGAAAGCAATACTCTCTCTGGGTCACCCAAGTCACATTTATGGGCATGTAGGTTTAAGATCTCAGGTTTAAGACACTGTAACGGTGTTTGTAAATAATTAAACTCTTATCCTTTTTTGGTTATAATCCTAGTTCTCAGAAACAAGTCAAGAGTCGCAGTAAAACAAATTTGCAAGATGTATTTTCGATGATGCAACCAATATATAACGCACGCATTTTGTCGCTATTTGCAGTCGGGCCATCGTAAGTATACCTTAAACCCCCATTTCACCCAAACTTTTGAATGCAGACAAACTGAGAAATTATTAAAAATTAAAAATGCATTAAGTAGTTATCACGAGTACGGAATCATGGAAAAATATTTTTTATAATGTGATATGTTTTGGTGGATTATTCATTAGGTAGATAAGTATCTACCTAAATATTGATACTTAAGTTAAATGGCGATAGGCTGCGTTAGGCGCATATAGCCTTCGTTGCTGTGCGTCAAAAAAATTTAACTAACTAACTAACTTAAGTTAAATGGAAATGACTTACCAAAATCTCCGGTAGCAGGTTGTCTTGTAAGTCGAATACAATTTATGATTATGTTGTTTTAACCATACTTGCTTTTGTCAACTCTTTCGTTGTGTCTTATAATACTACTGCGTTTCTATAGTCTGAGTTCAACTGGGTTAAAATAATTGTTTTGCCAAGCACAGAAAAACTAAAAACATTGTTCATATGTATCTTCGATTTCTCATGCATTTTAATATTTTCCCAGATGTGCACTAAATTCCGTTCTTCGTCCATATTGATTCTCCCCCGAATACAACAAGGAAAACGAAAAACAGCTTGCTTTTCGTCGCATCCGCAAATCCAATTGTTCTTTAAGTAAATGTTTCTGTTAAATTTTCTTGTCCGTGTTTTAGAAGCAGAAGCAGAAATATTCAGAGCAGAGTTTATTGAAATGTCCAAATCCGGTAGCGGTCCCAGTTGTTTTATTTCGAGTGAATACGAAGAAAATGTATTTTCAAAAAGTTGCTGATACTGTTCATTTATAATAGTAACACAATACAACACACACAAACTCGACACGACACAGTAAAAAAACATACTATAATACGTGATGCTTAACTCGAACTGACGTGCCAACATCTAGCTGGCTCGCTTCAATGTAATTCTGCCGCATGAACTACCAACCCGTTCCAACCGCCAACTATCCGTAAGGGCCATCTAACTGTCTGAAAATGGAGCCAGTTTCGATCTGGCTCGCCTGCCTAAATAAGCACAAGGCATGCTTCGTCGCATCAAATGCATGGCAATAGCAGCGTTCTGTACTTAAACGTTGTATTATTTTATTTATCGGTATAAAAAAAAGCTTTTCAATGATTAAATTGTGATGGTATTGCCATAATTTTGCAATTGTAGAGCCATAGCTCCTTGGCTCTTCATGAGGAGCCGCCGCAAAAGTAGAATTTTTAATAGACTTCATAATTAAATAAAAATGATCATAACCTTTTCCTTTTAAACCACTGCTCTAATCATGAGCGCCATCAGTGGCGCACTCAGGGGACCCCTAAGAAGGAAGGAAATAAAAATAAAAACACACAAACACACTAGAAAATTTTAAAAATAGAGATGAGGATCTTTTTTTATGTCGTCACTTGTATTTTAGAAGTGAGGACCTTTTTTAGGTCATCACTTTGTATTTCCGTAGCTAGGACATTTTTTTTAGGTCATCACTTGTATTTTAGAAGTGAGGACCTTTGTTGTTTTAGGTCATCACTTTATATTTCCGATGCGAGGACCTTTTTTTTAGATCATCACTTGAAATTTAGAAGTGAACCTTATTCATAATTAAAATAATTTTGTCAACTTTTTATTTTCTTAACCTTTGCAAAGTGTTCCATGGTACAAATGGTCGTGTATCTTGGAACATACCCTCTTGCACATTGAAACATTCTTTCATGTTAATTACTATTAATAATTCAATATTTATAACAGTGTAGAGGGATTAAATAACTCATAATAAAGAATTTTACTTTTATCGGGCCCGTAACTATTGTTTTCTGGGGAATGGCGAGGAATTATTGTATTACCGGGGCCTGGGCCCTCTTTCGGCGCCCTTGCTTACTCTTTGTTGCTTGCTTGCTCCAGTATTGCGAGGCCCCGTAATGCGAACTTGAAACGAGTAAAGGAGCATGAACTAAAATTTGTTTAACATTTTATAGCAAATATAAAAAAGAAGTACCAATAGTTATAATATATATATATATATATATATATATATATATAAAATAAAACGCAGGTTCTCTTTTATTCGTCAGTTTATTAAAATGTTCTTGTCGATTTATAAAATGTGAAACACAGTTTTTAACTTCGAGTTGACTACGTGGTGATTTCATTTTATCTGATTGACTGACTGAAGATGTGCATACTACCCATGCACGAAACGTTTCACATTTTATAAATCGACAACATTTTAATAAACTGACGAATAAAAGAAAAACCTGCGTTTTATTTCATATAATACTCGTCAAGAACCAAATATCTATATATATATATATATATATAAATAATTAAATATGAGAACAAAAAGGTTTTGGAACATAAGGGTTTGGAATAAAACAATATAAGAAACTCCAGGGGGAAGGGCAAGTGCCTCCTTGCCCCTTATTGCAGACAAGCGCCCGTAGTAAGGGTTCTAATTGTAAAATGTGTAATGGTTCTAAGGGAAATAGCTCTAATCCTATATTTAACGTCCACATCCCTGTGCTCCTTACCGCAGAGCTATCTCAAATCCTTAGAATCAATTTAATTTAAATTTGATATAAATTTTGTCCAGACCAATTGACATACTGCTAAACTGATTCTAAAATCTTATAGCTTTCTCTACTTGCGAACGTTCACTTACTTCCATTTGTATTTGTAATCATTTGCGGATTGCACAAATTTTCTACATTCTTTAAACCCAAAATAGAAATTCTATTTTTAATTGATTCTCACACTTCAAATCTTATATAATAGAAATCAATCCGACCATGTTTCTCATCTCTTGTGTTCAAGAAAATACAATTTTAAAGGATCAAAAAACTTTCAAGGAGCAAAAAACCTTTCTCTCCAAAGCCCACTTTCCAATAGATTAATTATTATAACTAGTCCAACCCTCCTTTCTCTCACATCTTATCGAAATTAAGATAAATTAATTTTACTTGTAATCCTTCAAAAAGAAACATTTTCTTGATAGATTCTCGGCTCTTCCACTAATTAAATTCAGGGAGATAACACTAAAACACAACCACCTTAATTATTAAACAAATATAAAAGGGAAAAATTTTGAAAGTAAGAAAATTAATTACTAAAAAAAACATAAATGGATGGTAATGAAAAATTAAATATGAAAAACTTTGTCATAAAACACTTGTCTTATCTAGCCTTGCTAATTATGACCTACAGCTCTATGAGTATTAGGCAATTTTTGAATACACAGACCTGAAAATTACTTTATACTAGCTGGAGTACCCGTACTTAGTTCGGTTTTTATGTTTTTATTTATACGTAAATAAGAAGCGAGATATTTCAGGTTCAAGTAAAACAGAAAGTTATCCATTCTTTATTGTACACCACTCCTTTGTTTATATTTTATGTTAAGTAAATAATAAGTGAGATACTTCGTTTATAGGTTGTTCTCCACATAGCTCCTCAAATATATATCTTATTAAAAACTTGAAAGACGACCTCGACATCGCAGAACATTGGCGTGAAATATTTTTGCAGGACTCTGTGAAGGGTAATTCTACTCAAGCTGTCGATTTTTCCGCCGCAGTATCCCCAAATGACTGTCTTATCACTTGTGACAGTGTGAAGGAAGCTGTCAAAAGTCAAAAATGTGGCAAAGCTGCAGGCGCTGATGGACTAAGAGGGGAGCATGCCCCCACGCCCCCTCTGAATTACATATTCTACTTGCGCTTTGTTACACTTTTATGATGGTTCACCGACACCTGCCGGCCAAATTCTTGGAAACGGACATAGTACCGGTACCGAAGGGCAAGAGCGGCTCAGTGACATGCAGTAAAAACTATCGTCCTATTGCAATATCTACCATTATGTCTAAAGTTTTTGAAAAAATTCTTCTGGCAAAATGCATAGATAAACTTAGCTGTGCTGACAACCAATTCGGGTTTAAAAAAACACATGGCACAGATATGGCGATCTATCTGTTGAAATCCACCGTCATGCAATATCTAGATAAGGATACACCCGTCTTTGCATGCCTATTAGACCTTAGCCGCGCCTTTGAGCGGGTGGACAGGGAAAAACTGTTAGACAACCTTAAACGGAGAAACGTTTGTCCCAGAATTATTAGTACACTGTCACGAATGGTATAGCAAAGAGAAAAAGAGAGTACGATGGGGCCCAGTGAAATCCAGTTCGTTTATGCAAGACATCGGAGTGAGACAAGGAGGGCTTCTTTCACCACTTCTTTTCGACGTTTACATGGCCGACCTGAGTAATCTGTTGAATAAGGAGAAAATTGGCTGTGTGGTTGGCACCCGTCATTTTAACCACATTTCTTATGCGGATGATATGGTAGTCCTTGCACCATCCCATGCTGTGCCGAGTGTGTGCCTCAATGGTGAAAGTGTGAAAAAAGTCTCTTCTGGGTGTTATCTTGGTCACTTTATCAGTGATGATCTCAGTGACGCAGCTGACATCGACAGGCAATGTCGCTCTGTTTGTGTGAAAGCTAACATGCTAAATCATAGATTCTCGAAATGCAGTCCTGATGTACGTAAATATTTATTTAATACTTTTTGCGGTAGTATGTATACTTCGGCACTCTGGATATGTCACACGAAAAGTGATCTTCGTAATCTTATTATTTGCTACAACAATGTATTTCGAGTAATCTTTGGTTTGAAAAAGTATTGTAGCGCAAGTGAAATGTTTGTGAATACAGTAAATACATGTAGGGCTGTACTAAGGAAATATGTTCATAGTTTGCGGGAAAGACTGTGAGCGACGTGCAACGAGCTTGTACAGTGCTGTTTAGGTAGCGACAAGAATTTTCTTACGCACTGGGCACTACAACTCATTCATTAACTTTTTATGAATGAGCGGTCTCTCCTACAAGTTGTGACCATATTTCCGATATATTTAATACGAACTCATACCATGTTTGTTCTATTTGTAATTTCTTGTTAACTGTTCTCTGTTAACTGTATATTCTGTTTTCTGTTTCCGTTATGTATTTTGTGATTTTTTTTTTGTAAATATGTGTTTCTTTTGGCTCTTGAGCCGTTCAATAAATATTATTATTATTATTATTATATTAAACATAGAGGTATAGTTTCCTTTCTCATATTAATTTTTGCTGTTAAGTAGATGATAAATTCGATATTTCAACCTTATAAGTAACACTACCCCTTGCCTCCTAAATAATCTTCTTATTAAAAACTTCACGGAAGAGATGAAAAAATATATTTCCTCATACATATATTTGATATAAATTGAATAATAAGTGAGATTTTTCAAGGTTTTAGTAAAACTCCCAAATATTCCTCCAATCGAAAAAGTATATAGAACAAGATTTGTTTTCTTATTATAAACCATTTTTGCTATATACGTTTTTGCTGTTTAGTCAATAATAAGGGAGATATTTCAAAAAATTATATATTTTCTGCATAGGGGATAGGGGATGCAACTCCCCAAATATTCACCTAAATGAAAAAATGTATAGAAACAAAATATTTGTTTTCTTTTTATAAACTTTTTTGTCATATATGATTTTGCTGTTAACAATAATAAGGGAGATATATGTAGATTTTAGTTTTAGGGTGTCGCCCCCCCCAGATATTCATCTAATTGAAAAATGAGTTCAACAAAAAAGATTTGCTTTCTTCTAATAAGCAATTTTTATTACATACATTTTTATTTTACGTCAATAACAAGGGAGATATTTTAAGTTTTTTGATAAACAGTTTTAACCACAAAGACCCACCTAGAATAAAATTTTAAGATGCCTTGTGAGTTTCCCAAATTGTGCTCCGCGAACAAATTATACAGAAAAGTAAATAAAATCAGATGTGAAAATAGTGTTTTTCAAAAGAAATGTTTCACTCCGAAATGATACGCTACTGAAGATAACAGAAGCCAGTACAATAATATTTTATTGCCCCCAATAAATATAAATAAAGGCATTCGAATCTAAATGGTTCAACTATGTTGGTTCTAAATGGTTCGAATCAATGGTCATTGAAAAAGTTTTAACCTATATGAAATACAAATATTCAGCTGAGTGACTGTTATATTACAGGCAGTACAAATTCCTTAAAATTTGAAAAATAATTGATAATAAATGTTGTGACGTTACACGCAATAAGAATATGAATTATATTCTTTAGATCTCTTATAATTCAGACAGTAGCTTAGTAAGTCATAGTAGTGTAGTGTTATTTATTTGTTTTTGCTGCGATTATTTTTCGATGGATCGCTGGCTAAAGTACGAAACGTTAAAAAAAGCTGCCACAGTCTCCGTCTCGGAACGTTCAGCAGCAAATATTATAAACATAGTATTTTAATAGTTTTTTATCGGTATTTTCTATTTTTTATTTTGAAACCTTTTTTCTGCCCCAGTTCTAGTTATGTTTTTACCGACCGTAACATACATATACAGGGTGGGGCGCAAAAACCCATGCAAGGAAATTTAGCGAATTTTTTTTTTTTTATAACAATGTTTTTTTTTACAATACCAAAGATGTAAATTCTGTTTTTACAAGAAAATATTTAGAAATGGTAATTAAATATGATTATTTTATTTTGTTTTATTTTATAATAGTTATCAAAAAAATTATTTACAAAAATATATGTGGGGAGGGGCGCATACCCTAATTTTGCATCGGAGCGCCAGGTACCCTTGAACCGCTCCTGGTAGGCATAGGTATTGAGACAGCAGCTATAGAATGGTCAGAAAAGAAATGTTTTCGGTTGATTAGTGTGTACCAACTAGGGATGGGCGCGTGAATTAAATTTTGTCACGATCACGCACGCTCACGAAGTCAGATTTAAAATTACACGCACGCACACGAAAGAATAATTTTAAAATTTCACGGTCACGCACGCGTGCTTCGCGGGCACGCGTGCTTCGTGACTCACGCGGGAATCGTGTCTCACGCGTAAATAGTGACACGCGTGAATTTTTTCACGTTAGAATGGCCAACCCACGCCCGTCTCTAAATTTTGTTAATAAGAAACGAGTGTTATGTAGGTATATAAAAGAATTCTATTTTTTTTATTCTTTTCAGCAAAATTAAACAAAAAAATAATTCTTAATAATAAAACTAAATTCTTAAATTCATCCTATTATTAAAAGATGAAAGTTATATGATGATTTCAAGAAATTTAAGACGGTTAATTTTTACTAATATTTCAAAAAATGTAAAATAAGACGACACGTTACAAAATTATTTTTCAATTGATAAACTGGCAATAAATCCAAAGAAATTGTTGTATCTACGATTGTTATATAAACTCTACTATATTTAACTAATTAAGTAAGCGTAAAATAGGTCTTTATGGGAAGAGTAAAAAGTAAAAACTTCCGTAACGTATCATTATTTCACTCTTGCCATAAACAAAATACAAATACCAACGATACATTTTTGGGGTTCTAAACGCGTCTTCCGTGGGAAGAGGCGTCTAAGATTTTATGTTCATGCGCATATTTCTGAAAAGCGGATATGATATTTTATCCGCATCCACGCAAGCATAATTTAAATGATAATTTATCTGCAACCACGGAAAGATCCACGGATTTGCAGGGCTCAGTTTATTTTAAGAAAAGCATACTTAAATGAAGAATATTGGTTAATTTTCCGTATGATCCCATCAAATCCAACTGGTTAGAGAAAAAGCACAAACTAGTTAGAAGGAGATTGTTAAGTTATCCATATCCGGTCAGATTCATTCGAAATTAAACAAAAAATAATTCCAACGTCTGCATACAACGGAGACATGTTGTCGTCGTAGGAGATACAATCCAGCATAGATAATGATACAAAACAGACAATTCTTTCTTCTTATTCCTTCTATTTACTAAAATTTAAAATTCGTGAGTCGTGACATGCCGTGATTGCAAGCACGACGTGTCACGGCAAATTTTAAATCACGCACGAAAGAAAAATATTAATCACGTTCACTCACGATTTTACCGTGAACGGCCGTGTCACGTAGTGACACGCAAATTTCACGGCACGCGCCCATCACTAGTACCAACAACACGAGTTATTGTGGCAAGCAAGACATTCCCAACAATATAATAAATTGAAAAAGCAAGACGCATGGGATAAAATTACCCAAGAATTAAATACAGATCCAGAAGAATGTGAAAAGAAAATGGGTTCGTTATTATAATCATTTCGACGGGAAATTGCCAAAATTAAAAATCTTCGTTTTTTCTTCGCGGCTGACGAATAATGAATATAAATATACACTGCTGCAGCTTCCATAGTTGTTTGCAAGAAACTCTGGGAACAGCAAAAACCCGTTCCGTTCGTTGTTCAGTTCGGCGAAAAAAATATCCATTCTCCGTTCTGTTTGATATTCGGTTCGTTGTTCTGTTTGTCGTTCGGCGCAATGTTCAGATCTGTACGAAGCTTTAGGGGTGGCTTAAAATCTAGAAAAATTTCATAGATGCCTAAAATTTTTGCTCAGAAACCCTTTTTCTGTGGGCTCACGTTCTATTACAAGACAAATGTATAATGGATGGATACAACCGTTTTCTATCAGTTTTTCCCCCGTTACATTGGGTTGAATCTCAGTATATTTTGTAAACTTGTGGTAATAATTATTTTCATTAAGTACGTTTTATTGCTTTCAACCGAATTGCGAAAGTTTAGCCAGAAGAAGGTGTGCAAAAAAAAGATGAAGAATCGTTTGTCGATTGAAGCGTTAAAGGTCGGAACTTCCATTTTGATAATTTAAAATAACCATAAAATAATGATACAAAATGGATCAAAGAGCTTTTTGCTATTAATAACTTCTATCGACTTAAAACTATCTACGATGTAGAAAAATTGGATGGTAGTATTTTATATTATATAATTCAGAAGTGTTGGTTATGTTAAGTCTGTTTAACGTGTAATAATTAATTAATAAAAGAATTGAAGCAAAAATACATTCTTATTATTTATAATTAAAATTGTCTTTTAGCATATGTAATGATCATATTCCAAAAATTAAAAATTATGTAGAGTTGACTATTCCTCAGTTCTCAAATGCAACATTCAAATCACATTTTAGAATAAATGTCTTCACATTTGAAGCAATTTTGCAAATTTGTTGTTGTCAAAATCTTTCAAACAAACTTTTTAGATTAACCAAAACCATATTTTAGCGCGAAAATTATCTTCCCACCAACGCTACGACCTCACGAGCTCGTAGCAAAAGTGGGAAGAAGGTGGAAAAATATTTGCAATAAAATTGTGTTGCCACTGGTAGCAGTGGAAGGAATTTGTTAGCAATAAAACGTACTTATTATCGTACAGATATTCTTTTATATTTACTTACTATCCTATTGTTCTCTTACGCCTCCATTCTTGGTAGATCGAGGATATATTTTTACTGGCAAAGTAGATCTTACTGAAAAATTAGTCGACTTCCTTAGTATATACGATACCTAATCTGACATTTAATAGAGCAAGATAGAAGACTTGTGTAAGTGAGTCCATAAGACAGCCCAATTGGCAATGGCGAAACAAAGAGACGGAGACATTAAACATGAAACCGAACGAAAAACTTGAATGGCATCAGTCACGTCTACATGTATGAAGCTTACAATTATTTATTTAACTTTGACTTCTGCCACATATGTAACTGCTAACTTTAAAACTTTTGTCATTTTTATACCGAGAAAATTTATTCCCCTAACCTACTTTTTCTTGTCGTTGAAATGAGCGATATTAATAACTTCCCATCAATTTACAATTGGGTAAACAAGGGTGCGAAATAGGGAAAATAATAATTAATATGGTAATGAGCGAAAGATGAATGAATGCCTTAATGGAAGTGACAGGAATGGTTTTCAACTAAGAAAATTATTATGAAATATTCAAGAATTTAAATGATGCGGTTTATAAAATAACTAAGTGAGATTAATTGGTTTTCCATATTTATTGCTTATAAAAAAAATGGAAACTAACAATTCTTTTTGATTACACCATAGTTCCATCTACTGATGAGGAAGTAAATGGAAGTAAATGAAGAATTAAAGTAAATAAATTTAACTGGTTTGCATATTTTACTGAATTAGTTCACAGCTATTTTTCTTAATATATGATCTTTTTCTCCTTCTTGGCACTACAATTCGTCGTAGGTTTTGGCCTTTTATTAATCTCTTCAACTTGAATCAACTCTTCGCCCATTATCTGGACAAATTATAAGTATTATTCCGAATTATTTATTCCTAAACTTTTTAAGATCTTTTTAAGAAAACGATTCACTTTTACTCAGTTCATTAGATTTATATTGTTAAAACTAAAAATGATTTGAGACGTTAATTTATGCCTACAAAACCCTAGACATTTCTGTATGTAATTATATTCGTAGATTCTTCTAGACTAAATATTCAAAATATTGTTCATATCGGTCAAAGGATATAGCAGTGTCTGAAGTTTCTTGTTAATGCCTACGAAACATTAGCCATTTGTGTGTGTAATTATATTTGTAGATACTTAGAGAATAAATCTGCAAAATACTGTTCATATCGATCAAAGAATATAGGAGTGCTCTAATCCTGACGGAACGAACGGACGGGATATGGTCATTACTATATAAAGATAGCAATATATAAATATTTTAGCTTCTTTTTTACATTCATTTGCATATAAATTATAGAGAAAATGGTTGGTTGTGCATCATATGGCTGTAATGGCTAATCGCTTAGAGCAGCGGTTCTTAACCTTTTTATACTCGGGACCCCCCCCTAACTAACCACCCAACTAACCTAAAATATTTTTTAATTTTAAAAGCAAAAACTGATACAAATTAAAAATTTTCTTTCACTTTCGGGACCGCCTAAGGTCTTTTCGGGACCCCTCTGGGGGTTGGGACCGCCCGGTTAAGAATCGCTGGCTTAGAGCATGATTTTTTTATGAAAAAAAAAATCCAAAGAACCCACAAAGAATGAATAAAAAAAGTCAAATAAAACTAAAATTAGCAACTACAAAATACAGCCGTAAATCTATAGCTATGCACTATATCTAAAATGTGTTTATTTTTTTATGTAACATTATGTTCGCTAATAATATGTGAAAATACCTATTCCCAAAAATTTACTATTTCTGCAAATATGCAGTGAATTTCTTTTATCCTGCAACAATGAAATTAATATTATGCATGGTTTCCCTAGTAGCGACAAATGATTTTGACAGCAATGTAATGTAAGCCTATGTTGCAAATTAAAAGAAACGCAATTTTACATTACTGTCAGATTTCAATTACCATAGTAACGATCAGAGCCGCAGTAAGGAAAACTTGCGCTAGGGGCAGAGCCGTGTTTTGGCGCCCTTGGTAAATAAAAACAAGGTTCTTACCTCTCAAAATTTAAGTGATGAGCAAAAAAAAGGTCTTCACCTCCCAAATTCAAGTGATGAGCAAAAAAAAGGTCCTCATCTTTCTTCAAAATGGCGCCCCTTAGCAAGCCCGTCAGCGCCCATTTCCTTAGTGCGCTAGGGGCCGTTGCCCCCTCCGCCGCCCCCCCCTTACTGCGGTTCTGGTAACGATAATACCTATATTGCAGGATTAAAGAAATTCGCTGTATAATCTTATTTTTCCGTTTGAAACTATAGTTACCACGTTGATTTGGACTCCTAATGGCGGCGCTGTCACCTTTGGCCAGACTGTTACTATACAGTATGTGTATTGCCATATGACTAATGACTAGGGTTGCCACCTAGCGTCTCAATCTGATCCGATGACAGAAAAAAAAAGTTGAAAGTCACAGAAAATTTCTTGACGAGCGGGTAGCAGAAATTCGGAAAATCACTTGAAGACCGGAGGGCGGAATTTCAGTAAATCATTTTAGGGGTGGAAGGCAGAAATTCAGAAAGTCAGAGTTTAGCCATACGTGGTACATCGAATATGACCCACCGGGTAGTCTAGTACCATGCTGGTAATATTTTTGTGTTTATGTCAATAAAACCCAATTTTTTCGGCCTCGCATTAGTTTTCTTCGCCCCAAAACCCTAGGAAAGGCACTGCAGAAAGTCACTTGAATAAAATAGTATTATATAAAAATAAATTAAATGCTTTACATTTCGCGCGACCCGGAGGCATAATGATCGAACTCTGTACCCAGACATAAGCTTTCAAAACCTGCAATTTCCGGATTAAGAGATGACAGAATAAATCAAAGGAGTAAACGATTGTAACTATAAAGTCAATGCTTTGGTTCATAAGTCTAACAAAGCCAAAGATAACTTATTATTAAGCACCATAATAAAGAAAAAAACATATTACGGTAATAAGAATGGAAAATACTTTGCACAACCTACAGAAATCTGCTAGCTAGATAAGATGGATTTCAGGCGACAATCAGTCAGAGACAACAATATTCGAAATGACAATATCAGGAAAACAATGAACGTAAAAATAGATATAGATTTTCAGATGTATAGCTTCTAACTGTTCGTTGATTATTTATGAAATATTAAAAAGAACAATAATAATCACAGTATGATATAACAATTTTGTGTTAGAAAATTTTGTACATTTCGTACTTTGATCTAAAAAACTTATTCTCTCAAATAATACGTAAAATTTAAAAGCAAAACAATGTTATTACTGTAAATTTGACATAATAATATTGTCCTTCAACATATTCACAAATTGGTTTGACAATGAGTTTTGTGTAAGTCTGCTGTTAAGATTAAATAATGTACATGATGAAGATAATGAACACAACTTAAGATTTATCAAGCTCATTTAAAATGAAAAAAAAGCGATATTTTAAATACGTTGTATTCTTTTACCAACGCGGACAATATTCTGTCTCAGTGGTGCCTAATATTTTTTGCCTTACGTACCCCTGGGCAGCCCATATCCCTAAATTGTACCCCTTATTTTAGAAAAATATTTATAAATGTATAAAGTTGTTGGTATTTCTTTCTATTTTTATGGAACTGTAAATATATAACAGTGGTGCTCCAATGAGAATACGAGCAGAGGTTCGGCAATAGGCCCCGCAAGTAGTGGCCTCCATCATGAAAATTTGCACTATAAAATCAGCTGTGGTCACCACAGGACCGACCGCCATCACAAAGTACTTGTTTAATTTATGCTGCTTAATCAAAAAATGTCTCAAATAAAAGTTGTTAAAGTCCATTTACCGTAACTTTGAAATGACGTGACAGTTGGAAAACTCACCTTGTTGCCAATTCGTAAACTGTCAAAAAAAGTTAGGTTATATCAAACCACTTCTAAAAATATATTGAAAACCTATATTTCGTATGGAGGAAAGGAATTAATGTAAATTATGATGCACAGCAGTTCTTTCTAACCGATTTGTCGCGAAATTTATGGTTTATATTATATTAAGTGTGTAATGTAGTATTAAAAATATTAATAATAAATTTCAGTGTACAAGAATCATCAGAAATATTTGTTTTTAGAAATGTGTCGTGTTCGTTTAATACTTTTTATATAATTTACTCAAATTTTGGACTCAAACGCTCTGTTAGAAATGATAGTTTACTAAGGTACCATTGCAATTTTTAAAAATTTGCTATTCCAATATCTCGAAAACTATTGCTACGATCAAGCTAAAATTTGATATCTACAACTCTTTTATGAGTTTTAAAAAACACTTAAATTTTGGTTTCAATCGCTCAGTTAGAAATGGTAGTTTACAAAGGTACCATTGCAGTTTTTAAAAATTAACTCGACCAATATCTCGAAAACTATTGCTACGATCAAGCTAAAATTTGATATCTACTACTCTTTTATGAGTTTTAAAAAACCCTTAAATTTTAGTCTTAATCACTCTGTTAGAAATCGTAGTTTACTAAGGTACCCCTTTCATGTAATTTTATATTAATAGTGTCGACAGTAACATGCTCTCCTAAAATCAAATTAATTATGTTTCAAAATAATTAATAAGAGACAAAACCATCCTTTGAGCACGGCTACTAAGAGCTTTGGGCATTTTTATTACAATTAAATTAAAAAAAAAAAAAATATAACCTCACTGTTAATTGTAAGTACCTAAACGTCAACCTGACAAATAACGATTGAACAATCCAATTTTAAACTGACAACATTGGAAAAATCTACCAACATTAAATAAATAAATGTACTAACTGAGTTATGGATTGATGTTGATTAAAACATATCATAACGTTGGTACTTAAATTAACCAAGTGTGACGTCATCTCATATTTATTGTGAATGGAGTTTACTTATTGCTTTTATAGCAACTTCTGTTAAATAAATTTTTTCGAAATTTTTCTCTGTTAAAACCGACACGAGTAAACTTCCATTTCTAGTTAAGCGATTGTTACGAAAAGTTGATTAACTCGTGCCATTGACGTCAAAAGCTTAAATATGAAGTTTCATAAAAATCCTTTTAACTGAATTTGCTCTGCACGTGTACACGGACCGACAAACAGACCGAGAGACAGACAGACAGACAGATAAATAGACCAACAGACATCATGCTAAAAATAGTCAAAACATTATGTAGGGACCTCAATTCGTGGAGATCCATCGAAATCTCGAAATGTCAAAATCAGTCTGATCACAATACCTCCCTTATATATGTTAGCGGTCGGTAAAAAAGGTTTCCTGTAGTAGCACAATTATTATGAAGTGCTCAGTGTTTAATATACTTTTCAAAAAGAAGCTGTCAAATAATAATAATAGCATTACAAATAGTCTTGCCATAACACAGTTCTGCTGGCTTCATAAAAAACAATCTAATAATAAAATGAACAATGTATTTATTCAAATGCTACAGGTACTTACTTATGTAGCAGTTATCAAACAGCTTTATAAATTTTAGGAAGTTACTTGGTTACCAAAAAATATATTTATTATTATTATTTTGTTTTTGTATAAACTATAAACTTATATTTTCTAATTAATTTATTCCAAGACTCTTACTACTTTCAAGAGTTACAATTAGTGGTCCCGACGTGATCATGCAGCAAGAAATAGTAGAGAAACATTGTGTGCATAAAACAAATTCAGCTAATTTGAGATTACCTCCTTTCTGGTCTGATGTTCAGCTTTGGTTTGTAAAAATTGAAGCAATTTTTTTAATGCGAAAGTTTTCTCAAAAATCAAAATTAAATTATGTTATAGTAGTATTAAATTACAACATTGTTAATATGATGTTTTAAAGTCAGAATCAATTCAGCAGTTACCATTTTCTGGAAGAAAAAAAATTAGAAGAAGGAAAATTTTGACGACAGTGAACCATCAAAATTTTTACGGAATATGAAACAATCATTGGGCAATAAAGCGATGGTTATAATTATATACTAAATGCTACATTGAAAATTTTCTACAGCGTCTTCCTACTTTCGAGACTTACACTTATATTCAATACTTAAAGACAGATTATTTTAAATATACCTATAATTATAAGCAAAAAACATATAAAAAAAGGGTTTTACTGAAATGTAGCTTGATCAGTGGCGCAGCCAAGGGGGGGAGGGGCGACGGGCCTGGGCCCCTCCCAGGACCAGCAGATTACACGGCGGTGCCCGGGGAGTTGAAGATAAAATTTAACCACAACAGTAGTTATTTTTTCAATTACTTCATTGTAAACAATATTGGCATTTTTTTTTCGTGTAAATAAACATTTTTTTAATATTGCTTACTTTTGATAAAGTGACATAATTATTGTTCAAGTGAAAATACATCACTTTCCAAATATGCTCCAACGAATTATATAAAGGGAAGCGTTAATCCTTTTCCCCCTGACACATTGACTAAAATATTCGCCCAGTCAATTGATAAAACTGTTTTAAACAACTAATTACTCCATTCAGATAAGATAAAGTGGAAATCTGACTTCGGTATAACCTTTAGAATGTAATTTTAAAATGACACCTCAAACGTGAAATAGAGTAAAAATAGTAGAAATATAATAAATTTAGTAGTTTTGAAAACAATCGCGCTCTTAAAATCGGTATTTGGTTTTATTTTGTAGATAAATGTGAATATCAATATCTTCTTAGGTATTTTTGAAATTATGATGTTTTACACACAAAAAGGACTGATATAAGTTGTACTGAATAACAGTGGCGTATTCAGAGGGGCGGCACAAGCTCCCTCTTGGGGCTATATATATCCCGCGAAAAAATATAAATAAACTTGTATTTATCGGAAAAAAAATCAAGTGAAAGTTTTTGATACATGGATTAATTATTACATTTTTTTATCAACAAATAATGGAATTATTATTTGATATAAACATCAATATCCTACAGCAGGGATGTCGAACTGATTTGGGTCGCAGTATATTTTACATACAAAAAGATAAACAGTGACGGAACTTTAAATATCCCGAAGGGTTTCTTGACATTTTTTTATAAACATAAAAGGGGAAGAGAGTATATTTTACATTTTTAAATATATTTTTCCTCTAAATAAGCTCAACGATTTTGATTATCGCTTCAGGGGCCACAAAAAATGAGGTTGAAGGCCGTATGTGGCCCGCATGTACTTGAACGAACGAACGAACTACGGCATATAAAATCCAACGCCATCATATGGCCCAGAAGAAAGAATAGAAAGGAAGAAGTAATAATTACGCGATTGGTCACACCTTACTCATCCACAAACATCTATTCGAACATACCGAACCAACAAAGTACGACACATGTAACACGACACTTACAGCCAGACACATCCTAGCAGAATGCCCAAAATACCATACACTACTTAACGGACAGACAACAAAATTGCAGACCACTCAATAAAAAACATTATAGGTAACAACCCAGATTCAATAAATAATGTCATTTCATATTTAAAAAACATTGATGTATATAAATAAATATAATTGTTATACTTTTTAGTATATCTTTATATATATATATATATAAAATTCTGTTTGTTTGTTTGTCTGTCCTTTATGCAAAGCCAAAAGGATGGACCGATTTTCACCAAATTTAGTACAGGGGGGTAAAATAATCCGAGGAAGTTTTTAGTGAGGGTTCCAACTTAGTCCAATAAACAATAAATAAAAAAAGATTTAGTGTTTCGTTCAAGATTTACATCTTCAAAACACAATTCAAGATTTAAGTTTTATCGAGTTATAAAACCCTACAGAATGAAGTGTGATTATTCTTAATTCTAAACCTGAATGTTTTTAGAACAAACCAAATTCTAACTTCCGTTCCAACATTAAAAAGAAAAATAGTATCGTAAGTATTTTGGGTGTTTGTCAGAAGTTCTTTTTATGAGTGGCTTAATTTTATTTTCACAAGATTTTTGATTCAATTTTAGAAGTTTTTTCAAAGTCAGAGTGGAATGAACTTCCTCTCAGACATAGAAGTGAAATAAAAATATAAGTTTACGACTATATAGCGAGTTTATTAGGTTTATTTTCGTCTAAATATAGTTGAGAATATTAAACTCATATGAAGTTGAATGCGGGGGTATATTTTTGTTTTGTACTAAGTTAAATTGCCCGTATAATTGTTTCATATAAATATCTTTTCTCAAACTTAATTAAGAAATCCAAGTTAAGGTTCTAGAAACAAAAATTATAGAGGCGTTCCTTGCATAATTATAGACAATTGAAATTAAACTAATTACATACCAGCTCTGTGAGCACGACTAAATGAATGGCTGAAATCTCAAGCAGGGTTAATGTTAACACCACAGAATACAAGTTTCTCATACAAAACTAACAATCTACGAGGGTTGTCCGTAATATAAGGTAACTTTTTTTTTTTTTTTTTTCTCAAAGAAAAACACGTTTATTTGCAATACATTGTTGGAAAGCCTGGACTTCTACTATTTTTCTACATAATCCCCGTTGCGATCAATGCATTTTTGCATGCGGTGTAACATTTTTCGTATACCCATATCATAGAACTCTCCCCCCGCGGCTCGCAGGTAGCGTACGACATCTTCTTTCAACTCCTCGTTGGTCCTGGAATTCGTCCCACCTAGGTGTGACTTCAACGCTGGAAAGAGATGAAAATCTTGGTGCTTGCAACCCGTCGATCTTCAAGCATTACTCTCTTCACTTTTGCAATCATTTTGTCCGTTTTTAAACTCTGCACCATTTTCGCATGTTTTTAATGTCCATATACTGTTGTCCATGTGAAGGGTATAACTGTCGATAAATTTCTATAGGCGTTCCTTAGCACAAAAAAAACGAATCACAGAACGTAACTCACGAAGGGCGAATGGAAGACCCATCGCGGACGGCTAACAAACCAAGATTAAGCGTCGCAGACAGCTCTGAGTGGTGGGGATTCGTAGGCGGGGAATCAAGCTACACGCTAGTGTTGCCAGATTTTGCGTTAAAGCGTTCCTCGCGAATCGGAGCCCTTATATTACGGACAACCTTCGCATATTGATAAAACTGGAGGCTATATCTGTTTTTTTTTTTTATTATTTCGGCCTTATACTCGATTTCTACACGTTTCAGATGATTATGAGACAATATCCGCAAAAAATGTTTGTCTGTATGTCGGTTTGTCTGTCCAAGATTCACGCAAAAACGACTCGAAAAGACATATTTTATGAAATTTGGTACGAAGATAGAGTAAAATCAGAATTTGAATATAGGCTATAATGCATTTCAAAATTATTCTAGGGTTGTGTCGAGGTTAACACTGTTTAATAGAAAATTTAAAATATCTCCCTTATTATTGACTTAACAGAAAAATATATGCTACAAAAATTGTTTATAATATTAAATAAATCTTTTTTGTTCAATGCATTTTTTCAATTAGTTGAAAATCTAGGGAGTTAGGGGGGGACATCCTAAAACTAAAATAATAATAATAACTTTGTTGACATACTAAAATCTACATATATCTCCCTTATTATTGTCTTCAAATCATGTATGCCAAAAATAGTTCAAAATAAGAAAATAAATCTTTTATGTCTATGCATTTTTTTCATTTAGATTAATATTAGGGGAGTTACGGGGGACATTAAAGGCTAAACCTTACCCCTTCTACGCCTATCAAGACGTTAGGAACCTATTATTTTATTTCATTTTAACAATCTCAGTAGCTTGTAGTCCATTTGTATGTATATGTACACACATCGAAAAAGTCTAGGGATATTTAAAAAATACCGTGTGATCATTATTTCTTGTCCGTTACATAACAGAAAACAATGAGATTAAAAATATCAAGACTGTATTCTAATTCACATCTGAAAATCTCAGTTTAACAAAGAACCAATCAGATTACTTTGTTTGCCCGAACTCACCCGAGGAACAACGAAAATATGTGTTCTTAACTTATTACCTGTTATCAACTAATTGGCGTGTAGAGAAAAATAGTGTTCATTTAATAATCAATTCGTATAAGGTAATAAAAATAGAATGTACGCCTATGTATACATGTCCTTGGAAATAAGTTTGATAACTAAATGTTTCTGTCAAGTATTGCATAACGGTCAAGATTTGTTGATCGCTCTGTATGAAAATATATTGCTTATTGTACATTTAATGTTGTATTTCAATTAAAGTAGGCAATTATGAGTAGTTGGCTATGGAAAACAAGTAAAAACAATAACCAACAAGACAAAACAAATACAAATTTGATAAATTTTATTCAGTACATACGTCATAAAATACCTCAAAGATTTCCACCTCTACAACAAAATATAATGAAACATAAAATAATGTAATAATTAAATGTACCGGGTACCAATAACCTTAGTTGTTATAAGGTTCCCTAAATTAAATTAAAAACAAAAAAAAAAAAAATGCACAAAGATCGCACTGAATATTTATTAAAATGAAAATTTATGCCATTGAATTATTTATTTGTGTCATTAGTAATGTTTAATTTTATATTTATTATGATTTAAATTTAATAAATATATTTATTTTTTTAATTCAAGTACTTAGGTACACGCGGTTCAATACATGTATCTCAGTCAAACCCTTTTTTAAAATGTTTTATATATTTAAAATAATGCCATAATAATGTCATATAAATAAATAATAGAGACATAAAAACGCAAAACAGCTATTAAAAACAGTTTCCTATGAATGAATAAAAACTTGAATGAATACATAAAATTTTCTACACACAATCAATGAAAAATACAATGATTATTCGTTTGACTAGAGTAGTAAATAATTTTTACAGACTATGGTTGTGTAGCCACCTACAATATACACCATCACTATGGCAGTGTACTAGCGTTAAGGTCAAGAAACTTTGATTCACAAATACGATACACAACACAGGATGGTTTAAATTCTCACGTTTCCCAAAATATATTGTCTCTTAGTTTTATTAATGAACACATAAAGATATCTCCTGAATTAATGTGACATGTTTTTATCCATTCTTTATTATAAACGAGGCGTAAGCAACCAATTACTGTTGAAGCATAATTAGCAATGAAATTTTTTGTGTCAAGTTCAAGTGGGTGTTGAATAATATTTTCATTAACTGAGGGTCTTTACGCCGATATACTGGGTAAGTAAGCAAAATATAGCTGAAAACAAGATAGATGACACTAATGATACCATTTTGAGTTCACTTACTTTGGATGTAAAATAACAAAGGATGCAAGATGCAAAAAAGAATTGATGGGCCGAATAAATCAAGCAAAAGTTGCATTTAATAAAAAAAGAAATATCTTCACATGAACAGCAGTAATAAAAAATTGAGAAAAAGAGTTTTAAGGACCTTTGTTCACAGCATCTTTCTGCACGGAAGTGAAACTAGAAGCGACAGAAAAAAGACGATAAAAGCATTCGACATGTGGTGCTATCGAAGAATGTTGAAAATACGATGGGTAGATAGAGTGACAAACGAAGAAGTATTGCGGGAAATGGAAGAGGAACCATGTCTGTGGAGAATGTTCGAGAAGAAAAGGGATGTTTGAATTGGACATATTATAAGACACAAAGTCCTAGTGAAAACTATACTGGAAGGAACAGTCGAAGGAAAAACAGTAGGGGTAGACCAAGGCTAGAGTACATGCAACAGATAATGGAAGACATAAATTGCAACACGTACGTGGAACTAAAAAGACTAACTGAGAACAGAGAAGCATGGAGAAATACTGCAAACCAACCTATGGGTTGAAAACTTAAGGAGGAGGGAGGAATTAAAATAATATCTTTTAAAATTTTGAACGTTTCTTATTCTTAATAACTCTAAAGTGACCCTCGTGTAGTCCGAGCGATTAAAATAGGCTAAGATGGATACGATATCTGGAGCGAAAGCAGGCAAGTGAGCCATTCTTCACACAGCAGACACCCTGAAAAAGGTGTTGGAAGAAACCCAAAGTTGAGATATATGACTCAGTTCGACAAAAAAAAAAACTACTGTATAAAGCAGGGGGCTCCAAACTTTTTCAGAACCGGGCCACATTAAATAAATGGTGGGCCGGACAACTTGAATTTAGCTGGGCTCTTGGCGCTTGATTTTAGAAACATACTTACTAATAACGGTGATATTTTTAATAAAAATAATAATTTTAAGAATAGGGTATTATTTAATTATAGCTATGTTTTATTTTGCGAATTTCTGATTATTTTCAGTTGTTATTTTTATATTAGTATTTTTTTTTAAATATGTCTACGGGCCGGATGATATCTTCTTGCGCAACGCATTTGTCCCGCGGGTCGTAATTTGTACACCCCTGGTATAAAGTGTTGAATTAGGCGAAAAATAAAGTTGAAAGAACCGGGCATATATTTCTTAGACAATTGTGAAGTTTTTGTTTAGTAGCTTTATTCTAGTTTGCTATAACGTTTTTTGTAACATGTTCAGTAACTGTTGTTAAGCAAAATTCCCCTATAAATCTCTCATATTAAGTTAACACAGAGCTATTAAAATATAACATAAATTATATCACACGTAGATTGGATTATGTTCCTCTTAAACATGAGAATGAACGCAAAGGGAGTTAAAATGTACCGAAACTGTAGAGCAATTAACATTTTTAGTAATATGTTATGCCTGTAATACACGATGAAATTTTTCGTTTTGAATCTCGTACGATTTATCATACTAGAATTTTTATATGGTGTACCACAGGATTTTTGTACGACATCTTGTACGATACTAAAATACAAACAATTAGTATTGACCGGGCCATATATACGATAGAATGAACCGATAACGGCACAATAGGAAGTGCAAATGTGACCGCAGCGAATTGTTAATCACAAAACAATAGCTGTTAATCTGTCAAAAATATTTGCGAGGTTATTTACTATCAACTTTAGCTATATTATTTCTTATTTTATTTAAATAAATTCGAAATAGCTGTTCACATTCGTAGGAAATTTTTATGTGCGTTTGGATTTATTCAACAACTTATTTTCCATATAGGTCAGTTCTTTCGGTTACTTCATGTTACATGTTGCTATATGAAAATTTAATATTCCAACAGTGAAACCATGGAAACGAATGACATTTACTGTAAAATATAATACATTTTTACATATTTTGAAGACAAAAAAAAATAAATAAATGGCAAATTTTTATTAAGATTGACACAAAAAATCAAAATGTAATGAAAAGGACATTTTATAATGATAGTTAATATAATCTAGAATTAACAATATGAGTATAATTTACAAAGCTTAAACAAAATGATCAAGAGCTCGATTTAATAGATAAAAATTACTAGATTTCATAATCTAGTTCCGCCTAAAGGTTTGGAATAACATATACTTATAGTCGGTTTATTTGCTTTGAGGGGAACTAGATTTTTAAATCTAATAATTTTTATCTCTTAAATCGGACTTTTGGTCATTTTGTTTAAGCTTTGTAAATCATACTCACATTGCAAATTCTAAAACTGGTTCCGCTTAAAGGTTTGGAATAGCCTAAAGTCACTATATTATACAAAGTAGCGCAAGCCTTTGTAGAAGCCGACAGACCCCAGGGTTTGATTGGCAACACTGGTTCCCCTATTAAGCAAACTAAAACAGCAATTTTTACGTTCTTAAGTTTGCGTCTGCGCTGTCACATCTCTCTTTTTCGCTCTAATTTAATAACCTCCTTTGTCAGCGGTTTGAATATTTAAGGTTAAGTTTCATTTAAATTTATATATTATATCCATTTTATTTAATAAAAATTTAAAAAAATAATTGAAATTGTACCACAATTTCGTTATAGTGCATCTATGATTAAAAAAATCGTGATTACAATGTTTAAAATAAAATTATTAGTAGTACTAGTTTCTTATTTTTGTATTGTTGGAATCACTGAACATCATTTGTGTTGGCGACATTTTTAGCCCCAGCATGGCCGCCGTTGCGCTTCTTTGTATAATATAGTGACTTTAGAATAGCCTATAGTAACCAGAATTAACTAAGGTTACCATTAAATATTCCAATCCGGAACAAGATGGCTGAGAGGAATAATTTTTTCCTACGACTACTATGGAACTGTCCCATTTCGATACAGTTAGTTGACAGGAAATTAGCTTAATTTCGTATGTTACCCTCGTGCGCGCGCAGGCGATACGAGATTGATAAATGCGCCCCATGCGCATGTGCATTGTGCGGGAAATAATAAATTCGCAGCAATGCGCATGTGCAGTTTCCGAGAATTTTCATTCCCGTACTGGCTGCGTGCGCATTAATGGCTGTTAACCATATTTATATTGTATTTTCTTGATTATTTATTTATTATAAAATGGTAATCGTAGACTTCACTCGCCTACGGCTCGTTTGTAAACTTAAATTTCGTTTGATAAAATTTGTGTAAAAATTAGTAGAATTTTTTTAAACTTATTTTCCACAAAAATCTTGATTCCAATTTTATACTTTTCATTTATTTATTCGAGTTGGGTGTTATGCACAAAATAACTACGGAATCATAATTAATATATATTTTTGTTTTCCGTAAACTATTTTACAACGATAATAATGACAACAAAAAATTTTGATTAACAAAACACATAGTTTTCTAGAAAAAATAGTAATAATAAAAAATAAATAAAATAATAATTCTTTTCAAATTTAATAAATTACATTAGGTGTCGGCAACCATTTTTAGGTTTCAGTTCGCATTCAATATATTTTTTTTTTTAATTTCAGTATAAAATTTTTTTTGCGGACCATACTTCCTTTTGTAATTTCTATTTTTCGTGATCTTAAGTTCTTGTTTAAGCCTGTTTACGTCGGCATAAATACGCCTAGTGCAGCCTAAGCAGCGCGACAGTAATCTGTTGGCTACGCTGAATAAGAAAAATAAACAGTACATTTTCTTATTGGTGGATCGCATAAAATCAATCGGTGGACCGCATACGTCTCATGGGCCGCCGGTTGTCGACCCCTGAACTAGATTATAAAACGGTACGACTTTGCGGATCCAGTAGGTTTACTGATGTGGGACAAAGTACCAGTCTTCAAATATGGTTCTATATTTTTTGGTAAACTCTCTGTCCCATCTAGATTAGTTACAATTATTTGAATACTGTCCAAATACGAAAATAGACTTAGTGCGCATCAATTGGTACAGATTCAAACCGATAAATATTGGATGGTATACTACATTAATTTTCATCCGCTTTTTCTGAATTATATTCGCAATGCAAGAATTATTGTACGAGATTAAAAACGAGCAAATGCATCGTGTACTACAGGCTTTACACAGAACTTTTGACATAAACAATTTTCAATCATTGATGACTGATGCCCTGAGGTAATAAAAAAATTGGGTAACAACATAATTTGGCCAAATTGTACATTCAAATTGTAGGTCAACTGTTTATAATTGCCTAGAAATATAATTAAATTCAACCGGAATTATTTTTTATTTTGCCTAGTTCACGATTTCCTATTAATTATCATTAACTTTTTTTTCTTGCTAACATTTTTGTTTAGCTATTAAAAATTAGTGTTGTTAACATACTGCGCGATTTGTTCAATAATTAAAACTGATGCAGTACAACTACACACACAACAGTCATGATGCGGTAAATATAAATTAACACAATAAAATATTTAACACCGAAATTGCAACTCTCTGATTTAAACAGAGGCACTTTGAAATGGATTCCCAATTGGATTTCTCTAGTTGGTCATGATACATAGTATTTATATTACATTTATTATTCCTTTTACTACTGCAGGGAGCACAGGGTTTTTAAAAACTTTACCAGAATGGTTTAACCGATGCTGTATTTTTTCTATCTTTACTCCATTCCATGCTTTCTAGGAACGAAGATCTAACCAAAATAACCTTATAGACCGGGAGCTCATGACATTTTTGGTCTCCGATTTCATACAGCATGCCTTTTGGAGGAGAGAATATTTACCCTGTGACAACAAAAAAGGGATGGTGCTAAACCCCTGCACGCTTTCCGGTCATAGGGAAAATTGCATTTCCACTGGCACAAAATTTTTGTGTTTTTCTCTTATTTAATATTGCTTGCCCTTTTGTCAAAAGAAAGTTATAACAAATTTAAAGTCTTTTAATTATAGGCATGCTGTATGAAAATGCGGAAAATCAATTTTTTTTATTACAAGATCACATGACCGTTTGAGCCCTTTGGGACCCTCCGAATCGCATGCATATATTTAAAAGACTTTAAATTTGTTATAACTTTCTTTTGACAAAAGGGCAAGCAATATTAAATCAGAGAAAAGCACAAAAATTTTGTGTTTAAGTGGAAATGCAATTTTCCCTATGACCGGAAAGCGTGCAGGGGTTTAGTACCATCCCTTTTTTGTTGATCCAGGGTAAATATTCTCTCCTCCAAAAGGCATGCTGTATGAAATCGGAGACCAAAAACTGTCATGAGCTCCCGGTCTATTATAATTTGACCATAAGAAAGCGTGACAGGCTCGTGAGGAACGTGGTAATTTCCTCTATGGTCCTAACCCGGTTGACAAGTTTCTTTCTAACCAAGGCTAGTGCTCGCAATTTGTCCACTGCTTTCTGCTTTAGCAGAATAAGAGTGGCCAAATTCAATGATTGATGCTTTGTGCGCAGTTGGTGTAATATGCGCTTAGTATTTATACGTAACGGCCTACTACTACGTAGAGCATCAATAGCACATTGAATACGAGAAGAATCCTGGCATGAACGCGTCATATTCTTTTCTAATTGCTATATACGCCGTTTGCATTTATAGACCATAGAAACCAAATCTCGCTTCGACGCAGAAATTTCCGTTATGGGAAATTTCCAATAACGAGGGAAAAATAGGCACTATTTCTTGTGTCGTGGGAAAAAGGGAAAAAAAGCAAAAAATCTAAAAATCGTGGGAAATTTCAGAATTTTTTCTGATATTAATAAAAATAATGATAATAGCAAATACAGGAAAAAAATACATGAAATTTCTGTGTCGTATAACTTTTGAACTTGTAATAGAGCCCTGTGTAGGTGTTTTCTTATGGCAACACTGTTTATGCAATATTTTGGGACTTCACTTGTTTCTTTACATTTAGTTGTAATATTTTCATTGATAAATGACATTAAAACAAAGAAAAGAAACAGGATGGATGACGAAGTTCTCAATGCAGTTTTAGTTTTTAGGTAGAGTTTCCAGGCTAAAGATATTAACTGCACAAAATTTCGTGTGACACACCGACACCTAGACCGTCACAAGACACTCACTTTATACCAGTAAAGAATGTTTTGCACTCATTTTTTCCTTTACCGTAATTTTTTTTTGCTTCTTCACTTTCAAAATACTTTTTTTACGCTATACTTAAAATTGCATAATTTTACATTCTGTGAAATTTTGTCCATTTGTGAGAAATTTTATACCTTGCTTAGGGAATTTTTCTCACAAGGTGTTGGCAACACTGCTTCGACGTCAGTATAGCGACAGCACAGTATACTGCACAGTCGATATCCCAGAGACTACTTTGAGCGGAAATTTGCTTGCCAATAAGTTCATCAAGTCGTGTAACGTCATCAGTACGAACTTTGAACGTATTGTGTCTAAGTCAGGTGCGTTCAGAATTAGACGAGAGAAAAGCCAAAACCTCTCAAAGATGGTACGGCTCCTGAATTTATTAAAGAAGCACCAGTGGGTACTTGCCACTACCAGTTGCTAGGCTTGCAGGTGTGGACGGCTGTACAGGTATTTTGACAGCTTCCTGGACTCTCTTCTTCTCGATCGCCTCATCCTACTTCGCAAATACTTCTACGCGCAGCTTTAGCTGTATTCCAGATCGGGGTGAGTTTCACACCATTGCGAGTAGACTCTGACAATGTAGCCCCTACGATGGGGAGACGCTGTCTCGCTAATTTGAAGCAGGTCTTCCTGCTCCTTGGGTGTCCACCTGTGGCCAGGTCCAGCCGGCGAGAATGCTGCTTCGCCCAACTGTTTGTGGGTTCTCAACCGAGAGAAACCCTGTGGGAAGCGGTATGGTTTCCTGTCGTCTTTGGAACTATTTTATACGTTTCATGGGATGGTTTGCCCTATAAAACAGTGGCAGGATAACTTGATCAGATGGTAGGGTTGTCGTTACCCCCGATTGGTTCCTGCCATAGTAACTTTGTAGTAGTCACCCGAAGGGAAAGGGCGCTAAACCTTTTCAGTCAAAAGACCGCCGTACCCGGTTACTATATTATATTATTAGTTTGGATTTGTCAGATCTTGACAAGCGTCCACTAAACTCAAACTTCAGTAACTTTTTGAGTCACGTCATATTAGAGACTAGTGGAACTAAATACACACGGTTGCATCCCAAACCTTCGCGATATGCAAACGCGGAAATTACGCCAGATCCAGTGCCCGCACAATGCAGAGTGATCGAGCAACACTGCTTTCTGCATTCTGCAGATCAAAGAGGTGGCAGAAGATCTGCAGGCGGGAATCAGGACCACCAACTATCAGGACTACATGCTTAACTTTATAGCCTGGATACAGCTTTCTAAGCTCGGACAAGAGATCTATATACTTGGACCTCAAATCCTCCAACTAGACTTGAGGATTCGATCACAAATAACTGTTTGGTTTCGATATCCAGGAGGGTTATGTCCGATTTAGTGGCTCTCAGTAACCACGAGGTGGGGAAGGAGTAATTCCAATAAATGCGGCACTTTTCCACCACCAATTCTATGTCAGAAGGGACGTACGATATAACCCATATTTGGTCAATTATTAGTATTATTATTTCTTTCTTTTTTTAATAGTGTGGAGCACGGCGCGGAAAATGGAGAGGAGCTGGAGCGTGCATTATGATACCGGGGCGGAGCTGGATCATAGCAAATGAAAAAAATGTACTGCTTCAAATCCCTGCGGAAAACTCTCGAGAAGAATTTAGTCCCGTTACTTTTCTAACTCACCTCGTACATTTTGTTCATTAACAATGTTATAACCAGTAATATCATAGATTTGATAGTAGCAATAACTATAACCTAGTAAAATTAAATTTCCCTTACCTGTACATCCCTCTGTCATAAGTTTCTATTATGTTACACACTACTTGTGAGAATGAGTATAGGAAGCCACGTCTGTATGATAAATATTAACAAGCGCTGAGAAACTTCCAACTGATCATTGATCAAACTTTAACTCCCCTAGCAAGTTTCACAAGATATTGGTAATGAAAACAGTATCGGAACTGGAAACTTTTTCACCTGGGAGAAAATTATATGGAAATAATAAATAAATGTCGAACAATAATGATAGATTACCTTTTAACACTGGAAAGCAATAATAATCCAATTTATCAAGACAAAAAGTCACAAAATATAAAAACAACTCGAGTCAATATTATTTGTATCATTCTTATTGGTTGGAAAAAATATGAAAAGGAAATAATTAATTTCAGTAATGATAAAATTGATCTGAAGTGAGAATTATCACACATTTCAAAGTTTTGTAGGTATTTAATAATTTTTGGGTACCGTCAAACGGGGTGAACTTGACTAAAAAGTTTTTTAGAAGATTTTATTTATTTATTGCTTAATTTATTATTTTAAATATATTCTCTAGTCATTTAGATGGGCTGTTAGGCGCAAACAGCCATCGTTGCTGTGCGCCAAAAATTTTAACTAACTAACTAGGAGGTTCACATTTTAAGTTCTGTAATGGAGTCAGTTCACGCTATTTGGTATTTTTCTTGCTATTTTTTTTATTCTCAAAATCCATTGTTAATGTAGGTACTTTATGGCAGGCGCGCCATTTTATGTTGTAGGTTTTTTTTTCTGGTGGGGGGATATACAAGACAATATTGTTTTAAAAGGGTTGGAATCAGGAAATTACTAGACAATAAGTGCAAGACAAAGGCATTTTATTTTTCAAACTATAAGTGTTGAACTAAAAACACTACTATTCTTTAGAAATGCGAAAACCACGTGTTTTTTAATCCTTAGGGGTTGCTCAAGACCGTAAGACCCCCCCCCCTCGATGGGAGCGCGCCTTCATTGTGGTACTAGTGTACCACAATTATAGAAACTGGAAATAACAAAAATGCAGAACTATTATACTGGGTAGTACAAATTTGAAGGGGGTAAAGTACATATTTAATAAGGCCGATGTAAGCACAAATTTTACCGTCATTTTTCAACCGTCAAGACTGAGAATAAAAAATGATCACTTTTTCAAAATTTCAGAATCTATGTCACCACTGAACAAAATGCTCAATCTAGTAAACAAGCAAGTCTCTGATAGAGATGTAGATATCTTTTCGACAATTATAGAAAGTTTGTTAATATAAAAACAAATTAGACTAGTTATATTATATTTTATTGTATGTTTGCTTATATTGTGTTTTATTGTTTTATATTATTATTATTTCTATATTATTGTTATTATAACTGTATTGTATTTTTTTCCAGTACTATGTAATTGGACTTGTGCACTACTGTACAAATCTGTATAGTTACTGGTTTAGTAAATAAATAAATTAATAAATAAATAAATTTAAACGTCAGAGTAAATTTTACTCCGTCTTGGGCATTTTTAGGATTTAGTAGGTATGACCACAAAAAAACCCTTATAACGTCACTCATGTGTCTGTCTGTTTGTCTGTTTGTACGGTAGAAATTGTAGCCAAACGGCTTAACAAGGAAAATTGAAATTTGGCATTCTTATACAACTCCTTGACCCACATATAGGAAAAATACTGAGAGTTCAAAACAACGCATCTAGAAATAAATATACACAAGTATGTAATTAATAAAAAAATAATATTTTTTTAAAATTCTGAGTGGTATATCAAATGAAACATCTTAATGCGTGGACCAACATACAAATTTTTATTTTCGAAAAATCTTTTTTTTTTATGATGTTATCGCCAAAAACGTGTCAAAAAACTTTTGTTCTCCACCTTATCTCCCAGAAGGGTTGATCTAAACACCTGAATAAATCCCCATAATGAAAATTGAAGGGAACCGGAATAGTTCAACAGGAATTTACGAACTGATACATTTTTCGAAAACTGTCGATTTTTTGTGTCATTGATAAAAAATATATTTTTCAATTTATTGTGTGCTATCAAAACAAAGCTCTAAAAACGTAGATTAAGGAACAATGTAATTTTTTATATTCGTTTCTTTTAACACGATTTTAGTCAAAAATATACTAAAAAAGTTCTTTTCCCGCGCCCTTTTACCCAAAAGGGTTAATCCAAAAACTATTGTTTGAATTACATTTGATTTTTGTTTTTAAGGTATCAAAGAGGAATAAATCATTTATATAGTAATGAAATAGTTATAAATCAAATAACACGTTGTTAATAGTGAGAAATAGGTTTCAGAAATTGAAAAAAATTAAGCTATTCAGCAATATATTTCTTATTGGGATTTTTGGCAAATTATTTAAATGTGGTTTGAAAATTTAAATGGAAGCTCTTAGTTCTCAAATAATGAATAAAAGTGATTATCAAAAACTGTTGATTTTGATGTGATTATATCTTCCCCGGAAATCCAGCACACCACTATAGTAAAGGAGACTTTAGTTGACAGATGACGGTTAATTAAAGCATATGGTTCAATGGGAGAGAACTATAGCAATAAAATTTCCATTTTTGAATAGAGCGGTGTCATTTGTTCACAGACAAAGCTAGAAATAGAGAAAGAGATACAATTTGTTTCACTTGACACGCCTGTCTTCCATCTAGTGATGGGAGGTTAATTTGACAAGACAAAGTATGTGTGATAACCTAAAAAAGATTATTTTTTTGTAAATTTTGTCATATTAAATGCATATATTCTTTAAATAAAACTTTTAGAAAGATTAGGGGAAATATAATATGAAAGTAATTTTTGAAAATATTTTGATAATTGTGAGTAAATAATAAACAACTGACCTATAACGTTTAATAAACAACAAAATTCAATTTTAAAATTCTGAGTGTAACTGAAATGCATGGTCAACCTTCACTGGTGTATTCTATGTTTACCAAGTTGAATGGAGCTGGTTGTAGTGTAAATTTAAAAGAAATTGAATTACGAATACTTTAACTAAGAGCTGACAGTCATACACTTGGGCGAACAAATGAAATATAAACAACAGAATGTTTAAATAATCTATTTTCATTTTAAAATTACCGAGTTGAAAAGTTTTTAAGAAACTATGTCCAGAAATACACTTGGAACCCCTTCCAGTACACCATTAGCGACCACCCAGAGCTGAATGCCCGCGCGTGTATACAAAGGGACATACGTTGAAGTTACCATATTATAATATAACCAAAAAAAAAAGACAAAAACTATGAACGTACGTTACAGTAAGAAGCAGAAATACGTTCTTTACATCTTACATAAAACTATGTGAAAGAGATATATATTTCTTTATCGGTTCTCAATCGATCAATCTGTCAAGTAAATTCTCCTTTACTATAGTAGTAAGATCCGGGAAAAAAATAATATGAAGGTTTATAAATATTACGCAGTATTTCCCTAAGATATCACGTATTGTCAAGATTCTCTCGACAATCTCTAGCCAAAACATCGTAAGATATTATGATATATTTTTAAAAATAGTGACTCCATTGAAATGTGGCTGCTCGTGGTTAACAATATCTCTAAGCCGGCTCTGCTACCCACACTACGTATATTTCTTTATAATCCTATTTGTATTCAAAAGCATAATTTATGAAGATTTAAACACAACTTTCTTCTCCCTTTTATGAATAAAATGAAATAATAATTAGATGCGTCTTTACTTTCAAAACGAAATACAGGACCATTTCATCGCTAAATTTATTATTTTTAAACAAATTGTGAAAAATTGTTTAAAAATCTTTAATGATGAAAAAAACATCATTAATTTTGTTTGAATATAAACTTTATGTCAAGTTTTATTTATAACACATGGTTTTAATTTGTTTGTTTAACATTATTTAATGGTAAATATCCTAAAAATATCTGTACCTATAGATAAAAGAATACTGATTTTTTAATGTAGTATTGATTGGAAGAACGAATTAATTTCATGGTAATTAGTTGTTAATTTACCGTGACAATTGGTTAAACTGGGCTTCCTAACAATAGAATTCTAGGATTTTTTTTCTTGGGAAGGGGAGCTCGGAAGACAAAATTGTTTTAAACGGGTAGAAATCAGGGGCGGATACAACCGGCGGGCTACCGGACAAATGTCTGGTGGGCCGATCATAAAAAACAAAACAAAAAATGTGGAGGTTAAAGCGTTAAAAACTATCTATTAACTAGCAGACCCGTTGCCAACAACGTTGGCAAACTGATATCGAATAAAAATCAATATAAGCAGGAATCAATTATTAAAATTTGCATGATTCTGCGAATTTTAACAAAACAAAAACGTTTCCTGATTATACCTAGGAAATTCCAAAAAGCTGCTTAATGCGTGTCGTTTAAAAATTAGTATCGGACCGGATACTGCCCGCGGGCTATATGCTAGACATGAATGGTATAGTTATTTCTGATTATACCTAGGAAATCCTAAAAAGCTGATTAATGCGTGTCGTTTAAAAATTAATATCGGGCCGGGTACGGCCCATGGGCCATATGCTGGACCTTAATGGTATAGCTGTTTCTGATTATACCTAGGAAATCCTAAAAAACCGCTCAATGCGTGTCGTTTAAAAATAAGTATCGGCCCAGCATTCTTTAATTAAGCCAAGGTATATACTGACTGGAGAACTAAGGAGCTATATTCTCGCTAAGGCTAAACACATAGTGAAGCAGAGAGCAAAGCAGCTATGAAAGCGAAGAGCAAAGCGGCGAAATTAAATAAATGAATTCCTGTTAACACGCGCATAGTGGAGCGTAGTGCAGCGAGGTTATATCGTTGTTATAGTCGAGCAAAGCGACGCGTTGATACAATTTTGATTGCTCTGCTATTATCGTTGCTAAAATAGTTGTTTAAAATGGATATTGAGGCATATGGGTAAAAATTTAATTACACTGATAACTACCTATATAAAATAAATATAAACATTTTAATATCAAAATTCATAAATTATAACTAAATATAACAGAAACACTATACTGGTAATGATACAGGGGCCCAAAAAAGTTTAATTTACAAAACTTTAATTTTTCTAGTTTTCGACAATATAACAAGCCGAATCTCTATCAGACTATAGGAAAAGTAGTGCACTGACAGCTAAATACATGTAAAGTAAGTTAGAATTAAAAATGCAGGACGTTTTGCAGGATATGTAATGGGGCGGGACATTGCATCAAAATGCAGGACTGTCCCGAATGGTCACCATAGTTTAAAGTAAAGTATGTACTTCATAACATTCAGGTACAAGATTGATATTTGAACTCGATTTTTTCAAAATGTTCAGATTGTCAGATACAACTCTTTTATGTTAAGGTCGCGAAATAATAATAATATAAAATATATAAATAAGTTCGTTGTTGCTTTATTCAATCGTCATTGAATTATTTTTTAATTGTAGTTGTTATTATTTGTGAATAAGTTGTGTGAGATTAAAACCGTAAATATCTTATTGCTTTTTTGCTAATTTAAATTTTCTAGTAATTATTTTCGTCATAAATTTCTGGATTAGTCAATGATTTCTTTTAATAATTTATACTTAACACTTAACATCGAAATTTGGTATATAAAAAAAGTTGAAATTCAATTCCGCGAAAAACTGCAAGTCACTGACTAAAATCAAATAAATATTGAATGACACCACCTGTCATGCTTTCACAGAATACTTATTTAATATTTATTTAAATATGAATTATTTATAATAATTAAATCTCTGACAGTATAATGTGTCTATTTCACGCTTTTTAATATAAATAAATTTCAATATTAATAAAACATTGATAATATCAAAATAAATTTATATAAAAGTCTATTTTCATAATGTTTTTACCACATTTCTTAAACATTTAAATTTTCTTCTGTGTCACGAAAGCTTTACACATTCTAGCAACAGAGTAGTTATTATTGTAAAAGACAATAACGTATTATATTACGTTGACAAATTGATAATGTGTATTTATAATTTACGATAACCATGGAAACGTACCTGCATACATACAACAAAAAAAAATGTCTCAAATAAAAGTTTGTTAGTTATTGCTTTTATAGCAACATTTGTTAAATAATTTTTTTAGAAATATTTCTAAAATATTCGCATAAATCTTAAAATCGACACGAGTAAACTCCCATTTCTAGTTAACCGATTTTTACCAAAAGTTGACCAACTCGTGCCATTGATGTCAAAAGTTTAAATATGAAGCTTCATAAAAATTCTTTTAGCCGAATTTGCTCTGCACGTGTACACAGACCGACGGACAGACAGACAGAAAGACAGACAGAAAGACATACAGACAGACAAACACACAGGCCGACAGACATCATGCTAAAAATAGTCAAAACGCTATGTAGGGACCTCAATTCGTGGAGATCCATCGAAATCTCGAAATGTCAAAATCGGTATGATTATAATACCTCCCTTATATATGTTGGCGGTCGGTAAAAATACATCAGAGTAGGGCGAAAAAAATTACGTACGTCTTTTAATAAATATGGAAAGTTAAAACTACTCACATAAACTTTGATACTACAGAGCTATTGAGCAAATTTAAATTTTGCTTTAAACCGTTAGATTTTCTTAAAAATAAATATTGTTTATTTATTTATTAATTTATTCTTTTATAAACTAGGAAAAAAATATGACATAAACAATTAAACAAACAACCTCAAATAAATAAAATAAACTAAAGATTCTGATTCTCCTGCTAATTGATCTAAATCAGGATTCTCCAAACTACGGCTCGCGGGACAAATCCGGCCCTACAGAAAACTGCAATTTAAAACTATCAGAAAATCGCAAAATAAAACATAATTATAACTAAATAATATTCTATTATCATAATTATTATTTTTGTTAACATTATTAAGCTTATTTTAAAAATTAAGCGTCATGGGTCCAGCTAAGTTTAAGTTGTCCGGCCCACCATTTATTTAAGAAATTTTTATGTGGCCCATTTTTGGAATAGTTTAGAGACCCCTAATCTAAATGATTATATACAAATTCTTTTTTTTTTTTAGAGCCTAACAAGTTCAAGATATAACAGCAAATACGTAAAGACTTGGACGACACAGATACCACAGTACCTAAAAACAAAATAGAACGGAGATAAGAAGAAAATAATAGCGAGATTTAGGTGCGGAAATAAGGAAAGGGAAAATTAATACTGAAGAAAGGATGAACAAAGAATGTGCAGGTTGTGTGGAGAGAAAAAAGAAACCTTAGAGCACATGCTGAAGAATTGCGAAGATATGAAATTTAAAGAAAGGACAAGAAAAGACGTGCTGTGTGATTCAGGTCAAGGACGGACATGGATGGAAGAGGTCTTGGAGAGAAGAAGGGGTTTGAAACGAAGATACTTTAGTTAGTAATAATTATAGTTTTTATTATGAAATATAAACTTATTCAATGTAAATATGTAGATTTAAACCGAAAGGTATATAAATAAAGTATTAGCTACAAATTCTTTTAGCTTGATAAATTGTCAAAAATGACAGTAATAAACAGTTTTTGTTTTTGTTTCTTAATTATCTCCAACATACCTCATATTGCTATCTTTCTCTTACACGGCTAGGGATTCGTTATTCGAGTAAAACAAATTCGAACATTTGAAATTATAATAATCAAAATTTTTTGTTCGAATAATAAAATATTTGACTTTTTTACTCCCTTTACTCCCTAGAAAATACAGGTTTTCAATCCCTTTTTAGAAGTAGTTGAATATAACCTAACTTTTTTAACATTTGTAAATATTTTGGCAACACCGCAAATTTATCAATTACTACGCCATTTCATAGTTATCGGAAAAGAACTTTATTACCAATTAAACTCGTTAAAATTTTCGTGGGTTCGGCACACACTTAGAAACGTCGCCACTCACTAAAATATCAGGTTAACTAATGGTAGCATCCCCTCGAAATATGTAATACAGGGGCGCACACAAGGGGGGGGGGGTTCAAGGGGTCCGGACCCCCCCGTACTGTGAGAAGTGAGGACTTTTTTTTGCTCTTCACTTAAAATTTAGAAGTGAGGACCTTTTTTTTTGCTCTTCACTTAAAACTTAGAAGCGAGGACCTTTTTTTTGCTCTTCACTTAAAACTTAGAAGTGAGGACCGTTTTTTTTTTTGCTCTTCACTTAAAATTTAGAAAGGAGGACCTTTCTAAATCTTTGCTCTTCACTTGAAATTGAAATTTTGCCCTGTGTTTATTAAAATTATGTATAATTGGATCCCCCCCCAAGCCAAAAATCTGTGTGCGCCTCTGATGTAATATATTTATTTACGCTTCTAGCTACGTTCCTTTAATGGTTGAAAAAAGTCCTAAAGATTAATTAATTAATTTATTATAAAGTTTTAATTAAAATTATCTCTACCAAGAATAATAAAAGTTGTCATTGTCGTATATTTTCGTTTTACTTTGTTAGAGATAATTAAAAATAAATATTTGTAGTTAGGTATGAAACAATACTTTGTTTTTATTTTAAATGATTTTCTCAACTTTCCATAATTATGAACTAGTTAATTATGTTCTGTTTTATTTTGTCCTGTGATTATTATGAGGAAGTACATTAAACACCAAAAGACCCCTTTTTAACTTTGTTTATTTTTTCAATAGTAACAGCGTTTCTACGGATTCCCGCCAAATTCTCATGAAACGCTTTTTACCCAATTTTAACAGTGGTGTTCAAACTGTGACTGGTGTCCACTTTGCAGACTGGTGTCGAAAATATTTGTGATTAAAATAATGATCAAAAATTTTAACCTACCTTACAACTCATCTACTTGTATTAAATAATTCGCGAACCTGAAAATCCTTGTAGTTGATTTTAGAAATTGAAAACCTATTTCAAAGCTGGCGAACCTTTTTCCGCACGCGGGTACTCTTTAGAATCTTTAAAACCGGTTCGGTGACATATCCGCACAAGAAGAATGCTCACTCGAAAAATGGCCACTGAAAAGTGCGCGCAGTAATAAGTGCTCACACGAAAACTCCTCGCACGCAATTATGCTCACATAGAAAATTTCCCACACAGAAAATAACGCACAGTGATAAATGCTCACCGTGAAAAATGCTCACACGGAAATTACCCACTTTTATAAATCCTCACATGGACAATAAAATTGCTAAGATAATTGGATTTCAACATTATTTCTTCCATTCTTACTCGTTTTTTTTTTTGTTTTAATTTTTTTGATGTATTTTTCTAATAATTTTGAAAGTATATTTTGTAAAAACCTCAAGAAATGTGTGTTTTCTTATTCTTATTTTATATCTTTTTAGGGTTTTGTAGGTATGACCAAAAAACCCTTATACCGTCATTTTGTAGTCTGTCTTTCTGTCTGTCTGTCTGTCTGTCTGTATGTCTGTCTGTCTGTTCGGTAAAAATTGTAGCTAAACGGCTAAACCTAGAGAGTTGAAATTTGGCATGCTTATACAACTCTGACCCGCATATAGGAAAAATACTAAAACATCTAAAAAACATATCCCCCTAAAAATATAAACAAATACTATGTGTTCATCGAAAAAAAATATTTTTTTTAAATTTTGAGTAGGGTATCAAATGAAAGCCCTTAGTACATTGATTAACGAACAAAATTTTATTTTTGCAAAATAAATTATTTTGATGCGATTTTTGCCAATTTTTTTTGTCCCAGACCCTGTCGCCCAGATGGTTTAAACGAAAAATTTTAAAAAATTCCAAGGAATGTATATTGGTGTGAACCGGAATAGTACAACAGGAATTTTTAATCTGATTATGTTTTCGGAAAATAACGCATTTTTTGTGTTTTTTGGTTGACGATTTACAAAAGTTATAGTTATGTAACACACTAGACTAGAAGACGTATCATGGTGTAATGGTTAGCAAACTCGCTAGCTACCCAGAATTCTAGGTTCGCTCCCGATCAGAGAAGACAATTTTATTTTGTTTTTCCATTTTTATTTTCTTTAAATTATTTTGTCAAAATTCTAGTTATATTTTGGCAAATGTTGCATTTATTTTTTAAGAGCGTAAATTTAATAACCAGTTGAAATGTTGGAATTATATTTTCATTCTATGTGTCATGTATACGAAACCAAAGGGGCGTAGCATATGAAAACCAATGGAAGCCATAGGCGCAATTTTCAAATTCTTAATGAACCTTGCTATAGAAAAAATACTGCACATATTTACAAACCTAAATAATGGTATTAGGTATTCGAATTAAAATTATACTCTATCTCTGAAAGCCTGATAGTAATAAATCATTTTTCAGGCAATTACCAGTGGCGTGCACATTTTAAACACGTTTAAATTGATTTTGTGTATTTCTATATTACTATTTATCATTTTATTAAACGCACGCCTGTGACCATATTTATCATATCATTAAACACACCCCTGTGACCATATTTTTCCTCAAAAGTTTATGGTCAAATTTTTATGGCCTATTGTGTTTAACCCTAGTTCGTATTCCCATATACTATGTGCGGCACACTCGGTTGTTTTTAACAATATTTCGTTTCGAACTATTCATATTTTGTCGCTTTTGTTTTACCGCTTCTGTGTGATAATACAATAACTTTTTACAAATAATAAATTATATTACTATCAGTCTTTCGGAGATAGAGTATAACAAAAAAATATTTTAACATTACATTTGTTTTTAAAGCTCTTAGATTATCAGACGATAAATTATTTAAAAAATATCGTTCATTTTGACGTGATTACTACAAAGCAAAACTTGTCCTACACACTCAGCATGCCGCTTATTATATACCTGCGAAACCCTTAAACATATAAGGTGATCATACCGATTTTGACATTTCGATATTTCGAATTGAGGTTTGACTATTTTTAGCATGATGTCTGTCGGTCCGTGTAGATATGCAGAGCCAATTCGGCTAAAAGGATTTTTATGATACTTCATATTTAAGCTTTTGATATCAATGGCACGAGTTGATCAACTTTTGGTAAAAATCGGTTAACTAGATATGGGAGTTTACTCGTATCGGTTTTAAGATTTTTGCGAATATTTCACAATACAGAAATACTTCGAAAAAAATTAGAAAAAATATAAAAGCAATAACGAACAACTTTTATTTGAGACATTTTTTTATAAAACAGCATAAATTAAACAAGTACTTTGTGATAGCGGTCGGTCCTGTGGTGGCCATAGCTGATTTTTTTATTATATTATGTACATTCGAGTAAGTTCGATTAAATATAAACAATAAAGCATAAAATAACTAGATGTAATTTAAATGAAGTAAACAATTAATTTATAAGGTTTCAAACTTACATGATTTATTTTTACTTACAAAAAAAATATAATAATAAACAAAAGTTTACTTCTGTTACCAGTCTTCGCCCTTAACACTGAGTTACTTGTTGAAAATATTTTATAGCCTTTAATTATACATTGAAAATCTTTTTTATAATAACCACCAATAATTTATTCTGAACTTGGGTAATTTAATATAATTTAATTTTATGAAAAATAAACACTATTTAAATAAAATATTAAAATTAATATATTACATATTTCTACTTTTAAAAACACATTACATTGTTGCTCTTCTACTAATGTTAAATCTAATAATTATACCAAAAATATTTTTTGTGGGCATTGGCCATGTGAGGATTTATAAAAGTGGGTAATTTTCCGTGTGAACATTTTTCAGTGTGAGCAATTTTCGTATGAGAATTTTTCACTGTGCGTTATTTTCGGCGAATTTTCTATGTGAGCATAATTCCGTGTGAGGAGTTTTTCTGTGAGCACTTATGACTGTGGGCACTTTTCTGTGGGCATTTTTCGCGTGAGCATTCAACTCGTCGTATGAATTCGTCACGCGAGTGACAGTTTTAACCATGGATCAGAACCGGCCAAAACAAACTCATGATTGTACTTCATTCACACACACTTGTGGGGTCTCTTCAAATGAGCTTCATTAACCATTTTTAGTTTTAAACAAAATTCACACACATGCTTTTCTTAGTTCAGACCCCGGGCCCGGAAAAAATACCCCCTCCCCTTGGAAAAAATTATGTGTAGATAGAAATTGTTCTTTATTTTTTCTGTTTTATAATATATACCAGAGATGAGCACGTATAACATAGACATGTTATACGTGTTTTTTGGGTTTGGCTACTTTTCATGTAAGTATTGCGTAGGCAATGTAATCTATCTAGTCTATGTAGATAACAAAAGTGGGGATGAAGAGTGGGATACATCACGAAATAGAATAATCTGATTCATTGAATTCAAACTTATTCAATGAATAAAGTTATTCTTCGTCTTTGCAATCGGGCATTAAAGAAGAAAATCTCTAATAAGTAAATCGTATCTCTAATAAACAGTTTTGTCCAAATTATATTTATTAATCAATCAGTAAATAAAAAACGTGTGCTACGTTTGTATTATTTTCATTTTACTATCATAATTCCATTTAACAATAAATATAATAAACCTGCGTTTTGTAACACCAGAAAAATAATTGTTTACAAAAAAGTGCAGTTTATTGGTAGTGAAAATAAAAATACAATTTAATTATAAATTGATAGTCAAATTTTTTTTCAAAAAACTCAATTTTAGGTTAAGTTTCCATTGTTGTTTACAAAACATAGACAAACTAGAAGGTAGATTACGTGAAGATTATATGTAGAATATACACTTAAATTACATTTCATTCTCTACAGCAGCGTTTCCCAAGCGGTGGTTCGCGAGGTGTACAAATGGGGTCCGCGAAAATAATATTGTAATGGCGGAATTTTAAATCACCAAAGAAAATTAAACGCACAAAAACAAATTAAAAATGAATATCCTGTTCTGTCAAAAAAAAAAAAAAACATTGGTTCTATTACCCTTTTGCACAACATATACTTATCTGAAAGATAAATACAGAAACAGGTTAAATGCAGAACCTGATCTAAGACTGAAATTGTCGGATATTTAGCCAAACTTTGAATTGCTTTGTTCCATTAAACAGCCACAAATATCCCATTTAACTAAGAGTTTTTTCAAATTTCACGTATGCTTAACTAAGAACCAGTTGGTTTGTTGAATTGATTTTGTATTCATTTTTTATAGCTATCATTTTAGTCTTATTAATGTTTTTACATAGAAAATATGGAAAATAAATGTTCTACCAAATTTTATTGTTTTTTTTTTTTTTTTTTCGTCATTCACGACTACATAGGGCTGTGTTTCCCAACCGGTGTGCCGCGGCACATTAGTGTGCCGCGAAATTCTAGGAGTGTGCTGCGAAATTTTACAATTTTCCATTTAAACCTATATTCAATAACTCATAGCTGTGCCGCTAAAAAATGTTTACACGTCAAAAGTGTGCCGCGAACTTAAAAAGTTTGGGAAACACCGGCACAGGGGGTTCGCCAAATTCGTTCGGATTTTATAAGGGGTTCGCGAGGAGAAAGGTTGGGAAACACTGCTCTACAGCATATCCCTGATATATACAATAGGTTTACAAGACATGCCTATTGTCCACGCGGAACCTACCGATAGAAACGCCACAAAGGAATCCAAAATACTAATAACTGATGACAATTAAATACATAAACAAAGTGAACAGTCAAATAGGGCTTGGGGCCACAATTATTTCAATAATTATTACGCATTACAATTACCTACAAAGAAATTAAATACATTATGCAACAAAATTACAAATAAAAAAATTGGATAGTGATTTTTTAAAGAAATAATCCAGTCTCGAGCCCCGGTAATTTGCACCGGCTACCACCGTCTCTGGACGCCCCTATTTAGACTCATCTAAAAAATTATTATTATTTATTAATTCATTCAATTTCAATACAGAAAATAAATGAAAAGAACTGTCACTGGAGTTCAAGAACCGCTTATAAACATGCTAATCGTTTCAGTTACAAAATGTATTATCTTGTACTTAAGTATTTTCCATTCAAGGAACTCTCCAATCGGCTGTTCTAAGAATTTAAAAGATTTCTAGAAACCTTTCAAAAAAGCGCTAAAATACAAGATAAAAATTAAATCACAAAAGCAGAAATTAAATTAAAATAATAATTTTTTCTATTTTCCGATCAAAGGACAAGTAATTCATATATGTGTTGGATAGTTTAAAATATTGCTAGATAGTTTCCAAAGAGGCGCCAAAGCAGTGTTTATCAACCCGAAACTTACCGCAGAGCGACAATATATCCAGTGATGGCATCCTAAATTTTCAGGAAGCGATTCTATAAAGTCATGTGATATCTAGGAACCTATTCTGTATTTTTAAGAGTGAAAACAAATCACTTACTTCCATTTATTAAATATAAGGAAAAAAATTTAAGAGCGTATTATTAATAACCTATAAAATAAATATTACATTTGTAACACTACAGGGCACGGCGCACGATTCAAAACTGAAGTCAAAGTAATTAATTTATTTTTAATAATTCTAACAACCGGTTCCCTAAGGTTTCAATAATTTTAAGAAATGGTTCGCGCGAACCTGTCCGAACCAGTAGGATGCCATCACTGAATATATCTAATTTTTTACGCAGACAGTGAAAATATTATTTTAATTCTAATTTTTATTATATTTGTTTATTATTTAATGACAAATTTACATTAAGATATAAACATTTTTTGGTTATTAGAATATATAAAAGTGTGTAATTTTACATCAAGTTTACTAGTATATTCAGCAGGCGCGCGCTAAGGAATTTTTCTTAGGGAGGGGGGTCAAAAGGCAAAATTGTTTCAAAAGGGTAGGTATTGGGAAATTACTCGGCAACAAGTGCAGACCAAAAACACTTTATTTTCCAAAATAAAAGCGAAAACCTAAAAAACAAAGGTCCTCATTTAAAAAAATTCGAATAATAAACCTAAAAACAAAAGTCTTCTCTTCCAAAATACGAGTAATGACTAAAAAGAAAAGCTCATGAGCTCTACGATTCAGGTGTAGGCCTTAAATACACTAAAACTACGTGTGTTTTGGGCTCCTGGGAGGGCTATGCCCAATCCCGCGAGCCGCCCTTGGGTGCGAGCCTGATATACAGGATGTGTGAAGATAGACGGAACACGATTTTTCTCGAAAACGGACGTCTAACCAACGGGAAAAACAACTGATTGCCCAAAGTTTACCCAAAGAATCAAATGGTGGCATTGACATTTTTCGGAAGAAACCGGAAGTAAAAGATATCCAGGCCAACTCTGACATTTTAAATAAGAACATATGTCATAATGGGTATATTTGGATAGAGCTTTTGAAAAGAAACAACTTTTACTTTAACATTTTTAGGGTTTTGTAGGTATGATCACCAAAAAACGCTTATAACGTCACTAATATGTCTGTCAGTCTGTGTGTACGGTAGAAATTGTAGCCAAACGGCTTAACATAGAATATGTATTAAATTATAAGTACCATATTAAATGTAACCTCTTAATACGTGGATCAATATGCAAATTTTTATTTTTGAAAAATATATTTTTTTTATGAGAACCCTAGCCTCCCAGAGAGGTTGATCTAAAAATCTAAAAAAATCTCCATAATGAAAATTGGTGGGAACCAGAATAGTTCAACAGGAATTTTCGATCAGGTAAGTTTTTCGAAAAATATCGATTTGGTGACGTCGATAAAAAAAAAAATAAAAAAATTATTGTGTGATATCAAAAGAAAGCTCTTAGGACGTAGATTAAGGAACTAAAAGTCGTTTTTTAAAATTCGTTTTTTTAAACACGATTTTAATCAAAAATGTGCTAAAAAAGTTCTTTTACCGCCCCTTTTACCCAAAAGGGTTACACTAAAAATCTGAAAAAATTATAGGTAATGTACATTGATCTGAGCCGGAAATGTTTTTGAAAAATTTTGCATTTTTTGTGTTTTTGGCAAAATTATTATTATTTTTTATTAATGGCTTAATTATGGCTAATAATGTAATGGATTTTGGATAAGATAGTGTGTCTTTTTTCAATTAAAAATATAATAAAAAATAACAGCTGAGGACCGAGTTTTGAACACCACACTTCACTCTACACTGTAGAGTGTAGTGTGTAGTGTTCAGTTATTTTATTATACTATTATATGTTGTGGTTCAACCTATTGTTTGATTTACTTTAGATTTTTGTTTTTAAGGTATCAAATAGGAATAAATCATTTATAGTAATGATACACTTATAAATGAAATAACACATTGTTAATAGAATAAATATTCTTATACATCCAGTATTATGTTGGCTTCTTACACTTATTAAATACCTACAAAACCCTAAAATGTGTGAAAATTCACACTTCAAATCAATTTTTTTGATATATTTTACAGTTTACGAAATATTGTATTCTTTATAACAACTTGAAAGTAAAGTATTTTTATTACAAGTGTTCGAAGTTCCTTGCATATTCATGTTGACATTCATGCATCCTTACTCTTGAGCTATCTGTAGCTCGAAGCATGATAACAATAAAAATATTTCACTTTCAAATCGTACCTACTTGAAATTACAACTTGAAAGTGAAATATTTTTATTTTTATTATGCTCCGAGTTACAGATAGCTTAAGAGTTAGGATGCGAAAGTGTTTAAACCAAAATGGAAAATATTTAAACACTTGTAAATAAAAATACTTTATTTTCAAGTTGTTGTAGAGAATAAAATTTTTCACAAACCGTAAAAGATATCAAAAAAATGTTTAATCAAAAGTTGTTTCTTTTCAATAGATCTATCCAAACATACCCAACACGACATACGTTCCCATTTCATATTATTAGCTACTAGTTTTCGCAGACCTATTAGATTTAAAAACTGACCGACGGTTGAGAAACACTGCACTAAAAGACAATTTAAAAATTACATCACAAAATCAAACCAAAAGTAATTACATGCCTTTTTTCTAATTTTCGATCAAAGAATAATTAAAATTTGTTGGATAAAGTGCTTAAAAGATTGGTAGATAGGTACTTTTCAAAAAAACGACAAAAAAGGACAATTTAAAAATTAAACCATATAATCAAACAAAAAGTAATTAACTCTCCTTTTTTTACTTTTCGAGCAAATGATAATTCATATATATTGATTGAAGCGTTTAAAAGATTTGTAAATAGGTACATTTCAAAAAGACTCTAACATTGAATTTAAAAATTAAGTAACAAAATCGAAACGTAATTAATATTCATAATCTTCATTTCAAATAATTCGTTGAAGTTTTTATAAGTTTGTCCGTTTTCAAAACAACGCTAAAACACAATTTAAAAATTAAATCACTAAGGCCCGGTTTTTCCACCTTCAGATAAACTTCCAGGTAACTATCTGACAGATAAGGTTATTTGTAACTTCATCTGCTGAGTAAATGTCATTCTTTCTTTCTATACAAATGTATCTATCGGATAGTTATCTAACGGATAATGAGACTGACGTGTTGGATTCACTGACTGGTATTGACATTTATTCAGCAGATGAAGTTACAAATAACCTTATCTATTAGATAGTTACCTGGAACTTTATCTGAAGGTGGAAAGACCGGGCCTAAATCAAACCTGATGTAAAATTATATTTTTTTCAATTTTTCGATAAAAAAATAATTCATTTTGTTGGTTGTAGCGTTTTAGAAGATGTAAACTTACTTTTAAAAAATGCGCTAAAGGATAATTTAAAAATTAAACCATAAAATCAAACCTAAATAAATAAAAAATTGACGTGAAGTGTGAATTTTCACACATTTCAGGATTTTGTAGGTATTTAGTCAGTGAATGATGATTATTAGAAGGCCAAACGATGAATGCCACTACATAACACAATTGCAAGTGTTGTTTAAATCAATAGGTACGACAAGATGGTTGCAGTTAATTTTTTTATACCGTGGATCATATATCTCTAATAATACCATATATTTTAATGCATTTTTTTTTTTTTAATTGCAAAAATATCATTCAAATCCAGACCTGGCAACATTCCCGGCGATCTTTTGTCACGCAAGAGCCTGACGCCTACAGATTGTTTATATTGCGACTATATGAAAAACCAACAATTCTCTACTAGAAATGGAATCCCAGCAACCGGCCAGTTATTAATTTATTTTGCTAGTCGATATTTGCAAAATAAATTAACGTACCTCTTCTCTACCCATAACAAAATGTATCCATGTATATACAAATATATTTTTTAATTTTAACTAAGATATTAAACAAAAATATTAATACTTGGCAAAATTTAGTCAAAATGAAATGTATTTCAAAAATCAATTTCTTAATCTGCACTTAAAGAGCTTCCATTTAATATCCCCACAGTAAAATTTAAATTAAAAAAATTTATTTTTATTTTTTCAATAACACGAAAACTATTATTTTCCAAGAACGAAATCGGATAAAAAAACCTCTCGTACGTTTCCGGTTCATAGCAATATACATTGCTTAGAATTTTTTCAGATTTTTGATTTAACCCCTTAGGGTTAAAAGGTGCGGGACACTGATTTTTTAGTACTTTTTGTACAAGTATGCCAATTTCAACTTTCTATGTTCAGCCGTTTGGCTACAATTTCTACCGTACAGACAGACAGACACATGAGCGACGTTATAAGGGTTTTTTGGTGGTCATACCTACAAAACCCTAAAAATGACGGTACCCTACAAGCCCTACATTTCAATGAAACAGTAATTCATAAATGCTGTCAAAAGTGTTTAAAAGATTGCTAGATGGTTTTTAAAAAGACGCTAAAGGATCATTTAAAAATTAAATCACAAAATCAAACCTAAATAATTAAAAATTGATGTGAAGTGTGAATATTCACACATTTCAGGGTTTCGCAGGTATATAATAAGTGAAGGCGGTATGCTAAGTGTGTAGGACAAATTTTACTTTGTAGTAATCACGGCAAATTGAACGATATTTTTAAAATAATTTATCGTCTGTTAATCATATAATAAGATAATTATTAAATTTACGCTCTTAAAAATTAAATACAACATTTGTCAAAATATAACTAGAATTTTGACAAAATAATTTCAACATAATAAAAATGCAAAAAAAAAAACAGAAAAAATAAAATTCACTCAGTACTCGAACTCGAAACCCTTCGTTTACCAGAGAGTTTTAGCTTACGACGCCAGTGCTGTAACCAATAACGCCATCGTACGCCTTGCATGTGAGTGTCTTACATTGGTATAACTTTCGTACTTTGTGAACCAAAAACCACAAAAAATGCGTTATTTTCCGAAAACATAATCTGATCAAAAATTCCTGTTGTACTATTTCGGTTCACACCAATATACATTACTTAGAATTTTTTTAGATTTTTAGTTTAAACCATCTGGGCTACAGGGTGTGGGACAAATTTTTTTTTTGCACAATTTTGGCAAAAATCGCATCAAAATAATTTATTTTTCAAAAATAAAAATTTGATCGTTAATCCACGTACTAAGGGCTTTCATTTGATACCCTACTCATAATTTAAAAAAAATATTTTTGTTTTCGATGAGCACATATTTGTTTATATTTTTAGGGGGGTATGTTTTTTAGATGTTTTAGTATTTTTCCTATGTGCGGGTCAAAGAGTTGTATAAGCATACCAAATTTCAACTCTCTAGGTTTAGCCGTTTGGCTACAATTTTTGCCGAACAGACAGACAGACAGACAGACAGACATACAGACAGACAGACAGACAGACGACAAAATGACGGTATAAGGGTTTTTTGGTCATACCTACAAAACCCTAAAAAATGATGGTATCCTACATTTCAATAAAATAATAATTCATATATTTTTTCTTAAGTGTCTAAAACACTGCTAGATACTTTTAAAAAAGGCGCTAAAGGTTAATTTAAAAATTAAATTACAAAATCAAACCTAAATAAATAAAAAACGATGGCATCCTACATTTCAATGAAAAAATAATTCATACATGCTGTCTAAAGTGTTGCTAAAAGATTGCTAGAGGTGCGTTCGGCATAAGCTAATAATCTACACATTCTGCATAATTTACATATTTACACAAGAATCCTGTGTAAATTATGCAGAATGTGTAGATTTTTAGCTTATGCCGAACGCATCTTAGATACTTTTGAAAAGGGCGCTAAAGAATAATTTAAAAATTAAATCACAAAATCAAACCTAAATAACTAAAAAATTATGATATTTTCTACATTTTGATGAAATAATAATTCATATCTATTGTTTTAATTGTTTAAAAATATATAAACTTATTAAAATCGCGCTAAAATACAAATTAATTTTCTTACCTCAAAAATAATCTTAAAACCCATCCAGAAAAATTTTCTTATTATCCAAAAGCGAAGACATAAACTTGTTTAACTTTATAAAGTATGCACAACATAACAAAACACTACGAGAATCACTAAACAAAACACTGTTGCACCAGCCTTCTGTTATGTACTACCGCCTTCGAGTATGCCAGTAGAACTGACGATGTCTGTTGAGCGTATGTGCGTCCCAACTCAGCTCTTGTGCTGTTTATAACTGAACAGTCCAATACTCGACTCGAGCTGTTGAACAGAAGACGATTTGACGCGCTAGTGTAAACAATTGATGCGTTTGGAAAAGTGCGGCTGTTTTGCCACATTAATTCATTTTAAAATATTTTGTTGTTTAATTAGACGCTTTTTGAATTGATATTTTAATTAATTAATTAATATCTGTATACAATTTAATCTTTCAATTGTATTTTATTAATTAAATTATATTTCTAATGGGTTTGAAACGCTTTTATGTAGCAATGACATGCCCAGGGCCGTACGAAAAGATATTATTTTGTCAGGGGTGTAACAGAAGCGTTTTTAATTTATTTAAAGGGAAGCGTTTATAAAGTGGCGGATCTAGCTTTTTGGGGGCCCAGGGCTTAAAAATGCCAAGGGGCTCTGCACATGCGCTTCACTTGTGTTGATTTTTAATAAATATTAGTAAATTTGTGTTTTTATTTTTTTGTATTGTTTTTTGAAGTAATATTTTTGTTTTGATCTTTTCTCTTATAAGCCGTGCTTGGTATAGAATATAATAGGTATATGTCTGAGAGGTCAGGGGCTCCCTTGCGGATCTGGGGCCCAGGGCTTAAGCCCTATTAGCCCGTATGTAGATCCGCTGTGTTTATACCAGAGCTATTGAACGTTGAGGCAGGGCCGTTTTTTTCGCCTAGGCCAACCAGGCCATGGCCTAGGCCCCGATTATATAAGGGGCCCGGTCGCCGGTCTTAATTTTATTTTGTATAGTTTATGATTTTACAAAAAAATAAATAAATAAATAAATAACAAAATGAATAACAATAACATTATAAATATACCAGGAAATTCATATTTCAGACGAACTCCTGTTCGGCATTAGAGAATTTATGTATGTAAAATGTATTGGGTTGATGCAAATTAACGACGATTTTCTTTTTGTATATAAGTTTATTCAACAAAAAAATTGCTGTATAGAGGCGATCTATTGCTGTATGGAGACGATCGAGCTGAGCCAGATAGACGTCGCTGTTTATATTGAATTGCCGTTTGCCGTTTTTGTGCGGAATCCGCTTCTGTTGACGCTCATCATCTTCATTCCACCAAAAGTAAAGGCCGTTTGCAATGGATGATTCCGCCGTTGATCACCCAATGGATGATTCCGCTTCTATCCCACCATCTACCTTACGCACCACATTGCCTTCTTACGGACGATCGTGGATTGGTCGACATTGAAGTCTTCGGCCATTAGCCATGCTATCGTCCTCTTCCACGGCTGACAATAGTGCCTGGTCGTCGAAATCCTATGGCCGTCCTCTTCCTTCATAATTCCTAAAACTTGTGTCACCCGATTTGAACTTGTGGAACCATCTTTCAACTTGTTTTTGACTGATTGTTCCTTTGCCGAAAAGCTCGTTGAGATCGCGAAATAACTGTGCCGCTTTCCATCCTTACTCGAAGTGGTAGAGCATTAAGGACGTATCACACTAGAACGCTATCCAAGTTTTATTTTGTAAGTCTTTTTCCAGGATTCAAGTCTTCACGTCTTCAGCTATCACACGAGAAACAGGGTTAAGTAACTTGCGTCTGCGTACATAACGTTAACAATACACCCATCTCACTTGATCTGACTGAGAGGGAGAGCCTGCGCACGCGCATTTGAAGACTTGGACTTCTCTGTCTTCTAGAGACAAGGGAAATATATCTCGATGTATTTGCTCAGGCTTAAAGACCTAGGTTTTTTGTCATGCTATCACACACACAAGACTTCGATTCGAATGCCAAGACTTTAATTTTTAAAGTTTAGACTTGAATAATAACTCTAGTGTGATAAGGCCTTTATATGACGAACATGAATATGATTTTCGACACGCATTTTTTATTTTTTTTTTTCAATTAAAAACAGAAGAATGTTTTTATAATTATTACATAAAACAAGCGTCATTATTCAATTCAAAATATAAACACCAAAAAAATCGTGGTTAATTTTGCGTCAACCAATAATTTTAGTAAATAGACCGGGAGCTCATGACATTTTTGGTCTCCGATTTCATACAGCATGCCTTTTGGAGAAGAGAATATTTACCCTGTGACAACAAAAAAGGGATGGTACTAAACTCCTGCACGCTTTCCGGCCATAGGGAAAATTGCATTTCCACTTGCACAAAATTTTTGTGTTTTTCTCTGACTTAATATTGCTTGCCCTTTTGTCAAAAGAAAGTTATAACAAATTTAAAGTCTTTTAATTATAGGCATGCTGTATGAAAACGCGGAAAATCATATTTTTTTATTACAAGATCACATGACCGTTTGGGCCCTTTGGGACCCTCCGAATCGCATGCATATATTTAAAAGACTTCAAATTTGTTATAACTTTCTTTTGACAAAAGGGCAAGCAATATATAATCAGAGAAAAGCACAAAAATTTTGTGTTTAAGTGGAAACGCAATTTTCCCTATGACCGGAAAGCGTGCAGGGGTTTAGTACCATCCCTTTTTTGTTGTCACAGGGTACATATTCTCTCCTCCAAAAGGCATACTGTATGAAATCGGAGACCAAAAACTGTCATGAGCTCCCGGCCTAAAAATTAAATATAGCGGTAATGAATAATCTAGGTTAAAAATTAGGTCTCAAAATCGTCGTAATCGTTTAAATTGCAATATTTTTTCTTAATTTGACTTTACTTCTCCTGGGAGGAGGGCCCGTTAAATACCTATGGTCTAGGGCCCTTACAATTCATAAGACGGTCCTGCGTTGAGGTATATCTCAACCAGCAAGCCGTGCCGTACAGAATTTGTTGGCGCATGGGACTAACAGAAACGTAGTGTTGGGGACACATTTAATTTTATATGTCGTGTCTTTCTTTTTCGCTTTCTCTCTCTGCGCTGTCCTTATCCCCTTCCGCCACGGGTCGCTGGTTGAGGTGTACACGTACCGGTGCGGATACGCGAGTCACCGGTTGTGTTGAAAAAACAAAAGTATATTATGCGAGAAGCGGTTAAAAAGTAATCGGCCTAGGCAAGAAACACAATTTTTTCGGCAATAATTTATTTCTCAAAATAATCTCCTTTTAGAACTATATACTTCGTCCAACGATTCTCCAATTTTTCGATGCCCTCCGAATAATACGATTTTTCGAACCCCTCAAAATAGGCCTCTGTTTCAGCGATGACCTCCTCATTTGACCCATATCTGTTACCACCAAGCCATTTTTTCATTTTTGGAAATAAATAACAGTAGCAGGAGGCCAAATCTGGCGAATATGGTGATTGAGGAACCAATTCGTAGCGCAATTCATGGAGATTTGCCATTGCGACTGTGCACTATTGGATTGGTGCGTTGTCCTGGTAGAACAGCACTAATTTCTTCGCCAAATGCGGCTGGTTTCGCTTCAAATCGGCGTCGAATCGGTCCAACAGCTCTGCATAATATACCCCCGTGATAGTTTTGCCCTTTTTCAGGTAGTTGATGTGAATGATGCCGTGCACATCCCCAAAAAACTGTGGCCATGACTTTGTCGGCCAACAACAGCTTCGCCTTCTTCGGATTCGATTTGCCAGGAGCAGTCTACTGTTTCGACTGTTCCTTGGTATATGGTGTGTTGTGATGGATCCATGTTTCGTCAACGGTTACAAAACGGCATAAAAAGTCCTTTTTTATCGTGGTTGAACTTCGCCAAACATTCCCTCGAAATGACAGACGATCGCGTTTTTTGTCGACTGAGAGTAAATGCAGCACCCATTTAGCAGAGAGCTTCCTCATTCCCAAATGTTCATGCAAAATAATGAGCACCCGTTCGGTTGAGATGCCCGCTGCCCAGGGCCGGCGCGAGGTATGTGCAGCATGTGCAGTGGCACATGGCCCCGCGGTCAACAGCAGGCCCCGCGGTTCAACAACAGGCCTCGCACTTGGAGGTGAGGATCTTTTTTTTTTTCTCTTCACTTGGATCTGGGAGGTGAGCACTTTTTTTTGTTTTATCTTCTCGCACATGGCCTCGCAAATCCTAGCGCCGGCCCTACCGCTGCCTTTGCTATCTCAAGCTTAGTCACTCGTCGATCGTCGATTATCATTCCATGGATTTTATCGACCATTTCTGGCGTGACCTCTTTTGGACGGCCTGGACTCTCATCATCAAAAATGCTCTTACGACCAATGATTAATTGGAAAGCTGAATTAAATAAAGAAGCTATCAGATAAGTATTCCTGTTCGGTTTAATCCTGGCCTTTCTCATGTTTATAGTATGGTCTTCTGGCCGGTCACCCAATAACGAGTAGGTATGTTGTAAGTTCCAAAAAAGTTTAGGTCAATAATAAGGAATTGTCCACGAGCGATGCAAGGTGGAGCAACTAGTATTTATTAAAACAAAAAATGCTATATAGCCAGAGGCGGATATAACGGCGGGCGCACCGGGCGCGCACCCATGGACTCGACCTCTAAAGGGCCCCGCAAAAACCTAACTTTACACTTTTTTCTAATTGAGGGGCCCAATATTTTTACTGCGCTCGGGGCCCTAACTGACCTAAATCCGCCACTGTATATAGCAGTGGTCAACAATGCTGAACGCGTTCGACTTGTCGAACGTGTAATGATTTTTGGCCATACGTAATAGTTTGTCCGTTTTCTTTATCTACTCTGCAAGTTGACTAAACAGAACAAAAGTCTACTCTTTCGAGTCCAAGCTTCAATTTTTGGGAAAGCATGACCATAAAAATTAACCAGCAAAGTAGACATTTCGTAAAATTAATTATTCTCCAACTATATATCCTATATATATTAATATATATTTTGCTACTGTAATGAAACAATAGCAAAAATTCAAAAAATCACTTTGGAAGCGGGAGCCAGAAACCCCGTAAATCACTTAAAGAGTGTGAGCAGCAATTCAAAAATATAACTTGAGAGCAGAATATTTGATCAAATGATTTTTTTATAAATTATTGTATTTTTGAAGAAATTTATAATTTTTAAATTTAATTAGGGTTGTAAAATAAAGCTCTCAGTGCTTAGAGTAAAGGACGTGAAATGATTTTCAAAAAGTTGAAGATTTTGTTGCGATTATAGCAAAAAAAAAATTGTCATTAGGTGCAGCTAAGATTTTTATACCTTGTCCGGAGCGCCACAAACTCACGCTACGCCACTGACCTAAAGTAGTTCAAAACTCAATTACATCTCTCATTTTTTGTTGGTCTTTGGCGTATTTGGTGCGAAATCATCTTTTGCGGAGTCGTTTAGAAAAATCAAAGTTTTCAGCGGTAGAGAAGCAGTGGTGAATTCAGGGGAGTACAAAAGTTCAATTATCTGTTACCTGACATCTTATCTTATTCCAAATTTGATAAAACTTTACTGTAGTCAAATCCGGTTCTAGGGTATGGGGATTTGTGTGCAAGAAAATGTGGGGGGCCCCAAAAACTACTTTCTTTCGGACCCTTTTATAGAAAAGACCGATTTTGCTAAGTTATACTTATGAGTATAACTTCGTCAGAGCCTAACTTCAATAGGTACCTTTGGGCAATAGGCAAATATATTTTTCGATCTCCCTTACTATCGACAATAAGAAGAAGAAAAATTTCGAATAATTTCTGTAAAATTTTTTCATACTTATATATAACGTTTCCATGGTCATGATAAATAATATCTCTGTTAGAAAATATTAGGCCAAGTTATTTCTACTCTGCTGTTAGAATGTATTTTATATACTTATATAAAATACTTTATGATGGCGGTCGGTCCTGTGGTGGCCACAGCAGATTTTTTAATTTACAGTTCTACAGTAATAAGCCTAATAGCGTACCATAGAAAAGTATGTATTTTAACAATGGATTATGAGAATAAAAAAATAGCATGAAATAAGCCAAATAGCGTGAATTGACACTATTATAGAATTTTTATTGCGAACTCCCTAGAACATCTATGTGGACCGTTCGCGAACTATCGAGTCCAATCATTGGTCTATTATATCTACATTAAATATTAGTAAAATTAATTAAATCAAAGATAATGAGTGATTTTTAATTAAACTAAGTTGTGTGTTAGTTGGCATGTTTATGTTTGTAGAAACCTTGCGACATCAAACTATCGCTTTAAGATCGTTTGTTTTTTTACTTGAATGCCAATTCCATATCCGTATCCGTATCTGCGGATCAGGACGCTAATAATCCGTATCCGTATTCGCGGATCAAGCGTGTGATCCGGCACATCACTCGTAATAAGTTAGATATTTAATCAGTGGTGTCACACCAATTTGAACAACTGGTTTCCGTAGTGAGGGGGAGGGTATGGGGGTTATAATTATTTGTATTTTTCTGTTCAATATATTAAATACCACCTCCACGACAACCCGACAACCAAAAATTGCTAGATTCACCCATGGGAGTATAAATATATATAACTAAATATAAAACTACCGGTTTATAATAAACTGTCGTAAATTTCAACAACCGGTTTCGGAAACCGCTTTAAATTTTAAAATCCGATTAAGGAACCTCATCGGAAGATGAGGTGCGAGCACGGCTAAAGTCGGCATGGTTAAGATGGAGACGGACGCCTACAGCTGGACACCTGAAGTTAGCGGGCCCTAAGGGAGTTTTGGCGGGGGGGACTCGACAGACCTTGTGCTCAGTTGGGAACATACCGGAAGAAAAACACAGGAAGAACAGGAGGAAGTACAGGAAGACCCAAGATAGAAGGCAAGAAGATCCTGCCAACCTGCCATGAAGAATAGTCAACTACGACAGTTCCGTGGCAGGGTTGAGGCAAGCAGGGTTTTTAGTCGGTATGCCACTTTGTGGAGAGTCCGACACTAGCTGAATATGGTGTCTATAAAAGATTTCCACTGGATAAAAAAAAAAAAAAAGATGGAGAGAAGTCACTATCACATTCTATGAGACAAGCGTATGACCATCCATCTTAAATCAAAAATATATAAGACAAGAGTCTGGCCGGTCGCATTGTACGGATCTGAATGATGGCCAACCACAAAAAGCGCTGAACATCCATTACATTCCATGGAGAGGCGCATGCTTCGCTGGTCCATGGCTATTTCTCTCCTGGAGTACACACCGAATAATGTTCGGCAGCATATTAGCATGCCAACAATTCAGGAAAAAATGCGAGAAAAACGTCTTCAATGGTTTGGATATGTCAGACGAGTACCTAGTACCTTTTCCTACATTGCTCACAGTTTTACACAGATGGCAAGCGTCTTCGTGATAGACAAAAAAAAAAAAGATGGTAAGATACAGTTGACGATGACATATGATGCGTTTGATCGGCAAAAATGGCGTTCAAAAATCCAAAAAGCGGACACCGCACCAACTGGAAAACGCTAAGAAGAAGAGAATGATGAATGACATGACAAGTCCAGCATAAAAACCGCCATTATGGAAACACTCCACTTACTTATTATTATTATTATTATACAGTGAGCATTAGCGGCGCTAGCTTTTAAAATCTGGGAGGGCAAGAAAATATTTCAGGGGAGCAAATTTTTTTTATCGTTATAAATATTTAAAAACATATTTACTTTGCATTTTGAAAAAAGGAAAGCAGGCCGTAAGCGTCCCTTTGACTCATTTCTATCTTTCACAATTCGAAATATTCCCAAAATGAACCAGACACTTAGTTTTATCTAAAATTTAAAATTTTCTCCAAGCATATCTGGGGCACAGAACAATTTTAACACGTTGACTGCCACGGCAATTTTCAGGATTCTGCTCTAAAAAGCCAATTTAATTTAATCATATAATATTATTAAAAACTCTAATTATAGTATATAGTAATCATCAAAAAGCATACAGAATGTGTTTTTTTGAAAAAAAGGTCTTACGAATTATCTCGTGGTTGGCTTTTTAATTATATTTTCTGTTCATTTATTAATAAATTTTCTGTTCATGTAAGCCAACCTTGATTTTTTGTTCTCTTCCCAGTAGCCATCTATCCATATTTACACTGATATGCTACGAGCTTAATCGTAGCTGCACGAATATGTTAAGTAAACAAAGTACGAGATAACTCGTAGTCGGCGTCCTAGCCAAGAACACAAACTACGAGTTATCTCGTAGTAGGCAGTCAACGTGTTAAGAACCCCCGCCTCCCCAACGCTGGCGCTACCACTGACCGTAAGTACACTCATTAAGGCGCGCACTCATATTTTTTTGTCGAGAAGGGCTCAGATGCCAACAAATTTTCTTAGGGTATCTCAGAAGCCAATTAAATTTCTTGCCGGGAGCTCATGATCAGTTATAAAAAAATATGTCCAATAAAAACGTGGTTTTTGTGCTGGGGGCCTCAAGCACGTAAGGCCTCCTCTCCTCGGGCACGCGTTTATTAAGAAAAATATTTTTTAATGAAAAATAAAATAAATTAATTTCTTTTTATCGCTCATTTCCTTTTACATTTTTACTTTTTAAATGATTTCAGAAAATTTATTAAGCATTCCAATGTACTTAAAATAAATTAAATTGCACCAATCCGTCAACATCACAGATATTTTTATTCGTTGGTAAATAAATTTTTCAAGAATCTGGTTATCATATATAGTGTATCACTCTAAAATTAACCAGTTAAAAATGAATGGTTTAAAATACGATGAATGAACCGCTATCTAAAATTAATGAAACCAATTAAATTTGTCATTCTGGCGTGCGAGGTGCTAGAACACATTCCCAACAGGATTCCAACCCTTCAACATCCAAGTTTAGCACAAGTATTTCCATTCACAAATATTCCTGGTTCCCCCACCAGTGCTTTTCAAACTTTTTATAGAAACCTTGGCACAAGATTACAAAATATGACGTTCATCTCATCTAAACCAATCGGAGCGTAGCAAATAGCAATAATCCACGACATAAATTTAAGTATATTATAGATATTTCTGTTATATATTATCTAGCATTATTCGAGTTTCTCTGTAAAACTTACATTAAATTCAGTGGCGGACTGGAAAATTTTATCAGCCCTAGATAACTGGAATTAATTGACCCTATGGGTTCAAGAGCCGGCCCCATTGATTCAGATATTGGTCCCGTTCGGACCGGCCCACCGGGAATTTACCCGAGGTCTCGTCGTACCAGTCCGCCCCTGATTAAAATACATGGTACTGTCTCTATTTTAAAGCCTACTACATTCATGTTTGGCCAACTTGTATACGTGTCAAGCAGTGGCGCAGCCAAGGGGGGCCGACGGGTCTCGGCCCCTCCCAGGGCCAGCAGAATTGGCACAATTTTTATACAATACTAGCAGATTACACGGCGCTGCTCGGGGAGTTGAAGATAAAATTTGCTAACCACAACAGTAATTAATTTTTAAATTACTTCATTATAAACAATAATAGCATTTTTTTTTTCGTACGAATAAATATTTTATTAAGATTGCCTACTCTTGATAAAACGACATAATTATTATTCAAGTGAAAATACATCACTTTCCAAATATGCTCCAACGAATTATATGAATGGGAGCGTTAATCCTTTTTCACCCTTGACACATCAACTAAAACATTTGCCCAGTCAAATGATAAAACTGTTTTAAACAACTAATTACTCGATCAGATAAGTTGAAGTGAAAATCTGGCTTCGTCACAACCTTCAGAATGTAATTTTAAAACGATACCTCAAACGTGAAATATAGTAGAAATAGTAGAAATATAATAAAAAGAGTAGTTTTGGAGACAATCGTGCTCTAAAAATCGGTATTTGGTTTTATTTTGTAAATAAATGTCAATATCAATATCTTCTTAGGTATTTTTAAAATTATGATATGTTACACACAAAAAGGACTGATATTCTACTGAATAACAGTGGCGTATTCAAGGGGAGGGACACATGCCCGCCCTTAAGGTCCAAGGAAATGAAAATTTAACAAATTTAACATAATCGTACAGTAAAATAACTTATGCCTTTTACAATGTATAACTATATTTTATTATGATTAGTGTTGAAATTAACTGAAAATGTATATTTATATGTTATTTTTAGGTTTTCGTATGTATAATCAAGAAATCCTTATTCCATCACATGAGTGTGTTCGTAAGGTAGAAATTGTAGCTAAGCAGCTGATTTAGAGAACTGAACTTAATTACGAGAAATATTGAGACTTCAAAAATATATCCCGTGAAAAATATAAACAAATATATATTTATCGAAGCCAAAAAGTTTGTAAAATTTTGAGGGATATCAAATGAAAGTTTTTGATACATGGATTAACAATTACTTTTTTTTTATCAACAAGTAATGGAATTATTTTTTGATATAAACATAAATATCCAACAGCAGAGGTGTCGAACTGATTTGGGTCGCGGTCTATTTTTCATACAAAATGATAAGCAGTAACGGAACTTTAAATATCCATAAGGGTTTCTTGATATTTTTTTATGAACGGAAAAGAAGAAGAGAGTATATTTTACAATTTTAAATATATTTTTCCCCTAAATAAGCTCAAGTGTTTTTCATTAACGCTTCAGGGGCCACAAAAAAATAGGTGGTATGCGGCCCGCGTGCCCTCTAAATTTGATTCGACCCTCCCCAAGACAAAATCCTGACTCCGCCACTGGTGTGAAGCGAAATTGAATGAAAAATCCGTTGTTAGACCGCGTCTTACAAAAACTAAGAAAGAAAAATTTTTTTTGGAACAAACTGTTTTATTGCTTTTCAAAATATTCGCCTTTAATATTGTCACATAGGTAATCCTAGGTCAGAATTACGACATCTAGACATTGTGACGGTCAGCTGTCTGATTAAAAACTATTCGTCAGCGTCTGACGTATGTGGTCTGATTACGAAATGCATACACTGCATTTTCGTATAGCACTGGAAATATTTGTCATGACGAATGAATATTGGAACTAGGTTAAACTTTCGTTACAAAAAGGCTGGATGAAACAGAATATGGAAGCAGTGGAACATAGCCAACTCCGTTGCACGTATTAGTCCACAATGTGACGACTAAGACACTGACGCCAGATTCTTGTATCGGGGGTGAAGCCAAGCAAGTAGTGACCATGTGAGTGGGAGAAGACTTCTCCAGGCTCCTCGACTCCCGGATGGGTAGCCCCGCCTCGGAGATAGGTTCAAGCCGATCCTGGCCAACACGGGGTGGACCGAAGACTTCCCCAACTCCATGGACCAATTCAAACATTATATTGTAATTTTGATAAATGTTTAATAAATTTGTTATGTTCAAACCAGGAGTTGTGTCTCAATCAAACCACCCACGTGACAATATTTATATACTTTTGCATGCGTTAAAACCAATTCTCGAAACATTTTTTCCACTTTGAAGTTGGTATCTCAAAAACATGGTTTTCGAAGGCTTCAACAGCTTCTTGAGGTGATGAAAATCACGAATATGTGTAATATGACATTAATTCGATGTTTTTCTATTTCAAATAATCAGTTGTTTGACGTGCTGTGTGGGAGCTTTCATTGTCATGATGAAGAATGATACGACGTTTTTGGTTATTTTTCCTGTTTTTGTCAATGACTTCTGGCAAACAAATTGTTGTATACCATTCAGCATTAATTGTTCTGTGATCCTTTAAAGCAGGCCTGAGCAAATGGCACCCAACGGGCCGAATCCGGCCCGTGAAGCATTTCATAAATTATTGTGTCCTGTAAAACTATTACTGTCTATCCAATATTCTTTCAAATTTTCTTTTCGATTTTTTTCTTTAAATTGCATAATAAATACACGATTTGGTTTAAAAATATTGCTTTTAAAATTAATAAAATATCTTTCGTAACAAAAACAGTATTTAAAATTAGAAACATTTTTTTTTTTGCCCGCGGTCAAATTTTCGGCAATGTGTCCCGACAGCCAAAAGATTTGCCCACCCCTGATCTAAAGGAACAACTTTTGTGGGTTTCGGTTCATCTTGGAAGACTCAAACTGGGGATTGTTGCTTAGTTTCCGGTTCATATGAATAAATCCAAATTTCGTCACCTGTAACGATGTTGTATATGGATTTTGCAGTGCCTAGGTTGAATTTTTTTAGTATTCCCTTGCACCAATCAACACGAGCCATTTTTTGAGCTTCGGTCAATTTATTCGGAATACATCGGGAACAGATATTTTTCACAGCTAAATGTTCATGCAAAATCGAATATATTGCAGTCTGCGATATGCCAAATCTGTCTCTATTTCACGGTAAGTCACATGCCGATCTTCTTCAATCATTTTGCGCACAGCATTGATGTTTTTTTTAAATCACAACCGATTTTGGTCGACCTTCACGAGATTCATCACTGACGGATGCACGACCACGAAGAAATTCTACAAACCAATTGTAAACGGTCTTTTTTGATGGTGCTTCATTACCAAATGTTGAACGAAGCGAATCTATGCATTGTTTTTGAGTTAGGCCTTTACTAAAATCGTAAAAAATCATTCAACGAAAACCTTCGCGAGTAATATCCATTTTTTCACAAACTTTTTTTTTAACCTCTCACTCTCAACAAACTACACGGTCAATTTATAAGCTGCCACTGATTTCACAATAACAAATATCAAATTTTACGAATATAGTAATGACACATTTCAATATTGCTATCTAGTGGTCGTTTGTGAAAACATAAAAGGTAACCCTCGTATAAGACAACATCCGCAAAAAATCTACTAATAAAATTGCAGTTATATATAATTCACTGAAAGCAATCTTTGGTGACGAGGCAAATTCTAATGCTCTCTTGCTCAAAGTAAACAATATAAAGTTACTCCTCCGAAAGTAGTACTACCTTTTTTCGGGCTCGGCATCCTCGAAGTTCAAAATTCTGGTGCCTTTTACTTATTGTAGATGTGCTACTTTTATATTTCTTTTTTAGGGTTTTGTAGGTATGACCAAAAAACCCTTATACCGTCATTTTGTCGTCTGTCTGTCTGTCTGTTCAGTAAAAATTGTAGCCAAACGGCTAAACCTACAGAGTTGAAATTTGGCATGCTTATACAATTTTTTGACCCGCACATAGGAAAAATACTAAAACATCTAAAAAACAGATCCGCCTAAAAATATAAACAAATATGTGCTCATCAAAACAAAAATATATATATTTTTTAAATTCTGAGTAGGGTATCAAATGAAAGCCCGTACGTGGATTAACGATCCAAATTTTATTTTTGCAACATAAATTATTTTGATGCGATTTTTGCCAAAATTGTGCAAAAAAAAATTTGTCCCACACCCTGTAGCCCAGATGGTTTAAACTAAAAATCTGAAAAAATTCAAAGTAATGTACATTGGTGTGAACCGAAATTGTACAACAGGAATTTTTGATCAGATTATGTTTTCGGAAAATAACGCATTTTTTGTGTTTTTAACTAAATTATGTTAAATATTTAATTCGCTATGTAACACACCATATCAGTAGCTCTAGTAGCGCAGTTGGTTTTGTCGTGCACTTTGTAATTTGCAGTTCGAACGTTGCAGAGTTCGAATCCTGTTAAATTTATTTTTTTCTGTATTTTTTGCATTTTTATTTTTTTTAAATTATTTTGTCAAAATTTTAGTTATATATTGGTAAATATTGCATTTATTTTTTAAAAGCGTAAATTTAATAACCAGTGGGAAGAATTATAATTTAATTCTGTTTGACGAAATCAGAGGTCGGGGCTTAAGATTTAAGCAACCAATGGAAGCCATAGGCGCAATTTTAAAAATCTTACTGAACCTTGCTATATAAATAAAATACTGCACATATTTAGAAACTTAAATAATGGTATTCGGCATTCGAATTAAAATTCATAATATATATAAATATATATAAAATTCATAAATATTTTGACATAAAATTTGTTTTGGCATCCCAAATAATCATCATTCAGTTACTAAATACCTGCAAAACCCAGAAATGTGTGAAGATTCACACTTCACATAAATTTGTTATATTTTAAATTTCTGGTTAATTCTAATATTCAATATCTATAGAGAGCTTTGAATAACTTCAAAACGATTTAACAAATACATCGTAAAACTATAAAATTATACAAATGAACAATGAACTTTATGAACTTCACAAGTTTAATCTTAAAATAGAGCAATCTGTAAATAGTCTAGTGCGTTGTAATTGATTTATGTTAGATGGCAATAATTCTTCCATTAAGACACCTGGCCACTTACTGAATGCGCGCAGATGTTAACACCGTACTGGTTTTACTAAATTTTCCTTTGAACTATTCGCTAAATGAAACACGGTACAAGGAGTCTTTCATCAACACTATTAAATTGGGATCATTTTGATATTGGCAGACCTCCACTTACCGCTAAGGGAATTATCGAAATTCGAACGATGCTGTCTTACTAAATTATTTAACATAATTGACCTAATTTTTCGCAGAGTTCATAGAAGTGTCTCACCAGGGATATTTCACGAGGCAGTTTAGAGTTTCCTGACTTCTTGAAATAGAAACAAATGGCAGTATGTGGGAGAAAATAAAGTAAATGGAGCCCATTTACCTTAAAAGAAAAGTATTTGATCAATGCGTGTCGCCAATTAATATACAATCTTGGACAAATGTATGGAGCACCCTACGTTATATTGAATTTTAGGATTATTACAGAAAAAAAAAATGGTAAATAAAATAATACATTCAGCTTTTAATAACAACTTTAATCAAAGTTATTAATATTTTGTGGTACCTCCTCGTGCTTTAATTACCGCACGTACCCTTTTAGGCATACTGTCCACAAGTTTTTTACGTACATCGGATTGTACATTGAACCATTCGTCCACAATAATTTTCTTCAATTCTTCTTTCGATTTGCATTTGTAAAGAGACACCTTGTTTATCACAATCAACCATAAATTTGCAATAAATCTGGTGACTGGGGGACCATGCAAAAAGTGGCACATTGTTTTTGGAAAACCATTTATTTGTTGCTTTGGCTTCGTGACAGGGGGCATTATTTTGTTGAAAAACATATTCTGGATTGTGTTCATCAAATAATTTTAATACTGATGGCTCCAAAACTTCATTAAACATTGTAATATAACGAGCAGAATAATGCGTCCCTCGGACAAAAAGATATCGCCTAAGCCACTGACGGACATGCACCTCCAGATCATGATTCTACTAGGGTTGCCACCTCTTAGGATCTGACCCGGAGGTTCCAGGTTTTACAGGTTTGTGTCCGGGTACCAGGTATGATCCGTATTTCTCCGGGTCGCGCGAAATATAAACATGCAACTTTTTTTTAAATAATACAGACGGTTTGTTACACGTTTTCTACCTTTCCTACACTTCAAGTATTTTCTGAATTTCTGACCCCAGCTTTCAAGTGATTTTCTGAATATCTGCGCCTCCCTTTCATCGCTTTTTTAATTGTATTTTCTTATTTTATGAAGCGTATATTGCATATATAATAAACAGTGGCGCACACAGGTTTTTGTCTTGGAGGGGGTCCAATTATAGACATAATTTTTATAAAGAAATATTATATATTTAAAACTTATTATAAACAATAACAATTATTATAAAATTTATTGTAATATTATTTATAATCATTTTGGCAATGTTTTTATGAACATTAGTACAACGTATTTCAACGTAGGTACAATTAAAATTTTGGTACGGGGGTGGTCCGGACCCGTTGGACCCCCCCCCCTTGTGTGCGCCTGTGATAATAAATAATTACTTACAATCCATTTACGATGTTTCTTTATCTGAGTAGGCTATGGTAGGGTGGCAGTTTTGTTGGTACCCACGAAAAATAACGTTTTTTCTATTTAATAGATATTATTTAATATGAGTTGATAATTTGTTCAAGTATATTAATTGAACATAAAAAATATACAAATAAAATTGGAAGAATGTCAAATTATTTTTTAATATCAAATTTTAAGCAACCAAACAAAAGAAAATATCATGACTTACTCAGATGAGCCATGGATTATATTTAAAACTAGTGGTGTGCCGGCTATCCTTATCCGTATCCACGGATGATCTGCAAAAAATAAAAATCCATACTCGGGTCCGTATCTGATTTTCTAAGGCGGAATTTAAACAAATATCTCATAGAAAAATTTAAATTAGTTTTCATACAAGCTTGCATCTAAAAATGCCCAAGGTGGAGTAAATTTTATTTTGGCGTTTGGACTGATGTTAAGTCGAGCATCACATAATTTGCTGGTGGTTTTCGAAACTGCATTTAACCTGTACTGCATTCTGACAATTGAACGGTCTATAGGAACAGCGTTTCAAGGTCTCTGTATTTACATGGAAGATCCGTATCTGTATCCACGGATCAGAAAACAAATAATCTCTATCCGTATCTATATCCGCAGATCTGGTTTTTATGGGATCCGGCACATCTCTATTTAAATCACAACTTTTTCTTTTTTGCGTCGGGTCAAAGTAAGGCGTAAGGTGGCAACCCTAGATGCTACCATCACCAAATTTGACCGTAGTGATGATGCTGTCAGGATGAAAAGCTTCACCCGGCCTACGTCTTACAAAGATGACGGTTTCCAAAAAGCTGATCCACAAAAGAAAAAAAACTTAATTTCGAAAATTTATAGTAAATTAAATTTTATATTTGTGGCGCCCGTTGCGCTGGTTTCGTAGGAGAGACGCAGGCGTCGCGGCGTCACATAGGTCTACGACTAAGATCGTAGGACCCGCCACACGTGGTGACCAATAAACGGTTCTGCTGATAAATTTGTGATGTGCGGATTTAACCTGCAGCAGAATTGCAGGTAAATCGTTGAAAAAAGGGGGCGCGTTACTTCAGAGCAGAGTTATACTCACAAACAAAAAAAAGGACAGGCAGGGTTCAGACGTATTTCACTCCAAGGGGTTATGCTTGGAGACTTATTACATATGGTTTGGTTTTCCCTGGGAGTAGAGGTATTCGAAGGGGCCCACACAGTGGTTCTGGAGGAGTAATAACACAATTCTGTCCTCTTGAATCCCTACTCAGCCGTTGAAATCGTAGAACTGCTCTGAGTAACACGAAAAATTATTTTGAATAATTTTTATTCAACAAACAAAAATTAATTGGGGAAAATGTAGCGGAAAATAGTATAAATAAAGTTTTTACAAATATATGTTTCTCCCCGACACAACCAGATACATTGGGGTGAGAAACTATACACCAATTAATATTCAATTACAATTTTCAAAATCTAAATTAACAAGTGGCACAAATAACAATGTGCGCACGCACAGGTACTGAACTGTGCGGCGCGTCAAAATACAATGAAAATATTAATTGAAATGTGTACTCACGCGTTCCGTATGAAAATACGGAAAAATACTTAGCGTGGAGTACAGATACAGAAGTTGGCTTCAGTTATCCACAATCGGACTCTACAATATCCTGGTGGAATCGCCGATGTCGGTTGATTACTGGCCCAACTTCTGGAGTGGTCTAATATCAAAATAACTCTTCTTGACGCGATCCAAAACGGGGGTTTTTTCCTTGTAAAAACGTAGATCCCGAAGGTGGTCAAGCACAAATTCTAGTTTACCAAATAGCTCGCAGCCTCGTCTTGGTAAACTCGAAACACAGTATATTGATATTATGCAAAAAACTCAAAAGACGTCTGTTCTCGATGAAAGACAATCGAGTAGTCGCCGTCTCAGACAGAATTATACAAGATTCTAGCGGTTCATACAATGAACGCTAGAATTGTATATGAAAAATAAGAATTCATAAAAATTACCAAAAGCGGTAATTTTGAATAGTTTTGCGACTCAAGTGGTCGCAACATACCGCCGGCCAAAACGTATGTTTTTAGCTCAGGGCAGCAAAATGGTTAACAACAAGGATCTACACAGGTTCATTGCAACGGTTGAACCGGGTCAATCGGTAAAGGGGCCAGTTTCACGACTGGTCTTACAAGTTCGCCTCGATTGGTTTTTACAGTGGCCACTCGTACCACGTTGTCTTTCCCGGGTGATACCTTTATAATTCGGCCCAACTTCCACTGCAATGGAGGTAGAAAGTTGTCTTTGATCAAGACAAGTTGGCCGACTTCTAAATTCCGGGCTGGTTTGTGCCATTTTGAGCGTAACTGGAGAGTGTTCAGATATTCTTGTGACCAACGACGCCAGAATTCTTGAGATACCCTCTGGACCCGTTTCCATCGAATCAAGTGAGCTTGGGGATCGGTCTCCACGCTGGGTTCGGGTAGTGTTACTCCTGGTTCCATGGTGAGGAAGTGACTTGGTGTAAGAACGCTGCAGTCATCAGGGCTTGAAGACATTGGGGTCAGCGGTCTAGAGTTCAGGATAGCTTCGATCTGGCAGAGCACAGTAATCATCTCTTCATAGGTGAGAACCTGTTCGCCGATGACTCTGGCCAAGTGGAACTTCACTGATTTGATTGCTGCTTCCCACAATCCTCCAAAATGAGGTGCAGAGGGAGGATTAATGTGCCACTGAATACCGTCTTCAGCTAATTGATTTATTAAAAATTCATTAAATCCCGATGACGCGACAAACTTTTGTAATTCGGAGAAGTGTGATTTTGCTCCTATGTAGTTTGTGCCGCCGTCGCTGTAGACGTGAGACACACGGCCTCTTCTTGATATAAACCGCCGAAAAGCTTGTAGAAAAGTCTGTGTGGATAAATCTGACACCAGCTCCAAATGGACGGCCTTGGTAGCAAAGCAAATGAATAGACATAGATAAGCTTTGTGACAGCGGTATCCTCTGCCTGCATATGGCGTTATCATAAATGGACCACCATAGTCCGTACCAGTGACCTCAAATGGTTTTTGCGGTGTGACTCGATGCTGCGGTAAATCTCCCATCATGGGATTCTGAAAAGTGGGTCTATTTCTGAAGCAGGTAACGCATTTTCTGCACAAGCTTCTAATCATGTTCCGCGCCCCTATAATCCAGAAGGTGCGTTCCACAATAGACTGGACTGTTCTGGGGGAAGCGTGCAGGTACTTCTCATGGTAGTGTCTTACCATGAGACTTGTGAATGAATGTTTTGATGGTAACAGACAGGGGTGATTGTGGGTGAACGGACGTTCAGAATGTCTTATCCGTCCACCAACTCTAATAATACGGGACCGGTCCAGGAACGGATCTAACTGCCTCAGAGAGGAGCTGACCGACTTATTATCAGTAAGTTTTGCCAAAAGGTCTGGAAATGTCTCCTGCTGCACCAATTTGATCAGTTGTACTCTGGCGTGTTGCATTTCGTCAACAGTACAGACTCCTGTTTTCCTGTGAGCACCAGGACGACAGTTTGCAGAAAATCTGATGCAAAGAGCTGTCACTCTTATCAGCTTAGGGTATGATGAAAATCTACTAAATACCTCGTCTTCTTCTGGGGTCGCCTGAACTAGGGAAACAACAATCTTTGCTTCGGCGCTCACAGGCTCCTCTAACGTGGAGGTGTCAGTTATAGAATGCAGGGGCCAGTCTGAGGTGGGCATCTGCAGCCAACCGGGCCCTGACCACCACAATGGATGAGACGGGAGTTCGTGAGGCCATAATCCACGAGACGCACAATCAGCAGGGTTGTCTTGCGAACGTATGTGGTACCAATCTGAGCCCTGAGTGTGTTCGTTAATTTCTGACACTCGGTTTGCCACGAATGTTTTCCAGCGATGTGGAGGGGACTGGATCCATGCAAGAGCAACGGTGGAATCCGTCCATAAAAATGTACGGCTCACAGCAAGGTTCAGTGAGTCGTTGACAAAGCTCACAAGTTGAGCAAGCAATAGAGCTGCGCAGAGCTCGAGTCTAGGTAATGACACTTGCTTCACAGGAGCTACTTTAGACTTGGCCATAACCAAGGATATTTTGATTTCGTCACTAGCCTGACTGCGTATATAGACAACGGCAGCATATCCCTTTTCGGATGCATCACAGAAACCTAATAAATCGTTGGTAACTTGCCTGGTTGGGATCCATCGGGGGATTTGGACTTCACTGATACTGGGCAAATGAGATTTGAACTCTATCCATCTGTTTCCAACTGATGGCGGGAGTGGTACATCCCAATCTAGTTCACGCTTCCAGAGTTCTTGAATCAGCATTTTCGGCACAATAGTGATGGGTGATAACCATCCTAAAGGGTCGAAGATTCTGGCAGCTTCAGACAGAAGTTGCCTTTTAGAAATGGTTGACTCCGGCAAGTTGATTTGGTACCTGAATGAATCTGAGGTGGGGTTCCACATCAGCCCTAAAATCTTGATGGTGTGATCCCGATCGAGATTTAATGAGTGACCAGTAAGTTTATGATCATCAGGGACGTCTTGGAGGACTTCACCTGAGTTGCTGGACCATTTGCGCAGTTCCATACCTGCCTTGGCTAACAGACTGACTAGCTGAGCCTTTAGATGGAGCGCACCTTGAATGCTTTGAGCCCCAGTGATAATATCGTCAACGAACGTATCATCTGTTAAGGCGATTGCGGCTAGAGGGAAGGTCTCACCTTCATCTTTAACTAGCTGTCGTAGCGTTCTGATAGCTAGGTAGGGTGCGCTTGTGGTTCCATACGTTACCGTGTTAAGTCGGTAGACTCGAGGTGTCGTCGACAGGTTGAAATCCCATAAAATACGTTGATACTGGCAGTGATTGGGTTGAACAAGCACCTGGCGAAACATCTGACGGATGTCAGCAGTCAGGATGATAGGATGCAGGCGTTGTCGCATTACAACTTGAGCCAAGTCAGATTGTAATGGAGGGCCTGGTAATAGGGTATCGTTTAGAGATACTCCATTCGATGAAGGCTTGGACGCGTTGAACACTACACGTAGTTTCAACTCAGGTCCAACATACTTTATTACCGGGTGATGAGGTATAAAGTAACCATCTTCTCTCAGGATGGGTTTGTATTTTAATTGGGTCATATGCCCGGATTCAAGATAATCCTGCATGAATGTCATGTACTCTTCACAAAGAGTAGGATTGTTGTTGAGTCTGGTGCGCAGCGACTGATAGCAGGCATTAGCGGATCCAAAGGATCGGCCTAACTCAACGGTCTCGTTCTTGAACAGGAGCGGTACTACATAGCGGCCATCAGGAGTGCGTGAATGCTGTTCATCAAACAACCTCTCCGCTTGGAGTTCCTCCAGTGTCTGAACGGGTTTATACGGAATTTCCTCTAGCTCCCAGAACCGTCGTAGCGTTTGAGACAGTTCGTCGTCCACCGAAATGTGGAGAGAGTTGAGATTCCGGTTGCGGCCCTTCATAGGGCCCGAAATGACATAGCCTAGTGCAGTGTCAACTGCATAGGGCCCCTCTGGTAGTTTAATCGACTTGTGTTTTACCAGAGAAAAGTAGATGTCAGCGCCCAACAATATTTCAATTGGACCTGGCTCGTTGTAGTGTGGATCAGCTAAGTAGACCCCATTTAGTTCCTTGGAAGTAAATGGACGAAACTTCTGACCTGGTAAGTAAGCTGCAATGTTCTTGACTACAAGTGCAGCCACTTTGTAACGTCCTAAACTTTTGCGCGAGCGGAAAGGGCATGTAACGACTCCCGACACCGCCTTAACTTGAACGTTGGACACGCCACTGATGGAGAGGGTTGTTGGCTGCAGATCCAAACCTAATTTGACACTGCAACATTCAGACATCAAACTAGCTTGGCTACCACTGTCCAAAAGGGCTCTGATTGGTCTCCATTTCCCACAAGAGTCTTGTACGTGGATAAGCGCAGTACTCAACAGAACCCGTGAGACATTAGAGCTACGATTGGTTCTGACATTATGCGTTATCAACACTTGCGAATTGGAGGAAACATTATGATTCCGACTGGATCCAGGTTGCGCTGGCTGATGACTGGAATCTTTTCTAGTACCGTCGGGTTCGTCTAGATGGATCAGCGTATGATGGCGCTGATGACAGAGTCTACAACTCCCTTTAGACAGGCAATTCGCTGAGGAATGACTGGAGCCCAAACAATTGTAACAATGGTTGTTACTTTTAATCAGTTGGTGCCGCTGTAAAGGGTTTAGTTTCCGAAACTGAGGACATGAATACAAAGGATGCTGTTCCTTGCATTTTATACACGGAGGTGTATATGTTTGAGTGCTAAAAGCAGCCGCGTACTTTCTTACTGGTTTTGGTATAGAGGGTTTCCGTGTAATTTGTGTTGAATTAATGGATGAGTTCCCTACTGAACGGAGGGTCTGCCATTGCTGAGAATTAACGAACTCTTCCAGAAACGTAAGCAATGTCTCGACGTCGGGTAACTCGTCGTTGTCAAGCCGTTTCTCGAATCGGTTGCGTACATTGGTGTCTAATTTGAAAGAGAGTAAGACGGCAAGAATCTTACTCCACTGTTCTACTGGTTCATCAATAGCTCGTAGAGAAGCTAGATGTCCCCTTACCTTAGAAACAAAGGTATTTACACTGTCGTAAGATGTGCTGTCGAGTTTGGGTGTGTTGATAATACCTTCTACATGGAGCATCGCAATGAGACGTCTGCGTTTATACTTTTGAGTTAGAGTGGCTAACGCCGCCGTGTAGTTCGCGTCAGTCAACTTAAAGTCCTTGATGGCAGCAAGGGCTGGGCCAAGTAGGAAAGATTTAAGGTATTGTAACTTTTGCACGGGTGTTAGCGTTTCCATGGAGTCAACTGAACTCATGAAAAGGTCATAAAACGACTGCCAGTTGGCGAGATCTCCATCGAAGGGCTGAATGTTGAATTCAGGGAGTTTAGTCTGATTCATAATCGTTTGATTCAGGACTTGGAATGCAGTATCATGGGTGTCAGAGACGTTCATAGGATGCCTCTCCTCTTTTACAAATGGTGGCTGCTTACTAGTAACTATAAGGCGATCAAATTGGGTCATAACTTCATCGTACTCGCTGAGCAAGGCTTCTTGCATTCTCTCGTTCTCGGGTAAGGCTAGCAATTTCATTTGACATTCTTCAAACGCTTCAATTTTCGATGTTAAATGTTCAAATTGGGCTTGTACAAGAGGAATGTCATCTGGGGCGCTTGAAGCTTGTGATATCGATTTATTTAATCGAGTAATGAACCTCGTACACAGCAATTTCTTCGAGTTTAATTGGTTAATGTTTGCCATGGTGAGCTGTGTTGACAATCTGGATAGGTACGATAGAGTTGTAGGCTCAATCGTAAAGGCGATTTAGTAATATGTACGTTAATAATTGCGGGCCTTGTAGAATACGCCGCCGGCCGTGGCGGACAGTATAAATGCTCAGAGGAGGTTACAACGTAACTAGAGTAACGGTAATCGAAATTCGGTATACTAAAATCCTAAACGAGGATTAGCGGACGTCCTGAGGGCACGTAGTAAATTTGAATAGCAATACGTCACTCAGGCGATGACGTAGAATTCAAAAATCAAAATTTCAAAAATCGGTCAAAAATCGGACTTCGAAAAAAATCGGAAAATCCAGAAATTTGACTTTCAAAAAGTCAGTGCAGACCGAGAGCGCACTATATAGTCGAGCCGTTCAAAATCAAAAATTTCAAAAATGCCAACAATCGGACTTCAAGAAAAGTCGGACAATTGTGATTCGGAATATAAAATTCGTGAAATATAAATATATATTGCGTTAAGCAAATCTGAAAATGAAGCTTAAATGCGATTCTGAAAAACCGCGTTAAGCGAATTCCTAAAATCCGCGTTATGTGAATCCAACAAAAAACTCGTTAATTTGATCAGAAAAAGCTCGTAATTGGATCCGGCTACTTGGTGGATCATAAACTGTGGATTCGGCGCGCTGATTCGGCCAAAATAAATCCGACTAACGAAGGACCAGAAAATGTGGCGCCCGTTGCGCTGGTTTCGTAGGAGAGACGCAGGCGTCGCGGCGTCACATAGGTCTACGACTAAGATCGTAGGACCCGCCACACGTGGTGACCAATAAACGGTTCTGCTGATAAATTTGTGATGTGCGGATTTAACCTGCAGCAGAATTGCAGGTAAATCGTTGAAAAAAGGGGGCGCGTTACTTCAGAGCAGAGTTATACTCACAAACAAAAAAAAGGACAGGCAGGGTTCAGACGTATTTCACTCCAAGGGGTTATGCTTGGAGACTTATTACATATGGTTTGGTTTTCCCTGGGAGTAGAGGTATTCGAAGGGGCCCACACAGTGGTTCTGGAGGAGTAATAACACAATTCTGTCCTCTTGAATCCCTACTCAGCCGTTGAAATCGTAGAACTGCTCTGAGTAACACGAAAAATTATTTTGAATAATTTTTATTCAACAAACAAAAATTAATTGGGGAAAATGTAGCGGAAAATAGTATAAATAAAGTTTTTACAAATATATGTTTCTCCCCGACACAACCAGATACATTGGGGTGAGAAACTATACACCAATTAATATTCAATTACAATTTTCAAAATCTAAATTAACAAGTGGCACAAATAACAATGTGCGCACGCACAGGTACTGAACTGTGCGGCGCGTCAAAATACAATGAAAATATTAATTGAAATGTGTACTCACGCGTTCCGTATGAAAATACGGAAAAATACTTAGCGTGGAGTACAGATACAGAAGTTGGCTTCAGTTATCCACAATCGGACTCTACAATATCCTGGTGGAATCGCCGATGTCGGTTGATTACTGGCCCAACTTCTGGAGTGGTCTAATATCAAAATAACTCTTCTTGACGCGATCCAAAACGGGGGTTTTTTCCTTGTAAAAACGTAGATCCCGAAGGTGGTCAAGCACAAATTCTAGTTTACCAAATAGCTCGCAGCCTCGTCTTGGTAAACTCGAAACACAGTATATTGATATTATGCAAAAAACTCAAAAGACGTCTGTTCTCGATGAAAGACAATCGAGTAGTCGCCGTCTCAGACAGAATTATACAAGATTCTAGCGGTTCATACAATGAACGCTAGAATTGTATATGAAAAATAAGAATTCATAAAAATTACCAAAAGCGGTAATTTTGAATAGTTTTGCGACTCAAGTGGTCGCAACAATATTGTTAGTGCAATAATTGCTTAGAAATTTATTTTTCTGTTAAATTTTTTCGTAAATACATTAAACCATTACAATGCTTACTTCTATATTGGACTCATCAGATCAAATGATTTTCGCTCATTCATTAGGTGTCTAATTTTAATGTCTTTTGGCCCACTCAAGGCGAAGTTTTTTGTGTCGCTCGGTCAATAGTTGTTTTGAGGCAAGCTCTTCTACCATGCAAATTAGATTCCACTAGACGTCTTCTAATTGTTCTCGAACTTTAACTTCTCTATGCTCCCACAGATCACCAGCCAGCTCTTTTGACGATATTGAGCGTTTACGAAGAGCACTTTATAAAACGATCATCTCTGGAAGTGGTTGCACGTTTTCTTCCGGTTTTTGGTCTGTTTTCAAAAGTATCAGTCTCTTGGAACCTTTTGATGGTAATTGCACGGCTTTTTTTAAACACTCCATTTTTTTTTTTATTTTCACTTGCGACTGTCCTTGTGAATGGATCAATACAATTTGACTCCTTTCTGCCACAGTGAGTTCACGTTTTTTAGCCATAATATAATTAAAAATATTCACTTGAACTCATTAAAACATGAAAAAGACAGTGTTCACTTCAAACACATGTATAATAATGATCCAAGCTCTAGTTGTTTATTTTTATGTAAACAAAACGTAATAGATCTGAGCCTATATTTATTTGTATTGAAGAATTATCATAACTCTGTTTACATTTTGGGTTATCTGATTAGATGTACGTCTTTTAGAACGTGTCAATGAAATTTTAAAACCATTTTGTCAAATATATACAAGTTACAATGTACATAAATTTAAATTTTATATTATAACTGCATGGGTGCTCCATACATTTGTGCAAGGTTGTATTTGAAATACCCACAAGTAATCATTTATTTCCAAACGGGTATTTCTCGCTAGTTCTACTTCAGTCATTTAATTCTCAACTGGTACAGTGATTTTTAGGCACATAACTGGGGTTAAATTCTTGAATTCATTCGTGTACGCAGCTTGTGTTTCGCATGCGGTTCTCCTATCGGCATTCTCGAACGGTCGGGCACGCATTTTACATGCGTATGTGGACAGTAGGCATTAGAAACTGTTTGTTAGGCATTAGGCATTAGAATATTTAGCACGTTTATTCATTTAGATTTAATTAATGCAACAAATTAAACCAAAAGTCATATTTTTACCGAGAGAAGAGTATTTGAAAAAAATAGATGTTTATTCCACAGATACATTTTTATGAGGTTATTTACTGTCCGACAAATATTTCGTGGCCGGGCGTGGTTTATTGTGCGCACAGAGAGGGCACTATGAAAGACAGTGATAGATATAGAGTACAGTCAGAGAAACAAGTTCACATTCTTACACGTGTACATTATATTTATCAGTTAAGTACGTCTACAAAGACAAGTTCCTCCCATCACAGTCGAACAACAAAACTATAGAAACGCAGCTGCTTGGTTTAAGTGATTACAGCATTTGACGTTCACTTTGTCGACTTGTTTATTGGCCAGAGCACCCCCGTCCCGCGTCTTTTTCCAAACTCCAGCATTTTCAAGTAGATTGTAAATAATAAAGGTTTACATTCTATGTAATAATGTATTACAGATGTTTTCCCGCTAAATATACTCACATAACAATGTTAAATTTTTGACTATTAATAGCACGTCCACCTAGTTTGTTTTTTGTCTCCATGATTTTAAATATTTAATATATTTTGAATGTTGCACTTATGCACTTGACTGTACTAGCGTGTGTAGGAAATAATGCAATTCGCCAAAGTTATAATCCCCACTACAAATTTCACGCGCATTTTTCACGCCCGGCCACGAAATATCTGTCGGAGAGTAAACTTCCTAGACAGTGGCGGCGCTAATTCTTAAAATATGGGGGGGGGGGGAAATATTTGAAGAGAGCATCATTTTTTTCGTTAGTAATTCACATGAAAATAAGCAGCGGTGAAAGGCAGGGGCACAGGCCCAGGGCGTCAGCTCTTAGAGGCGCCAAAACAAACGATTAAATATACATGTTCTAAGTTTTTACTAAATTTTTCTATTTTTATTTAGATCAAAACTATAAATTTTCATTTCTATATTAATCTTGTACATATTAAATATAAAATTGAGTATAAAGATGTATACACATTTATTGATTATATAATAATATTCGGTCTTCTTTTGGACTGTATTAACTTTCTTACACATCTGAAAACATTTTTAAGTGATTTTGGTGGCACATTTAGACATACAATGGCACCTTGACTTACAAACTTAATTTGATCCTGACCGCGGTTCGTATCTTAAGAAGTATGTATCTAAAAACCCAATTTTCCATTATATCTTATGGGAAATCAATTAATCCGTTCCCAGATTAAAAAATCATAAAGAAAATTCCAAAAATTAAAAAAATTAAAAAAACTGTTCTCAACTAAATGAAGCAAATGCAAAGAAATGAAGAATGAGTGAGAAGGAATATTTTTTGACTGTAAATAGGTATGCGTTCTGTATATCATTACATATTCATTTTTATTTATAAAGTTTTCTGTTTTAATCAAATTGTAAAAATGGACAATTTTCTTGTGTCTGGTTTTGTGGCTCAAGAGTTTTTGATTTGTTGCCTGTAGTAGTAGCCTGGTAGTAGTCTGTTTCAAGTAATAGGGAAAAAAGTTTAAAAAAGTATAACGTAAACAGGCTTTAATTCATTTCAAAGGAAAAACATCACGGTTCGTATCTAGAGGTCAAAATAGGATATGAAAATAGTTTGTATCTCGAAAAGTTCGTATATCGAGAGATTTGTAAGTCGAGGTACCACGTATTAGCAAATTTACTTAACCATAACTAATATTCGGTTAAAATGTTAAAAGATTTAAATTGCAACCATCTAAATCAAAATAATATGTTTGAAATAAGTTTGCGAACACCTAAACTTCCCTCTTCGGTACGCCAGTGCATTTTCCAAAAAAAGGCGCAGTTTGGCGGGTTTGCCCCGGGCGCTAAAAGAGCTAGCGCCGGCTCTGATGAAAATACAGGTGATTCTAAACTACAAGTGATGACCTAAGAAAAAGGTCCTCACGTTTAAAATATAAGTTATGACAAAAAAAAAGGTTTACATTTCTAAAATACAAGTATACAAGTGATGATGGTGATGATGATGACCTAAAAAAACGGTCGTCACCTCTAAAAGACAAGTGACGACCTAAACAAACACTGGGTCCTCACTTCTAAAATATAAATGTGATGACCAAAAAAAAGTCCCGACCTCTAAAATACAAGTGGTGACAGATGACTTAAAAAAAAGGTCTTTGCTGCGCGCCTAATTAATTTTTTTCCAAGCATTTCTGGGGGCCAGAGCAATTTTAAAGCATCCTAAAGCAGGTATAGTAAACCTTTTTAAACTCACGTGCCAAATAATATAAACTTTAAGGATTAAGGGCGCGTGGCCTGGAGGGGCGCCATTGTGTATATTTAGTCATTAAAAGCAGTGGCAGGTGAAAACTTTTTTTTGCTCAATACTTGGATTTGAGCAGTGAGGACCTTTTTTTTGCTTATCGCTTGTATTTGTGAAGTGATGACCTTTTTTTTGCTCAACATTTGGATTGAGGAGGTAAATTTTATTTATTTGCCAAGGGCGCCAAAAACATTGCTACGGCTCTGATCAGGGGCGGATCGAGGGATAGAATCGGCCCGGGCGATTTAGTTGATTCGGCCCGGGCTCACGGGACATGCTTATCATTTATAGGGAATGTATTAAAAGGCCCGAGTCCCAGGTATAAATAAAGACCAAAGTATACGAGGGTTGCCACTTATATGTCGGGATTGCGCTAAACTAGTGTTGTCATCTGGCAATGACGCTTCTATCGTAAAGTTTGACATTTTTGGCGGTATACGTACTCAGAACGTTTTGACGTACGAGCGCTGTTTGTGTTGTTTATAGTAACCTGAAAAAATTCATCTCGGCTAAAAATGGAATTAAATCGTGAATATTTTCGAGCGATTATTTTTTATAAATTTCGACGCGAATTAACCCAACAACAGTGCATTGATGCACTTAATTCGACTTTTGGCGATGAAACACCATTAAGGACTACTGTTTATCGATGGTTTACCGACTACAAGCCTGGCCGTAGTACGCTTAAGGACGAATTTCATGAAGGTCGTCCAAAATCGGTTGTTGTTCCGGAAAACATTGATGCTGTGCGTGAACTGATACTGTAAGATCGTCTTGTGACTTACCGTGAGATTGGGGTATCCTTGGGCATTAGTGGGATCAACATACATTCACTATTGCATGAACATTTGATCGTAAACAAGATTTGTTCGCGTTGAATACCACATAATTTGACAATCGTGCCTCAATCGGAGTGGAAAAAGTGCCTCGAATATTGGTTCAAACGCATACAAAAGTTTATTGATCTTCATGGAAAATATTTTGAAAAACAATAAAGCTACTTTTGTTGATAAATAATTGTTTTGAATCCCGAAATATAAAAGGCCACCCTCTAATTAGTTTATATTTTTAATATCAATATCGAAAATAAAAATAAAGTCTCTAAAGTAATGAAAAAATGCAAACAAAAAAAGTGAGTGATTTCTAAAATAATATCATAGAATTGATCATAGGTATTTGAGTGGATAGAGGCCGTCGCATCGGCCCATCGGGCGATGCCCGATCGCCCGATATGTCGATCCGCCCCTGGCTCTGATGGAGTGCCAATCTTCTTCTCTTATATCATTCGTTGTCGCATTCCGAAATAGTTCTGAGGATGCATCTTCAAACCATTTTCTTAGGTTTCCGAGCCAGGTAATTATATTTTGTTTTCAAGGACCTCTCCCTAATTAGTTAAAAATGGTGGCGTATAAAAACAAAGACTATTTGCCCCTTCAGGACTTCTCTAACCTTTGTGTATATAATATTCTGTAAGATACGGTATTTATATTCGTACTTCTTCCCTTTTCTTCAGGTTGACAACATTTTCTGAAAAATTTCAACATTGGTGACTCGGATGATCCAGAAGTCCAATATTTCATATGAGTGTTATTCTTATAATTTATTTGATATTTAAATTGATAACAGGCGTATTGTAACGTACGCATCTCTTTACTTACATATCGCAGTATTTCGCATGCTGTTTGTTTAGCGAACTGATAAGAGTTGACTATAATCACAAAGTAAAAGGTTGGTTGCTGATTCTCGACAGTTACGTTAGCTAAACTCGCCCAATATTACGCAATTTGCTTATTTTTTATACATTACAATAAAAATCATTTCGTTTTCAAATTGTTTGCGTGCCAATAATTTTTTCCACGTGCCACTACTGGCACGCGTGTCATAGGTTCCCCACTCCTGCCCTAAAGCGTAGGGCTCGAGCGAGTGCCCTCGTTGCCTGCGAGGAGGCTGAATATTAAGATACATATAGAAGACTCCAATGACGTCTCCTTATAATGACGTCTTAAGCCTCTTAAGACGTAGAAATAGTGAAGAAGCCTCTTCTTCACTATTTCTTGCATTAATTGTATTTCAAAAATTACATATGTATATAATCCAGTCCTGTTGTAAACTTATCTATATACATAAAAGAGAATGTCCCGAACCCCTGGAACTAGAAACTTGAAATTTGAAGAGTTTATTCCTTTCATGACGTAGGCACCCACTAAGAAGGGATTTTTCGAAATTCAACCTCTAAGGGGTGAAAAGGAGTGAAATGTGATTTTACGGATTCCTTAATATCTCTTAGGATCAATAAGATACTGATTTGGTTTTTCTTACAAAGGTTACCCATACAAAAGCCGTTTTAAATACTAAAATACTCATTTCAGGATTTTTTCCTAATCAACCCCTAAAGGGGTGAATCTACATTCGGAGTTAATTATACATCCCGTCGTATTTCCTGTGTTTGTTTAGTTCTAACATTCCTTTTTAGCACAGAGGTGTCTTTTTAAAATATCTCGAAACGGTTTTGACAGTTTTTTTTTAATACAACCCCTAAAGGGTGAAAAGGGGTAAAATGTGAATTCAGGGATTCTTTAAAATCTCTTCGGACCAATAAGGTACCGACTTGGTTTTTGCTTACAAGTATTACCCATACAAATGCCGAAAGCATATTAGGATTTTGTCCTAATCAACCCCTAAAAGGGCAAATCTACAATTTACGGGGTGAATTATACATCCCATCGTATTTACTGTGTTTGTTGAGTTATAACATTCTTTTTTGGCACATAGATGTATTCTTAAAATGTCTTGAAATAGTTTAAACAGTTTTTTTAAATTTCACTCCTAAAGGGTGGAAAGGGGTGAAATGGTTTGGACAGTTTTTTTTTAATTTCACCCCAAAGGGTGAAAAGGTGTTTAATGTGATTTCAGGGATTCTTTAATATCTCTTAGGACCAATAAGGTACCGACTTGATTTTTGCTTACAAGGATTACCCATACCAATGCCGAAAAACTTATTTCAGGATTTTATCCTAATCAACCCCTAAAGGGGTGAATCATACATTCCGTCGTATTTCCTGTGTTTGTTGAGTCATAACATTCCTTTTTGGCTAATAGGTGTCTTTTTAAAATACTTAGAAACAGTTTTGACAGTTTTTTTTTAAAGTCACCCTTAAAAGAGTAAATGGGTATTTTTAATTCGATAGAACGTTCCTTGGACATAGAGACATGAAATTCGGTAAGTATATTCCTTTCATGATGTAAGCACCCACTAAGGAATTTTTCGAAATTCGACTCCTACGGGGTGAAATGGGGTGAATTGTGATTTAGGGATGCGTCAATCAGACCAATTCTTTAACTCAGTTACTATAGTCATTGTAACTAAATTTGTCGCTATGAGCAAGGTCAGTTACTATCATGAATGAAAGTCATTATACTTTTTATAATATTTTATCTTGTAGTAACGTTACTACACAGTAAATTTTTACGGAATTGATCTGTATATCTCTTAAGATCATTGAAATATCGAAGGTTACTCATAGAAATGTTTAAAACATAAATTCAGGATTTTGCCCCTAACGGGGTGAATTATGGAAACCTTTGTATTTCCTGAGTTATAACATTTCATTTTGGTACATAGGTTTCTATTCAAAATATTTAGAAAGCGTTTTGACAGTTTTTTTAAATTTCATCCCTAATGGGGTAAATTAGTATTTTTTATTCGATAGAATGTCCCTTGACATAGAAACATGAAATTCGGAAATATACACCGTCCATGACGTAAGCACCCATTAATATGGAATTTTTCAAAATTCGATCCTTAAGGAGGTGAAAAGAGCTGAAATGTGATATAACGGATTCTCTCAAAATAACTTAGGACTATTGAGATATTGACTTGGTTTTTGCTTACAAAGGTTACCCATACAAATTTAAATTTATTTCATAATTTTACCCAAATCAACCCGTAAAAGAGTGAATCTCCGTTCAGGGTGAATTTTAGAACCCTTAGTAGTTCCTTCGTTTGTTGAGTTATAACATTCCTTTTTGGCTTATATGTGTCTTCTTAAAATGAGTGAAATGTTTTTTCATGGATTCCTCAATATCTCTTAGGACAGAGATATCGACGAGATTTTTGCTTATAAAGGTTACCCATATACATGTATAAAAATAAAACTGACGATTTTACACTAATGAGACCGTCAATATACCGTAGCGAAGCACGGATACTCAGCTAGTTAAAATAATATTTATAACGAGCTTAAATAAGCCTTAAATCATTTAATAGTTTTCACTTTTGTTGGGGCGAGTTATACCATTGTTCATTTTTATTGAAAAATAAAATTAACATTTAAATCTTGAATTTAATTATGACTCGACCCAGTAAATAACGCGGACATTTTTTATCTAGAAGCAGGAAAAACAAGCTGGTAAGACATGGGCAGAAGTAAACTTGTAGCTGAGAATATGTTCAGACGGACGCACCTATGCCTCAAATTACCACTGTCATACTAGATTTTAAGTTACTAACTTAAGTTAAGTTGAAATGATCTTTACTGTGAATGTATTTGTATATTATTGAATCAGCATTCGGATAAAGTTCTCGGAAATATATTTCTTAAAAAAGTGTATTTATATTGATAAGAATAATTTGCAAAAATAAAAATTATAAGTCACCACAACTTTTTCAGATAAAAATGTGAAAGGTCGTTCATAACTACAAATTATAAATTATCTTCACTGATAATAATTAATAAACAAAAGTTATAGTTTAAACAAATTTTGTTTTATAACTTCTGGGGATGTTCCTTTCATAGCATTAATTTAAAAATTATGTTGATTATAACTTAAGAATGAATTCAATCCAATTCGAATTTAAAAATTGTGAAAATGATGTTAGTAGCCCTCTAGTGGTAGATAGAGGAAGCCCCATTTTCATTGTAATAGAAGTGTTTGAAGAAAACGGTGAGAGTGGTACATATTAAAAATTTTTAAATAACTAACAACCAAATATAAGTTGAAAAATGGAAACCGTAAGAAATAATAGAGGTGAAGATTTAATTTTACAATCACCTGACATATCAAGCACCACTAAATCATATCCTATAAATCCCATGATTGACATTAGTATCCAAAGGAGAAGAAATTTGAATTTACCTTGTCATCGACGTCCTATTAGAGCCTGCATGGAAATATTTCCTACAGAAAATTTGGGAAATATTAACAGAATGCCTGGATATCTAAATAATCCTATTCCTAGACCAAATAATGTGGAAATTAGTAATATAATTTTTTAACCTTACTTTTCATTGTGTCAGAACAAAGAATTAATTTTCTTTATTTTTAGGAAAACTAGAAGAATCAAAAATTGTATCAACTAGATATGCACTACTCTCAGTAATCATCATATTTTTATGTTCAGTGTGCGCTCTCACATACGTTTATACAAGCTTTCCGAATTTGGAAGAGTAAGGGTAACGTGGACGATTGACATTTTCAAATTATGTTATGTTGTTTTATATATTTTTTTAGAAGCGAGAAAAAACATATTAAACTGCCATGGGATATCGAAGAAGCGAAGCAACTGGGTTTAGTTTTAGATAAGTACAAGGATCGGTACTTCTATGAAGTATTATCAGGGGTATTTGTTACTTACATATTGTATCCTTTTACGTTGCCAAGTGTTAGTTAGGTAATATTTTGGATAACTAAATAAGTTCATATGGATTTACTGAAATATGCACCTTGACATTCAGAAGCTTGGTTAGAAATCCCCAGGTTAATAAAAAATGTTCATGACTTGTCTCTAAGTGATACGGTTTGCAAACTGTGACAAGACTCTTATGTAGAGATGGCAATAAAAATTAATTAACTGATTAATTCATCATTTGATTAATTGAAATATCATAGTCGATTTTCGATTAAATTGGTAGAAAATAATCGATTATAAAATAAAAAAAAAACACAAATACACTTGCCAACAAAAAAAAATGGGAATGTATTTTAAAGGCTGATAAAAAATTATTTAACAATTGTGTTAGCAAACTATAATGAGAAATAATGCAATGTCTGCAAATATTTTTTGTTAAACAAACGGGCTGTAACAATAAATAATGCCTATTTGAACGAAAACTAAGTCATAATAACTATCGCATATTAAGTAAGTTTTAGTACAAATAACTTATTGTCAAACTAAAATTTTGCCATTAGTTATTCAGTAGTCTTTTTTTTTGTGCAATAAAATTAAGGGTGGCTGGAAGACGTTGTACGAGCTGCGCCATTGTATGAAGATGGCCGCAGTATTGGAATATCGCTGGCGTTTTGAATGTAGCTAAAAACTCTTTTAATTACGATATAAAGCATCATCAACGAACTGGCTTCTACATATAAAAGATCTGATTCAAATCATTCATGAGCCACAAGCGCTGGAAACGACTGATATCTTACTATAATTGTTCTTCGCAATCGGGACTGTTTCTTAACTTTTCTCACACGTCATTTCGAAGAAGATTGAAATTTGACAATTTCATCACGAACTGTCCAAAAACGATTGAGGAAACAAGGGCTTGTATCCAGGGGACCTGTAATTTACCAGGCTTTTCTCGCAAATTATCAAGTTGGAAGATTGTTTCACTAGTGATCATTTGAACTGACTGGATGCAAATCATAGCAGTATATTGTGGTATTAATTATTAATGTGGTATAGTGTTATTAATTCTCCATATTGGCGAGACCGAGTGTTCTGAAGACTTAATAATCTAGGAACTATATAGAAATGAAGAGAGCAAAGTCATCTACCGATCAGTGTTTCAATAATACAACTAAGTAATTTCTTGAAAATAAAATAAAGTTTTCGATTAATAATAAATTAATCGATTAATTATTAATTAATCAAAACCAAAAATATATGATTGATTAACTGAAACAAAATTATCGATTATTTCACGCGTTGCCATCTCTACTCATATGAACTTGGACAATTGGACAAAAATTACACTTTGAGCCTTTAGTGAGCATGAATGAACGTTTTAACTTTCGTGAAAAAGCATGATTGTGATACAAAAATCGTTAAACACACCCATTTTTTTTCCATAGTATTGACGTAAAAAGTATAACATAAAACGCAATACTTCCTTCACACTTTCAATGCTATCTGACATCCAACCAAATTTTTAAAACTATCCCCAGTCAGATTTAGTTTGAAGTATTGATACTTTTTAGGCCTATTAACTTTATATATATTCAACGTTGGTGAAATTGGACATTATGGAACTTGTAGCTATTTGTTGAACTGAAAAGAAAATTTTCTTCTGATTTCATTGATGTGCATAACAATTCATTTCAAGGTTAATATCAGAGAAAGAAAAAAAAGCATACAATTATCACCTGATACAATAATTTTTAACTTGATCTTTTAATTTTTACTGCATCATGATCAAATGCAGAAAAGTTTTCAGCAAGCACGAATTCATGTTTAAATTCTTACAGTAATATGAATGTAAGTATGAAACACACTTATACACATTTTTTAAAATGCTATGTAGTTTGTGATCTAAGTAAAATATTTCGTGTAATTAATCCGTGTAAACAATGATAAATGAAAGTCATGAACTTATTTGGTTAACAAATACTTTAGAACTGAATATATTGTATAGTCTGTTTCTTTGGTTTAAGCAGAACTAAACGGGACTTTTCTTTTCATATGTTGTTACAAGCTCAATTTTTAACGATTAAATGAGACTTTTATGAAACAAACTGGTCAATAGCTTTATTCAGTTGTTACTAGTTTTCAAAATCTAGTTTCGCTGAAACCAAATAAACAGACTAGCAATTGTCATTTTTATTTTTACTTAGTGTAAGATTTGTTTTGTTACGATTATTTATCTTAACTTTTCATGTAGCTTGCAAACATTTGCAATTCCTGGCTCACTATTTTTATCAATATTGTCAGGATTTTTATTTCCATTTTTTGTAGCATTAATTTTGGTGTGTGTGTGTTCAGCGATAGGAGCATCGCTGTGTTATCTTTTATCACAGTTACTCGGAAGAAGATTAGTGAAGAAATTCTTCCCTGAACGAGCCAATAAATGGGCAATAACAGTAAATAAACATAGGGACCATATATTTAACTATATTTTATTCCTACGTATGACTCCATTTTTACCAAATTGGTTTATAAATTTAACCGCACCTGTGATTGGGGTTCCGTTAGTTCCATTTGCCTTAGGAACATTTATCGGAGTTGGCCCTCCATCGTTTGTAGCAATACAAGCTGGACAGACATTATATAAGATGTCTAGTCAAAGTGGGGTATTTTCCTGGTCGTCCGTTGTGTTATTAGGTATTTTTGCGATACTATCTCTCGTTCCAGTATTATTAAAGCAACGATTAAGGGAAAAGTTCGAATGATTAACCTCGGTACACTTAATAGACTTTACAGCATTTATAAAGGATAGTGTAGATAAATTTGTACGTTCTTTTTCTCATGTTGTTAATTGTAAATAAATTAAAAATTAATACGTTTCTATGTTATTTATTATTTAAGATAATAAATGGTATTAAAAATAAATAGTTTTTTTATTTAATAAATTATATAAAAAGAAGTAAAACTTTGTGTTTAACAGTATGAACTAAAGTAAGTTATTGAGGTTTCTGTTGAATTTTCACTCGGAAGACTTATCGGTCTCCAATACCACCAGTTGTACCACACTAAAAACAAAAAAGACAACAATTTATTACACATTTTTATGTCGTATCACATCAAAATCAACTTTATTGAAAATATTTTTTGTTTTTAAAATTTAAGTATTTAAGTCTTTCATTTAGTACCACCCTACATTAAGTTAAAAAATATAGTTTTAAACATTTATAAAATTTGAGTTGATATAAAATAAATAAATAAAACTCTCGGTAAGTTTCACAAATATAAGTTTAATGTTAGTCTATACGTATTTCGGCAGTGACGCCATCTACAGGAGTTTAAATTACAAACTAAACTTATTTTTAACAGATACATTCAGTGGGAACAAATATTAATGGTAGGGAATACAAGTGTAAAAATTAGCTGATAAGGGATTTTTTTTACCGATTTATTATGGGTGAATTGCAAACATCAATCTAGTCATTTATTAGGGGAATTCCAGAGTTAATATTTTTGTAAATTTCTCGGTATTCTAAAAGGTTCTGTTTAAGACTTTTGTTATGAATCTGTAAAATTTTAAAGTCATTTATGAAAAGATTATGATTATTGGTGATCATATGTTCTGCTATGTTGGATTGTTCTACTATTTTATTTTGGATGGCTTTCAAATGTTCTCCAAATCTTTTAGCAAAATTTCGACCAGTTTGGGCTATATATTTTGTTGATATATTATCAATTATATTAAAAATTGAGTTGAATCTATTTTTATCAAAAATAGTGTTCATTTATCTACGTTTCAAGAGCTTTAATTTGATACTGCATTATATATACAGGGTGTATCAGGGAACACGAGTTTTTTCGAAAACGTGACGTTTGAGCAAGTTGAGAAAAAAATTTATAACCAAAGTTTACCCGAAGAATTGAATGGCAGTATTGAAATTTTCCAGAACAAACTGGAAGGTACAGGATATCAAGGACAAAATTGTTGTTTTAAATGGGAACTTATATCATATTAAGTATGTATCCAAACATACCCAATATGATCATCAAGATCATTTAAAAGTAAGAAAAGTAAAAGTTGTTTCTTTGGATAGAGCTTTTGAAAGGAAACAACTTTTACTTCAATATTTTTTGAATATCTTGTACGGTTTACGGAAAATGGTATTCCCTATAACGACTTGAAATCAGGGATGGGGAGTCGGAGTCGGAGTCGGGAGTCGAGGAGTCGAAGCTTTTTGGAGGAGTCGGAGTCGGGAGTCGGAAAAAGTTATCGACTCCCGACTCTTTGACTACATATTTATCAAGGATGAGAACAATCCGAAAGCGAAAGCAAAATACCATACTACCAGAATTTGTTAAAGAATGGGAACAGAAACGACATTTTTTCTCTGTGCATGAACGAAAATGAAATTAAAAATATTCAATTCCGGTTTCCTTCATGCTTTTCAGTTAAAAATTTAGTTAATTTTTAGTAATATCTAATTTTTCTTTTTTTGTATACTTTGTTTATTATGTTAAAACGAAACTAAACTGGATTTTTATTTTCTCAAGTTGTAACGGGCTTTGTGATTATTTTATGTTTCATGTTGGCAGCTAAAATCTATATGTCAAAAGAAAAAAGTGACATGTTATGAAAAATAAAGTACAGTCTGTTCCAAACGATTGAGCGGAACTAACTGGAATTTTCATTTTTGTAAGTTGTCATTAGCTATTTTTTTATATATTGAAGTTGGCTTTTCCTGAACAAAATGATCAAAAGCTTCAATCAAACGGTAAAAGTAACTAGTATTGAAAATGTAGTTCCGCCTAAACCAAAGGAACAGACTTTATATAAAATACAAAACAATTTTTTTTTAACTAATATATTTGAAAATTTGTATTAAAAATGACTCAATAGTCAAGATGAAATGAAAATGACATTTTATAAAAACAGCTCGCCCCAACCCAAGATATTTAATGTAAGTATAGTCTGTTTCTTTGGTTTAAGCGTAATTAGATATCGAAATCTACTAACTTTTAAGGATTGAATGAAGCTTTGTATCATTTTGTTTAACAAAAGCCCACTTTTATAGTTAAAAAGTAAACTCGTGATAATTTGAGAAAATAAAAATTCCATTTAGTTCCGCTTAAACATTTGGAATAGACTTTACAATTTACCAGTGAAAGGAGTCGGGAGTCGGAGCCGGAGTCGGAGTCGATTTTCAAAAATACCGACTCCTGAGTCGAGAGCGGGAGTCGATAATTTTTCTGTCGACTCCCCATCCCTGCTTGAAATTCAAGTATTTTTATTTACAAGTGTTCAAAGTGCCTTCCATCACTTTCGCATCCTTGAATTCTTGAGCTATCTGTACCTCATTTCACTTATAAGTACTTTCAAGTAGGTTAGAGCTTAGAGTAAGGATGCGAAAGTTATTAAATCAAAATGCAAGTCACTTTTAACACCTATAAATAAAAATATTTTAGTTTCAAGTTTTTATTGAGAATGCAATTTTTCGTAAACCATATAAGATAATAAAAAACAGTGCAGGATAATACTTTATGTATAATTTTTATTATTTTATTTTTGTGATTGCAATAATTTATGTTTTCTATTTATTTATATTCTCAAAATGTTACTTTTTTAAAATGACTTTGTCTTTTAATTTCCAAATTTGATATACAGGTGGGCCTCGTTTTACGCCGGTGTTACGTACCGGCGCAAAATAAAGCGGCGCAAATCAAAGCAAAGAATGTTCATTCCAGAGACGGATTAACATTCTATTCGAATTAATATTTTTGTTTTTTTTTTAAATTATTTTTGTTTTTTCTTTATTTATTACTTATATATACAGAAAATTATAATATTATTACAGAACATACAATACAATGCAACAATCCGATACAAATAAACAAAAATTAAAACAGAAATCAAAATTATAATCAAAAATAAACAAAACCTTTGAAAGAATATTAAATTTTTTTATTTTTTTTATTTTTTCTTTCACGCAGAAGGCTTATGTAAGGTTCCATAGATGTTTTGATATTTTTTATTATAGTTGAACTGCGTTCGCAATCATGATCTGTCTTGCAAATGTCTTAATTTTTTAATTTTATCTGCATTTTTCATTATTGTAGTCACCGTTGATGGAGGTAAGTTTAGGCATCTACAAATCTTCGGACGAGTTTCACCATTCTCTATTCTTTTAATAACTTCAATTTTTGTCTCAATCGAAATAGACCTACGTTGTTTTCTATCGTGTTTTGTAGATATATCTTCCATTGGTATTAATGAAAATTATAATTATTACTCAATAATTTTAAATTAAATTTTAAAAGTAAGTTAATAAAAATAATATAGAAAAATTAAAAATTATTAAATTTAGATTATATTAAATATTAGATTTAGATTTACTTAAATTTAAATATGTACATATCATAAAGCAGACACTCTTAAGCGAGTTAAATTTATTTTACAACTGAATACGTCTCAGTAGTGCGATTACTACGACTGCGTAAACCACGAGACGTCCCCGCTTCGACCCCTGAATCGTCGACACCCGACTCCGACGTTCAACTGTTTCAAAGCGGCGTTATTTTAAGGTCGCTGCCAACCGGCGTAAAATAAGGCCCACCTGTATTATACAAAAAGATACATCACTACTTTATAAAGAGTCAGTTAGTTCTAATAAACATACTAGCTTTGAAATACCGCTATGCGCCACATTGCTCGACGCTGATCTGAACCTTTAGACAGAGCAAGAAAAAGAGCACGCAGTGCACTCTCAGTGCAGTTACCTTTCCCAATCTAATACGAATTTTATTAACTCTAGAGCAACTGCTCGCCGAGTGACCTGAGTGCATAATAAAGCACCCAATCGAATATGCTATAAAGTTATCTAACACGACATGTTTTTGGCTATAGTGCGTTCGAAGGTGAGTTTGCAGTATAGCTCTTATGGCAAATGGGAGCGGTGTTGCCAAATGTTGTAAAAGTGTCAAATGTGTCAATTATAATAATATGAAAAACTCGTATTATTTACAAAAATCAACTCTTATAAAACTCAAAATAACACTCAACAAAAACAAATGGCCATTTGTAGAATACTGCGTCTTCACAGATCAGCGCGTTTTAGAGCTGGCAACGTCGACTAGCAAGAAGAGGATAGCGTCATTGTGTAAACCCATTAGAGAGTATGAAAAAGAACTACTCCATATGCCCTGTACTGCAAACTCACCTTCGAACGCACTATAGACAAAATGTTTTTGGCACAAATCGTGTCAGAATAATTTGTTTAACATAAAAAAATCTGTTAATTTATGTATCAAGAACAGAAAATAAAAAAAAAAATAGTTCTCCTTTAGTGCCATTTGCTTCGTTTGCGGATGAAGTTTCTTACAGGTTGGAGCATCAATATTACTTTTAGTGATCGTGGATGAAATAGTACAAGAGATTTGTTGTCGCAGTAGCCTACGAACATTACGTACCCTATTGCAGTGTTTCTCAACCTTTTCTGGCATGGGGCCCCCAAAATAACGTAAATATTTTCTGCGGCCCCCCTTTATATACATATATATATAGAGTGAGAGAGAGAGAGGGAGGGATCACAAGGTGTATCAAGATAGAGGAAACACAATTTTCCTCGAAAAGACAATGTGTGAGCAAGTTGGGAAAAAAAGAGTTTACCCAAATAATTGGATGGTAGTATTTAAATTTTCCGGAATAAACCGAAAGTACAGGATATCAAGGACAACTAGATAACAAGAAACGTACTTGGTATACTTGGATAAAGCTTTTGAAAATAAACAAATTTTACATAAACATGTTTTTAATATCTGTTACTGTTACTTATAATGGCTTGCAAGTATTTTTATTTACAAGTGTTCAAAGTTGCTTCCCATTTTGAACACTTTCGCATACTTTTTTTTTTTTTAATTAGTATTTATTGGTCTTAGTTGCACTGACTATTAACCATTTCGCATACTTACTCTTTAGTTAACAGTAGCTCGGAGCATAACAAAAAATATTGCACGTTCAAGTCGTACCTACTTGAAAGTACTTGAAGTACCTCTAACGCGAACCTTTTTAAATAGTTTAAATCAATTGTCAAAATAAGTATAATTTATTTTATTTATGTTTAAAAGGTTTATTTTAATGAATATAAATGCCATCTATTTATGAATATATCTTGCAAAAATGAGCGTTTTTCTATTATAATTTCATGCTTCCATCTTATATGACTTCGCGGCCCCCCGACGAAGCTTTCACGGCCCCCCTGTTGAGAAACACTGCCCTATTGGTAGCAAGTTTTTGCAGATTAGAGCGAGAAATCCTAGTCAGACACATACGCGTTGTTACATTTGTTGAACTGAGTGCTTTCAGTTAAATTTACTACACTGTAATTACAATCTTGTCAGCCAACAAAATTAGCATTCAGAGTGACAAAAAGATCTAACAGGTCTTAAATAGGACATGCACAGTAAATCTGTTCATAAATTATTCGGTAACTGCTTGTACCTTGTTAGAAACTTAATCCGCAAACGAAGCTATATTATATTGAGATTATCGCTCTGTTCGTAGAGCCATTTATTAACAGTTTATTATCGTCAGACGTCAGTGCAGAATTATTTTAGCGCACAGCTACTTCTAACTCTTGCGTGTGAAGTTAATAAACTGTTAGAAATAGTTCTACGAATAGACATTATATAAACAGAGTGTACTTACAACTGTATTTTGGCTTAAGAACTGTGGAAATAGTTCGGCAGTGACCACTACATTCTTGAGAAGGTTTTAAAATAATTGTCCTTTCCCCGACACCTTGGGTTAATAGTACGTAGCTGCATTCTGGATTAGGGAAGACATAAGGCAGTGCTTTCGATTCATCTATCATCACATATCGCTCAGTGCTTTGTCCAGACCATGAAGAAATAATCCTTGGTCTTGGAAAAACCTTTCTCAAAATTCTGGCAGGTGTCATTCTATTTATCCTCCATGATATATGAGTATCCATATGTTTAGAAGGAGAAAATGTTAAAATGTCTTCGATTTTTGTATATTTTTTGTTGGTTGAAGTTAATTTTTGTGCGTCTTCATTAAATGTTTGTGTATTATTTTTATACATTTCTTGAATCGTTTGTAAAGTAACTAATTCTTTTAATGATTTTGTTAGATATGGTATACCTGTTTGGTATGATTGTGGATTGAATGATTTGGTGGAATTTAAAACTGAATTTACGTTTTCACATGGCCAACATTCCATATTTACGACTTGGAAGTACGGATTTTCGATCAAACATGTTTCATCATATAATTCTGAAATAAGTCGGAAATATTTTACGTAATTGAACAATTATACATTTTAACTATTGAGTTCAGTCATAAATAACTTCACTAGAAAAAATTGTAATAATTCATCGGTGATTCAATTCATTTATAATCTCTATATCTTTATATATAAAAATCAATTTCTGTTTGTTTATTTATTTGACCTTTAAGCAAAGCCAAACGGATGGACAAATTTTCACCAAATTTACTACAGGGGGGTAAAATAATCAGAGGAAGGTTTTAGTGCGGGCTCAAACTTCTTCCCGGTACCCATAGGAGGCGTTATGGGAGGAAACCATAATTTTTCAGTGTCCGGGCAGTTTAAATTGATTACGTAAGCTGAACCTTAAGATATATCGATATAATGTTGACAAAATATGTAACTAGATTAAAAAAAAGTCCGGGAGAGCATATACCTATCATACACCGTTATCGTATTGGGCAATTTTCTGTTTTTAAACGTAATAGTTTTTGTATCATAAAGTTTGTGGGTGCATAACATCGAGGTTTTTTAGAGATGTATCAATTATTTTAGAATAATAAATTAGACCATTTCACGTAGAATAGGGTGACCATTCGTCCCGCTTTTTGCGGGACTGTCCGGCATTTTGATTGGGCGTCCCGCATTAAGATACGTCCCGCATTTTCTTTTGATTTCTTAACATGTATTTGAGGAAATGAGGACCATTTTTTTTTGATCTTCACTTGGATTTGGGAGGTGAGGACCCTTTTTTTTGCTTTTCACTTGGATTTGGGAGGTGAGGACCTTTTTTTTTGCTCTTCACTTATGTTTGGATTGTGATGACCTTTTGTTTAGCTTTGTCCCGCATTTCCTTTTTAAGAAAATGGTCACCCTAACGTAGAATCATAATATATGTAACATTATACATGAAAGATTAACAATACGCAAGATCGTAAACAGAAGCCCGAAATGCAAATATGTTGAGAGTTGTGGAATTTGCCGAAAGGTGGCAGTGCTAAGTAATTATTTATTCTCCACTGCCTAACGGTAGTTAAAATTACTATACCTACCGTTTTATATATTTAACTTAATTAATGTAGTGAAATGCCGTAGCGAAGCACGGGTACACCCACTAATATGTATATATAAATCAACGTCTCTATATCTGTCTGTATGTACGCTTTTCACTCGAGAAGTGCTGACCCGATTTTCATGCACTTTTCTCTATTTGTAGCTATATCATCTGGTCAGGTTTACGGTTATATTTTATTGAAATCGGTTCAGTAATCTAAAGTTATAATGGAATTTGTGCGCGCGGGTGAAACGTAATGCATGTTTTTCGTTCATATTTAACGTATTTTCTTTAAATTATCAGAGACAATATAGTATTGGTCAGCGGCAAAGTTGGTACACGATTCATACGCTAATTAGAATTGAAAGAATTTTTAAAATCTGTTCAGTAATTCTTAAGATATAATTAAATTTTTGCGCGTGAATTTTACAAAATGTATATTTTACGGTTTGTATTTAATGCATTACTCGAAAACAACTGATCCAATTTTTATGCACTTTTTTTTTTATCTGTAGCTACATCATCTGGTCATGTTTTAGGTTGTGTTTTATTACAATCGGTTCTGTAGTTCCAAAATTATAATAAAGTTTGTGCGCATGGGCAAAACGAAATTCATGTTTTCCGTTTAAATTTAACGCATTTTCTTGAAATTATCAGTGACAACATAGGTTTCGTTAAGAGCAAGGTTGGCACATGAATCCTACACTCCAGAATCAAATGTATTTTTATAATCTGATCAGTAGTTCTAAAGATATAATTATATTTGTGCGCGCGGGTACTACAAAATCCATCTGTTTATATTTAAAACATTACAACATATATTTCTTCAGTGGCAAACTTGCTACACGGTTTATACACTAATCAATATTGAAAGAATTGTTGAAATTATTGAAAAAACGGTTCACTAGTTTCGACAATTTTTTAGTCGTAAATAAAAAAATTTATTCTCACAAATTAGTGACAACTACCTACCGACAATTTAAGTTCCAAAAAATGTAGGTCAATAATAATATGTAAAGACTCCGAGCGAAGCCGGGCGGGGCCGCTAGTACCTGATGAATTTATGCATGTCTGGAGCAAAACAACTATCTCAGATTTACTCAGCAGTGACAGCTTTACACATTCTGAATCCTGGACTTGAGCAAAGCAAGAGGAAAATATTCTTGGTTGTTTTCAAAGGAAGATTCTATAATAAAGGAAGAATGATACAATTTTGAGTTGTATCATAAAAATATTAAAAATACACCGAGTCAACCGCTTGTGACCGGCGACCAACGCATCTATTGTTGACAAAGTACATTAAACAAGGAGAGTACATGTGTGTTTTGTGGTGGGGGGGTATTGTGGTCACTATTTTGATTCTGAATCAATCATTACGGCGACAAATGAATAGACGACAAATTAGGTTCTTTGCACAACAGAAGATGAAATTTGAACGAGGGAAGTTTGTGTGGCTCAAAAATGGCACCCTTGGTGGTATATTTAGTTTTATTAGTGGACAATTCGCGACTGCAAATAACAGTGAGACATCTGGTGGTGACTGGCTAAATTAAACAGAAGCGTATATTTGGATAATATTTGTAGCGTGTTGTGCTGCAGTTTATGTGAATTAGGAAGTATTTTAAAATATAGTGACTTAAATACAGTGCTTTTTTGCCGAAATATTGTTTGAACAGATAAATATTAAGAAAAAACTTCTGACATATACGCTTCTTGTCCGCCATAAGCTGTTGTACGCAGCGCCGCCAACGTTAGTTTCAGTCGCGAATAGGTAGATACAGTCTGTTCCAAACGGTTAAGCGGAACTAGATTTTGCAATCTAGTTACTTTCATCGTTTAAATCGTGCTTTTTGGCCGTGTTGTTTAAGCTTTGTAAATCATACTTACAATAAACATTTTTTCTGATTTTTTTCATCATTTTAAAATGTCATTTTCTTTATATGTTAATTTTTTGTGTCATTCTTATTACAAATTTCCCAATTATTTATATTTTTGTCATTAAAATATACAAAAAAAATAATTTAATTTTGACATATATACTTCGTTTCCATGTTTCATTGTTGGAATTTTAAATTTTGACATTCCAACGTGAAAAATGAAATAACCCTAGCAAGGTCCCTTCTCGTGACAACCTAAAAGAACAAAATTCCCATTTAGTTCCGCCTAACCGTTTGAAACAGACTGTACACTGTATATATATATATATATATATATATATATATATATTGTTGAAATCTATGTATATTATGTTCTCCTCTAATTGTATTAAAGTCGTGGTGCATTGGAAGCGGAACGGAGCAGTACGATTTACCAGTAATTTGTTTTAGTAATGGAACCATACTGGACCTATTTTCTAAACGTCATGATAGAAAATCATGAATGTGACCAATACGATCTGAAATTATTTTGCACACTTTCATAAATATTCTCGCACACGCTTTATGAACCTATTAAACACGAGTTAAATGACTTTGTTTATTACTTTTGAAATGTTAATTGAAAATTTTGATATTATTATGTTTATATTTTTTAAAATAAATTAACTATTTCTTTAAAATGTGTGGCCACCACAGAACCGAATCAACATAATTCTCTTTTGTGAAACATATAAAAGCGACATTAGTAAACTATCCATTCAGGCAAACGGATCTATACCAAAAGTTGATCAAATTGAGATATTCACGTCCAAAGCTTTAAAAATCCGTTCGACTGAATCTGCTCTACAAATGCCCACAGATTGACATCAAGCTAAAACCAGTTGATTTGCATTACAAAAAGTCTAATTTGTGCTTATCTGTAAATATTTCGAAAACTCAAAATTGGTATTATTACAATACCATTCTCTCTATATGTGACGGTTGATATAAATGGATCTTCAGGTTGTTACGTAAAGTTTTAGCAAATATTGTTCTTATGATAACGCAAGATCAAGTACAACATAAATAACACAGGGAAAAACTCATCTGACCATGCACTTTTTTACTGATTATTTTAGACCATGCACTGATTATTTTAGATTATTACCAAACTCCTTAATGGTGACAAATTTCTCTATATTTCTCTAATAAAGATCAGGTTCGAGAGTTCGTTGAGAACTTTTTCAAGTAAAACCTGTGAAATTCTATGCAGAAGGAATCAAAGAAGTCCCTAATAATTGACAACAAGTCATACGCAAACGATGGTGCATATATAATAAAACAAAGGTACCATTGTGAATTTTTTATTGAAAAATATGATTAATGTATGAAAATGGAACTTATTTATGACTCAACTCAATATATACAATTCATGTTATTAGATTACGGATTTGTATGGGACACAAATTTTCTTACCTGATAAGTTTGGAAAAAACTGTATGATCGGAACAGCAACAAGTCTTAGAACCTTCAGCACGGGATACACAAATTCCTGTACGTTTCTAAGAACTAAGCTGAATGTAGGTTGATGATTGTGTAAAATAATAAAAATCAGTATGATAAGTAATATAAAAATAAATATATATTTAAAAACAGTTAATAAACGTTGTATAAACTTTGGCTTTTCGATGGAGCTTATATTATAGGTTACATTTTCATTTTTCATGTATACAAAACAGTCTTCGAATAATTTATCAATATCTTGTTCACTTATGTTTAATTGTTTGGCAGCTTCACGTATGGATTGGACATCTTGTTTGTATTTTGATATTAATTCGTTTTTAGACATTTTGACATTTTAGTATGACAGATGTGTTGCGCATGTGCATTAGCTATCGTTTTGCAAATATATAAACATAAAAGAAATATGTACCTATTTACATAAATATTAATGCAAATTTCCTACATTGCAATAAATATAAATATGAAACAAAATGATTTGTTTATGTCCTTTTTTCATTTGTTTTGTATTCCATTGTCAAACATGAATTAATATTTTGTCGTTGCGCTTGCTCTTGTTTAGACATTCAAGTTTTTATACATAAGTATTTCTGTATTTATATTTTTGATTGTTTTACATTATGCAAAGTAATTTAACTTTTAAGATACAATTAAGTGTTGAGGTCTAATATTCCAACAAAATATACTAATGTTGAGTTCGATTCTATTATCAGCGCTACTTAAAATTAATAAACTACAATAGCACAGATACAATAGTAAATGACATTATTGGAAAATGGAAGGAAACGCATTTATTATATTTCATTTAAAACGATGTCTAATGGGAATTTACTCTTTTTTAATACCCTCCATTATTTCGTTAAATTTTCTTATTACATTTACATATAATTTATAAATAAGAATATTACGGCTAGACGGTGATAATTCTATGTAGTTGATTTAAGCAACAACCAACGCTTGAATTTTACCACTCGCTCTTATCGATAATAGGCTAGGCGCAGAAATTATTCTGCATTCGTATATTTCAACTAGTGATGTGCCGGATCACATAAAAGCCAGATCCACGGATACGAGTACGGATTATGTACGTCCTGATCCCTTGATACGGATACGGTTGAAAAACGACCGACCGTAAAGCGATAGTTAGATGTGTCGTGCTGTTCCTACAAACTAAAGTATGCAAACAGGGTACGAACACATAGAACGATTGTTACCGGCGCCTATAAGCGCTTGCTACTTGCGCCGACCTGCGAGAATAAATTATGCGTACTTTCAAATATACCCGGATACGTAGAACGCTTGTTGGCGCTTGAAACATATGTTGGTATATAAAATTAATAGTGCAACACTTTTTATTTTCAGAATATTTCGAATTGTTGCTCCTGGCATCTCGCTTCTTTATACGACAATATTTTGCAAAATGCCCTTTCTTTTTGTAATAGAAACATTCAACAATTTTCTTTTCTCGTAAAATTGGCTTTTCATTAGATTTATTTCTATTTATGTTTAGTAGAGAAAATGCACTTACTGCTTCATCCATAATATAAGACGGTTTTCTTCTTTAATGAGACGTTGTTGTAGATTATGTACCGTTTGTTGTTCAACTGAGACACTGTCCCAAGCTGTTACTAGATTATTGTACTCACTCGGCAGACTTCCTAATATTTTTGCCATTATTACTACCTCAGATATTGGCTCTCCCAAATCTGTTAATTGAGCTGCCATATTTTGGATTTTTGCAATATGCTGAATCACGGCATCACCGGTCGCCATCCTATATTCATGAAATTTTTGCATCAGCATTAATTTATTAGATGCAGACTTCTGTTCATGTATGTCTGATAATTTCTTCCACATTTCTTCTGCGGTTGTACATGTCAAAAAGTTTTCAAGTTGTTGAGGCTCCATAGTCACGGAAATTATGGACATTGCCTTTGCGTTACTTTTTGTCCACGCTGCTAAATCGGCACTTCCTTCATTTGGTGATTTTCTTTTTCCGTTTACAATATCGGAAAGACCATTTGCGACTAAGATCGCGTTCATTTGAAATTTCCAGACTTGGAAATTCTTTCCATTAAATTTAGTTATGTTTCTTGTTATTTCATCAGCCATATTTATCGTTTGTTAACTCTTGCCACAAAATGGCGAAATACACTTTGTATACACTATTTCACTTATGGGAATCTGGGCCCATAACCTATTGGTATATAAAATTAATAGTGTATTGAATATTTAAATTTCGCGCGTAATTTCTCTTCTACATTCCCATACAGATACAGTGTGCTATGCCCATTTCTATATATAATTGTTTGTTTACTTTTTGTGTAAGTTACAAAAAACACTTGAGTCGCGTACGTTTATGAGCAAGGAATGTGTTTTGGCATGTGCTAACCATCTTTGTTTTGTCAGTATATTTATGCTTGTAATTAATTACGTAAATAAACTTGTTAACTAATAAAAAGTGTTGCACTATTAATTTTATATACCAATAACATACGCCGATGAGTAATCGGAATCTTTCAAACATTATTTATCAGCTTACAAGAAGCTGGCAATCAGTTTTCTGATATTTTGTTGATTTTTTTGATAGTTATTAATAAAATTTCTTCGATGTTGCGAATTACCGACATTTATAACTACTTACTGGCAGAATAAATTTTATTATTTTGTTATGAATTTGCTTTCGAACGTATAATCTGCATAAATGGCATGTTTTAGTAGATATATTATTCCTCCAACCAACTACAGGAACATTCATTATAAACCAGGCCACTTTTTGATGAAGAAATTTTGGTAAACAGACACTGGTAATAATGTTTCTACCTGTTCAATAAACGGTGTCAACAAGCGCCGACAACAGCATACCTAATTAAAAGCCTGTGTATAAGCACCGGAAACAATCTTTCAACATGTTCATACCCAGACACACAATTTAGTTGAGTTCAAAATCACTCACTCATTGACTTTGATTAATTTTACTCCAATATTTAATGTATACTAGACTGTTTTAAAACCACCGGTAAGTAATGTGATGCTCAATTAAATATGAATTTAAACGTCAGAGTAAAATTCACTCCTCCTTGAATATTTTTAGACGCAAACTTATATTATAATTAATTCAAATGTATCTATATTAGATTCATTTAGATCCGCCTTGGAGAAACGGATGCGGATTTTTTTTTTACGGATAATCCGCGGATACGGAGCTCCGGCACACCATAATGCACTGGAACGAAGTTCAGGTACATTTTGTAAAGAGATAATACGTTCCCGAACTTCTTTTTAAATGAAATTACAGGAAATTATTAAATCTATACACCTAATATTATGACACAATAACATAATCAAAGGGAAGGGTGAAATAATATCTGTTTTACCCATTTCTACTAAAAATATATGTTAATAGTAATTAGTGCTGGGAACCGAAACCGGTTTTTCGGATACCCGGTTTGTAATTTTCGCGTTACTCGGATACCCGGTTCCGATTACTCGGTTCCAAATACCCGGTTCCGAATGTCCGGTTTAGGATACCCTGTTCCGATTACCCGGTTCCGAAGGCCCGGTTCCGGATACCCGGTTTCGAATACCCGGTTCCAGATACATTATTCCGAGTTTCTAGATTAAATACCCGGTTCTAGGGTCGGGAAAACACCAGAGGAATTCGAATGAATAAAAATTCCCGAAGTTGATGTAAGTAAACTGTCAACATAAATATATTAGGTTGTGTAATAAATTCCCGCGTTTTTTGTATTCTTTCTTTTTCCCGCAATTTTGTGTTTTGTTAGGTTAAGTTTATGTATGGATTCTTAAGTGTTTTTCGTGCTCTACAAACTTATCTGCTTTAATTTTCGGAATTAATTAATTTTAATTGAATTTGAGGCTTTTGAAGTGGAAGTTCCAGGAGGTAAAAAAAGTCATTTTCGACATCTGCACTATTTTGTCTTTCGTTGTGGTCAAAAAGCTACGGAAGCAGCTCGCGACATTTGTAACGTATATGGAGTAGATGCTATATCTCCGAGGACCGCGCAAGTTTGGTCTTCCAAGTTTAAAAATGGCAATTTTGACCTTGGGATGCACCTCGCTCCGGCCGACCTCCCGACTTCGACGATGATCGTCTCAAGATGTTTTTGAAGTGGCTGCCACATAACTTGAGCGATGGCCACAAGATCTCAATGATCTCAAATGGGAGGTTCTATCGCATCCGCCATACACTCCGGACCTTGCGCCAACGGATTATCACCTTTTCCGCTCCATGTCGAACCAAATGAGGGCCGTACCCTTCGCTAACGACGAAGACCTCAAAACCTGGCTCACAAACTTCTTCAACACAAAATCAAAAGATTTTTGGCGAGACGGCATCATCAAGTTGGTCGATAGGTGGGAACAGGTTGTAAATAATGATGGAGAATATATTATTGATTAATTTGTTGCTATAATTATTGTTTTGTTCAATAAATCTTATAAACAAAAAAGAAAACGCGGGAATTAATTACACAACCCTATATTAAAATTAGTGCTGGGAACCGAAATCATAAAATAAAGTCAGACAGAAAATAGTGCGAACTTCCTAAATTTCTAATCATAGCCATAAGCGAGATAATTTTAGTACTGGGAAACGAAACCGGTTTTTCGGGTACCCGGTTCCGGTTTTCGTGTAAAACCGAGTTTGTAATTTTCGCGTTACCCGGATACGCGGTTCAGGATACCCGGTTTCGGTTACCCGGTTCCGACTACCCGGTTCCGGATACCCGGTTCCGATTACCCGGTTCCGGATACCCGGTTTCGAAACCGGATATCCGGGTAAACCCGAAACCTTTTTTTTTTAACCGGTTCCGGTTCCGTCAAGATCGATTTCTGACAGCACTAATAGTAATCTTTAAAACTAATAAATATCTGAATTTTTTTATTATGAATTTCACTTTTGAAATTTTCAGTTAATAATAATAAATACAATACTGTACAAACATCCTAATCTTTGACTGACTTATTTTTGTAAATGAAAAAGGCGTAGGTAACCATTTGTAATTATTTTATGAGCATTCTGAAACTATTTTTTTAGCGTATTTTTGGAAAAAATCATGTTAAAATAAGGAAAATAAAAACAATTCTGGTCAGTTAAATACCAGCCATTTCAAATTACATTTAAGGTTAAATTGAATTCGTATTTATTTGTTGATAATTAGAAATAAATTACGCACATAAAAAATAAACATTTATTATTTTTGCATATTTCCTTTATGAAAGATTATGTTGCATAAAGTTGTAAGTATTCTGATTTTTCTTTTTGTTTCGCAGATATTTCATAAAGTAACCAATTAGTGGAAATATAATCCACAGCATCATAACAATAAAATGAGAATACATTATTATTGCAAATAGTTTGTTGGTGTAACCAATTTTTCTTTCTGCAGCGAAAACATTGTTCGTAATTATTAGTATTGGTATTAAAAGTACTCCAGATAAGGTATCTAAAGTACCTTCCACCTTTGACCAGTTTCTCACTCCTAAATATTCTTTGACTATTATTTCTTGACAATATGCTTCAATGCCGAAACCAAATCCGTAGACTAGACAGCCTACTGTTATGTAATTGTGTTGGTCACTTCTTTTCATTACTGAAAATAAAAAATATGTTTTAATAATGTTAAATAATAAAAAATAATTTAAAATATCTACAGTAGAAGAGGGACAGCTTGCTATTAGGAACTAGGGGAGTTAAATCCTATTTATAGTTTATTATACTAAGCAGGCCCGTGATCTAAACAGGGTGTTTACGGTCTTCTTATTTGTTTTTAATGGGTGATACTACAGATCAAAAGAAGGCAAAAACCCTTAAAACACCTAAGGAAAAGTTTTATAATAAAAGAGATATTAATTTTTTGTTTTTATTTTTATGGGATCAAAAGAAAACTATAAGTACTTTTACAGCAGATGTTCAAAGTTATCACCCTGCTGTAGTATGCAAAGTCTTACTCGGCGTATCCATGAATCAGCGTATGCTGCAAGGCCCATGCCTTGTCGAATTTCCGCCGCTGCTGCTTCGACCCGGTTACGGAGATCCTCCAGGTCCATAATCTCGGTGGCGTATACCATGGTCTTCAAATGCCCCCACAAATAAAAGTCTAATGGTGTTAAGTGTGGTGATCGGGGAGGCCAAGGAACAGGACCGCCCCGACCAAACCACTTATATTAAATACATTGTTTAAGTGTTGACGAACGAAACGACTGAAATGCGCGGGTGCACCGTCTTGAAGAAACCAAATTTCTTGACGTATATTTAATGGAATATTTTTTAAAAGTTCTGGCAAATTAGTTTGAAAAAAAAAAAATAATAATAATTTTCAGCATTTAATCGATCTGGTAACACAAAGGGGCCAATAAACTGTGAATTTACAAATCCGGCCCAAACGTTCACAGAAAATCTGCCCTGAAAATGATCACGGCGAACAACATGCGGCAGTGGCGGCGCAAGCGGGGGTCCGGGCCCCCCTAAAAGTTGCTCTGGCCCCCAATTGCCCCTCCTAGAATTGCTTGGAAAAAAATATATTTTAGAAGTGAGGACCTTTTTTTTAGTTCATTACTTATATTTTCATATGTAAACGATAAAAAAATATTTTCTGGCGCTCCCAAATTTTACTAAATTTTTTTGCCCCCCCCCCATATTTTAAGAGCTAGCGCCGCCACTGACATGTGGATTTTCGAAACTCCAGCTGTGAGTATTGTGGCAGTTGTTTGTGGCGTTACGCGTAAACGTAGCTTCGTCAGTCGCCAACACACTCAATTCAAAATTCGGTACTTCGTAATTTTTGCGCAGAAACCATCTACAGAACTGTACGCTAGAGGTCTGCACTGGCCTATTTTGGACCACCTTTACCTGGCCCGACCCGTTATGTTTCCAGTCCGGGCCGGCCCGAGCCCGAAAATATTAATACAATTATTGCATCTACCCGGCCCGAACACGACAAAATTTTAAATTCGGCCCGAATAAACGTCGTTATGATACAAAAATTGCTTCCAATTTGTAATAATTATAAAACTAGAAATTTAAAAAAATATATATTTTTTAACGAAGGTTTAAAAATATATTATTTAGGCCCGGTCTTTTCACCTTCAGATAAAGTCCCAGGTAATTATCTGACAGATAAGGTTATTTGTAACTTCATCTGCTGAGTAAATGTCAATACCAGTCAGTGAATCCAATACGTCAGTCTCATTATCCGTTAGATAACTATCCGATAGATACATTTGTATAGAAAGAAGGGATGATATTTACTCAGCAGATGAAGTTACAAATAACCTTATCTGTCAGATAGTTACCTGGAACTTTATCTGAAGGTGGAAAAACCGGACCTTAAAGGTATTATTGTTCTTATCCGGCCCGAGCCCGAATATAATACATGTCAGTCGGCCCGAGCCCGTGCAGACCTCTACTGCATGCGTTGAGGATGAGAAAAAAACTTTTTTCTATGGATGATTCTGATGTTGCAAAGCTTGTACTCGTTGTACATGGAATGGATATATTCAGAGCCGCAGTAAGGTAAACTTGCGCTAGGGTCAGAACCGTGTTTTGGCGCCCTTGGTAAATAAAAATAAGGTTCCTACCTCTCAAAATTTAAGTGATGAGCAAAAAAAAAGGTCTTCACCCAGTGATGGGCGCGTAAGTTACGTGATGTAAGTTACCTCATTGTTGACGCGTAAACAATTGATGTTAAGTAAACACAAAAACTCTTGTAAACAAGGGAAACACGTAAACAATGTAAACAATGATTTAGACATGCGCACTTGTTTTGCATTACAGAACCTCATTATCAATAAATTTTTATAAATAGTAAAATTTTAATGACACATTTTTAAAAGAAAAAGTTAGTATATAAAATTAGTACAAGCCAATATACACATTAATAAAAATCGAATATGCATAATTATATAGGTGTCACAAGTTAAATATGAATGTGAAAAATAAAAAACTTTTTTCTTTAAATAATTCAGTCTAATTTTTTTAATAACAAATATATTTAATTTCACCTTTAAGAAAATCAGCCTATATTTTTTAATAACAAAAAGATTAATTGCAAATTTTGCATTTTCCCTATATTTTCGTTCATTTTCTTTAATTAAAACAAAACCTAGTTATTATTTGAATTGAATATACTTGTTCATTAACTCTCTATTATTCGTATTAAATAACTAAAACTAACCTCATTATTTGACAGTTTACATTGTTTACATTGTTGACAAGTTTACCAATTGTTTACATAAGTTTACACGTGAACGTAAACAATTAAAGTTTACGTGTAAACGCCCATCACTGTCTTCACCTCACAAAATCCAAGTGATTAGCAAAAAAAAAGTCCTCATCTTCGCAATGGCGCCCCTTAACAAGCCCGTCAGCGCCCTTTTCCTTAGTGCGCTAGGGGCCGTCGGGTTTAAATCTTATCTATTTAAATATGGCAGTTATTTTGAATGTGACTTGCACGTGGCGTGTTTAATGTTCTGTGGTGCAAAGAATTTTAAGTGATCAATAATATATTAATTAGGAAATATTGACTCATCAGCTGAAATCAGACTTATATGTATAGTATATTTTACTTTTGTTGGTGATGTTTGATATTTGAAATGTTCTATTTATTGCAAATATTGGCAAATACTTTTTTTCTTTATAAAGGTTGCCGACATCTGAACTATGCTATCTTTGTAATATGATTATGTATGTTGGATTATTATTATTATTATATATGTACGAGTGACAATAAAAAGCTCAATTTTATATTATGTGTTTCTCTATAACCCCTTTTTAATATTAAACATGGATACATTTTCGTTTTATATAAATTTTTTTAATTTTTCTGGAATAATAAATATGAGTACATTCAAATTTCGCGGTTTCATTCAATTTAGTACGTGGTGGATCTCTAGTTAGCGTTAGTTACGCTGAACAAAATTTTGACACAGAGATGGCACTTCTGTTAATGTGTTCTGTGGTTCGAAATACAATACGATTTTATTACGATTATTATACCAATTTGCCGTGTACTGGTTGAGGGGGTTTCGTCAACGAGGAATTTAACGTCGTACATGAAAAACAAATGTAATTTGTTAGTTCGCAGGTTACTACAAGTTTTTCTTTATCATTATTATTTTTATCGTTATTTCAACATTAATTTATCAGTTCCCTATAAAAACTTAAAAAATTAATATCAATTTTATTATAAAACTTTTACGAAGGTGTTTTCAGGTTTTTCGCCTTCTTTTGACCTGGAGTATCACCCATTACAAAAGAAATAATAAGACCGTAAACACCTTGTATTAATAAAATTGGAGGCTATAACTGTTTTTTATATTTTCGGCCTCATATTTGGTTTCTACACGTTTCAAATGGTTATTAAAACAATATCTGCATAAAAATCAATTCTTGTCAGTCTGGCTGTCTGTCTGTTCAAGATTCACACAATAACGACTGTACATATTTTCACGTAATTTGGTAGAACGATAGAGTAAAACCAGGATTCGACCATATGCTATAAGGCAGAGTTTCCCAAACTGTGTTTCGCGAGCGTCTACTAGTGCTCCGCGATCTACTAGTGTTGCTATATATGTATATAGCAACGATAGTGCTCCGCGATGAATTCTTCTCGTGAAAAGTGCTCCGCGGCTCAAAAAGTTTGGGAAACTCTGCTATAAGGCATCTAAAATTTGTATTCTAGGCGGGTGTTTCGGGGTTAAAAATGTTTAAAATATCTCTCTTATTATTGACTTAACAGAAACATATGTAGAACAAAAATTGTTTATAGTATGAAAACAAATCTTTTTTGTTCAATGCATTTTTTCAATTAGATGAATATTTTGAGAGTTACGGGGATACACCATAAAACTAAAATTTTGGAATATCCTTTATTATTGATTAGACAACCAAAATGTATACAACAAAAATTATATTAATAAGAAAACAAATCTTTTTTGTTTATTTAAATTTTCCATTGAATGAATATTTAGGGAGTTACGGGGGTACATCTTGAAACTAAAATCTTGAAATATCTCACGAGGAAAATGAATATGGGGAGTTGTCGACCTGAAACTTCACTCTTCGGAGTGAAAGGCCCGTGCCCAATATAAAGTAGCAGTACGGTAGTGAAAACTACGGCTCGGTGAGACTACTGTGGGACGTTTATGGGCTGAATAAGATTGATATATTATACATGTGCAGTTTTAACCAGAATTTAATAAAACTACAATGTAAGGTTTATTCTAACCTAACCCAGTTATGCCGGATTATTTTTTCTACGAATCTTTGCATAAAATGAGTTACACTGTGTATTTAGAATACTCTCTAACTGTTCACAGGAAGTTTGTAATAGAATCGCGACATGTAAATTTCAAACGAGCATTACGTTACGTTTTACATTACAGGATCGACTCGCTATTCTGGACCCAGATTTAGATATTGGGTTGTTTTTGTAAAAATCATGAAATTGGACCGATACCCACTCCAAACTTTTCATTAATTACTGGTGCATTTTTCAAAGTAATTCCTTTTGGAGTACTGCGCAAAGCAGGCAATTGATGGGGTAATGGTATCTTAGTACTTCTGCACGTACTGCGTGTGTTTAGGAGAATTTTTTGCCCAATAGATGAGGCCAGTACACGCCTGTGTCATCGGTATATAAAAATTTCGAACCCCGCCAAAACCATGTGGCGGTTATCTGATGAGTGTTGCACACAATTTCCACCAGGAGGCAGTTGTATTGGACACCCCGTTGTCACCCACCACCACTTAATACTCCACAAACTGGAATTTTAAATCTTATCTATTTAAATATGGCAGTTATTGTGAATGTGACTTGCACGTGGTGTGTTTAATGTTCTGTGGTGCAAAGAATTTTAAGTGATCAATAATATATTAATTAGGAAATATTGGCCCATCAGCTAAAATCAAACTTATATGTATTGTATACTAGCAGTATACCCGCTGCTTCGCTGCCGAAAAAAATAGTCGAAGCCCACTTAGATGACCCATTTCGAAATCGGTTCAAGACTGGTTGCTGCGAATCGTTTTATATTCAAATATATTTATTTATTTAAATCTACCATTGTATTAATATGTGCTTCTTGTACAAATAATTTAAGTACAAACTTCTTTGTAAACATTGGTAGTACAGACATTTAGTAACAACACGTATAAGTGTCCCGTTGTACTAACCCAGGAAAATGCCACATAAAATGCCCATGTGAGAATCACTCATCGCCAAATGCAGCGCCGATCGCGTGAAACATTTTATCTTGCACCTTACGAAATTATTTATTATAATTTTTATGATATTTATTATAATTACTCCGTGATAATTCCTGATTTATAAATCGTACCTATATAGGTCGGAGCACTTTTTTTCGTTAGTAAATATTCTTGCCACCCAAGGAAGATTTTTTCTTCGTATTGCTTTAATAATAATTGCAATAATGTTCAACAGCGAATTTAACGTTATAATTGTCGTCAAAAATTAAAATAAAAATAATTGTGATATATATTCTCGGGAACATTTATGTAACAATATTAAACCTTAAAATTCGTTAATATATATTTTGAATATGTGTATCTTTTATAGTTTTTTATAATACGGAAAATTTTTCCGACTTTTTTCTAAATATTTCTTAATTGATCGGAAGCCTGGTGTCATACAGCGATGATATATAGCTTCAAATCTTTCCAGATAAATTTGCAATACGCTGTTGCAAATAGCACTAAAATCGGTTAAACCGTTTTTGAGTTTTAATGCATGTACAGATTCTAAACAGACGCCTATGTGCCAAAAAGAAATAAAACACAGAATCCGAATCCGAATCCGAAGCGTTTTATAACTAACCTTGAATCTAGATTTGCCGTTTATAGGTTGATCAGAGCAAAATTCGTTTTTGTACTTGTGTATGGGTAACCTTTGGAAGAAAAAACCAAGTCGATATCTCATTATAGGTCTGATATATTGTGGAAAGATTTGTTTATTTATTTATTTATATTATTGATATTATAACAATTTCTGTTATGCACATGTTTAATATTGGGTATATAATAAGCCAAGAGCAAAAAAAAAGGACTTAACCTTCCAAATCCAAGTGAAGAGCAAAAAAAAAGGACCTCACCTCCCAACTCCGGGCCCTTGAAAATTACGGGCCCAAGACAAATGTCTTTTTTTGTCTCGGGCGAAAGTCCGTCACTGTCAATAACATATTAATTAGGAAAAACTGGCTCATCAGCTGAAATCAGACTTATATGTATCGTATATTTTACTTTTTTTTTTGGTTATATTCGATATTTGATATTCAATATTTGAAATGCTCGATATTAAAATATATTTATTATATTTGTTGCAAATGTATAGTATATTTTACTTTTGTTGGTGATGTTTGATATTTGAAATGTTCGATTTATTGCAAATATTGGCAAATACTATTTTTTTTATAAAGGTTGCCGACATCTGAACTATGCTATTTATGTACCTATTATATGATTATGTATGTTAGATTATTATTATTATTATTATATATGTACGAGTGACAATAAAAATCTCAATTTTTATATTATGTGTTTCTCTATAACCCCTTTTTAATATTAAACATGGATACATTTTCGTTTTATATAAAATTTTATTACAATTTTGAATTGTATTAAAATTTTATGTATAACGAAAATGTATTCATGTTTTATCAATTGTAATTTTTTTGGAATAATAAATATGAGTACATTCAAATTTCGCGGTTTCATTCAATTTAGTACGTGGTGGATCTCTAGTTAGCGTTAGTTACGCTGAATAAAATTTTGACACAGAGATGGCACTTCTGTTAATGTGTTCTGTGGGCCAGTACGTCACCGCGCAGATATCATAATTCGTACAGTCGCTTGGTTGCTAAGCAATGGACGTAGAACCGACTACAAACTGTATTGCGATTGGTTTTATGGTCATTGTTTGACGCATATACGATAAAGCCGCTTGCCTCAACTCCTGGGAAAAGCACCCTACGATTGTCTATCTCGATTTAAAAATGGAGGTTTAAAAAGGCAGAAATGTCGCTAGCAATGGTGTCCCCGGTGCGGCAGTTTATGATGTTTTTCAATCAAGGCCATATGAATGATATTATAATTAACGTACTGCTGTATTTCTCTCTTACTCAGTTTGGTAGCTTGTAAACGAATTATAAGTGCGCAGTTTCAATTAGCTTTATTCATTGTTTAAGAATAGCTACTACAGTGCATATTCTGTTTGTGAGAATTTACTTCGTGAGTTTGTCTTAGATTTTAGTTTTGCTCTAAATGATCCCTTGGTGTGAAACCTGATAGGCGTGGCTAAACTCTTACAGCATTCAATTTACTAATAACCTTTATCGGATACCGGATAATATTAATAACTTATTATAAAATTTCAGGCCTACCTATTTTGGCTCATGAAATAATACTGATATACTTACGATATAATGCAGTCATAGAAATAATTAGTCCAATTATGTACAAATATCTCATACTCCTCTTTGATATTTCAGCTACCCAAGGAATTGTCACCAAGAAGCAGATGTATGCAAAAGCAGTAATAGATAACATAAAAGAGACTTCTGTCATATTTCCATATTTCCAATCATCATTAGCTTTGATTGGTATAAAATTTAGAAAAATTAATGGACTTAACATCGAATGTATCACTGTTATAAGACATGGATAAAACATATATACTTTTGTCGAAGAGATAAGTGGTTTTAACATTAATTCAGCCAGACAATCGAAGAAGTTTTTTATTCTTCTGCGAAGATGAATTCTTTGTATTGGCGAGCAGCAGCATATCTTATGTTTCTTCTTTGGTTTTTTCTTGTCTCTAAATAAAGTTGCGCTTGATTCAATGTTCATGTTATTTTCTATACTACCAACACTAAAAATTACTTCTGGTTGTTTATCTGGTTCTCGTTCTATTATTTCCTCAAGTTTACTACTTATGACGCTTAGTCTTTTTATGTCATTTTTTATAATATCGTTCTTTTTACTTCCAGCTTCTTCTTCTTCTTCCTCATTTTCTTCGATTATTTCTGGCATTATTTCTACGCCCATTGTGCATTTTACGTGGGGTGCTGGTATTTCATGCTCTAGATCTTCGTGGTTTTCGAATAATTCTTCTACTCGGTCACTTGGGCTTCTCCAGTTTCGACTCACTTCAGAAATGTCGGTTAGCTCTTTAACACTGGGCTCGTTATGTCTGAAAAAATAATAGAATGTATTGTAGAATCCAAATAAAATGAAATACAGCGGTTTTCCTATTATAATATACACATATTGGAAAAATCTAAGGATATAAAAAAATATATGAAAATAAATAGCGTATGGTGTCTTTTGTACGTTTATTGTATTCTATCAATTAAAATACTCCATAAAGAATAGTTCACAACAAAATTAGCTAAATGTTATTTATAAAAATAATCAATATTTGAAAAAAAATCAGCTGTGGCCACCACAGGATCGACCGCCATCACAAAGTACTTGTATAAAATACATTCTAGCAGCAGAAATAACTTAGCCCAATATTTTCTAATAGAGATATTATTAATTATCATTACCATGGAAACGTTACATATTATTATTATTATTATATTTATTTTACAGCAAATTGCCAAAATTCTTTACAAATAAATGTATGTACTCAGAATACAGAATAAATATAAGAACAGAAAATAACAATAGAACAAAATACAAAAAAGAGAAAAAACAAAAAACAAAAAATAAAATGAATAAATAAATACATAAATACAAGAGGTAAATATTGTCCACCGATCCACACACACACCTGAAATGAACAAAAGTTCGTAGCAGAACACATGTGTAAATCAGTGAGAGCAATGGAATAAAATACAATAGACATACAATACAGGTCTATCCCCTCCACTACCTAGTACCTGGAGTGGGAACGCGCAACGCAGAGCTCCAAAAACTGTTAAATATTTTGTCATTCCGCACGCATGACTTAATAATGTTGTTCTCCACCCCCCAGACACCGGAGCGAAACGAATAGACCCGACTTCTTATCACACAATCAGCTGTCTTGACATTATTCGTAACAAACATCCAAGATGCACTACAGAATTTGCTGTAACCATTGATAATTCTAAATGCATTGTTGTAACAAACTCTGAATTTACGTAGGCTTGACTGCGGTGCGTTTATCCACAAAGCTGTGGCATAAACACACGCACAGTAAGCGTTAAACAAACTGTTACGTACGTTAACACTGCATTTAGAAAATCTCCTGTTAATCATATTCGCCCTAACACACAATGATCTGCACTGTCTGCCAATATCCGCACTATCTGATAGATCATCACAAATTATGTGACCAAGATACGATACGGATTTAACTCGCGGCACAACCTGGTCACATAACTTAATACTGGGCACAGAGTACGTTTTTTGCCTTGGCTGAAACACCATATATTCAGTCTTTTGGGCGTTATATAGGAGTCCATGTTCCGCAGCAAAGTTCTCACAAATCTCCAGAAGTTTCCTCAGACCAGAGAGAGAGGGGCACAGGAGGACCATGTCATCGGCATAGCTCAGATGATTGACGACAGTTGTTCCCATCACACAGCCAATTCTCTTCTTGTTCAGCCTTACACTAAGCTCATCCATGTAGACATTAAATAAGGTCGGGGACAACAGACTCCCCTGTCTTACCCCGGTTTGTTGCTTGAATGGCTTGGATCTAGCATTACCCCATCGTACGCGCTTCTTTTCAGTCCTATACCAAACTCTTAGAACGTCGATAGTTCTAGGGGCTACGTTTCTTTTTTCAAGAATATTAAGGAGTTTACCCCTATCAACCCTGTCAAAGGCCTTGCTCAGATCTAAGAAGCAGGTGAATACCGGCGTTTCTCGAGCTAAGTATCTGGCAACGATGGACTTCAGCGCGTAGATCGCCATTTCAGTACTATGTTTCTTCTTAAAACCGAACTGATTGTCGGAACATTTCAATCTGCCCTCGGTTTTCGACACAAGTATCCTTTCCAGTATTTTAGATACAACGGTACTGATTGCTATGGGGCGGTAATTGTCGCTTTTGGTCATAGAGCCACACTTACCTTTCGGTACTGGAACTACGTCAACCAGAGTAATTTCTTCAGGAATATGACGGTGCACTAGCATGACCGTAAAGCAAATCGCAAGTAATACCTGCAAACGGGGTGGAGCATTAATAATATGGTCCGTGCTCAACTCATCTGCACCTTTTGATTTGCCACAACTCAGCTGTTCGACCGCACTATGAACATCCTCATACGTGATAACGCATTCTTCGAGCGGTACGCTGTTAATAGGACTATCAGTCTTGTTAGTCCCGTTAATAGAACTCGCTAGGAAAACATTTCTCCAGTGCTCAGCCATCTCCTTCTCCCCGGACACTCCATCAATCTGCAGCGGCCTGTTCGCTGTATTTTTTAAGCCTGTACTTCTCCAAAATCTCGCAAAATCCTTGGAGTGATACATGGTTGTTAGATGGTCCGCCTTAGCCCTGTCCAGAGATTGTCTGTGTCTTCGAAGTTGCCATTTGAACCGCGCTCTAGAGATAATGCGGCGCTGATTGATGTCGCCCGACCGAGGTCTACCGCATTCAATCCAAATACATAGTGCCTCCTGCGCGTCCCTCTTTGCCGACCGTAGATCTTCGTTCTGGGTCCAACCGTATATTCGACGTTTTCTTCTCGAGCGTTTCTTGACGAATTTGCTCACATGCAAAGATGCCCGTAGAAGAGTATCCACTATGCAGTGGTAAAAATTGTCAATAACGGTGCAATGGCACTCATTCGCACAATTCGTAGAGTCACAGTTGATTAACTCGCGTGGGATCACAAGTTTATTTAATTCACTCTCACATACTCTGCTATAGAACTCCCGAACTTTCTCACTCCACACAATACCACAGGTTTTTGTGGTCGTCTGGTATTCCTTTTGCTCCTCCATGTTAGGCACTTCAACTGAAAAGTACAGTGGTAGATGATCTGATAGTGTGCATAGATAGTCTATTTTTATGTCCGTGGCGCTCCTGGAGAGAGTCTGCGACATAACGCAATGGTCCAACCAAGAAGTAGTGTGAGTGACGTCACTCACAAACGTATATGAGTCAAACCCTAACACTTCCTGATCTTTTATTACGTAGCCGAAGTCCTGACAAAATTTACCAAGCTCTCTTCCAAAAGCGCATGTTGGATCTGCGTTGAAGTCGCCCGTAATCAAAACGCTGGTGATGTCCTCTTCTGCGGATAATGCCTCAATTTTCCCAAGAATCTGAATAAATTCAGGTAAATTTTCTGTGGAATCCGTAGGCATGTAAACGTTGGTCACAAGAATACATTCATCCTTTGTTTTGATTTTAATAGCTGCCAAACGTGGTTCGTCCCGGACTGGAATGACACAAATGTTGTCTGCGAGAGATTTTCTCCATAAAATTCCCACTCCTCCATAAGGCCGTCCCAGCTGAACTCGTACAGCAGGATCCATGGAAGATGTACCAGTCGCTATGAAGTCTTGGTGAAGGTCGTCAAGCAGACGTAGCTCACTTTTCCGTAACCAAGTTTCTTGAAACAGGCACACGTCCACCGACTCACACATTTCCTGTAACATCCCTGCGATTCGTCTTATAGACTTGCAGTTAAAAGTTGCAAACCTAATTTTGCCCATTTTTGGGTTTAATGATCCCTTCTGGTACCTCAGTTGCATCTTTCTTTGGAAGCCACACATACTCCCTAACACCAACCCCGCGTGGCCAGAAAGAGGGCGAAAGAATTTTGTCCGTGTCTGCAACATTAACACAAATCCTAAAGCAGGCATAGTTGCGTGGTGTAGATGTCTTCATCTTCACGCACATTACACCGTCTGTAACTACTTGGTTACGGCTGAGCACCTGTAACACATCTTCCACTTCGGCATTAGGATTCACACGTGTTACGTAAATCCACTTCCGTCTAGCAACTCCAGACACATTACCGTTAGTCACCGACGTACCGATAACACAGGTCTGTTTACGGCTCCTCTTACGTCTCACCTCCGTAAACCCATCACTGACACGTGCCTGTTCCGTACTTGTTTTCTTATCGGAGCTAGACGCTTGCAGCTTAGTGTCGTTAGCTGGTTTTGGCTTGCTACCGACCTTGCTAGCGTAGGTCGCCTTCCTAGACTTCCTGGCGGCTACTTCGGTTGGTTGCGGGGCAGGGGGCGCCTGACTTGGAAACGTATTACTTCTCGATATATCAGAATATTCCGTCTTTCGCACCAAATTTTTTAGCTCCTTCACCTCTTTTATTAGCTCCTCGTTTGCTTTTAATTCAAGGGCTCTCTCCAACTTAAGAGAATGAAGTTCTCGCTTGAGAAAAACTACATCCCTCATCACCGAAGTCACGTCCACATAGTCGAAAGTTACCGAGGGGAGCTTCCCAAGGTCCTTCGCCACAAAGCACGGTAGAATATCCGGCTCTACAGTTCGCAGCATCTTTATAATGTCCTGTAAGTTTTTTAACTTCTTCCCGTCACCCGAACGTCGAGTCGTCACACTACTTTCACCACAGTGTGACGCCAGCAAACCTTTAGCACACTCTACCTCCTGTTCATTGTAATGCTCGTCACATAACTTCAGGAGCAGCACTTCATCCAGTATGTTCATCCTGTTATGGATGAACATAAGCAGTTCGTTTATAACAATTTTCTCACTCATTTTTTATTATACATGCTCATGTAACACAAACTGCACCAACACGTCCATACAGCTCGGAAACTGAATGTAAACTCCGAATGATGAATGGATATAAGTATGAAAAAATAGATACTTGGACAAAATTTCGAAACATTTTTCAATTTTTTTTTGTTTTATCGAAAAGATTCATGTACACAATTGTAAAGCATAAAAAAAAACACAAAAAACAAATGCTAATACAGAGTATGACCTCCAAGCTGGTGGATCACAGCCCTAGATCTGTGATTCATGGACATAATAACATTATCGATGTGATCTTGAGGTAACTGTGCCCATTCTGCTCTTAGAAGCTCTCTGAATCTAAAATTATCATGGATGTTATCCATATGTGGAGTAATTCTTCTCTTAAGCATGTCCCACACATGTTCAATCGGATTTAGATCCCGTGGCAATTCTGGCCATGGTATCGCATCAATACCATCGTTATCCAGCCAGTTCGTTACAATTCGCGCGACATGTGGCTGAGCATTACCGGGCAAGATGAAACTGATCACCAACAGCACCAGGAAATGGACGCACAATAGGTTGAAGAATATTATCCAAATATTGTTGTGCTGTTAAAAATTCATTGGGATAAACGAGATCAGTTCTACCGCCAATGATTATCCCACCCTATGCCATAATAATGGGTGCGTTTTGTTGTGCCAATTCTGGTTTCGGTTTAATCAGAATACGCGTTTTGTCGGGACAATATTTTCATTCTATTCATTCTACTCATTCGATGATTTGAGGTCGAACGACTGGAATGAATAAGTGTGGTGGGGATAAAAAGTAATATTTTAATGCAGTTATTTTCATTTGGTTTTTAAATGTCTTAGAATTAAATCTTGGTATTACTGCTTCAAAATAATTCTCACTTTTAAGTATTTTCTTATTTTGTGTCCTAAAATAAATATATACCTATAAAATTTTAATAAATAAATCTAAACTTAAAATTTATGTCCAATTCAATTATTTGTTCTGAAACATTACGTTCTAGAATATTTGCTTTAAATATAAAGTTTTCCTATTCTGCATTTATTATTTAGATTATTCATTTAAGTTGAAATATGTTCGTTATTTGTTCTGCAACTATATAATTTAACCTTCATACAAAAAGGTATGTTCAATTTGCACCTTCGCGTTATACTGCTAAACGCTAGCAGTAAAACGCTGCAGTTAGCAATTTACTACTAAAAACTGGTAACATACAGCGAGTTTAATTTTCTGTTCGATTTGTTTATACGTAAAGAATAAGAAGTACGTCTGACGTAAATGTTAAATGTCAGACAGATGTCAGATAACTTTCCAGGTTAAGAATCTTTTTACGATTTGGTTCGGAGATTATCTTGTGTGTCGAATAGGGTGACCAGACGTACTCTTTTTAAGAGTATTATACTCTTTTTTGAGTAATATTTTCTATACTCTTACTTTTTATAAAAAAACCCTGAATATACTCTTTTTTGATAGTCACTTGTTTTTATTACTTCTAGTTTTTTCTAGAAAAGGTCTGAGGACCTTTTTTTTGCTCATCACTTCTATTTTGGGAGTGAAGACCTTTTTTTTTTGCTCGTCACTAGTATTTTTGAATGAGGACCTCTGTTTTTGGCTCATTATTTGAATTTTTGGAGTGTAACCTTTTTTTTTTAGTATACTCTTTTTCTGTGAAAAAGTCAGCCTAGTGTCGAAAGGGTGAAAAATATTAGATATATTTAATGGATCTTATTATCAAATCCAGAATCATCTGATTCAGATTTAGATTTTTCGAGTTCGGATGATGAAGTTAGGAACTGTATTTGCAAGGTTTACAAAATGCCCCAGGATAGAAAAACTGAAAAATTTTGTAGTAACTATTGTCCCAGGATATTAAAAAAAAAAGAATTTGTAAGACATTAGTCATCAAAGAATATAGTATAAATATCAAAACAAATATGCTAGCCATATTCCTGTCAAAAAGTTAAAAACAAAGTACCAACCATTTATTCTTTATCTATGGTACCAACTCAAAAAGGTAAACAAACACAGCCGTAACAAATAATCCGAAAGAGAAGCAGCTGCAACTTTTTCGCAGTAGCGTCATAAACTGGCAGTAAATTACGACAAATCGAACAGATTTTCAGTTACTGCGAAACAAAACAAACTGCAAATGTGCAAATCGAACACACCTATTGTCATTCCATGTTTACTTCACGATCAAAATTGTCGTTTTCTTGCGCATCAATTCTAGTACTTCTAACCAGCCACCAACAAAACGCACCCATTATCACCTCTATAACTGAACTTCATGGACGTGCCTCAAACGTTCCAAATTACCGGACTTTCTCCATACCCTTGTTCGACGAGAATCTGGATGAATTCCAAATCTGGACTCATCAGTAAACAAAACTGTAGCCTAACCATTGAATACACCAATATTTAAAATTGTAACACCAGTCTAATCTTGCTCTGCGATTGCCTCTAGAGAAGGGTTGACATCTGACTGGTCGTCGAGATAGAATATTAACTTCGTGGAGACGATTTCTTGCAGTATCGCGACTAACGGTTAAGTTATGTGCTCGCTGTAACTCCCTTACCAATTCGGATTTTGTAATAGTAGGTTGTCTTCTAGCATTTAAGACCAAAAATCTGTCTTGGCCTGCTGTTGTACAGCGTCCACGCCCCGAATGTTGTTCGGCCGGATTTCCTGTTTCCTTGTAACGCCTCCATAACCTACTGATGACACTTCTATCTTCTATCCGTTCGGATACATCATCTTGCCTGAAGCCAGCTTGGAGAAGTCCCACCGCACGATTCATCTCGTGGATAGTTAAATGCTATCGCTCCATTATTAAAAAATAATGCCACTTAAAAACACTGCAGTTATTAATATAAACGTTTTAAATCGAATTAAAATGAAACATGTGATCAACCTACGGTTTATGTACTGGATAAAATTTGTCAAATTTGTTGATCATTGTTTTTACTTGTTTTCCATAGCCAATCACTCATTATTGCCTACTGTAATGGAAATAGAACATTAAATGTACAATAAGCATTATAATTTGTTATATTTTTCAATATCCCTAGAGTTTTCCGATGTGTATATATATAATTTGTGTTACGTTTGACCATTTGCAATACAATATCTGCTTTTTTGAATTATGGCAAAAAACGGCGTCGACCAGCGGGAATAAACATCCCTTTACTTCCAATTGTACCTTGACACGTAGAAAGATTGTCGGTACTTGTAAGAGTATGTACCATGCGTATAATCTTTCAAAATCAATCAAATAAATCTCATTGACTTATTAAACACCCGTATATGTATGTTCTATGGCAGTGTTTCTCAACCTTTTCTGGCATGAGCTCTCCCGAAATAATGTAATTATTGTCTGCGGCCCCCCTATTTATATATATATATATATATATATAAGAGGAAATAAAAATTCTTGAATACTCGTCAAAATCTCGAGCCGTCCTGTTCCACACTGTATAAATTCTCAACGGCGCTAACGCAACGCTGTCGCAAATGACGCCGCGCTGACGGCGTAGCACGCTGTGCATTCTGTTCCAGGCTTTATAAAATGATGTTTGCAAGGCGGCACAGTTATAAAGGCGACGTGTGAGGAATTTAACCATTATCACAGAAACGCATCAGCCGACACATACACTTTATTTGACTTTGATGTAGTTTAAAATTAATTCTCAAAATAAGTATAATTTATTTTATTTATGTTATGAAAGGTATATTTTTATGAATATAAATGTAATATATTTATGGTATGAATTGAACACATTTGAGTAAAATTGATCGCATTTCTATTATATTTTCATGCTTCGATCTTATATGACCTCGCGGCCCCCTGACGAAAATTTCTCTGCCCCCCTGTTGAGAAATGCTGTTCTATGGTACTACAACCGATATAGTTTTTCCAAAATGAAATGGCCACATTTGTTAAGAAGCTTAACAATGCGGTAAAGGGTTCATGGCAGTAATCCTAGAATTTGTTGCTGTAAAAAGAATATAGGAGGTATTAAGGCAATTTTAAATTTAAATTGAATAGAAGTAACAGTAGTTCAATTGAAGTTTCTTAGAAACCATTAAGGATATTTTCCAAATTTATAATCCTATTGTTTCTAAATTTTAGGGGTTGTTATATTTGTTTGTTAGTTAATTTTCAACGTTCATAGCGTGCATACATTAACAACATGGCTCATTGGCGACCATTTGATTTTGAAGAAATTTCTAATTTCTGTAGTGAAAATAGTGAACTGTGCAAGTTGTTTTGGAGTGCGAAAATGTGGACGTTGACGTGGAATGCAAAAATGTGGACGTGGCTACTAAAGAAAAATGTCATTTGTCAGAAGATTGCAAAGTTCTGATACTGAACGTTTATAAAAAGTTAGTTTTGGAAGGTAATGACAAACCTATACTTAGAACTGCGGAATTAACTAGCGTTCCATACAGAACAATTCAACGTATCATTGTTCGTGGCAAAAATCAGCAGCGAAAACGACCCGATTTACAAGTTTTCAAGAAAATATTTTTTTTCATACAAAGTTAGCCATATGTATAATTATCTGAAGTTTGCTAGGATTTAGATATAGAACGTTAAATAAACGTTTACGTATTATGGAATCATATAGATTAAGATTAGTAATGGCAAGATCGCAGTATTTAGACCAATTACACAAGTACAGAGAAGAAGGTAGACTCATCGTGTATTTAGATGAAACGTGGTATGACACGTATGATATTCGCAAGAAGGGTTTTTTAGACAATTCCTCTAAATGTGTTTCAAAAACATTATGTTCCAAAGGAAAACGTGTTATTATACTACACGCTGGAAGCGAACAAGGATGGGTTCAGGATGAACTTTTGATATCAGCTAAGAATATTAAAAATTGTAACTCTGATTATTACGAATATATGACGGTATCATTATTTGAACTTTGGTTCAAAACTCAACTTCTGCCCAATGTGCCAGAAAATACGGTGATCGTAATGGACAATGCTTCGTATCATTCTCGACAATTAAAAAAAAAAAAAAATCAACTGCAGCAACACGAAAAGCTATATAATAAATATAATAAATTATATAATATAATAATTTTTTTAGAAGAGGTAAACATAAACGTTGAAAATGTCAGTAAAAAAACATATTATTGTGTTTTAAACCCTATAAAACTAATATGGAGCCAATTAAAAGGTAATGTACGCCGAAATAATACAACACCGACAGAAAGTGATATTGTAGTACAATTAATTAAAGACGAAACAAGTGCAATAAGTAGTTACTTGTGGAAAAAAGGTGTAGAACATGTAAAGACAATTGAAACAATTTTTTTTTATAAATCCACCAAATAAATCTTCAATAATTATTAATTTAAATTACAGTGGTAGTGACACAAACTCTGATAGTGTTATAAACAATGATAATAGTGATAATGAGAACGGTCGTGGCACAGTTAGTTAATGTGTGGACTACTGAGAGACGGGCTAGGGTTCATTCCCCGGTACCGGCAAAAACACCTTTCATTTTTCCGACCATTTCTCCCTCGGAAGGCATTGGGCAACCACCGAGGTAAAAGCCCTAGTACAGTTTCCCCAAAAATAATTAGTGGTTCGGATTCCACGATAATAAATTGTAGGTTCCATACAATTGTGTTATATACAGGCAACACACACAACAAAACTATATGCGGGAAAATAGCTTACGCTCGGAACACCGAGTTGGCACTTTAAAGAAGAGATATTTATAATTCAAATATAGCCAGTCCTAAGCCTGATAAAAATGTGAAGGAATGTCATGCGAGTATATACAGTTCATCTTAAATAGCATATAAGAAAACATGTTTATTTTAAATAATTATTACGGTCCTGGCAACTACTATTAACAGAACCATAAACTCAGCAGGTATAATAGTTATACTGTCAGCCATTATTGAAATCAATAAGTGAGGGTGGCCATTTCATTTTGGAAGTACTATACAGCCCATCACAAATTTATCATTCTTTTTTACTTTCCCGGTTTTCCTTGATTGAGATCTTAAAAAGTAAAGCAGATGATGATGGTGAAACGTTACTTACCCAAAATAATAACTATATCTTGATAATCTTTGTTCGTTCGATTGATTACTTATTTTTCCAATGAAAAAGCTTGCTGGAATTAAGTGCAACAAAATCGCTGCGTGGTATAAAAATACTATTTTCGTATGATAGAATAAATAAAACATAAAATTAATCAAATGCGGAGTAACAAATAGTCCTATTGATGCACTCAAATGCTTCATACTATATAGTAATGTAGACTGATATTGAAATATATCAAATAATCTACTTTCTATCAGGCATGTTGTCAGGCTTGTTCCCAATCCTGAAAAATACAAAGTTTAAAATTTCAAGGTTTTTTGTTTCGTACTGCATTGACAAAAAAAAAAAAGACAATGCTGGATTTACAACCTCATAATTATAAATTAAAATTAGTACTTAGAATTAACGTAAATGTTTGTTACACGTAAATGATGGCTTCCAATAGACGTAGACGTAGAATTCTACATCTACGTGAAAATATAAGTAATAGGAAAATGCATGTTACGGTTTCTAATTAGACGTACATGGACGTAGGCGTAGAAACGTTCACGTAGGACAGTGTTTCCCAACCTTTTTTTCCTCGCGAACCCCTTATAAAAATCCGAACGAATTTGGCGAACCCCCTATGTCAGTGTTTCTCAAACTTTTTAAGTTCGCGGCCCACTTTTGACGTGTAAACATTTTTTTGCGGCACAGCTATGAGTTATTGAGTATAGGTTTAAATGGAAAATTCTAAAATTTCGCAGCACACTCCTAGAATTTCACGGTACACTTTTTTTGCGTTTATTTTTCTTTGGCGATTTAAAATTCCGTCATTACAATATTATTTTCGCGAACCCCCTATGTACACCCCGCGAACCCCCAGGCGTTCGCTTGGGAAACGATGACGTAGAATATTCATATTATTATATTTCACGTCTACGTTTTTACATCCGGCCAATAGGAAAGAATGATAGAAAATGACAAAACATACTTAATACGTCGTATGTAGATATATAAAACCAGTCAACATTTGTTGGGTTCACGGTATTGAAATAAGGGAAATAAATAATTACCATGGTTAGATTATTGTTATTGTTTAATAATGAATATATATTGTGTAATATATATTAGATAAACTAATTGTGTAAACTTTTCGGTGTACAGGGCCACAGCGTGTGCACTGCACATAGACGACCCAACAAATGGGCTAAATTTGGGGCCGATTCTATAGAACCCTACTATACTAGCGTCGGCGAATCAACGCAGTTACGTCACACGACGTAACAAACGAATGCATTGTTCCAGACAATACAGTCGTCTAGTATAGTAGAGGGCGATCATACGGAAGCTTGCGCAAGGGCGACATTCGGTTCGATTCTAGAAAAGCCGGTCTTATGTATGTTTCCACACGAGCCGCTGACACCAACGGCCCTGGTTGCAAAATTGATCTAAACTACCATCGAGCTTTAGATATTCTGTGTTTATGGCGTTGTTTGCGAATAATTAGCATAACAGTAACAATAAAAATTGCTAGCATTGCTAAATCGTCGTCCATATTATTTGACGAATACATGTTATTCGACACTTATTAAGAAACTTATTTTACAAAGAGGCTAACATAAAAAGTTTTGACCCGATATTCTATGTTTATTGGAAACCCAAGCAAGGAAATCTACGTTCTACGTTCTACGTTTTATTTCTACGTTCTAGGTCTACGTCAATTGGAAATCAACCTTAACGGTACGTTAGCGTTCACAATTTTCTAAATTAATACTTATACTTATAAATTAAAATTAAGAATTTGCAAGCTTCAAATTCTTACGTTAATTTATAATTAACGCATGTGCAATAAACATTTGTCTCAACCTAAAAATTTCTATGACCATATTGTTCGGTTTCTATCCATATCTTTCTCTTTTTTGTGAGCATAGATAGCCTTGGAAATAAGTTTGATAACCAAATGTTTCTGTCAAGTATTGCATAACGCTCGTGAAGTAATGTTCTCACTGTATAAACAGCTGTCAAATATCGATTGATAAAGCAGAAATCGATTGAAATTTCCCGGTACAACCCTGTCAGTATCTTAATTTCTTAATTTACATTGTGAACACTACTTAATTTTCACGTATAAATTTAATGTTAAGTACTAATTTAACGTTAATTCTAATTTATAATTATGCTGTGTATGTATCTGTCGTCATCTAAATTCTCTTGAATATTATCATATTTACCTGCTAGTCCTCCATAGAATATTGTTCGAAAAATTAATGAGTTTACAGAAAAATTAAATGCTACTCCTACGAAACAACTCATGGTTCCGAAGAAAAACAACAAACGAAAATACTTTTCGTTGAAGCTCTCTGCAATATCACGACTCCATGGCCCTAAAACAAAAAACACTATTTAATCTTTTCTAAAACGTGTCGCTGAGGTTTAGTGGTACGATGGTACCACTAAACCTATTTTACCGTTGGTACCGTTGTCCTATTACGCGCGAAGGCGTAATAGGACAACTCGCCGATGCCGTCTCGACGTGGCAAACTTGCCACCGGGCCCTCCCGCCGCCGAACAAACACGCCGCCGAGACATATCGTTGCGCATTCCATTGTTTGCAATAGTTGCTTTTTGCTACTATTGGTAATTGTTTCTATTGGATTAAAAATTTAATAACTTAGGTTATTATTTATATTTGTAGCTTTTTAGAGTTAGTAATAAAATATATTGGACTTTATTGTATTGTTCTTAGAAATGTGTAATTTTTAATAAATTAATATTACAGAGAAAATTGTTATTGACTTTGAATGTTTTCAAAATAGTATGATCAAACAACCAGATATCACTTGAATGCGGCGAAATGATCTGGCGGCGAGATAGCTCGCTACGAGTCGACCGCGGCGAGCTGTCCTAGACCATCCATATTAGTAATGAAATTAATGGCACTTGTTTGTTAAAAAATCAGCTGTGGCCACCACAGGACCGACCGCCATCATACAGTACTTATATAAATTACATTCTAGCAGCAGAGTAGAAATAACTTCACCTAATATTTTCTAACAGAGATATTATTTATCATGACCATGGAAACGTTACATATAAATATGAAAAAATTGCGACTTGGAAAAAATTTCGAAAAATTTTACAGAAATGTCTCAAATAAAAGTTATTAGTTATTGCTTTTATAGCAACTTTTGTTTAATAAATTTTTTCGAGATATTTTTCTATTGTGAAATATTCGCAAAAATCTTAAAATCGACACGAGTAAACTCCCATTTTTAGTCAACCGATTTTTACCAAAAGTTGATCAACTCGTGCCATTGATGGCAGAAGCTTAAATATAAAGTTTCATAAAAATCCTTTCAGCCGAATTTGCTCTGCACATGTACACAGACAGACGGACAGACGGACAGACAGACGGACAGACGGGCAGACAGACGGACAGACAGACGGTCGGATAGACAGACTGACAGACATCATGCTAAAAATAGTCAAAACGTTAAGTAGGGACCTCAATTCGTGGAGATCCATCGAAATCTCGAAACGTCAAAATTGGTATGATCACAATACCTCCCTTATATATGTTGGCGGTCGGTAAAAAGTATAATAATGACAATTGGGTCCAGAGCCGTAGGAACGGGGCCATAGTGTATACTTGGTTATTAAAAGCGGAGATGAGGACCTTTTTTTGCTCATCACTTGAATTTGAGAGGTGAAAACCTTTTTTTTTGCTCATCACTTGCTTTTGGGAGGTGAGGACCTTATTTTTTAACTCGTCACTTGAATTTGGGGACTGAGGACCTTTTTTTGTATAATCAATATACTTTATTTGCCAATGGCGCCAAAGAAATTGCTACGGCTCTGATTGGCTCTGTTTGAGTTTTTTGCACCGGACCTCGCTTATTCTTGGGTCGGTCTTCTATTCATAATAATATTAAGAAAATGTAAATATACTTACTGCATATTTTCCATACAGACACGAAGATAAGTGGAGACCAGAGTAGATCATGGATCGCGACGTCTTCTAGCTTTTCCAAATAAACTGAATAAACTCCATATGATAAAAATAGCTGGGATAGCAGAAACTGAAACCAACGCACCAAGTAAAATTTAATATACAGAGTGTTTGAAGTTACATTACATAATACCCAACGGTTTATTACTGAAGAGAAGGTATAACATTAACTTTGAAAAATGCTTGATACTACATGATCTATAATAGATCTGTAATAGTCTATAAGTTTATATTAAAAAAAATCAGCTGTGGCCACCACAGGATCGACCGCCATCACAAAGTACTTGTATAAAATACATTCTAGCAGCAAAGTAGTTATTATTGTAAAAGACAATAACGTATTATTAGACATTAACGTTGACAATTAATAAAATTATAAATACAAATTCTAAATATATAATGTGTGTTTATAATTTACAATAACCATGAAAACGTACCTGTATACATACAAAAAAAAGTATCAAATAAAAGTTGTTAGATATTGCTTTTATAGCAACTTTAATTAAATACATTTTTTCGAAATATTTCTCTGTTGTGAAATATTCACAAAAATCTTAAAACCGACACGATTGAACTCTCATTTCTAGTTAACCGATTTTTATCAAAAGTTGATCAACTCGTGCCATTGACGTCAAAAGCTTAATATGAAGTTTCATAAAAATCCTTTTAGCCGAATGATAATAGTAGTTGTTATTTTTATTTTGTCAAACAGTTTTACAAAGTTTTTGTGTAATTTTTCTAAATTTTGCATTAATGAATTACTAAATTATGGTCTCAACAAAAGTGTGTTATTTCTTTACGAAATATATTGAAACCTGCGCGTATGCGAAATATCACGGGTAGTGACATTTTAAATACGCAAATCGAATAGTTTTATTATTATTATTAGCATGCTAAAAAGAAAAGATTTTATAATTTCAGAAAACAAGCTTTTACAGAAATGCAAATTAAAAAAAAAAAATTAAATCAAAATGAACGTAAAAATTTTAGTTCTCCCAAGTTCAATAATACAAAAGTACTAAGTTAAGTTTTTAACTGATGTGGTAATTGTGGAAACACAGACAAAAATTGACAGCCGAAAGGTGTCAAAGTGTCAGGTGTCAGGTGTCAAAGTGTCAGGTGTCAAAGATGTCTTGCTCTTAGGTCTGTACTAATGGTACATATTGGACGAAAGTGCTAATAAAAATGACAGATTTTACAATTGATGCACATGCTATGCAATACTAAATGTGAACGATGTAATACTGTGCACATTGCTTGCGCAGATCTTTTGTTACAGCTATTGCAGGTTTAGAACATAATTTAGAGCCGGGAGATAAATTCATTTAATGAATTCTTTATTCTTTGGAGATCTTCAACAAGGACTAAAACAGTGGGAACCGTAGGGTTCTGCTTAATCTTACTTATTTTACCAGTGCGATTGATAACAGATCAAGGTGTAGTTTACCTGAAATGGCAAATGTAATGATCTGAAGAGAAATAATAATAAAAAAATGTCTGAATGGACGAGCGTTTGTCTATTGACAGACAAATAGTACGAAAGTAACTAGTTAGATGATGATGATTAAAAGTGACGATGATTAAAGTGGTAAGAGACATATTATTGCTTTGATTAAATGAGAAGGCACGTTGCGTGTGGAATAATAAGGTACTGAGTAGGAAGCAGCGACAGTCACTGAGCTTGTTGGGTACTGTAGACAACCTGTAATGAAATGAACTGATTGATAGTTGATTTGAGAATTGATAGCTTGTTGAGTACCGCAAGACACACTGGTCGTTTTTGTTTTGTTGGCTCTGGATGGTCAGGGACCTCAAGGAGTTGTTGGACCTAAAATGGTCGTGTTTGTCTTGTTGACTCTGGATGGTCAGGGACCTCAAGGAGTTCAGAGGAACTCTGGATGGTCAGAGACCTCAAGGAGAGGTGTTTGTTTTGTTCGACGCTGAATGTTCAAGGACCTCAAGGAGTTCAGTGAAACTCTGGATGGTCAGGAACCTCAAGGAGACGGGCAAAACAAACATTATGTTTTCGTTTACTCGGTTTTATTTTGCAGTTATTAAATTCTGAAGATGCCGTGAGGACGTGGCAGGAGCAGGACGGCCGTGTTAGGATAATAAGTTGTTTTATTTTTCAGTTAAATTTAGATGATGCCGCGAGGACGCGGTAAGATCAGGACGGCCGTGTTAGGGTCAAAACTAGTTCTTGGACGTCCATTGTAATATGTTACGTTAGTAATGATAACATAATGATATATGTGTGACAGATTGTAAATAGACGTAGTAATAAATGCTTATATGTGCTTGAATTTGTGTGTTTTAATTGATATTATTATTAACGCTATAAAGCGTTCTATCATATATATAAAACTAGTTAAGCACCCGTGCTTCGCTACGGTATATTAACGATCTCATTAGTGTCATTAGTGTAAAATACTCAGTTTGTTTTTAAACATGTGTATGGGTAACTAACCTAACCTAACCTTTGTAAGCAAAAACCTAGTCGATATCTTATTTGTCCTACGAGATATTGAAGAATCCGTGAAAAACCATTTTATTCTTTTTCACCATATAGAAGTCGAACTTCAAAAAATCCTTTCTTAGTGGGTTCTTACGTCATACTGAGAAAAAAAAAACTGTGTAAGACTTTTTAAATATTTTAAAGAGATATATATATACCAAAAAGGAATGTTATAACTCAACAATGGAAGAAAATACGAAGGGTTCTATACCCTGAATGCAGATCCACCCTTTTAGGGGTTGATTAGGGTAACATTTTAAAATAAGTTTAAATAAATATGGGTAACTTTTGTAAGCAAAAAACAATATCTCAATAGTCCATAGAGATATTGAGGAATCCGTGAAATCACATTTCAGCCCTTTTCACCCCCTTAGGGATCGAATTATGTAAATTTCCATATTAGTGGATGCTTACGTCATGGAGAGAATATATTTACCGAATTTCATGGCTTTATGTCAAGGGACGTTCTATCGAATAAAAAATACCAATTAACCCCATTAAGGATGAAATTAAAAAATCCTGTCAATACGCTTACTAAATATTTTAAATGTACCAAAATGAAATGTTATATCTCAGAAAATACAAAGGTTTCTATAATTCACCCAGAATGTAGATTCATCCCTTTAGAGGTTGATTAGGGCAAAATCCTGAATTTCTGTTCTAAACATTTGTATCGGTAACCTTTGTAAGCAAAAACTAAGTCGATATGTGATTGGTTCTAAGAGATATTGAGAAATTCCCGAAGTCATATTTTACCTCCTTTTTCCCCCTTAGATGTCGACTTTCGAAAAATCTCTTCTTAGTGGAATATGTTTTGCGAATTTCATGTATCTATGTCCAAGAAACGTTCTATCGAATAAAAAATACCCTTTTACCCCTTTAAGGGGGAAACTAAAAAGAAACTGCTAAAATTATTTCAAGGTATTTAAAAAGACATCTATGTGCCAAAAAGGAATGTTATGACTCAACAAATAGAGGAAATACGATGAGATGTATAATTAAGTCCGAATGTAGATTCACAATTTTAGGGTTTGATTAGGACAAAATCCTGAAATAGGTTTTTCGGCTTTTGTATTGGTAATCTTTATAAGCAAAAACCAAATCGACATTTTATTGGTCCTCAGAGATATTAGAGAATCATTGAAACCACATTTCACTCCTTTTAACCCTTTAGGGGGAAATTAAAAGAACTCTCAAAACTATTTCGAGATATTTAAAAAAGTCACTTATGTGCCAAAAAGGTATGTTATAAGTCAACAAACAAAAATAATTCACCCCGATTGTAGATTCACCCCTTTAGGGGTTGATTCGGACAAAATCCTGATATATGTTTTTCGACATTTGTATGAGTAATCATTGTAAGAAAAAACCAAGTCGATAAGTTATTGGTCCTAAGAGATATATCCTATCGACCCGAAGAGATATTAAAGAATCCGTGAAATCACATTTCAGCCGGTCGCTATGGCGTAGTGGTCAGCTCATTTGACTGCTAACCGTGGGGACTCGGGTTCGAATCCCGGTCATGGCATGGATGTTTGTATTTGTCATAAAATTAATAAAGTATCCAAAATAAAAATAACAGAGTAGCTGGCTAAAGGTCCATTTATATTAGGACCAAAGAGCCAAAATCAATAAAAAAAAAAACACATTTCACCCCTTTTCGCTCCTTAGGGGTTGAATTTCGAAAAATCCCTTCTTAGTGAGTGCTTGGAGGGAATATACGTCATGGAGGGAATATACTCTCCAGATTTCAAATTTCTAGGCCCAGGGGTTCGGGCTGGGCGGTAATGAGTGAGTGAGTCAGTCAGTCAGTCAGGACACTACCTTTTATATATATAGATTTGAAGCGAAGTCGTATAATAGTCGTACAACGGTCACCGTTTGAATATTTATAATGAAGTTCTGCAAGTCCGAATTTTTCCGCCAAACGGATGGTGTTTGACCGTTGTAAGCCTCAGCTATGCCTCAGCTACAGCTTAATAGTTATCACTTTAGACGGCCGCTGTACGCCGAGTGTACGGCTGTTTCCATATTTTGCTTAAAATTTGTGCGCCGTATGCTTATGCGTAGAGCCCTGCGTGGATACGTTTTTCGGTATCCGCATCCGATCCGCATCCGCATAGACAGGATCCACATCCGCAGCGTTTGTAAATATAAAATCCGCATCCAATCCGCATCCGCAAAAATATCCGCACAGGATTTGCTATCTGTTTGGAAATATCTAACATGTTTCGCTTTATTTGGCACATCGCTGTTTTAAAACACTACTAAATTTTTTTTAAATTTTATCACATTAATATTACTTGGTCCAGAAATATGTTTCTATCTAACGTCGTACTGAGATTATATAGATTTAAAAATAAAGATGGAAATTACAATTATTCGATTCTCTAACCAAGTTTATGTAAAATGTAAAACTTTAAACAGCAATATCTCAAAAACTTAGTTTTTTAAGATATCCCACTATTATTTTAGAGCAGCGATATTTAGAAATTAGAAACAGATTAATTTATCACATTTATGACCAATAAATAAGAAGGAAAGTTCTATAAGATCAGCAAATTAAAAAAAATAAGTTTTTAATAATAAAACTAAATTCTTAAATTCATCCTATTATTAAAAGATAGTTATATGACGACTTCAAGAATTTTAAGATACTTTTATTTTTTAAATTCGATATGAGCTTCTCTGTTTTTAAATGTGGCAAATTACCATGGTTAATTTTTACTAATATTTCCAAAAATGCAAAATAAGGCGATACATAATTATTTTTAAAGTAATAAACGCAATAAATCCAAAGAAATTGTTGTATCTACGACTGTTATATAAACTTTACTATAACTATTTAAGTAAGCGTAAAAAAAAGTAAAAAGTGCCGTATCGTATCATTATTTCACTCTTGCCATAAGCACAATACAAATATTTGCCAGCGATACATTTTTGGGGTTCTAAACGCGTCTTCTGTAGGAAGAGGCGTCCAAACGAAGATTTTATGTTCACGCGGATATTGCGGATAAACGGATATGATATATAATCCGCATCCGATCCGCATCCGCATGATTTAAACGATAATTTACCCGCATCCGCAGAAAAATGGCGGATATCCGCGGGTAACCCGCGGATTTGCAGGGCTCTACTTATGCGTACGACCTTTAAAGTTTTTGAAGAATCATTTGGACTCTGTAAGACCGTTGTATGGCGCTGTAATGATAAGCGGCCATTGTTCGACCATTGTAAAGTCGCTGTTTATTTTTACTCGGGGGGCCCCATCGGTTGTTCATATCATGTGACGATTTCAACAGAATGTGAAATTGAGTATTAATTTAGAAAATTATCAGAATGTGTTCTAAATGTTTCCTCCCTACTAATATCTAATGCAGTTGTAGAGAGTCATTTCATAATGAATATTATGAAAACAAAGTTGAGAATAGAATACAGCAGCGATTCCCAAACTTTTTTGACCGCGACCCGGTACGAGGTTTTAAAATTTTTCGCGACCCATCTTATGAAAAAAAAAACATTTATTTACAAAACAAATTTTATTTTAAAGCAGTAGCTTAATAGTAATAAAGAGTAATAAATAGTAATAAAGAGTATAGTATAGTAATAAAGAAAATAAAGTCAGTTTACGATAACTATGAGATGCACATAAATTCATTTTACAGAAAACTGACCCTATTAAATGCAGTACCTGCAACATGTCAGTGTGGAACATATACTCATCGAATGCCCACTCTATAACCGAGAAATAAGACGATATAATCTACCAGACATAGTGACAGAAGCTCTATTCAACAAGCTGGAAACAACTGACCGAAAATACTAAAATATCTGGAGGACATGCAAAGCCGCAGTAAGGAAAACTTGCGCTAGGGGCAGAGCCGTGTTTTGGCGCCCTTGGCAAATAAAAAATAAAAACAAGGTTCTCACCTCTCAAAATTTAGGTGATGAGCAAAAAAAAAGTCCTTGTCTTCGCAATGGCGCCCCTTGATCAAGCCCATCAGCGCCCAGGGCCGTCGCCCCCTCCGCCCGCCCCCTTACTGCAGCTCTGGGGACATGTCACTCAAAAATGAAATATAAATGTTTAGTTAAAATTTGTCAAACTCAATACAATATCTGTCAATCAATGTAAAATTATGTGTCTATAACTATCCATGTAAAACTTTGTACTTAATGTAAAAATCTAAGACTTTGTATTTTAACGTCCCGGGATACTAATGACAATTAGTACTTGATGTAGCTGTAAAAATTTAATAATAAAAAAAAATAGCTCTGCTTTGATTACAACTTTATTAACTAACAACTAACAATATTAAAATTTTCCTCCTTTAACAATTTCCTTATCGTTTTGCTACTTTCACTTTGTTTGGCTACTTTTGACTGCATCCACTAGACGATTTTGGCATTTTTGAAATTTAAAACCTGGTAACACTGAAGCTACAATTGAGCTTTTGTTACTATTGCCTATAACTTGTTTAAAATTGTGTTCCTACTGATAGAATTATGCAATCTGTTATTTTAATTATTAGTACAAGATGTGAAGTTGAGGCAGATTAAGGCAGACCTTAAATCATGGGACTCTTCCAACTAGGGTTGTACATCGATGGCAAAACATCGATGTTTAACATCGATGTTAACATCGACACCTTACTATCGATGTTGAAAAAACATCGAAGGAAAAACATCGATGTTTCCGATACATCGATGTTTTATTAATATTAAAAAAAGGTATTTATTTATATTATATAGGTTTTATTTAATAATGTAAAGATAAAATACGAAAAAAAGTAACTTATAATACACAAAAAGCATTTATTAGATTTTTAAATAGAAATATTCTTTTTTAATAGAAATTAATTTCACATTAACATTACCCAATATAATAATGCTGATTTGTTCCTACTATTTTTACATTTCTAAAATGAAATATTGCATTTTTATTGCATTGCGTATTAACATACTAATTAACATCTTAATGTTAATTTTATATTATTTAACATAAAAATAACATACTGTCATACACATTTTTTTTTCACTTTTTTAAGTTGAAATACATATTACATTTTTTATTGAGAACTGACAGTAACTGAAGTGACGCCTAGTGGAATATTTTGAAACTTAACGGAATAGGATTTTTTTGGATGTGGCGCATTTAATTGCATTGTTTGTATGTGTTAAAGTGAAGAAAACTTTAATAAAATGTCTTTAAAATCGCAACAGAAAATTAACTGCAATGTGAATTGGTGTGTATCAAACGGCAAATGTCAAAAAATCCTATTCCAATCGCCATTTTGTAAGCGACAACAGCGCCTCTATAGGTAATGTTTATTCTCAATAACACTAACATAGCAATCCTAATATTAATTTTACACTAACATTACAATATAATAATCCTAATAATAGTTTTATTAATAAATAAATTATAATTATATTTCCCAATACGGTAATTCCAAGGATTGGAGGAATAACAACTGGGAAAGTGTCAACAAGACTCAAAAAGCAACAAGTTTGTTGGCGTCGTTGGTCGTTGCATTGTTTGCAAAAATTAGAAGTTTCTTCTTATTTTTTACTTATTCTGCTAACTGCTAAAACGAATAAGAACTAACACTATTAGTATTGTTATATCACAATAGATGGCGCTTATATTTTGTGTACTAATATTAATAAAAATTAAAATTTTAAGTTTCCAGCGCTCTAGCAGTAGTTTCTGAATTTCAAAGTTTAAACATCGACATCGGTAGTAGACTTCGATGTTTTATCGATGCTTTTTTCCCATCCCTACTACCAACAGGAGCAACCGCAGAGAAAAAAACCGTCATCACACACCCTCGTATAGGCCATAGTTGGTGGACCCACGGACATCTTCTCCGATAAGAAGAGTGTAACATAGATTTGTCTGTGTTGAACATTTTAACTCAGTGTGTGCAGGTCGAGGATGTCAGGGAGAGGTTAGCTTTGTACTATGGTCTATCAGTTGCCTTAGGTGACAACAGGGTACTCGTGCAGGGTGATGCTCTTCCTGAGGGCATCGAACTTATTGTTTTACTCGTATGTGTGAAGTCCTGTACTATATTTTAATGTATTATTTATTATTGTTTATGATATTCGATGGTACATGGTATAATTATTTAAACATTAAGACAGGTAAATATTTACCTCCCGAATTGTTTATAATATTTTTTCCACTCTCAAAGTTATTTTTAATTGCATAGTTTCTTTTTAATTAATTTATTTTAGATATTTGAATAAAATATCAGTATGTCTGTGGCCGGTTGCTCTGGTTTTCATCAAAAACGTGAATATTAAAAGCGTTGTGTCAAAAGTTTGTAAAACTAATTTGAACAAAAGTGAAAGAGAAATGAGAATTGCAGAGGCTGCATATTTGTAATGGTTAATACCCTGAACGCCGCAAGGCCTAGGGAGAAATAAAGAAATACCTATTAACCGTCACAGCAATTAATAAAGTATAATATTTGCACATGACATCTCTTATAATTACATTACTTAGTAAAATAATTAGTCTTCATCGGAATTACAATTATTACTAACATATAGTAAAGAGCTGTGGAATTGCTGGAACATTTTTCATGAGCACAACCCTTACAACGGTGCACTGAATCCAGCCCTCACCTGGAACGATCTCATAGTATGAATCACAGCAGATTAAACAGAAGTATTCTTGTTCAGAACTCGAATTATCATGTTTGGACTCTTGTAAACTCTTTCTTTTAACTTGTTTTCTTTTTAGGGTTTTTTATGTATGACCAAAAAACCCTTATACCGTCATTTTGTCGTCTGTCTGTCTGTCTGTCTGGTCGGTAAAAATTGCAGCCAAACGGCTAAACCTAGAGAGTTGAAATTTGGCATGCTTATACAAATCTTTAACCCGCACATAGGAAAAATACTAAAACATCTAAAAAATATATCCCCCTAAAAATATAAACAAATATGAGCTCACCGAAAAAAAAATATTTTTTAAAATTCTGAGTAGGATATCAAATGAAAGCCTTTGGTACGTGGATTAACGATCAAAATTTTATTTTTGCAAAATAAATTATTTTGACGAGATTTTTGCCAAAATTGTGCAAAAAAAAATTGTCCCACACCCTGTAGCCCAGATGGTTTAAACTAAAAATCTGAAAAAAATCTAAGTAATGTAAATTGGTGTGAACCAGAATAGTACAACAGGAATTTTTGATCAGATTATGTTTTCGGAAAATAACGCGTTTTTTGTATTTTTAAAAAAATATGTAAATTATTTAATCCGCTATTTAACACAGTAAACGAGTGAACGTCCGTAGTCCAGTGGTAACGTTCTCGTTTCGTTGCAAACCAAGTTGCAAACCACTGTCCGATTCTCGTCAATTTTTATTTTTTTCTGTTTTTTTTTTGTGCATTTTTATTTTGTTTTAATTATTTTGTCAAAATTCTAGTTATATTTTGGCAAATGTTGAATTTAATTTTTCAAAGTGTAAATTTAATAACCAGTGGGAAGTGTTGAAGTTATAATTTAATTCTATGTTTGAATGTATACGAAATCAGAGGGGCGGAGTTTATGACTTAAACAACCAATGGAAGCCGTAGGTGCTATTTTCAAAATATTAATGAACCTTGCTATACATATAAAAAAAAAAAAATACTGCAAATATTTAGAAACCCAAATAATGGTATTAGGTATTCCAATTAAAATTAATAAAAAAATATTTTAACATAAACTTCATCCCAAATAATCATCATTCACTTACTAAATACCTGCGAAACCCTGAAATGTGTGAAAATTCACACTTCACATAAATTTTTTCGATATTTCTTTTCTTTGACACTCTCTTACTGCCTTTTTGTTTCTTATTTTGTTTTTCTAAAAGTAAGGCGTTTTTCTCAGGAGTATTAGTCAAAATGGCAGCCTTACGAAGTTTTCTAGTTGTAATTTATCGACTTCCAGCTTTGGGAAAAGAATCGGTGGAGAAATCTTTTGTCGGTGTTGCTAACTGAAAAGAAGTCGAAGGCTGCGGCTCAAAAGATGTGGCTGAAGATTGAAAGACGTGGAGGGATGCGATTCAAAAAAGTACATGGCTGCGACATGACATCGTTCAGTGGAGGTGCTGATATATTTAGAGACAAATTTTCTATGTTCAATGTAGCTACTTGATCCACAGACAATTGAGAATTGTCCGGGTTTGGGCGATCCGTAACGAAACTAAATATAGTGATTCGGAGCGCTCCGAGCTTGCTTCCTGAACCCACCTTTCGTTATCCCACGGATTGTTTATGTAGTCAATTTTTTGGAAGTATCAATCCCTAACATCACCTTCCAATTTTGTAAAATATGTACATTTTTTACTCCAGCTATAAAATACTTCCAATGTTGTTCCAAGTAGGGGTACTTGTGATAAATAAAAACGATAAATTCACAAAAATGGCTGCATCTCAGCTCCAATTTGCAACTTATAGACTGAAGATAATTAATATACTATCACAATATTGCAATATGATTCACTAAATGTTTTTACACAACTCACAAAAATCATATAAAACTCTAAACGCCTATGTTGCACGTGCTAAACAACTTGTTTGCTTGCCCTACCTCTGACATTTTGAAATGCTACAGGTCATGTGATTAAAATGATCTATAAAGACCATTTACCGTAACTATGAAATGACGTCACAGTTGAAAAACTCACCTTGTTGCCAATTCGTAAACTGTCAAAAAAAGTTAGGTTGTATCGAACAACCAGGTTGACACTTAAATGTCAACCTGACAAATAACGATTGAACAATCCAATTTCAAACTGGCAACATTGAAAAATTGTACCAAAATTAAATAAATAAATGTACTAACTGAGTTATGGATTGATATTGATTAAAACATATCATAACGTTGGTACTTAAAATAACCAAGTGTGACGTCATCTCATATTTATTGTGAATGGAGTTTATGTATGTGAAAGTGAAATAAAAATTATTATTATTATTATAAATGTAGGAAAGTTTGAAGTATGGAGTCACATACGTACATACAAACAAACAGAAACCTTTGCTTTTATATATTTAAAGAGAAGAGATGTTGTACAGATCGAATGAAAGATTCTAAAACAATCAGGGGCGACAGCTGTTAAAGTAATTTTTAAATATGTATTTATTTTCAAATAAAAGAGTTGTTATTTAGCAAATATACTTTTTTATGCTTTACTTTTTAGGAAGTATTTCGTCTTAACATAAATATGTGATAAAAACAAGTGTATTGATAACACAAGATTAGATAAAATGATTAATCATGAATTCTATTATTAATTTTATTGAAACTAGCAGATAAACCCGGTGTTGCGCCGTTTTTTTTTATAAATCCGCCAATTTATTATAAAAATATTAGTCAAAATTTTTGGCACGCAACAACGATGGCTATTTGCCCTTATTATAAAAAAATAACAAACAATTACTTAAATATCCGCAAAAAGAAAAAAAAAAAAAAAAACAGAAATCATGCGTTCGCTTAAAGGAACATCTCGCCCGAATAATTGGCGCTGACCGAAGGCGACCGGACACTGTGCAGTGTTGGCTGCATAACACGTAACTTTTCAAATAAAATTCCTGTCTTCACGCTGTATTTTCCGAACTATTTAGACGCGCTAATATAATAATAAACATTTTTTTAATTACCAAATATTTTTATTTATATGTGCCATTGTTACGCAAGTGTCCTAAAGCGTAACTATGCAGAATTTGGTCCAGATCGGTCAAAGGTATAGTGAACAAACAGACAGTCTGGTGCGTACGTTGAAAGATACTGTTCTTGATGATAATGTAATGCCATTTGGTGCAAGTGTTCTTTATAAAAATTAAATCATTTTGACCCGCAGCACCTATTTGTGAACCGAAGCAGAAGATGGATTTCAAGATGGCGGTGAAAATAGCGCGCCAAGTACGACAACGATAACTAATTTTTACGATAGAGCGAAATAGTTAAATACATATTTGTACAATGGACCTTTAGCTACAATTTTCCGCATCGTACGAGAATATCTGTCACTTGGTTTAAAAGATATCGTCTATAATTCATCCTGTGACCCAGAAAAGTGATTTCCAAAATGTCTAACGAGTTACGTGAGTTTCGTATGAAATGGGTCGTTTGCCATGAATTTTTTCGAGAAATAATTAATTTAATGTCGTAGATTACGAATTTGTTATTAAAATGGTGAAACATTTCAATTTCGATAGACTATTTCCCCAATTTTGAGACATTATGATATACTCTATGACTGCAAATCCATCCAAAAGAATAATATTATATATAGCAATACTGGAAGTCATTATTATTGGTACATATAGAGGAACTATCAACAAAGTAAAATGTTGTCCTGGTTCCTAGTAAAAATATTAGATAATATATGAACTATTTTAGAAAGAATAGTTTTCGGCCAGTATTAGAATCATATTTAGTGCGTAGTAGTCTATATTATTTCTTAGTCGAAAGCTTAGGTCCATCATTAGGTCCATAAGGAGATTAAAATACGAATTATGTAAGGAGGTCGTATTGAAAGCCTATTTTTCATTATTTTAATCCCACCCAAATTATGGTATACTTCTATGGGGACGTTCTCCGTCCGCTGACAGAATTTTTAGCCTTCAGCGTAAAGCTGTCAGAATCGCCGGCGCTGCCTACAGAGTCGAATGTCGAAATTATTTTACAAGTCTAAAAATAATGACCTTACCAGCATTATTCATTTATAATTGCCTTTTACTAATACATAAGAATTTGAGCAATTTCACTACTCTTGGAGACTCGCATGAGTACAATACTCGCTCAAAAAACGATATCCGTTCTCAGTACCTTCGCTTGAACAAATCCAGAAATTGCTCAAATTATTATTGCATAAAATTTTTCAATGTGTTGCCCGAGGAGATTAAACAACTATCACGCAGGGAATTTTCAAATAAAGTTAAGGACATTTTGTTGAAAAATCCCATTTATGATTTTGAATTTTATATGTGAAATCTTATGTACCTAATAATAACTGAATAAAAACAATAGATGTATATGTAATTTGGTCAATAAATTATTATGGGGTTTGTCAGGTCTTGACAAGCGTCCACTAATCTCAAACTTCAGCACCTTTTGAGCCGCGTCATACTAGAGACTAGTGGAGCTAAATACACACGACTGCATCCCAAACCCTGGCGACATGCAGCCGCGGAAATTACGCCAGATCCAGTGCCCGCACAATGCGGAGCGACCCGAGCAGCACTGCTTTCTGCATCCTGCAGATCAAAGAGTTGGCAGAAGATCTGCAGACGGGAATGGACTCGATTTCC